>JAVQMG010000082.1:0-1200000 GCA_032878915.1 Castanopsis chinensis
AAGGTTAAAACTTAGATTAGATGGGTTACGTAACACAAAATTAGACCTTAATTGAATCCTAATTTAAAATTTAATTGAATTTTCTCTATTAATATATATATATATATATATATATATATATATATTACGGATAAGTTTGGCTCATTTAATAGTCGAGCGTAAAGTTGGACTTGAGATTAACTTGTTTGGTAAATAAAAGAACATAAACAAGTATTTTTGAGAGCCGAGATCGATCTGTTCATAAAAAAATAAAAATAAAAATAAATTGGTTCTTTTATAGCTCTAGACAATATTGACATTTCTTTTGGGCAAAAATTTATTTAGTAGGACTGTATGTTTGGAACTCCCTGGGATTCCTTACATACGTGGATTTAAACTGCCCCAACCTCAACACATTAGCTAGGAGAATAAGTGGGTGTTTAAGCTCATCTAGATCAACCTCAGAAGATGGGATAGACAAAAGGTTTATTAGCTATTTGAATCAGTAGCTGCAGAAAACATACTGCAAATTTAGCTCCCTCAAGCCGTTAAATATAACAAATTGGTTAGAGTGAAGACTTCTCAAAAAAAAAAAAAAAAAAAAAATGTATATTAGCTTGGCCAACACTTGATGTTCAGTGAGAGTGGTTCTATGACTAAATATAATGGAAGAAGTAGTGGAGACTCAAAATTCATGAGACACTTAAAACCGCTTTTGTGGAATATCAACCAAAAACAATATTTGATGCTAAACCAGAGATTTTTAATAGAAGACTTAAACAGTATGAACTGTGTTATCATCCCCTTCAACCCACTGTTATGTATCACTAGTTGCAAACCTATGCTATGCGTGAGAAAATGTAACATAATTATTTTGAAACTCAAAATTTTCCTTTCACCTTCTACATGTTAAAGAAGTCTTGACAACACTTCCAATCCTAAAATGAATAGGAAAGGGGATAGAGGATTTCCTTGTCTCAAACTTCTTGATGGTTTGATAAATTCAAAGGGGCTCTATCAAGATCGGGAATGAGTAAGAAAAGTTGCACTCCTAATTAATCCCACAAGAAGTTCTACATCCACAATATTTTCAATGCAATTTCACAACAAATTATATGCGATAAGTTGTTATTGTTTTAATTTGAACCCACTGCTAAATATACTTATTTGCTCACCAATAACAATATGTAACATGTCAAATAAAATTTGTTGTGAAAATGTTGCGGATATAGCATTCTCTTAATCCCACATATTGCTTGTTGAATCCAAGACATTTTAGTAACCTTAATAGAAAGTTCCCATCCATTCTAGCAGAGTCCTTCTCCATATCCAAAATGAAACTATCAAATTACGTAAATCATTTGTTTCTTTTTGTTTGTTCCACTAATCATAACTTGTTATGATTCATTCGACTTTCCTTATAAAATAACCAAAGTATAAAATTTTAAAAAGAAAAATAAAATCAAACACGTGGCATATTATGATTGGTGAAATATAAGGTGGACTACAAAAAATGAGGGATAATACTAAAGCCACAAATTATGTTACAAAGTTTTTACAAATTGCTGATGTGGTAAGTAGTTATTGGTAAGTAAAAAAATGATATTAGTGAAGGACCCAAATAAAAACTAGTAAGAATTTTCCACATGAATAGTTTGTAAATATGTTGTAAAATGTGAATGTAGCATTACTCACAAATGAGAGAAGATTTGTATCCGTGTTGTGTCAAATCTTTTTATTAATTTATTTCCCCTTAAACCATACTTATTTTTACACTTATCCTTCTAAACTATACCTCATTTTACACTTTACCCCCTTAAACTATACCCCTTAAACTATACCCCTTTTACACCTACCTCCTAAATTATGAGAATGCATACTTACTTCCCTAAACAATTACCCATAGGTTGGAATGCAAAGTATTACATAGGTAATAGTTTAGGAGGGTAAGTGCATATTCTCATAATTTAGGGGGAAAAATATAAAAGAGGGTATAGTTTAAGGAAGGGGGGGGGGGGAGGAGAGGGGTAAGTGTAAATAGAAGTATAGTTTAGGAGGATAAAGTGTAATTTACCCCCTATGGTTTGTAAACTTTCTAATCATTAGTGTTTTACGGGACCCTAAAAAAGCACGTGTATAGTCTACTCAAAGAGAAAAGATTCATTTTCACATCAAATCCTAAGTACCAAGCTGTAATTGGTAATAAAAAAAGAAGAAGTTATTTTAGTGGTAAGCCCAAATATGAACACCTTGTCATTCTTGATTCTTGCTCTCGTTTTTTGTCTTTATGTGCAGTGTAAAACATGATAACTAGACATAGCAAAAAGGGTCAGAATTTGCTGACCCAATCCAAACCTGCCTGTTTTGACCCATCCCAAACCCAAATTTTTTGGCTTGAATAAAAAAACGGGCCAACCGGTAGCCCACCCATATTTTGTGGGCCAACTCGACCCGACCTGACAAACCCATGACTTGACCTTTTTTATTAATTTTTTATTTTCCTAAAAAATATTTAGACTACATGTCAATATGCTAGGTGCATACTGCATAGACATAAAGGCACAAAATCACTGCACTAACACTACCTAGCAATTTAGTAGTCACCAATGGTAGTGGTCATGCCCCCAATTAAGGTTATTTGCGGCGCGATTCGATGTGTTTTTGGGCTATTTTTAGCACCATACTTTGCAGTGTAGTTTGGCCAAAATCATAACCACATTGCACCTCAATTTTTCGATCATAGATGTAGTGTAGTGTGGTGCACATGGTGCGGTTTTAATGGTTTTGGGCTGGTACATTTTTCAAAATCTTAGGCTTATATACTCCAACAAAAATTAACAAATACCCGAAAAAGAGGGAGAGAAAAGTGTGTGTGAGACTAAAAAGAAATAAATATGTGAGAGATTGAATGGCCTAGCTTTCAGATCGAGGGAGATACTGTGAAAGTGATAAGGACTGATAGTTTGATTTAGATACATATAATGATACTGAGAGCTTTCTATCCCAAAAAAAAAAAAAAAAAGATATTCAGAGGCGGCTTACCTAGGGGCTAGGATATTTTAGTTTTTTATTGCTATTATAAATGTATAATATATATTTAATGTAAAATAAATAAATAAATATATATAAAAGTTTTAATATATATATATATATATATAGAGAGAGAGAGAGAGAGAGGGGGGGGGGGGGTTGTGGTGCTTTATGGTTTGTGTGGTTATCTAATTATAAAACCACATACCATGTTACATAATGCGGTACGATGCGGTTATGCCATTTACATACTGCGTTACACCATGCGGTGCGGTGCGATTATGTCATTTTGTAGGCGGTTTGAGCAGTTTGGTGAACACTCTTATCCCAATGTTCAAAACTATCCGAATTGGAAGGATATGAAAAGTTTTATATTTTTTAATTGTTTTTTTTTTTACGTTCACATGTACAATAATAGTAACACAGATAGACTAGCAATAATAGGTTCCCACTTAATAATAATATAAAAAAAAGAGTATTATGTGTAATTTTCTTGATTAATTTGATTAATTTTTTCTAAACATTTGACATTTATTTTATATATATATATAAAACTGAAACCTTTAAAACTCCCACAATTTTCCATGTCAGCACAATATTTAAATAAAATTGTCATTTTATTACAAAAAAATTATTTTTATTTAGTCCAAACTTAACAATGAGTGAACCTCTATTTCTTTAACAAGTCCAACTTAAACTCAAACTCATCATTTTTTCAAACAAAATTATTTTTGTTTAGTCCAAACTTAACAATGAGTGAAACTCATCTCTCTGACAAGTCCAACTTAAACTCAAACTCATCATTTTTTTTAAGTCTCTGAAACTCCCACAATTTTTTATGTCTATACAATATTTAAATAAAATTATCATTTCATTTAAAAAAAATATTTTTATTTAGTCCAAACTTAACAAGGAGTGAAATTCTATTTCTCTAATAAGTCAAACTTAAACTCAAACTAATCATTTTTTTTAAACAAAATTATTTTTTTTTAGTCTAAACTTAACAAAGAGTGAAACTCTATCTCTCTGACAAGTCCAACTTAAGCTCAAACTCATCATTTTTTTTAAATAAAATTATTTTTGTTTAATCCAACTTAACAAGGAGTGAAACTCTATCTCTCTGACATGTAAAACTTAAACTCAAACTCATCATTTTTTTTAAAAATAAAATTATTTTTGTTTAGTCCAAACATAACAAGAAATGAAACTCTATTTTTCTGACAAGTCTAATTTAAACTCAAACTCATCATTTTTTTAAAACAAAATTATTTTTGTTTAATCCAAACTTAACAAGGAGTGAAACTATTTGTCTAATAAATCCAACTTAAAATCAAACTCAAACGTTGATAATTTTTCTTTAATATTTTTTGGATTTTTAAAAGTTTTAATATTTGAATTTTTTAGTTATTTTTTTATAGTATCTGAAATTATAAATTAAAATTATATAAAAGCAAATCATGTAATGATGTAATTTCTTAATTAATTTTAAATTTTATAAAATTCTTTTAGTTTACTTCATAAATAACTAAATTTTTGTATAGAGTACAAATTAGCGACTTGTTTATGTCAAAATCCAACCCACCCATCCGAAGTATTTGCCATATTATTGATAATTGAATGAAAATAAAACTGATGTAAACACTGGACACTGAAAATGCCAATCTCCAGAATTGGTAATGTGGCAGTTCCCCAGTAAAAAAAATAAAAATAAAAATAAAGAATGAGATGTGTTTAAGCGCAAAACACAACAGATTACTCTTTACTCTTTTCTACTGAAACAACTCTTCCGTCGAAAAAATGTCTCAGACAAGAGATCCTCGTCCACAACCTCGGAGCCTCCGACAAAGGAAGAACCATCTCCCTCACGACGTCGTACTGAACATCTTGACAAGGCTACCAGTCAAATCAGTCCTAAGATTCAGGTGCGTTTGCAAACCTTGGGGCTCCTCAATCGCTAGTCCTAATTTCATCTCCACCCACCTTAATAACACCAACACCGATGATGATCAAGATCAAACTTTTCTCATACAAACTCATATTCAATATAATACGCGTAAGATTCCAATTATCTCTAAGGTTCTCTGTTGTGACCGCACGTTTGATTGGCTTTTTGAGTTTCCAACTCCCTCTGTTTTTGATTTAAACATGTCCCGAATGGTCGGTTCTTGCAATGGTTTAGTGTGTCTAGTTCGACATGGAAATCGTTCCACTACTTCTGATTCTATATATTTGTGGAACCCCAGTATTAGAAAATTTAAGAGATTGCCTGATTCGAGTCTAAGCCAATATATTTCTAATGGCCAAGATTATTGGGTTTCTACTGGATTTGCTTGTCAGTCCAAGACAAATGACTACAAGGTTGTAAAGCTTTGGTGCACTCCAGTTGTGGCTGAGGTTTACACATTAAGCTCGGACTCGTGGAGAAGGGCTGAAATCTCATTGAAATCCAATGTTGTGGTCTCCTATATCGACATTTTTCTAGATCCTCAATTTGTTAGTGGGGCTTTGCATTGGTTGGCTTATCATACTGAAGGTAAAAGGGAAGGGGAATTCCTAGATCGAATGATGATTTTGTCATTTGATGTCGATAATGAGGAATTTGGGGAGATGTCACTACCTGATGGAGATAAATTGCACCAGCGAAGTCTATTTGTGTTCAAGGGAAATCTGGCTTTCATAACATATGGATACCCCGAAAATGATGACGACATAATGTCAGATTCGCAATGCTTCATTTGGGTAATGAGGGAGTACGGTGTACATGAATCATGGAATAAACTTTTTTCTATCCGGTTTGAAAATGTTGATATCAGTTTCTATGGTTGCACTAGACATGGTGAACTTCTACTTGACAAGAAAGCTAGGGAAGAATCCGAAGATGGTGAAATAAAAATACATTATTGCAATGAGTCTACGATTCTTTCAAATGATACTGCGATTGTTTCACTAGACCCTAAAACTTTACATGAGAAGGACCTTGTTATCCTACGATATGTTACAAATATAGTTACTACATTCAAGGAAAGCCTTGTGTTACTTGATGGAGCAACCGAGCTATCTGGATAAGAACTGAAATCATTAGTGATAATCATTGCATTTTGTTAGGTAAGTGTGATATGATTTAGACCATTCTCATGTTGACTACGTTGGTATCATTTTGTTTTGCCGTAGGCATAAATGTACTGATATGATGTAGGTGAACTTAATTCAGATGTATATCAACCCTTTATGCTTGTGGCGATATCATGAAAGAATATATAACATTTTAATTCTGACTTTTTGTGTGCCTCTCTGATTGTGTTGCAAACTATTAAATTAGAGATCTTACTTTATCCAAAAAAATGAAATAAAAATGGAGCAAAGAAGAGGGAAGAAAAGAAGCCCTATGATGAGAATGTTGAAATGGGCTGTGGAAGTTCTTATGTGGTGAGCATAGGCCCAGCAAAGGTCTTGTGCTTTATTCCTTGATCAAAATGATATAGATCTTGTTAGTGGCTGCAGAATATCTGCTATGCAATTTTAGCTTGTTGTTTCTCTTTTCATGGGTCTGCATTTTCTCATTCCCCTGCGATAACATATAGTGTTTGAAAAGGATTTAAAGCTTTGTGATCATGGATTGTCAACACTTCTATTTTGGAGTTGCAATTGTTTCCCATCATCCTTTGGTGGCTAAATCACATGCTCATTGCCAATGGTAATGAGAATGAATCAGTGTGTTTAGTTGCTAATACATTGTGTTTCCATTAGTATTGTTGTGGTCATTTTATGAAAATATTTAACAGTATTTAGTGTAAGGTAATATGGAAAGCTCCTTTTGAACTTCAAAGTTCATGATAATGTGGATACTGTTTCTAAATTCTTGATTTTTATGAAGAAGATTTTTTTTGTAAGGTTGTCACATGGTTAGGCCCTTTTTTTTCTTGGCATGATGTGATTTGACCCGTTTTGATTCATATGATAAATTTGCTTTTTGGTGCATCCTTATAATAACACAAGTTTGTTAATACAAAAAGAGTAATTTTCAACAAAATTTATCTTTTAATTGGATGTCATACAAGTCTTTTTCCTTTTTCTTTTTCAAACTTTCTGCAGTTGATTTCCAATTTGAAAGTTGAAATTGACGGATATTCCTGTTGTCAAATTTCCATTTTTTGTAAATAAAAGTTTTCCATTGATTTCAATTTCTTAATCATATTTCTCTAAAATCATAAATTTGTTTAATGACATCTGTTGTCCTTGGTGTAAAAGTTGAGAGAGCAATAAACCATCTCCCTGATTGTTCAATCTCTGCTTTTGCATTGGTCGCTTCTAGGAATGGTCTTTGTATATTCAAGGTACACCTATGACACTCCAACAATCTATTTTTCCACAATTCAATCATTTCATCAAGAATGAGTATGGAGTACCCACAATTTCATCAAGAACAGATATATGTTGGTAGCTTCTGGTTAATTCTGGTGCCTAAAATTAAAGTTTACTTAAAACATGTCTCTGTCGATCCCCTAGACATGCATATACTTCATTGGGTGGATCTATTTCATATTGATTGCACCAAGGCTGTGGTACATACACCTTCAAAATTTCAATACTCATTCCTCACCATAGCTTAAAAGGCTCTTTACTTCATAAGTAGCATAAATTTGTGTAGTGATTACCTACTATCCTCAATCAAAAGGGAAATATTAAATAAACCCATCTTTCTTCCTCTTTTCATTCAGATATCTAAGCAAAATCAATATCATAGGAGGTTGGCATCAACCTTTTTTTTTTTGTGGGGTTGTTAAGTTTGTTTTGGTCCCAAGAAAGATTATATATACTCTGGATTAGATACAACGTCTGACAGGTCTAAGATCAGCATAGTAAAAACAAGAAACTAGTCTTGGACCCCATGTCGGCAATGACCTGACACAATTTCATTGGGCAAAAGCGAGGTTGTAGAGCAAGCAAGTGAAGAAGCAAGTCAAAATTCTAAGCTGTTGAATATACTGACCCACTCCGCCAAGATGCAAGATGGATTAGTGAGCTTTCAAGCATGCCTTTTGAATTGCTTAATACTTCAAAGTGAACTTTAAATAAATAATAGATCAATGAAAACTTCAGAAAAATAATGCTATCCAATAAGGTGACAATAACAAGCGAGGAGTTTAGCATATCCTAGTGCAAACCTCAGCAATGTAGTTCATTCATTAATGTTTGATTTCTTTTTCTTCATTATTTTTTTTAGATCTCTTACATGTTACAGTTGACTTTTGATTTCTGTCATACCAATATCTTGGATCACAGATTCAAGAATATCTCTTGATACTTCCTATTAGAAAGATATGAAAAACACTTGCACTTTGTAATAGCAATAGGCATGTGTATAAGATATGCATGATCGTGTATAATTCATGATCTATGTTGTTAGTGTTATTCCGGTGGGGAGAAAAGAAATTGAGGGTGGTGATTTGAGTAGTGTTAGGGTTTGCAAACGCACCTGAATCTTACGAGTTATTTGACCGGAAGCCTCGTTAAGATGTTGAGTATGACATCATCTTGGAGATAATTATTCATTAGTTTTGGTTGTAGTTGTGGTTCTCTCATTTGCGACATTTTTATTCAGAGGAGGGGACAGGAGTCACAGAACTGAAGAGAGTCTAACCTAAAGAAAATCCATTTTGCTATCTTATTTTCCCTTCTAGGTTAAACTTGCCTCCAACAGGCGATCTTTTCCTTCTAGTGAATTTAACAGAGCTTTTAATGCTACTAACGTTTAAGTAGAGCATCACTTTAAACAACTCAGGGGTAAAGGTGTGGTTTATTGATGTTTTAAGGTTATCTGATTTTTTCACTTGTAGTAGGAAAGTGATGATCAGAAAGTTGATCTCATTAAACCAAAAAAAAAAAAAGAAAAAGAAAGAAAGAAAGATGGTCTAGTACTGTAGGTTGTGGCCTTGTGGGTTTAGACTTTAGTAAGATTATATTTATTGTAATTTATAATTATCTGTTTAATTGATAGTAGTGACTTGAGCAATTAAATTAAATTACTGCTATAAAGTTGTTTATTTTATCAATTTGAGTTATTGAGATTATAAAATTTAATATTTATGTTTACATATTTTGAATAATTTATAGGGGAAACGATCTACAATTGAGGCATATCTTGCAAAATGGACAATGAATTCTTGAGTGATTGTTTAACTATATCAATAGAAAAAGCAATTGCTAAAAAATTTAGTTCAAAATCAATTATAAATTATATTAATGCCATGAAAGAGCGTTGGACACAACTTTTAAAATTAAAAGTTAATTTGTGAAATAAAAGTTTTTTTTACTCATTTTTTTTATATACATAAGAACTATAAACACAAAATCTCAGGTTTGAAAATCAAACAATTGACAATGTTTCGCAAGTGTAAATTTGTATTGATGTATGAGTAAGTACAATTATCTAAAATTGAATCTTGTTACAAAAGAATACTCTAATTTGATCTCCTTGAAAAAAGCTTTGATTCAAGTATAAACTTGATTCGAACACCAAATGCTTCCCAATTTGATTGGGAAAGGGATCAAAAGATCTTTGAAGTAGAATTACAATGAATCTCTAACTATGTGTTTGTTAGGAATCCTTCATTCTTCGCGTTCTTCGTGTGTTTTTTGAATTCTCTTTGTGTGTTTATCGTCTTCAAAGATTGTAGTGAAAGTTCTTCAAGGCTTTGGAAGCTTGAATCTGTACATCTTCACTAACTTGTAATCTTCTAAAGTTTCTAAAAACTTTTGGACTTGATTCCAATGCACTTTGAGATTTAGGAAGGTGACTTGAATGATTTCTCTACGAGTGTTGTTAAGATTCGAAGGTTCAAGTTCTTGGAGGCTTTGGAGCTTAATTCCGGTAGAGTTTCGAGACTTATGAATGTGTGTGTATGTCCTCTTATAAGATTGAGAATGATCTCTATTTGTATGAGTTTTGGGGAGGTGTGATGACACGTGATTGGTTATCATTAATGACATCTGTTATAATTTAAATAGAGGGATTTTATGTCTTGTTCTCCGAAGGACATATGACATTATTTGATTAGTCATAGTGGTTTAATTTAAAATAACACATGACATCTTTTAATTAGACGGTTGTGCGCACCCAAAGGCGGCGAATGGACCTAGAGGACGTTGGGCTCACAATCTATTTGTATAGTGGGCTTTTGGCGTTTCCTGCTATGGGGTGATTCCTCGTTGTGGTACCCTTGTGTTTTTGTCTTCTTCCTTCTCCTTCTTTTTCTTCTCTTCCTTTCCTCCCTCTCTCTCCTTTTTCACCTCCTTTTTCTGATGTTCCCTTTCCTATTTATAGCTGCAGCGGGCTGGTCTAGTGGATGGGGAGGTCCAATGTCATCCTCTGTAAGTGGTGAGCAATTATGAGCGAAAAGACGATGGTGGCATCGAAATTTGGTTCCATTGTCACGTAGTTTCACGGCAGGGAAACTTCCGAGGTGTGCGGGGGTATACAGCACGGCATCACGGGCCTTTGGCCGGCAAAGCCGGCAAGACCTCGGGCATCGGGTGCAAACGACACGTGGATTGTTCTGCCGGCCATACCTAAGGTGAATTCGCTTTTAACCCTCGGGGCACTTCATACAGGCTAGGTCGGTCTTAGGTGAGGCCTTTTTAAACTTATTGGTGCCGGGACAGGAGATGGTCGTTCTCTAGGGTCGAACGGATATGGGGCATGGCCCGCTAGCGCAGTTGTACTCATGGGCTTGAGGATGGTGGGCCTGGGGGTTCGATGCCCGTACAACGGTTTATGTCATTTAAATTAACACAAGCTAACATTTGATTGGTTCTCAAGTTTTCTTTGCAATCTTTATTCTTTGACACTTGGAATATTGCCATTGGCCTATGAATAATGATAGTGGAACCTACTAAGTAGCATGTGGCATCTTGTGATTAGCTGTTTTAAATGTACCACATGAACTTTAGTGGCCTGACTTGGCAACTTGTTATTGATAAAAAATACCACTCTCTACTTTATTGCGTTTACATTGGCTCCTTGGAAAAAATTTTGATTTTGCCACTAGTCCCATCAATCAAAAAATTCTATGTATTCATTTGACTTCCCTTATAACATAACTAGAGATTAAAATGAAAGAAACAAATAAAAATCAAACACATGACATGGTGGAACATCAAGTTGAATATACAATAGAAGAGGCTCAACATTCTCTTTCATTGTTACTGATCTTTTTTTAAGAGGCTCGACTTTCTCGTCATTAGTGTTCCAGAGGCCCAAAAATGCTGGTGAAGAAAACATCTACGAGCCCAAGCCCAAGCCCAACCTCAACCCAAACCCAAACCCAAAACCAACAGATTCGTGCCTTTACTTTATTACTCTTTATCTTTACTCTTCAGTCTTCACGCCTCAAAACTGAAATCTCTCATCCACCGAAAAATGGAACCTGGTCCACAACCTTTGATCCTCCGACAATGGAAGAACCATCTCCCACACGACGTCGTACTCAACATCTTGGCAAGGCTACCGGTCAAGTCACTCCTAAGATTCAGGTGCGTTTGCAAACTCTGGGACTCCTCAATCACTAGCTCTAATTTCATCTCCACCCACCTTAATATCATCAACAACAATAACGATGATAATGATCATGCTTATCTCATACAAACCTGTATTCAATATAATTCTCTTAAGATTCCAATAACCTGTAAGGTTCTTTGTTGTGACCGCACGTTTGATTCGCTTTTTGAGTATCCAGTTCCCTCTGTTTTTGATTTAAACATGGCCGACATGGTCGGTTCGTGCAATGGTTTAGTGTGTCTCGCTCAATATTCAAAGGTTTCCAATACTTCTGATTCTATATATTTGTGGAACTCCAGCATTAGAAAATTTAAGAGATTGCCAGATTCGTGTTCTAGTAGCAAAGATTTTTGGTTTTCTACCGGATTTGGTTATCAGTCCAACACAAATGACTACAAAGTTGTAAAGCTTTGGGGTACTCCAGTTGTGGCTGAGGTTTACACATTAAGCTCTGACTCGTGGAGAAAGGTTGAAATCTCGTTGAGATCCAAAGTTGTGGTCTCCCATATCGAACCTTTTCCATTTCCCCTATTTTTTATTGGGGCTTTGCATTGGCTTGCTTTTCATAGTGAAGGGGAAGGCGAATTCCTAGATCCAATGATGATTTTGTCATTTGATGTCGATAATGAGAAGTTCGGAGAGATGACACTCCCTGCTGGAGATAAATTGTTTGAGCACAGTCTGCTTGTGTTCAAGGGAAATCTGGCTTTCATTTCATGTGGATACCCAGAAAACAATGACGGCTTACAGTCAGACTCGCAATGCTTCATTTGGGTAATGAGGGATTATGGTGTAGATGAATCATGGAATAAACTTTTTTCTATCCGGTTTGAAAATGCTTATATAATTTTCTATGGTTGCACTGAACATGGTGAACTTCTACTTGATAAGAAAGTCAAGGAAGAATCTAAAGATGGTGAAATAAAAATACATAATTGTGATGAGTCTACGATTCTTTCAGATGACACTGCGATTGTTTCACTAGACCCTGAAACTTTACATGAGAAGGACCTTGGTATCCTACGATATGTTACAAATATAGTTACTACGTTCAAGGAAAGCCTTGTGTTACTTGATGGAGCAACCGAGCTATCTGGATAAGAACTGAAATCATTAGTGATAATCATTGCATTTTGTTAGGTAAGTGTGATACAATTGAGACTATTATCATGTTGTTTACTTTGGTATCATTTTGTTTTGCCATAGGCATAAATGTACTGATATGATGTAGGTGAACTTAATTCAGATGTATATCAACCCTTTATGCTTGTGGCTATTTCATGAAAAAACGTATAACATTTTAATTCTGACTTTTGTTTGTGCTTCTCTGATTGTGTTGCAAACTATTAGATTAGACATCTTACTTAATCCAAAAAAATAAAATAAAAGTGGAGCAAAGAAGAGGGAAGAAAAGAAGCCCTATGATGAGAATGTTGAAAATGGGCTGTGGAAGTTCTTATCCGGTGAGCATTGGCCCAACATAGGTCTTGTGCTTTATTCCTTGATCAAAATGATATATATCTTGCTAGTGGCTGCAGTACATCTGCTTTGCAGTTTTAGCTTGTTGTATCTCTTCTCATGGGTTTGCATTTTCTCATTCCCCTGATAGAAAAATTTGAGATAACATATAGTGTTTGAAAAGGATCTAAAGCTTTGTGATCATGGATTGTCAACACCTTCTCTATTTTGGAATTGCAATTGTTTCCTCTCATGCTTTGGTGGCTAAATCACATGCTCATATGAATCAATGTGTTTAGCTGCTAATACATTGCGTTTCCATTAGTATTGTTGTGTTCATTTTATAAAAATATTTAACAGTATCTAGTGTAAGGAAATATGGAAAGTTCTTTTTGAACTTCAAAGTTCATGCTAATGTGGATACTGTTTCTAAACTTTTGATTTTTATGAAGAAGATTTTTCTACTGTTTGTGTACACCGTTTGTAATGTGAATACTGTTTGTAAGGATGTTCACGGTAATGTGCATACTGTTTGTAAGGATGTCACATGACTAGGCCTTTTTTTTTTCTTGGCATGATATGATTTGACCTGCTTTGATTCATGCCATAAATTTTTTTATTGAAGCATCCTATAAAAACGTGCATATGCTTCATCTGGTGTGATTCATTTTATATGGATTGCACCAAGGCATGTGGTACATACTCCATCAAAATTTCAGTACTCATTCTTCTCCATTGCTTACAAGCTTTACTTCATAAACCCATCTTTTTTCCTCATTTCATTCAAAAATCTAAGCAAAATCAATATCATTGGAGGTTAGCATCAACCTTTTTTTCAGTGGGGTTGTTAAGTTTGTTTTGGTCCCAAGGAAATATTATATGAACTTTGGATTAGAAACAACATCTGAAAGGTCTAAGATCAGCATAGTGAAAACAGGAAACTAGTCTTGGACCCCATGCGAGGTTGTAGAGCAAGCAAGTGAAGAAGCAAGTCAAAATTCTAAGCTGTTGAATATACTGACCCACTCCGCCAAGATGCAAGAGGGATTAGTAAGCTTTTATTCAGCCAAAAAAAAAAAAGGATGGATTAGAAGCTTTCAAGCATGTTTTGTGAAATGCTTGATACTTCAAAGTGAACTTTAAATAAATAATAGATCAATGACAACTTCCCAAATATAATGATATCCAAGAAGGTGACAATAACAAGCGAGGAGTTTAGCATATCATAGTGCAAACCTCAGTAAAGTAGTTCTCTTTGATTCTAAAAGAAAACATAAAACTAGCTTTTTAGTTCTCTTTTATTCTAAAAAAAGGGGGGCTTCTTACAATTTTCTATATCTTTGGAATCTTGCTCCGACAAATGCATTTTGGGCTCTACAATCTACATCACACCTTAATCTCACAGGGAAGCTTCACTAACTGGAATAGGTCATAGGTGCAACGTCATTGGTCACAGTTGCAGATACAACTATTTAAATTACATAATTATAATATTGTTTTATATAAATGAAAAATATATTGTTAAAATAAATTTTTATAAGAGGAAGTGTTGTGCTCATAACATTTTTATAACAAATTATAGGTATTAAATCATTATTGGTTTTAATTTGAATCCATGACTAAAATTACTTTTTTTTGCCGCCAATAACAATCCATCACTTAAGATTTGTTATGAAAGTGTTGTCAAAATATTGTGGATATATTATTTCTCTTTTTTGTAAATATACCATAATCGGTTTACTAATTTGAACATGTCCAAGAATATTTAAATATTTATATACACCTTCAATCCATTTTCTTTTTATTGAGAATACTAAGTATTTTTAACACACACACATGTAATATGTTAAATTAAGTTTAAATTATTATATAAGTTCAAAATTGTAGCAGTTTTTTTCCTTTCTAAATATAAATATGATGTCTTTATTATTGAAACTTGAATTTTAAGGTAATCTTTTCAATATTATAATTTTTATTGCTTTTTAATGACCTATATCTTTAATTTCAAATGCCTATTTTGTTTGTATTTTTTAGCCCAAAACTAAAAAGTTTGACCCAAATATAATAAAATTTCATACTTTTCAATCCAAAAATTAAGAGAGGTAAAATAAAATTTTGAACCCAAAATTGAAAAGGCAACTTACAAAAAAAATCAATTCCAGACCCAATTAGACTGTAGGACAAAATTGGACTGAATCAACTAAAGTGACAAGAATGGACCCAAGTGGACAAATATAGACCAAAATTAACTGAAGTGGGCCAAATATTGGACTGAAATGACCGAAGATGATTGAAATAGATCGAGGGGGACTGAATTGGACCAAATGGCCCAAAATGCTATGTTGATATGGTTTAACAAAAGCATAACAACGATAAATACCACACTTCAGCTTTTAGATATTATATAGATATAGATATGTAGTTTCACAAAGATTCAAATTAAAGCATGATCCAACAATTACATACTTTGACCATGATAGTTATTCAAATCAATCAAAATTATAAATATATATATATATATATATATATATATATATATAAACAGAGACTTCGTGCAAGAGAGCACAAGGATTTGTCATGTGACGCTTTCTTTGAAAAGATAATTGAAATACTCTTTAAAACCACAAGATAAGAACAAAAAAAAAAAAAATAGAGACTTTTGGTTTCTTTGGTTCAATGCTTCAACACTTTTCTTATTAAAGAATAATGATTCTTTGTAAGACTCTATGTTTTCTTTGATTCAACGTTTCAAGCTAAAAACCTCTTGCATTTCTAGTCCTTTATATATAGATGCCTACAACCTTTCAAGCCATTTCGTCTCAAATACATCCCAACTAAGAATGATGTTATATGTCTTCAACCTTTCAATGATATCTCCCTAGCTCCAACTTCGTCGTCCCATCTAATCCTTACTCGTATGAGTTGGCTATAACCAAGGAAGATGGTCTGCTTCTTTTTTTTTTTGAGTGACAATGACGACTTATTATTTTGATGTTGAGGTCAGATGTTGTGGGTTGTGTAAAGGATGATTGGCTTCGGTTTTTAGGTGTTTAGTGTAAGAAAGTCATCTTTTTATTTTGTTTTATAACTAAATAGAAATAGAAATAAGCATTCGAATTGATTAACAATGAGATTAGTTGTTTTTTTCATTGTGTTTTAGAACTCAAAATTTGTAGGTACTAGGTTTCTTTATAGTTTATTTGTAGTCAGATTAGTTGTTTCAAACCTCTTGATGGTTTGATAAATTCAAAAGGGCTTCCTGTTGAGATCGAAAATGCATAAGAAAAGTTGCACCCATAATTAATTTCACAAGAAGTACTACGTCTACAAAATTTCCTAACAAATTCTATATAGTAAGTTGTTATTAATCTAATTTGAACCTATGATTAAAATTATTTTTTTGCTCCCTATTAACAATAAGTAACAACCTTACACATAAAATTTGTTATGAAAATATTGTGGACATAACATTCTTTTAATCCCACATGTTGGTTGTTGAATCCAAGACGTTTTAGTAACCTAAATAGAAATTTCCACTCCATTTTAGGAGTCTTTTGGCTGAATATTGCAAAAAATTGAGTTTATTTGTTGATGGGGCGTGATATACAACTCCAATTTCGTCCATGGAGATCGTCCAGGACGAGTAAGGGTCTCATGACGAGGTAAACTAACCTGAGGGTCTCAGGACAAGGTTTGCTGACCTAAGGGCCCCAAGACGAGGTTTTCTGACCTAAGGGCCCCAGGACGAGGTAATCTAATCTGAAAGGCCCAGAACGAGGTAAGCTGACCTGAAGGTCTCAGGACGAGGTTTGCTGACTTGAGAGTCAGGACGAGAAATTATGGACGACACATGGACACTTGGCAAATTTATGAATGTGTAAAATAACCTCGTATCATACGTGTAACTCCTAGTGACCGTTACACACAGAATATAACTCCTAAACAGTTGAGGAAGTTATATTCAAACACACACCTCCTCAAATCAAGGGAAGGTTACAAACCCAATAACTGCTCTTAAGACACTATATAAACATGGATTCAGACCAAGAAAATGTACGTTTTTATGATTCCTAAAAAGTTGGAACTCAAAAATAAGAGAGAAAACTGACTTTGTTATCGGAGGGTAATTGGCCGGCGACCTCGGTCACCTTTTGATTACTTTTCTTTCTTTTTCAAGCCATCAAGGCAATCGTTAGCCCTCTCTAATCCGAAACATCCAGCCTACTGATATTCTTCGCATCATCAGTTGGCGCCGTCTGTGGGAAAGATAGAAAATAATTTTCGTTTTCTTCTCTATCGTTCGATCGTTCGTTGTTCCTAGACAAAAGGCTGAATGGTTCAGACAAAATCAAGGGCTACCAGCCCAGGCCACCAAGAGAGTAGGGATACTTCTAGTAATCGCTACCGTGATCGCCAGTCAGCGCCCGCCGAGCAGCCACCGTCCATTCAACATATGCAGTCCATGGCTGCTGCTATGGCCGAACTGACCCGCCAAAACCAGGAGTTGAACCGGGAGATCAACATGAGGCAACACCATGAAGGGTATGCAGAAGGACGACCCCAGGGTCAGGAGGGTAGAGGAGAATACGTTGAGTCCGAGGATCAAACAAGGGGTACTACTTCAAGAAGGGTGCCACATTTGGAGAGAGAAATGGACCAGATGAGAAAAGCCATGGAAGAAATGAAGGAGAGTATGAGGCGGGCGAACCCCTTGGAAGATTTGGTTCACCGAACGGACTCCCCATTCACGGCTTCCATCAACAGTCATCCTTTACCCCCTAAGTTCAAAATGCCTTCCCTGGATTCATACGATGGAAATCGTGACCCATGTGATCACATTACTACTTTTAAGACTACCATGCACCTTCAAGGAGTTCTAGACGAGATTATGTGCAGAGCATTCCCTACCACACTTAAGGGACCAGTGAGGGTGTGGTTCAGCAAAATACCCCCAAACTCTATCGGATCATTCGAAGAATTGAGTAAGATGTTTGTTAATAACTTCATTGGAGGTCAACGCCACAAACATTCCTCTTCCAGTTTGTTAACTATTGAACAAGGAGAGAATGAGAGTTTACGGTCCTTCATTACCCACTTCAACAGAGAGGCCTTGACGGTGGATGAAATGGATGACAAGTTGCTATTGGCCGCTTTCCATAATGGGGTCAATTCTGACTTGTTCATTCATAAACTGTACGAGCAGGAGCCCCAGACTATGGCTGAACTCGTCCATTCGGCCCAGAACTTCATGAACGCTGAGGACGCAATAATAGCCAAGAAGAGGAAAAGGTCAGAACGCTAAGAAGCAAGTCACCAGCGGCACCCAGATCAAGGTCCTCGTCTCAAGAAGGCCCAGACAGAAGTAAAAAGGCAAGTTCATCATCAAGAAGCCAGCAGTACACTACCTTGAATACTCCACTAGAGCAGGTCCTTATGCAAATCAAGGACGATTCGTCCTTAAAGTGGCCGGAGAAAATGAAGGGAGATCCTAACAAGCGCAATAGGAATAAGTATTGCCGCTTTCATAGGGACCACGGGCACGACACAGACGAGTGTTTTGACTTGAAGCAGCAGATAGAGAACCTCATCAGGCAGGGAAAGTTAAGGAATTTCCTTGGACGAGACCACAAGGACGAGAAGTTGAAGGCCAAGGTGGAAGAGTCCTCATGACCCCCGCTAGGAGAAATAAGAGTTATTGTAGGAGGAACCTCAGCAGTGCAGTCATCCAAATCGAGGAAGACATACCTGAAGGTGGTACAGAACGTCCAGCTGTCAGGACAGTCTCCCAGGACGAGGGAAGCTGACGAGCAAGCCATCACGTTCACGGACGAGGATGCTGGAAGAATCCATCACCCCCACGATGACGCGATTGTCATTACCCTACTCATCGCCGACTATACGACCAGAAGGGTGTTAATAGATAATGGTAGCTCGACGGACATTCTGTATTACCCTGCTTTCCAACAAATGAGGTTAGGACGAGATCAACTTCGTCCAGTGAGTTTGCCCTTGGTAGGATTTGGGGGAATGAAAGTACAACCGGTGGGCACCGTCACGCTGCCAGTAGTGATTAGAGCATACCCGCAGCAGATAACCAAAGAAGTAAACTTCCTTGTAGTTGATTGTTCATCGTCATATAATGCTATTATCGGAAGGCCTACTTTGAATAGCTGAAAGGCGGTAACCTCTACCTACCATTTGTCCGTCAAGTTCCCAACTGAACATGGCGTGGGTCAAGTGTAAGGAGATCAGTTAGCTGCTAGAGAATGCTACCTAGCTTTGTTGGCGATGGACGAGCATTTACAGACAATGAGCATAGACGAAGGAAGAATCACAGCGGAGCCTGTTGAGGTGTTAGAAGATATCCCCTTAAACGATAGTAGAACTGAGAAGTTTACTAGAATAGGGGCGAGCATGGAAGAAGAGGCGAAGAATGCACTAGTCCAGTTTTTGAAGAAAAGCCTTAATGCCTTCGCATGGAGTCATGAAGACATGCCGGGTATTGATCCGAGTGTTATTACTCATCGTTTGAATGTATGTCCCTTCTCCAAACCCGTGCATCAGAAGAAGAGGGTATTTGCTCCTGAGCGAGACAACGCCATCAAAGAAGAAGTCCAGAAGTTGACCATGGCGGAGTTCATTAGGGAAGTTTTTTACCCGAACTGGTTGGCGAATGTAGTCATGGTAAAGAAGGCCAATGGCAAGTGGCGAATGTGTGTGGACTTTACCGACTTAAACAAGGCTTGCCCAAAGGATAGCTATCCGCTACCACGCATTGACCAGTTGGTAGACTCGACGACTGGTCACAGGTTGCTGAGTTTTATGGACGCCTTCTCAGGCTACAACCAAATAAGGATGGGCAAGGCAGACCAAGAGAAGACTTCATTCGTCACCAGCCAAGGATTGTTTTGCTACAAGGTAATGTCTTTTGATTTAAAGAACGCGGGGGCGACTTACCAGAGGCTGGTGAACCAAATGTTTTGTCCTTAGATTGTATAAAATGTAGAGGTCTACGTTGATGATATGCTGGTAAAGAGCTTGGACGAGGGGAAGCATTTGGACGACCTTTAAGAGACCTTTGATACACTCCGGCGATACAACATGAAATTAAATCCGAGCAAGTGTGCTTTTGGAGTTTCATCGGGAAAGTTTTTGGGGTTTATGGTTTCGCATAGAGGAATTGAGGCAAATCCAAACAAGATCCAGGCAATTCTCAACATGGAACCTCCGAAGAACATCAAAAAAGTTCAATCTCTTACCGGACAAGTTGCTGCCCTCAACAAGTTTATTTTGAAAGCTACGGACAAGTGTTTGCCATTCTTTAGAGTACTCAGGAAGGCGTTCGAATGGACGGATGAGTGTCATAGGGCCTTCTAAGATTTGAAGACTTACCTCACAAAGACACCGTTGCTAAATTCATCTGTACCTGGTGAAGAATTGTATTTGTATTTGGCGGTTTCCCCACACGCTGTAAGCTCAGCGTTGATCAGAAAGGAAGGACGAATCCAGAAGCCGGTATATTACACCAGCCGGGCACTTAGAGGAGCAGAGGGACGGTATCCGATGATGGAGAAGTTAGCCTTTGCCTTGGTCACAGCATCTAGGAAGCTGAGACACTATTTTCAAGCTCATGTCATCATTGTCCTAACGGATCATCCCCTAAAGAAAGCCATGAACAAATTGGAAGCAGCAGGACGGCTAATCCAATGGGCAGTGGAGCTCAGCGAATTCGATGTCAGGTACCAGCCAAGGAATGCAGTAAAGGCGCAGGCGCTGGCAGACTTCATTGCAGAATTCACACCAAGCCAAGACAAGCTGGGAAAGGATGAAGGAATAAGAAGGTGGGTTATCAATGTGGATGGATCATCCACGATGTACGCAGGAGGGTAGGAGTCATACTCAAGTCCCCAGAGGGTGATAAGTTAGAGTAAGCAGCCGTCTACAATATCAAACTACCAACAATGAGGCTAAATATGAAGCTCTACTCAAAGGGCTGGAATTGGCTAAGTCCCTAGGGGCAGAGTCAGTAATAGTTAGAGGAGATTCTTAACTAGTTATCAATCAAGTAATGGAATGTGCGATGCTAAGGAAGATCGGATGAAGAAATACCTCAGCAAAGTGAAGAGGCTTGTACAAAAATTTTCAGAAGTGATTTTTGTTCAACTCCCGAGGGAGGAGAATATGGAAGCAGATGCGTTGGCAAGAGCAGCTTTAGCGGGAGGAGTTACAGACGAGTATGGTAAGGTCCAATACATGCCAAGCATAGACCTCCTAGAAGTATAACAAATTGGAGAGGAAGAAAATTGGATGAGTCCAATTTTAATTTATCTTAAGGATGGGAGGCTTCCGGAAGACAAGAACGAAGCTAGAAAACTGAAGGTCAGGGCTACAAAGTGTGTCCTTATAAACGAAGTGCTTTACAAGCAAGGCTTTTCTCAGCCCTACCTAAGGTGCCTAGCTCCGGACGAATCCAATTATGTTTTGAGGGAGGTTCACAAAGGAGCATGTGGGAACCACTCAGGGGCAAGATCACTCGTCCATAAGATCATTCGTGCCGGCTACTATTGGACCACGGTTCAGGCAGATACTAAGGCTTATGTCAAGGTGTGTGACCAATGTCAGCACTACAGTAACGTCTTTAGGCAGCCGTCGGAGTACCAGACCCCAATGATGGCCCTGTGGCCCTTTGCACAATGGGGACTAGATATCCTAGGTCTTTTCCCCCCAAGAACCAGACAAATGAAGTTTTTGGTAGTAGGTATCCACTATTTTACAAAGTGGGTAGAGGCTGAACCCTTTGCAAAAATTACACAGCAAAACGTTAAGAATTTTGTTTGGAAGAATATTCTATGTAGGTTCGGAGTACCGAGGGTGCTGGTATCTGACAATGGACGACAGTTTGACAAAGCACCATTTAGGGACTTCTGTGAGCATTTTGGAATCAGAAATCATTACTCCTCACCCTCCCACCCACAGGCAAATGGCCAAGCAGAGATAGCAAACTGATCCTTGTGAAAATCATCAAGACTCGGCTTGAGGGGGCAAAGGGGATATGGCCAGACGAGTTACCAGGCATTCTTTGGGCCTACAGAACTACTGTGAGAACCCCGACAGGAGAAACCCCCTTCAAGTTAGCTTATGGAAGTGAAGCGGTCATACCGGCAGAAGTTCATATGGCTAACCATCGAGGGATGAAGTATTAGGAGAAGGAAAATGAAGAACTGTTTCGTCTTAACCTCGATCTTATTGATGAGGTAAGGATGGATGCAGAGCAAAGGATAGCAAGGTATAAGAATCTTATGGCCAGACAGCATGATGTCATGGTGAAACCCAGGCGCTTCAGCGTAGGGGATCTCGTTCCCGAAAGAGTGTCCTTGGCAACTAGGAACCCAGCTCATGAAAAATTAGGACCCAATTGGGAAGGACCATATAGGGTAGTCAACTGCAAAAGGCAGTGGTCGTATTACTTGGAAGCTCTAGACGGACGAAAGCTGGAGCATCCTTGGAATGTGGAGCACCTGAGAAGGTACTATCAGTAATGGGCTTGGATGAAGTTAATCAAGGACGAGGATCCAGCTATGGACGACGCTACTATGTTCGCATTTATTAAATATCTACTAGTGTGTTCTTACTACTGCTATGGTGTGTACAAAGAATAAAGGTGCACTAGTTCTTAAACTCTTACACCGTCTATGGACAAGTTTGTGAAAGACGAGGTTATGTATTTTAAGTATTTTCCTAAGCACTTTCATAAGGCACTAGCTTCTAAGCAGGTACCATATTTGTGAACAATGCTTATATAATGATATGATTTGAATTTTCAATGTATTTTATACATAAAATCTAACTCCCATGGTAAAACCCACGAGGAGGGCAAAACCTTAAGACGAATGAAAAATCCTTGGACGCAGGGATGTAACGTTCACAAGTTTTCCTCAAGACGAGGATAAAGTGTAAAATAAGCTAAGGCACAAAAAATTATATAGTGAAGCACAAGTCCATGGACGAGCATCTGACCAAGACTCACAGGTACTCTAGGACGAGTCAAACATTAGAAAATGTCCTTAACAAAAGGCAAAAGCCAAGCTTATGGACGAGGTGAAAGCCAAGCTTATGGACGAGGCAAACAAGCCAAGCCTATAGACGAGGCAAGTGGGCCAAGCCTATGGACGAAGGAAACATTTGACAAGGCTATCATCACTTCGTCTATAGAAAAACATATGGATGAACCAATAACATCGTCCATAAGAAAAGTATAAGGATGACCCTTTAATACTTAAGAAATATGCAAATTTCAATCACAACAATGACAAAGAGGGCAAGCACGTCCATACAAAAACAAATAATGAATAAAAATAGACATTCATTGAAATAGAGAAAAAGGGTAGATGACCATCGTCCAAAAACCCTTACATAAATTAAGCTTTAAGGCAATTGTTAATGAACTCGTCTATAACACTCTAGACGAGATGATTGTACTCCAATACATTTCAATATAAAAAAAAAAAAAAAAAAAAAAAAAAAAAAAACAACAACAACAAACAAAGCAAATTACATTGAAGCAAAGACATCTTAAACAGGTGGGGTGTTGGCAGTAGGCTCGTCTTGAGTGGGCAGGGTGGTAGCGTCGTCCTCCACATTAATATCTTCTGAGCTGATCTAGACGAGGGAGCTTGAAGAAGCCCCACCAAGGTTCAGCTTAATAGAACTGAAGTCCACCTCGGGAAATTTGTCCATGGTGTCCATCCTAAAATCCTCAAAGCCAGTTGTGTAGTTGGCGTCTATTGAATTAGTAAATTCTTTGGATGCCTTGAACTCTGCAACGGCGTCTCCTTTAGCTTTTTCCAGAAGGGCATCTAGCTCATCATTCCTCTTTTGAAGGAAGGCAAGACGAGCATCCTTCTCATGGACTTCAATCTTCAGCTCAACGACGCGGTTTTGCAAGTTCTCCGCATCGTCCTTGGCCTTGGCTGCTACCTCCGCCCACCTCTTGGACTCGTCCCTTCCTTTTTGGACCGTCTTCTCCAACAATACCCTCATCTTGTCTAGTTCAGTCGCCTGCCTAGACGCAGCGATGAACTTCGACATTGCCTGCATAGATTAAAGCTTCGTTACAATGCATGCATAAGTTAATAGCAAGACGAGACAAACATATAAAACCTACATACCTTGAAAAGGTCGTGAACACCAGAACGCTCAAAATCCTTCAACGACATGTTGTAGCACGCCGTCACGTCTTCATCTGTCACAACCTTCTCAAACTTCTCCCAAGCCAAGGCCTCATTCTCAAGAAGATTGTGAGGAACTTGGTAAAAAGGTTGAGATGAGGTTGGGACTTCTACTCTAGACGGGATAGGTGGAGAAGGAAGTTCTGGATCAACATCCAAGATTTGAACTGGATGGCTGGGAGGGACGAGGAGAGAGCTAGGTTGATCCTTGGCTTGAGAGTCTTGTGGCTTGGACGACCTGTGCCTAGCCTTCTTATCCTTGCGCCTACTTGGGAGGTTTCCCAAATCCACGCCTAAAGAAAGACTCTTCCTTTTGTCGCCAGAAGCTGGACGAGGATGAGACCTCACTTGCCCAGTTCTCTTGTCCATCGTGTCCTTGCCCTTGTTTTGCTTCATCGTCGCCATTCCTGCGAGTGAAGACGTCAGTAAAAAAAAAATAATAAGAAGAAGAAAGAGAGAAGAAGACAAAACTTACGTCTTCTAATATTAACTTCATGGGCAATAGCCTTGTCTGAAGGGTCAGGACCTAAACCCCAAGTGGCAAGACGCCGTAAAGTAACCAAAAAGTGAAAAGTGCTGTCGCTGTAAAGATGAGCTTTTTGGACTCGTTCCAAATGGAACCTATCCAAATGGAGTCGTCTAACACCTTCAAAACAAAACGAAACAAAAAGCATGTTAGACGACCATAATCAAAGATGAGTGTAACAAATGCAATGACAAACACATACCTTCAGAACGAATGTTTCCTATCTCTCCTGTATAAGGAGGGAATGGATCCTTGTCAATGTCACTAGGACGTCCAGCCCAAAAACCAAAGACGAAGAAAAACTCCGTCTTCCAGTTTCTGTCTGAGGTGACCAAGGACTTTATCAACCTACAATCTTTCCCTCTGGCTGTAAATTGATAAAAACCAAGGGACTGGTTAATTTCAGAGGGTTTATAACAGAAGAGGAACTCGTCCACAGTAAGAGGACGATTCCCCTCAAAAACCTCCCTCCACAAAATTTGCATGGCTACCATCAACCTCCATGCGTTGGGGTTAAATTGACATATACCTAAACCTAATCTGGAAAGCAACTCCCTGGCGAAGGCATTGAGGGGCAACCTCAAACCCCCTAGAAGGTAAGCCTCGTAAATGCCAACGCCAAAACGGGGTTGACAACACCACTCGTCACGAACAGGTAGCCTAAGGTTTAAACTATCAGGGATTTGGTACCGAGTCTTGAGAAGATCCAACTTCCTCTCGTCCATCTTAGAACCAATCCCTACGGCACAAGTGTAGACTACCTCCTCCTCGTCTTGAGCAGAAGACGAGGGAGCACTAGTCCCAGCCCTAGAACCAGACTTGACCCTCGTCTTAAGCAGTTCCTGAAATACCTCTAAAGGAATCCCAGGGACACCAGACGTATACTCGTCCGTTGTATTACCATCATTACTACTATTGCTACTACTAGAATTACTATCACTGGAACCACTAAAGCTACTTGGGTCTTGGTACTCGTCTATGGCTTTGACAGTACTATCACTAGACGAGGAAAGGACTACCTCAGACATTTTTAAGGAAAAAACTTAAAACCTGAGGACGAAGAGTGGAGAAAATACCTAGATCTAGACGAGAGAATACTATGGACGGAACAAACTTCTAGACGAGGCGCTAAGACGAGAGAGGTCGAGGAAGAAAATTTGAGAAAATGAGGAGGGTAGCAGAGGAATTCTACTATTTATAAGCATTGACCCCAGTACACGAAGTGACGTGACCAGCTAAAATGTGCCAAATGGCACGTCCCTCGAAAAATGAGCTGACATGATTGGTCTCCAATTAGATCATGACAAATGGCACCCACAGCAGATGACATAAGGACACGTGTCCAATTTATGACGTTACTTGATGTAAATCCTAGACGACCTATGGACAAGGGGGCAACTGATGGGGTGAGATATACAACTCCAATTTCGTCCATGGAGATCGTCCAGGACGAGCAAGGGTCTCATAACGAGGTAAACTGACCTGAGGGTCTCAAGACGAGGTTTGCTGACCTAAGGGCCCCAGGACGAGGTTGTCTGACCTAAGGGCCCCAGGATGAGGTAATCTAATCTGAAAGGCCCAGGACGAGATAAGCTGACCTGAGGGTCTCAGGACGAGGTTTGCTAACTTGAGAGTCAGGACGAGAAACTATGGACGACACATGGACACTTGAAAAATTTATGAATGTGTAAAATAACCCCGTATCATACGTGTAACTCCTAGTGACCGTTACACACAGAATATAACTCCTAAACAGTTGAGGAAGTTATATTCAAACACACACCTCCTCAAATCAAGGGAAGGTTACAAACTCAATAACTGCTCTTAAGACACTATATAAACATGGATTCAGACCAAGAAAATGTACTTTTTTATGATTCCTAAAAAGTTGGAACTCAAAAATAAGAGAGAAAACTGACTTTGTCATCGGAGGGTAATTGGCCGGCGACCCCGGTCACCTTGATTACTTTTCTTTCTTTTTCAAGCCATCAAGGCAATCGTTAGCCCTCTCTAATCCGAAACATCCAACCTATTGATATTCTTCACATCATCATTTATGATATAGGTATTGTTCAAACTTATTTGGGGAAATGAAGAGAGAAGCGAATTTTGGCAATGGTGTTGCCGAAATTCTGAGAAAAAGTAGGAGAGAGGAGAGAGAAATGATGTGAATGATGTGGAAGAGAGAAAAGGGAATTTCGGCAATGATATTGCCAAAAAAATAAAAATAAAAATAAGCTGAATTTTGACAATTGAATTGCTAAAATGAAGGATTAAAAAAAGAAAAAAAGAAAACTGAACTGTTGCAAGAGTAATGCTACAACCACAAACCATTTTACCATATTTTTACAAATTGTTGTTATGGCCAATTTCTTACTAATTCTCATCAAGGACCACCAATAACATCACTTTTTTATTAACCAATAATCACTCATCACATCTACAGTTTATGAAAGTTTATGTAAAAAAAATTGTATCTCAAGCATTTTGCCAAAAGTGGAGGATTAAAAAAAAAAAAAAAAAACTCTTTTGTGGCAATTGAATTGCCGAAATTGGAGAAGTAAAAAAGTGTGGCTGAGAAGGGTCTCTATTTATATAAATCTTGGGGAGGTGTGATGACACGTGATTGGTTATCGTTAATGACGTGTCATAATTTAAATGGAGGGACTTTATGTCTTGTTCTCCAGGGGACATATAGTATTATTTGATTAGCCATAGTGGTTTAATTTAAAATAACACATGGCAGCTTTTAATTAGACTGCTTTTGTCTTTAAATTAACATGTGCTAACATTTGATTGGTTCTCATGTTTTCTTTGTAATCTTTATTCTTTGAAACTTGAAATATTTCCATTGGCCTTTGAATAATGACAGTGAAACCCACTAAGTAGCATGTGACATCTTGTAATTAGTCGTTTTAAATGTACTACATGAACTTTAGTGGTTTGATGTGACAACCTGCTATTGATAGAAAATATCACTTTCTACTTTATTGTGTTTACATTGGCTCCTTGGAAAAAAATTTGGTTCTGCTACTAATCCCATCAATCAAAAAATGTTATGTATTCGTTTGACTTTTATTATAACATAACCAGAGATTAAAATGAAAAAAATAAATAAACATAAAACGCATGACATGGTGGAACATAAAGTTGAATACAATAAAAGAGGCTCGACACTCTCTTCATTGTTACTGATCTTATTTTAAGATTTTTTTTTTTCAAAATAACATTAATTTTCAAACAATTTTGTTAGTTAGCACGTTTTCAAAATTATTTAGGAAATTAACATCTCGAATGTAATAGAGTTGATTTTGGGAGTGCTAAATTGAGTTCACTAAACTTGATTTTAGGATCGTGGCATATAAATCGAGTTTGTACAACTCGATTTCATTTAAATTGAAATCGAGCGTTGCAAACTCGGTTTCTCAACCATGCCTTTCCGTTACACTCCGTCTCTCTCACTCACAACCAGAAACCTAAATAGAAACCGAGAAATCATGAAGATTCAAATAGAAATCCACGAAGAACAAACCTTCCACGAAGACTAAAAAATCAAACCAAAGAGGTGGCGGTGATTGAACCTAGGCGGAGGCGACAAGGTTTGTTGATAAACACTCTGGATCTTTGGTTGGGTTTCTTGATTCTTGATCTTTCTCAGATTTCGTTGGGTTTGTTAAAGGAGTGTTGACAGAGAGCATGACTGAGAAATCGAGTCTGTAAGGCTCAATTTCAATTTAAATGAAACTGAGTTCTATGGACTTGATTTTAGCACTCCAAAATCAATACTTTTGCACTCGAGATGTTAGCTTTCTAAATAGTTTTGAAAACGTGCTAACTAACAAAATTATTTGGAAATTAATATTATTTTGAAAAAAAAAATCCCTTATTTTAAGAGGCTCAGGGGTTATTTAGTACCTGCTTTTAAACACTAGTTTTTAGTGTTTAAATAACAATAACATTTTTTACACATATTTCTATAACACTTAAATACGTATTTTCATCATACTGAAAACTGAACAATAATACTTAAATCACACTGAAAATTGAGCAATAATCCTTAAATACTGTTACCAAACCCATTGGGTAATGGATATCCAACCCTACCCGATCCAAATATTTCAGGTAATACCCGGTTCTTTATGGGTACAGCTTAATTGGGTTGGGTATGGATATTACCCGACAACTTTCTCAATATTAGTGTTTGAGAGGCCCAAAAATGCTGAACAACAACAACAACAACAAAAACAACAACAACAAAAAAACATCAATGAGCCTAGCCTAACCCTAACCCAAACCCAAACCCAGACCCAACAGATTCGTGCCTTTCTTTTTATTACTCTTTTATCTTTACGCTTTAGCCTTTACGCCTAAAACTGAATTCTTCGTTATCATTTGTTGGCCTGGCCGGAGTTGAAGGCAGATCATCAAGAAGAAAAATATCCGCCCAAACAATGGAACCTCGTCCACAACCCTTGATCCTCCGACAATGGAAGAACCATCTCCCACACGACGTCATGCTCAACATCTTGGCAAGGTTACCGGTCAAGTCACTCCTAAGATTCAGGTGCGTTTGCAAACTCTGGGACTCCTCAATCACTAGTCCTAATTTCATCTCCACCCACCTTAGTATCGTCAACAACAACAACGATGATGATCATGCTTATCTCATACAAACCTGTATTCAATATAATTTCTTTAAGATTCCAATGATCTGTAAGGTTCTTTGTTGTGACCGCGTGTTTGATTCGCTTTTTGAGTATCCAGTTCCCTCTGTTTTTGATTTAAACATGTCCGAAATGGTCGGTTCGTGCAATGGTTTAGTGTGTCTCGCTAAACGTGGAAAGCTTTCCACTACTTCTGATGCTATATATTTGTGGAACCCCAGCATTAGAAAATTTAAGAGATTGCCTGATTCGTGTTCTAATGGCAAAGATTTTTGGTTTTCTACCGGATTTGGTTGTCAGTCCAAGACAAATGACTACAAAGTTGTAAAGCTTTGGGGTACTCCAGTTGTGGCTGAGGTTTACACATTAAGCTCTGACTCGTGGAGAAAGGTTGAAATCTCGTTGAGATCCAAAGTTGTGGTCTCCCATATCGAGCCTTTTCCACTTCCCCTATTTTTTAGTGGGGCTTTGCATTGGTTTGCTTATCATAGTGAAGGGGAAGGGGAAGGGGAATTCGTAGATCCAACGATGATTTTGTCATTTGATGTTGATAATGAGAAATTCGGAGAGATGGCACTCCCTGCTGGAGATAAATTGTTTGAGCACAGTCTGTTTGTGTTCAAGGGAAATCTGGCTTTCATTTCATGTGGATACCCAGAAAACGATGACGGCTTACTGTCAGACTCGCAATGCTTCATTTGGGTAATGAGGGATTACGGTGTAGATGAATCATGGAATAAACTTTTTTCTATCCGGTTTGAAAATGCTGATATAATTTTCTTTGGTTGCACTGAACATGGTGAACTTCTACTTGATAAGAAAGTCAAGGAAGAATCTAAAGATGGTGAAATAAAAATACGTAATTGTGATGAGTCTACGATGCTTTCAGATGACACTGCGATTGTTTCACTAGACCCTGAAACTTTACATGAGAAGGACCTTGGTATCCTACGATATGTTACAAATATAGTTACTACGTTCAAGGAAAGCCTTGTGTTACTTGATGGAGCAACAGAGCTATCTGGATAAGAACTGAAATCATTAGTGATAATCATTGCATTTTATTAGGTAAGTGTGATATGATTGAGACCATTCTCATGTTGTTTACTTTGGTATCATTTTGTTTCCTTCGGTATCATTTTGTTTTGCCAAAGGTAAATGTACTGATATGATGTAGGTGAACTTAATTCAGATGTATATCAACCTTTATGCTTGTGGTGATTTCATGAAAGAACATATAACATTTTAATTCAGACTTTTGTGTGCCTCTCTGATTGTGTTGCAAACTATTAGATTAGAGATCTTACTTAATCCAAAAAAATAAAATAAAAATGGAGCAAAGAAGAGGGGAGAAAAAAAGCCATATGATGAGAAAGTTGAAAATGGGCTGTGGAAGTTCTTATGCGGTGAGCATTGGCCCAATGAAGGTCTTGTGCTTTATTCCTTGATCCAAATGATATATATCTTGCTAGTGGCTGCAGTACATCTGCTTTGCAGTTTTAGTTTGTTGTATCTCTTCTCATGGGTTTGCATTTTCTCATTCCCCTGAGAGAAAAATTTGAGATAACATACAGTGTTTGAAAAGGATCTAAAGCTTTATGATCATGGATTGTCAACACCTTCTCTATTTTGGAGTTGCAATTGTTTCCCCTCATGCTTTGGTGGCTAAATCACATGCTCATTGCCAATGGTATTGAGAATGAATCAGTGTGTTTAGCTGCTAATACATTGCGTTTCCATTACTATTGTTGTGGTCATTTTATAGAAATATTTAACAGTATCTAGTGTAAGGAATGGAAAGTTCTTTTTGAACTTCAAAGTTCATGCTAATGTGGATACTCTTTCTAAAATTTTGATTCTTATGAAGAAGATTTTTCTTGTACAGATGTCGCATGACTAGGCCCTTTTTTTCTTGGCATGATATGATTTGACCTGCTTTGATTCGGAAGGTAAATTTGTTTATTGATGCATCCTATAAAAACATGCGTATACTTCATTAGGTGTGATTCATTTTATATGGATTGCAGCAAGGCATATGGTACATACTCCATAAAAATTTCAGTACTCATTCCCCACCATTGCTTAAAAGCTTTACTTCATAAGGGAAAAATTAAATAAACCCATCTTTCTTACTCATTTATTCAGAAATCTAAGCAAAATCAGTATCATTGGAGGTTAGCATATACCATTTTTTTTTTTTTTTTTTTTTTTTTTTTTTTTTTGTGGGGTTGTTAAGTTTGTTTTGGTCCCAAGGAAAGATTATGTCAACTTTGATTAGAAACAACATCTGAAAGGTCTAAGATCAGCATAGTAAAAACAAGAAACTAGTCTTGGACCCCATGTCGGCAATGACCTGACACAATTTCATTGGGCAAAAGCGAGGTTGTAGAGCAAGCAAGTGAAGAAGCAAGTCAAAATTCTAAGCTGTTGAATATAATGACCCAACATGCAATTTGGATTAGTAAGCTTTCAAGCATGCTTTTTGAATTGCTTAATACTTCAAAGTGAACTTTAAATGAATGATAGATCAATGACAACTTCAGAAAAATAATGCTATCCAAGAAGGTGACAATAACAAGCGAGGAGTTTAGCATATCCTAGTGCAAACCTCAGTAAAGTAATTCATTCATTACTCTTTGATTTCTTTTTCTTCATTTTTTTCCAGAGTAACGAAAAGAAAACATAAAACTAGCTTTTTAGTTCTCTTTGATTTTAAAAATAAAATTTTTTTAAAAAAGGCTTATTAGTTTTTTTTTTTTTTTTTTTCCCCATATCTTTGAACTCTTGCTCCAACATATGCATTTTGTGCTCTACATCACAACTCAATCTTAGATCACTAACTGGAATAGGTCTTAGTTGCAATGTTATCGGGCACTGTTGTAGATACAACTTATTTTTCCAACATGGCTAGATCATCTTATGGTGCCACGACTGAGTAATCTCAAGGTGACTTGCCTCCTTTGCAATCAGTCAAGGTGACTTGCCTCCTTTACACGCTGAATTTCTATCCTCAGTTTTAGTGGCAGCACTTAAAGTCAATGGGGTTTCAGATTCTGTTGTTACATGTTACAGTTGACTTTTGATTTCTGTCATACCAGTATCTTGGATCACAGCTTCAAGAATATCTCTTGATACTTCCTATTAGAAAGATATGAAAAATACTCGCACTTTGTAATAGCAATAGGCATGTGTTTGAGATATGCATGATCATGAATAATTCATGATCTCTGTTGCTAGTCTTATTACAGTTGGCAGAAAAGAAATTGAGGGTGGTGATTGAGGACGCACCTGAATCTTATGGGTTATCTGACCGGAAGCCTCGTTAAGATGTCGAGTATGACATCATCTTGGAGATAATTAATCATTAGTTTTGGTTCTAGTTGTGGATCTCTCATTTGCGACATTTTTATTCAAAAGATGGGACAGAAGTTACAGAACTGAAGAGTGTCCAACCTATAGAAAATCCATTTTGCTATCTTATTCTCTCTTCCAGGTTAAACTTGCCTCCAGGCTCCAACAGGTGATCTTTTCCTTCGAGTGAATTTAATAGAGCTTTTAATACTGTTAACGTTTAAGTAGAGCATCACTTTTCACAGCTCAGGGTAAAGGTATTTGGTTTATTGATGTTTTAAGGTTATCTGAATTTTTTGCCTATAGTAGGAAAGTGATGATTAGAAAGTTGATCTCATTAAACTAAAAAAAGAAAAAAGATGGTCTAGTACTGTAGGTTGTGGGTTTAGAGACTTTAGTACCTACTAGATTATGTTTATTGTAATTTGAGAATATTTTTTTTTTTTTTTTTTTGGAGAGAGTTTCAACTTATGGTGTCCGCTCATGATGATAACTCTTTATTATCAAACAAAGACACCAATCAGTTTTTGGTATAGGTGGGGATTGAATCTCAGATCTTTTATATAACCATCAGAGATTTTACCAGTTGAGCTAACTGGAATCTACCGAGAATATTAATTTTTAATTATCTGTTTAATTGATAGTAGTGACTTGAGCAATTAAATTAAATTACTGCTATAAAGTTGTATATTTTATCAATTTGAGTTATTGAGATTATAAAATATAATATTTATGTTTTCATATTGTGAATATTTTATAGGGGAAACGATCTACAATTGATGCACATTTTGCAAGATGGACAATGAATTCTTGTGTGATTGTTTAACTATATACATAGAAAAAGCAGTTGCTAAAGATTTAGTTCAGAATCAATTATAAATGATATTAATGCCATGAAAAGTGTAAGACACAACTTTTTAAAGTGAAAAGTTAATTTGTGGAATAAAAGTATTTTTACTCATTTTTTTAAACATAAAAACTTTGTTGTGTTTACCTTGGCTCCTTGGAAAAAATTTCTGGTTTTGCCATTAACCCCATCAATCAAAAAATGTTATGTATTCGTTTGAGTTTCCTTATAAAAAAACCAGAGATTAAAATGAAAAAATAAAAATAAAAATAAAACATGTCAAGATGGCTATGTGGGCCTTGGGCCTAGTCCGAGGATGCCGTTCCGCCCAATAAGCCACGAGGAGGGAGGAGATTACCAAAACACAAAGGCCCAGAGGCCCATCGATCAGGTCACTGCCCGTTTGGGAGTGTCCGAAGAAAGAACGGCCTCGGACAACAGAGGCATGGGCCGAGAGACGCGGCATAACACCCATGGAGGAACTGCTGAAGCTCAGCAAGTCACGCGGAACCCCCACGGGACGCCGAGGAGGAGGACAAGTGGAACGTGCGCTGTATAAAGCTGCTGCCACCGCATTAAAGGCCTCTCACCTACTCGCCTGGCCGCATTTATGGAGAAAGGACTTCTGAGGGAACGGTGGTCAGCCTTATGAGCATAGAGGAACGTTTCTAGGGAAAAGACAGGTGAGCACCAGGGATGGAGAGTATAGATAAAGGAGGGGTGTCCATTGCAGAGGGATCCAGATTTTCTCCCAAGAAAGAGGAAGGCTCACTCTCTCTCTCTCTCCTCCCAATGAACAGAAAGGCAGGAAGTGAATAAGCTCCTCGGCTCACGTCCGAGGAGAGAAAAAGACCACCCATCGGTCCGCTACATGCAAGAAGTGGACTTAGTCCTTACCCCATAGCCTTCTGAAGCCCCAAGAAGTCTAGGCTTTAAACACATTCTCTCAAATTCTATTGTAAAGGCCCCTTGGGCCAGCTTGGCTATGCCTTTGGGCCCAAGGCCAACTTTGTGTCCTTACAAAACACATGATATTTTTTATTTTTGAGTAAACAGTAATACTTATTAAAACACAAAAAAAAAAAAAAAATAGTAATACAAGTATTTTAAACCGAACTTAATCTATATATATAATACCGAAACTTTTGAAACTCTCACAATTTTTTACGTCAGCATAATATTTAAATAAATTTATCATTTTATTTAAATAAAATTATTTTTGTTTAGTCTAAACTTAACAAGGAATGAAACTTTATCTCTATAACAAGTTCAACTTAAACTTAAACTCAAACTCATCTTGATAATTTTATTTAAATAAAATTATCTTTTTCCCTAGAACTCTTCCCTATGCAAGTCATCTTTGTTTTCCATTCCCAATCCACAGGCTAACCTACACAAGCAATCTTTGTTTTTCTATTTGACTTTGAAGACCTTTGCTTTATTCCTCTAGTCTTTGTTTTCCTATTTGACTTTGCAAATCTTTACTTTATTCCTCTGAGCTAAGGGCGAGGAGTAAATGAAGAAGATTAATGCCAAAGCATAATACCCAAATAAATGTACTTATTGCCAAGCAAGCTTGATGGGAGACACAGAACAAGTACCTGAAATTCCATTTAAACACGGTACCAAAGATTGTGTTTTACAACCATTGATCTTTGTACATTCCTTTTTATTTTTTTAATATGGGTTTTCTAATTCTTTTGCTTTATAAATATATAACGATGAACGATTGTGTTTTACAACCATTAATCTTTGTACAACTCTTTTTATTTTTTTAATCTGGGTTTTCTAATTCTTTTGCTTTATAAATATATAATAATTAACCATATATCCTGCACCTATGATTGTTTATGATTAGTTTTTGTTTATTGTTTAAAGTTTAGACCCATTAAAAAATTTTGTTAATGGTTTTCCATGGATTTTTTTCCCTTTTCCTTTTGTTTTTGTAGGGTTGCTAGGAGCACAAAGTAACCAGTGAGAAAAAAAATTTTATTTTATGGTTTTTCATGTATTTTTTAAAAAGTGATCTTGGTACGACCTTTTATACAACTATGAATCACCAAACCCTATACCTATAATTATTTATGATTCCATTTTTTTCATTGTTTATAGTTTAGACCCATTAAAACTTATTTTCTTTTTATGGGAACCTGTATTTCTCTTCTAAATAGTCATATACATATATATATATATATATATATATATATAAATTTGAATTGTTTCAATAATTTCTAGGCTCTTCTAATTCTTTAATTGTGTGTGTGTGTGGCATTTTGAAAGTTGTAGCATTTGAATTTTTCTTTAGTTTTTGCAATATTTGAACATGATTGGTATATTTCGACAATCAATTTTTCTCTTATACTTCTCTATTATATAGTCATATATATATATATATATATATATTTCAATAATCTATAGGAAGTGAATCTTATGATTCTTTGGCCTTTCAAAAGTTTTAACATTTGGATTTTTTTAGTTATTTTTTTGCAATATCTAAAATTAGTTGACAACTTTCAATAACTATAGCCATGAATTATTCTTTTGAGGATAACACATCTTTTTCCTATATTTTCCTATTGTGTAGTCACATAATACTTTTTTTTTGGTCTAGAATTTGTAAGCTCTACATTTTTTTTTATTTTTTTTAATTTATAACTTTTGGAAATTTTTAACATCTATATTTTTTAGATTCATATTTTTGCAATATTTGAAACTATCCAGTAGATTTCAATAGTTATATTCATAGATTATTCTTTTAAATTGAACCATTCTTTCTCTTATATTTCTTTATCGTGTAATCATATATTTTTTTTTTGTTTAAATAATTTCTAAGATTTCCTTTCAAAAATTTTAATATTTGAATTTTTGAGTTATTTTTTGTAAGTCATTACACGTTTAAATAATGACTTATTCAATAAATTGTAATACAAATTGAAGTCAGATGAGTTTACCACATAAATAAGTAGGTTTCTGTGCGTAGCACAGATTTGCGACTAGTACATTATATAACCGAAATACAACTACAAAAATGAGCAAAAAAAAACAAAAACTGGCCTAAGACACAAGACTTGGTGGAACATAAAGTTGAATACAGTACAAGAGGCTCCACACTCTCTTCATTGTTTCTCATCTTATTTTAGTGTTCCGGAGGCCCAAAATTGCTGGTGAAAAAAACATCAATAAGCCCAAGCCTAACCCATCAGATTCGTGCCTTTACTTTATTACTCTTTACGCCTAAAACTGAAACCTCTCATCCGCCGCCGAAAAATGTCTCAAACAATGGACCCTGGTCCACAACCTTTGATACTCCAACAATGGAAGAACCATCTCCCACACGACGTCGTACTGAACATCTTGGCAATGTTACCAGTCAAACCCCTCATAAGATTCAGGTGCGTTTCCAAACTCTGGGACTCCTCAATCACTAGTCCTAATTTCGTCTCCACCCACCTTAATATCGTCAACAACAACAACGATGATCATGATCATGCTTATCTCATACAAACCTGTATTCAATATGATTCTCCTAAGATTCCAACAACCTGTAAGGTTCTTCGTTGTGACCGCACGTTTGATTCGCTTTTTGAGTGTCCAGTTTCTCTGTTTTTGATTTAAACATGTCCTTATTGATCGGTTCGTGCAATGGTTTAGTGTGTCTCGTTCAGCATCGAAAACTTTCCGCTACTTCTGATGCTATATATTTGTGGAACCCCAGCATTAGAAAATTTAAGAGATTGCCTGATTCGTGTTCTAGTAGCAAAGATTTTTGGTTTTCTACCGGGTTTGGTTATCAGTCCAACACAAATGACTACAAAGTTGTAAAGCTTTGGGGTACTCCAGTTGTGGCTGAGGTTTACACATTAAGCTCTGACTCGTGGAGAAAGGTTGAAATCTCTTTGAGATCCAAAGTTGTGGTCTCCCATATCGAACCTTTTCCATTTCCCCTATTTTTTAGTGGGGCTTTGCATTGGTTTCCTTATCATAGTGAAGGGGAAAGGATATTCCTAGATCCAACGATGATTCTGTCATTTGATGTCAATAATGAGAAATTCAGAGAGATGGCACTCCCTGATGGAGATAAATTGATCGTGCAAGATCTGTTTGTGTTTAAGGGAAATCTGGCATTCATTTCATGTGGATACCCTGAAAACGATGATGACTTACAGTCAGACTCGCAATGCTTCATTTGGGTAATGAGGGATTATGGTGTACACGAATCGTGGGATAAAATTTTTTCTATCCGTTTTGCAAATGTTGATATAAGTTTCTATGGTTGCACTGAACATGGTGAACTTCTACTTAACAGGGAAGTCAAGGAAGAATCCAAAGATGGTGAAATAAAAATACATGATTGGAATGAGTCTACAATTCTTTCAAATGACACTGCGATTGTTTCACTAGACCTGGAAACTTTACATGAGAGGGACCTTGGTAACCTACGATATGTTACACATAAAGTTACTACGTTCAAGGAAAGCCTTGTGTTGCTTGATGGAGCAACCGAGCTATATGGATAAGAATTGAAATAATTAGTGATAATCATTGCATTTTGTTAGGTAAGTGTGATATGATTGAGATCATTATTATGTTGTTTACTTTGGTATCATTTTGTTTTGCCGTAGGCATAAATGTACTGATATGATGTAGGTAAATTTAATTCAGATGTATATCAGCCCTTTATGCTTGTGGCGATTTCATAGAAGGACACATAACATTTTAATTCTGACTCTTTTTTGTGCCTCTCTGATTGTGTTGCAAACTATTAGATTAGAGATCTTACTTAATCGAAAAATAAAATAAAATAAAATAAAAATGGAGCAAAGAAGAGGGAAGAAAAGAAGCCCTGTGATGAGAATGTTGAAAATGGGCTGTGGAAGTTCTTGTGCGGTGAGCATTGGCCCTGCGAAGGTCTTGTGCTTTATTCCTTGATCAAAATGATATATATCTAGTGGCTGCAGTACATTTGCTATGCAGTTTTAGCTTATTGTATCTCTTCTCATGGGTCTACGTTTTCTCATTCCCCTTAGAGAAAAATTTGAGATAACATATAGTGTTTGAAAGGATCTAAAGCTTTGTGATCATGGTTTGTCAATACCTTCTCTATTTGGGAGTTGCAATTGTTTCCCCTCATGCTTTGGTGGCTAAATCACATGCTCATTGCCAATGGTATTGAGAATGAATCAGTGTGTTTAGCTGCTAATACATTGCGTTTCCATTAGTATTGTTGTGGTCATTTTATAAAAATATTTAACAGTATTTAGTGTAAGGTAATATGGAAAAGTTTTTTTGAACTTCAAAGTTCATGGTAATGTGGATACTGTTTCTAAACTTTTGATTTTTATGAAGAAGATTTTTCTACTGTTTGTGTATACCGTTTGTAATGTGGATACTGTTTGTAAGGATGTCACATGACTAGGCCTTTTTTTTCTTGGCATGAAATGATTTGACTCGCTTTGATTCATGCAATAAATGTGTTTATTGATGCATCCTATTAAAACGTGCATATACTTCATCTGGTGTGATTCATTTTATATGGATTGCACCAAGGCATGTGGTACATACTCCATCAAAATTTCAGCACTCATTCTTCTCCATTAATGGAGAAGAATGGGTTTTACGTAGTAAAGCTTTTAAGCAATATTGCTTAAAAGCTTTACTTCGTAAACCCATCTTTCTTCCTCTTTTCATTCAAAAATCTAAGCAAAATCAAAATCATTGGAGGTTAGCATCAACTTTTTTTTTGGTGGGGTTGTTAAGTTTGTTTTGGTCCCAAGGAAATATTATATAAACTCTGGATTAGAAACAACATCTGAAAGGTCTAAAAACAGGAAACTAGTCTTGGACTCCATGTCAGCAATGGCCTGACACAATTTCGTTGGGTAAAAGCGAGGTTGTAGAGCAAGCAAGTGAAGAAGCAAGTCAAAATTCTAAGCTGTTGAATATACTGACCCACTCTGCCAAGATGTAAGATGGATTAGTAAGCTTTTATTCAGCAAAAAAAAAAAAAGATGGATTAGTAAGCTTTCAAGCATGCTTTGTGGAATGCTTGATACTTCAAAGTGAACTTTAAATAAATAATAGATCAATGACAACTTCCCAAATATAATTGTGGTGCCCATGGGCTCCAAATCACATACTGGGCCGGCCCAAAAGCCTCCATAAAGAAGCAAGTCCAACCTAGCAGCCCAGGATGGTCCGAGGACATAATGTTTCCTTCCTACAATGCCACTTGATAAAGGAAGCTACCATGCACGAACGTTGCACTGCAGGACATGACGTCCGAGGATGATATTGTCATCGGCAGCTTGTTGCCAAGGATAATATTAGTGGCCTGGTGGTCCAAAAACTCCCGTATTAGGGGCCCTACGTACAAATGACTAAGAGAGTGAGGATAAGGGACAAAGTAAATTAATGGGCGAATATCAGAGAAAAGGCTGCTGCCACCGCATTGAAAGCATTACACCTACCCCTCTGGCCGCATTAATGAAGAAGTGACGTCTGAACGTTGAAATTCAGCCCTACCATCATCGCCTGATACTTGAGTAAGGGGGAATGATGGGACAAGTATCTAAAAAAGGGAACACCTGGATTGCAGGTGAAAAGAGGAAGAAGGAGAAAGTCAGGCCTAGAAAAGGAAAGGGAAGACGAGAGGAATTTTTTTTTATTTTAGAGAGAAATTTGGAAAAGAAGCATAAAGTATTGTTCTCGGCATTAGGGTATTCAACTCAATCTTACGTATTTATAGAAGTGTAGTACATGAACCATAGGAGGGGATCGAATCCAACCTTCGTGTTATCTATCGTCTCAAAAACCTAGATTAAACACCCACTCTCTATAAATTTATTGTTCAAGGCCCACTAGGCTGGTCCATTAGACGAACTTTGGGTTAGTCTGAATTGTGCTCTTACAATAATGATATCCAAGAAGGTGACAATAACAAGCGAGGAGTTCAGCATATCAGTAAAGTAGTTCTCTTTAATCTCACAGTCACAGGGAAGCTTCACTAACTAGAATAGGTCATAGGTGCAACATCATTGGTCACAGTAGGAGATACAACTATTTAAATCACATAATTATAATATTATTTTATATAAATGAAAAATATATTGTTAAAATAATTTTTTCGTAAGAGAAAATGTTATGCCCATAACATTTCATAACAAATTATAGGTAGTGAAAGTGTCATTTAAGATTTTTTGCCACCAATAGCAATCTGTCATTTAAGATTTGTTGTGAAAGTGTTGTCAAAATATTGTAGATATATTATTTCTCTTTTTTAAATATACCATAATCGGTTTACTAATTTGAACATGTCCAAGAATATTTAAATATTTATAAACACCTTCATTCCATTTTTTTTTTAGAATACTAAGTATTTTTAACACACACACATGTAATATGTTAAATTAAGTTTAAATTATTATATAAGTTCAAAATTGTAGCAGTTTTTTTCCATTCCAAATATAAATATGATGTCTTTATTACTGAAACTTGAATTTTAAGGTAATCTTTTCAATATTATAATTTTCATTGCTTTTTTAATGACCTATATCTTTAATTTCAAATGCCTATTTTGTTTGTATTTTTTAGCCCAAAACTAAAAAGTTTGACCCAAATATAATAAAATTTCATACTTTTCAATCCAAAAATTAAGAAAAGTAAAATAAAATTTGGAATCCAAAATTGAAAACGCAACTTACAAAAAAAATCAATTTAAGACCCAATTAGACTGAAAGACAAATTGGACTGAATCAACTAAAGTGACAAGTATGGACCCAAGTGGACAAATATAGACCAAAATCAACTGAAGTGGGCCAAATATTGGACTGAAATGACAGAAGATGATTGAAATAGATTGAGTGGGACTGAATTGGACCAAATGGCCCAAAATGCTATGTTGATATGGTTTAACAAAAGCGTAACAATGATAAATACTACACTTCAGTTTTTAGATATTATATAGATATAGATATGTAGTTTCACAAAGATTCAAATTAAAGCATGATCCATCAATTACAAACTTTGACCATGACGGTTATTCAAATCAATCAAAATTATAAATAAATAAATAAATATATATATATATATATATATATATATATATAAACAAAGACTTCATGCAAGAGAGCACAAAGATTTGTCATGTGATGCTCTCTTTGAAAAGATAATTGAAAATAATCTTTAAATCCACAAGATAAGAAGAAAAAAAAAATAGAGACTTTTGGTTTCTTTGGTTCAATGCTTCAAGACTTTTCTTCTTAAAGAATAATGATTTTTTGTAAGACTCTTTGTTTTCTTTGATTCAATGTTTCAAGCTAAAAACCTCTTGCACTTCTAGTCCTTTATATATAGATGCCTACAACCTTTCAAGCCATCTCATCTCAAATACATCCCAACCAAGAATGATGTTATATATCTTCAACCTTTCAATGATATCTACCTAGCTCCAACTTCGTCGTCCCATCTAATCCTAACTCGTATGAGTTGGCTATAACCAAGGAAGATGGCCTGCTTTTTTATTTTTTATTTTTTTGAGTGACAATGACGACTTATTATTTTGATGTTGAGGTCAGATGTTGTCGGTTGTGCAAAGGATGATTGGCTTTCGGATTTTAGGTGTTTGGTGTAAGAAAGTCATATTTGTATTTTGTTTTATAACTAAATAGAAATAGAAATAAGCATTCTAATTGATTATCAATGAGATTAGTTGTTTTTTTTCATTGTATTTTAAAACTCATAATTTGTAGGTTTCTTTATAGTTTCTTTCTAGTCAGATTAGTTGTTTCAAACTTCTTGATGGTTTGATAAATTCAAAAGGGCTTCTATTGAGATCGGAAAGGCTTAAGAAAAGTTGCACCCATAATTAATTTCACAAGAAGTACAACGTCTACAAAATTTCACAATAAATTCTATATGGTAAGTTGTTATTGTTCTAATTTAAACCTATCACTGAATTTTTTTTCGACTCCCTATTAATAATAAGTAACAACCTTACACATAAAATTTGTTATGAAAATATTGCGGACATAGCATTCTTTTAATCCCACATGTTGGTTGTTGAATCCAAGATGTTTTAGTAACCTAAATAGAAAGTTCCACTCTATTTTAGGAGTCTTTTGGCTGAATATTGCAAAAAATCGATTTTATTTGTGATATAGGTATTGTTCAAACTTATTTGGGGAAATGAGGAGAGAAGCGAATTTCGGCAATGGTGTTACCGAAATTCTGAGAAAAAGTAGGAGAGAGAAGAGAGAAATGATGTGACAGATGTGGGAGAGAGAAAAGGGAATTTCGGCAATGATATTGCCAAAAATAAAAAAATAAGCTGAATTTCGGCAATTGAATTGCCGAAATTGACGGATTAAAAAGAGAAAAAAAGAAAACTGAATTGTGGCAAGAGTAATGCTGCGACTACAAACTATTTTACCATTTTTTTACTCCTCCAGTTTCGGCAATTCAATTGCCACAATTGAGTTTTTTTTTTTTTAATCCTCCACTTTTGGCAAAATGCTAGAGATACAAATTTTTTTACAAAAACTTTCATAATCTGCTGATGTGATGAGTGATTATTGATAAATAAAAAAGTGATGTTATTGGTGGGCCTCGATGAGAACTAGTAAGAAATTGGCCATAACAACAATTTGTAAAAAATATGATAAAATAGTTTGTGGTCGTAGCATTACTCTTGCCATAGTTCAGTTTTTTTTTTTTCTTTTTTTAATCCTTCAATTTCGGCAATTCAATTGCTGAAATTCAACTTTTTTATTTTATTTTTATTTTTGGCAATATCATTGCCGAAATTTCATTTTCTCTCTCCCATATCCGTCACATCATTTCTCTCTCCTCTCTCCTACTTTTTCTTAGAATTTCAGCAACACCATTGCCGAAATTCACTGCTCTCCTCATTTCCCCAAATAAGTTTGAACAATACCTATATTACAAATAAACTCGATTTTTTGCAGTATTCAGCCAAAAGACTCCCATTTTAGCATAAGCTTTATCCATATCCAAAATAAAACTATCAGATAGAAATCATTTGTCCAACTTTTTGGGTTCCACTTTATGCTCCACCCAACGGCAAAGCTAGGGAGGCCAAATTAGGAAGAATTTAATCAACCCCCCCCCCCCCCCCCGGCCAAAAATACATACAAAAATTTTAGTCATAGCCCATTCTTTAGCAATTTGGCCAACAAACAATTTTGCCAAAAAAAAAAAAAAACTCAAATCAAGATTCCCAGTCTCATTCTAATTAAATTAGGACTCCAAAATCAAAATAAATACTAGGAGTGACAATTTTTATCTATATCCATGAACCCACCCATTACTCACATATTTTGGATAAGTCATAACCCAACGCATTTGAATATTTGAGTTGAATGGGTAAAGACCGAATAGGTTATTTAATTATATGGGTTTTAATGGATAAACTCATTAATACTCACTAAAACCCATCTAAAATTTAAATAAACAACATGAAATCTAAATTTCTAGAAAATGACCGAAATACCCTAAAAAACTTAAAAAAAAAATAACCAAAATACCGCATGAAACCTTAAAATTACCAAAATCTTCCTGAAACCTTAAAATTACCAAAATACCCCTAAAACTTAAAAAATGACCAAAACACTCATGAAACCTAAAAATTACCAAAATACCCCCTAAACCTAAAAAATGATCGAAATACCCCTAAAACCTAAAAATGATCGAAATACTCCCCAAACCTAAAAATTACCAAAATACCCCTTGAACCTAAAAAATAATCAAAAAACTCTTGGAACTGAATAAATGACCAAAATACCCCTAAAACCAATTATTACCAAAATACCCCTAAACCTAAAAGATGATCGGAATACCTTCAAAACCTATAAAATGACCAAAATAACTCTGAAACCTAAAAATGATCAAAATACCTCCTAAACGTATAACATGACTAAAATACCTCCGAAACTTACAAAATGACCAAAATACCCCTTGAAACCTGTAAATTACCAAAATACCCCATAACCTAAAAAAATCACCGAAATACTCCCGAAACCTTAAAAATAACCAAGATATCCCTCCAAAACCTAAAAAATAATTGAAAATACCTCCGCAACCAAAAATTACCAAAATACCCCCAAAACCTAAAAAATGTCCAAAACACTTCCAAAACCTAAAAAATGACGAAAATACCCCCAAAACTAAGAATTATAGAAATACCCCCAAAAATTAAAAATTACCAAAATACCTCTAAACCCTAGAAATTTACCGAAATAACCCAAAAACTTAAAAATTATCAAAATACCTTTAAAACCTAGTGGAAGTTCTTCGAGGCTTTGTAGGCTTAAATCCGTAGATCTTCACTAACTTGCAATCTTTTAAAGTTTCTGAACACTTTTGGACTTGATTCCAATGCATTTTGAGATCCAGGAAGATGACTTGAATGATTTCTCTTTGAATGTTGTTAAGATTTGAAGGTTGAAGTTTTTGAAGTTCTTGGAGGCTTTTGAGCTTAATTCTGGTAGAGTTTTGAGACTTCTAAATGTGTGTGTATGTCCCTTATAAGATTGAGAAGGGTCTCTATTTATGTAAGTCTTGGGGAGGTGTGATGACTTGTGATTGGTTATCATTAATAACATGTATCATAATTTAAATGGAGAGACTTTATGTCTTGTTCTCCAAGAGACATATAGCATTATTTGATTAGCCATAGTGGTTTAATTTAAAATAACACATGATAGCTTTTAATTAGACTACTTATGTCATCTAAATTAACATGTGCTAACATTTGATTGGTTCTCAGGTTTTCTTTGTAATCTTTATTCTTTGGCACTTGCCATTGACCTTTGAATAATGACAGTGGAACCCACTAAGTAGCATGTGACATCTTGTAATTAGCCGTTTTAAATGTACTACATGAACTTTAGTGGTCTGATGCGGCAACTTGTTATTGATAGAAAATATCACTCTCTACTTTATTGTGTTTACATTGGCTCCTTGGAAAAAATTATGGTTCTGCCACTAATCCCATCAATAAAAAATGTTATGCATTCATTTGACTTTCTTTATAACATAACCAGAGATTAGAATGAAAAAAAAAAAAAAAACGCATGACATGGTGGAACATAAAGTTGAATACAATAAAAGAGGCTCAACACTCTCTTCATTGTTATTGATCTTATTTTAGGATTTTTTTTTCTTCAAAATAACATTAATTTTCAAACAATTTTGTTAGTTAGCACGTTTTAAAATTATTTAGGACAATAACATCTTAAGTGTAATAGAGTTGATTTTGGGAGTGCTAAATCGAGTTCATTGAACTCGATTTCAAGATCGTGGCATAAAAATCGAGTTTGTAGAACTCGATTTCATTTAAATTGAAATCGAGTGTTGCAAACTCAATTTATCATCCATGCCTTTCCGTTACACTCCGTCTCTCTCACTTACAACCAGAAACCCCAATAGAAACCCAGAAATCATGAAGATTCAAATAGAAATCCACGAAGAACAAACCTTCCACGGAGACTAAAAAACCAAACCAAGGAGGTGGCGGCGATTGAACCCAAGCAGACAAGCGGAGGCTTTAGGCAGCGGCGACGGGGTTTGTTGATAAACTATCTAGATCTTTGGGTGGGTTTCTTGATTCTTGATCTTTCTTAGATTTCATTGGGTTTGTTAATGGAGTGTTGACGGAGAGCATGGCTGAGAAATCGAGTTTGTAAGGCTCGATTTCAATTTAAATGAAACTGAATTCAATGGACTCGATTTTAGCACCAAAATTGATACTTTTACACTCGAGATGTTAACTTCCTAAATAGTTTTGAAAACGTGCTAACTAATAAAACTAATTTAAAATTAATATTATTTTGAAAAGAAATCCCTTATTTTAAGAGGCTCAGGGACTGTTTAGTACCTTCATTTAAATACTAATTTTCAGTGTTTAAATAACAATAACACTTCTGACACTTCACTAAAAATTGAATAATAATACTTACACTGCTACCAAACAGGCCTCAACTTTCTTATCATTAGTGTTCCAGAGGCCCAAAAATGCTGGTGAAAAAAATATCAATGAGCCCAAGCCTAACCCTAACCCAAACCCAACAGATTCGTGCCTTTGTTTTTATTACTCCTTTATCTTTACTCTTTAGCCTTTACGCCCAAAACTGAAATCTCTCATCCGCCGAAAAAAATCCCAAACAATGGAACCTCGTCCACAACCCTTGATCCTCCGACAATGGAAGAACCATCTCCCACACGACGTCGTGCTCAACATCTTGGCAAGGTTACCGGTCAAGGCACTTCTAAGATTCAGGTGCGTTTGCAAACTCTGGGACTCCTCAATCACTAGTCCTAATTTCATCTCCACCCACCTTAGTATCGTCAACAACAACAACGATGATCATGATCATGCTTATCTCATACAAACCCGTATTCAATATAATTCCTTCTATATTCCAATGATCTGTAAGGTTCTTTGTTGTGACCGCACGTTTGATTCGCTTTTTGAGTATCCAGTTCCCTCTGTTTTTGATTTAAACAAGTCCGAAATGGTCGGTTCGTGCAACGGTTTAGTGTGTCTCGCTAAACGTGGAAAGTTTTCCACTACTTCTGATGCTATATATTTGTGGAACCCCAGCATTATAAAATTTAAGAGATTGCCTGATTCTCGTCCTAATGGCAAAGGTTTTTGGTTTTCCACAGGATTTGGTTATCAGTCCAACACAAATGACTACAAAGTTGTAAAGCTTCGGGGTACTCCAGTTGTGGCTGAGGTTTACACATTAAGCTCTGACTCGTGGAGAAAGGTTGAAATCTCGTTGAGATCCAAAGTTGTGGTCTCCCATATCGAACGTTTTCCATTTCCCCTATTTTTTAGTGGGGCTTTGCATTGGCTTGCTTTTCATAGTGAAGGGGAAGGGGAATTCCTAGATCCAATGATGATTTTGTCATTTGATGTCGATAATGAAAAATTCGGAGAGATGGCACTCCCTGCTGGAGATATATTGTTTGAGCATAGTCTGTTTGTGTTCAAGGGAAATCTGGCTTTCATTTCATACACACAAAACGACTACAGCTTACAGTCAGACTCGCAATGCTTCATTTGGGTAATGAGGGATTATGGCGTAGATGAATCATGGAATAAACTTTTTTCTATCCGGTTTGAAAATGCTACTATAATTTTCCTTGGTTGCACTGAACATGGTGAACTTCTACTTGATAAGAAAGTCAAGGAAGAATTTAAAGATGGTGGAATAAAAATACATAATTGTGATGAGTCTAAGATTCTTTCAGATGACACTGCGATTATTTCACTAGACCCTGAAACTTTACATGAGAAGGACCTTGGTATCCTACGATATGTTACAAATATAGTTACTATGTTCAAGGAAAGCCTTGTGTTACTTGATGGAGCAACCGAGCTATTTGGATAAGAACTGAAATCATTAGTGATAATCATTGCATTTTGTTAGGTAAGTGTGATATGATTTAGACCATTCTCATGTTGTTTACTTTGGTGTCATTTTGTTTCCTTTGGTATCATTTTGTTTTGCCGTAGGCATAAATGTGCTGATATGATGTAGGTGAACTTAATTCAGATGCATGTCAACCCTTTATGCTTGTTGCTATTTCATGAAAGAACATATAACATTTTAATTCTGACTTTTTGTGTGCCTCTCTGATTGTGTTGCAAACTATTAGATTATAGATCTTACTTAATCCAAAAAAATAAAAGAAAAATGGAGCAAAGAAGAGGGAAGAAAAAAAGCCTTATGATGAGAAAGTTGAAAATGGGCTGTGGAAGTTCTTATGTGGTGAGCATTGGCCCAATGAAGGTCTTGTGCTTTGTTCCTTGGTCAAAATGATATATATCTTGCTAGTGGCTGCAGTACATCTGCTTTGCAGTTTTAGCTTGTTGTATCTCTTCTCATGGGTTTGCATTTTCTCATTCCCCTGAGGGAAAAAATTGAGATAACATATAGTGTTTGAAAAGGATCTAAAGCTTTGTGATCATGGATTGTCAACACCTTCTCTATTTTGGAATTGCAATTGTTTCCCCTCATGCTTTGGTGGCTAAATCACATGCTCACTGCCAATGGCATTGAGAATGAATTAGTGCGTTTAGCTGCTAATACACATTGCGTTTCCATTAGAATTGTTGTGGTCATTTTATGGAAATATTTAACAGTATCTAGTGTAAGGAAATATGGAAAGTTCTTTTTGAACTTCAAAGTTCATGCTAATGTGGATACTGTTTCTAAAAATTTGATTTTTATGAAGAAGATTTTTCTTGTAAAGATGTCACATGACTAGGCCCTTTTTGTTTTCTTGGCATGATCTGATTTGACCCGCTTTGATTCAGAAGATAAATTTGTTTATAGATGCATCCTCTAAAAACATGCATATACTTCATTAGGTGTGATTCATTTTATATGGATTGCACCAAGGCATATGGTACATACTCCATTAAAATTTCAGTACTCATTCCTCACCATTGCTTAAAAGCTTTACTTCATAAGGGAAAAATTAAATAAACCCATCTTTGTTCCTCATTTATTCAGAAATCTAAGCAAAATCAGTATCATTGGAGGTTAGCATCAACCTTTTTTTTTGTGGGGTTGTTAAGTTTGTTTTGGTCCCAAGGAAAGATTATGTCAACTTTGATTAGAAACAACATCTGAAAGGTCTAAGATCAGCATGGTAAAAACAAGAAACTAGTCTTGGACCCCATGTCAGCAATGACCTGACACAATTTCATTGGGCAAAAGCGAGGTTGTAGAGCAAGCAAGTGAAGAAGCAAGTCAAAATTCTAAGCTGCTGAATATACTGACCCACTCAACCAATATGCAATTTGGATTAGTAAGCTTTCAAGCATGCTTTTTGATTATTTTTTTAATTGATAGTAGTGAATAGAGCAATTAAATTATTGTTATAAACTTGTTTATTATATCAACTAGCTTGTAATCTCATGCATATGCATTGATATACTTAAAAGATACGCATTAAAATGCATAGTATAATAATCTTACATATATAATTTAGGTGTAAATACACTTTTGGTCCCTACATTTTGGGCAATTTCTCGTTTTGGTCCCTAAACTGATTTTGCTCCTAGATCAGTTCCTGACTTTTTAAAATCGTTTTTAAAATGATCCCTATTGTCAACCTAGTTACGAAAAAAGTTGAGGTGGCAAATGGCGTGTCCTATTTGCTGACGTTGCGCTGACGTGGATATTAAAATATTTTTAAAAACTTTTTTAGCATTTTTGAAATGCCACATCAAATTTAAATTAATAAAAAATTAAAACAAAAATTCAAGTCAGAAATTTTAAAATAAATAAATAAATAAACATTAATTTAATTAAATTAAGAAAAAAAAAAGCTTTTTTTTCATTAAATAAGAATCCGGTAGGATCGTGGGTTTGATTTGGTGGGTGAGTGGATCGGTGTTAGTGGGTCTTGGTTGTTTGTATTGGAGGTGCCTCGGCAACGGCAGTGTGGCTAGACTAGGCCAGGTTTGGTTCGAGTTCGAGCTCGGAGGTAGGCGTTGCTGATTGCAGCAGAGAGAAAGATGGGTAGAACATGCACAACGTTGGGGTTTTGTTTTTATTTTTTGTTGTTTTACTTGATTTCTTGCCGGGGCTGCTGGGCAAAGTAGTTAATGATGGTGGGTTTTTTTGCTTGGATTGTTGGTTAACGATGGTGGGTTCGGTGGTTAGTTGTGTCGTGGGTAACGATGGCGGCTCATGGTGATTTTGGTTGAGCTCCTTGAGCTTCGGTCATGGACTTTCAAAGAGTGCTTAAAGAGACAGTTTCGATCCGAGGGATAGAAAGACATTTTTGGTGAGATTGAGGATCTGATGGTAGTGGGTTGGTGAGATTGAGGATTTGATGGTAGTGTAACTCCTACCCACACAAACACATCGAAGCAAACCACCTCCACCCAAATCCTCTGCCACAACTGCCAATCTATATCAAAACCCATAGCTTATAACCTCTATGCTACCATGACCCACCATCACGCCACAACCATTGGGTCACCACCGCGCCATAACCTAGTAGAAAACTCAGCCACAAAACCCATAACACACCTAACCTACAACCCGCAACCCATATGCCACCAAGACCCATGGCCATGCCACCATTGTAACCCAATCGATTGGTGATTCCGTTGAAGCAAGATGACCCAAACAAAACACCAACACCAATGGAGCTTCGGTTAATCACAGATCCAAACGAAACCCATATTTAAACTGAAAAAGCTTTTTTTTTTTCTTCTTAATTTAATTAAATTAATGTTTATTTATTTATTTATTTTAAAATTTCTGACCTGGATTTTTGTTTTAATTATTTATTAATTTAAATTTGACGTGGCATTTCAAAAATGCTAAATAAAATTTTTTAATAAAATTTTAATATCCACGTCAGCGCCATGTCAGCAAGTAGGACACACCGTTTGCCATCTCAGCTTTTTCCATAACTGGGTTGACGATAATGACCATTTTAAAAACAATTTAAAAAGTCAGGGACTAACCTAGGAGCAAAATCAGTTTAGGGATCAAATTGAGAAATGACCCAAAATGTAGGGACCAAAAATATATTTATGCCTATAATTTAAATATTATTGATAGTTGTGGGGGGTAAAGGCGTCGGAACACCGCATGGGCCTAGGGCCTGGTCCGAGGACGGGGACTCCGCCAAAGGGGCAGTGAGTCGCGGATAGGGCCTCCTAAAACGGGGGCCCAAACGCCCGCCGACAAGGCTGCCGGCCGAATTTGTACTGATCCGAGGAGAAGTCTCCTCAGACTAAGGGACCCTAGTCCGAGGAGCGTAGCACGTTGTCCAGGGAAGGACTCCTAAAGCTCAGTGAGTCGTCCCACGCACCAACGGGACGCCGAGGAGGGGGACAAGAGGGGCGTGCACTGCACAAAACTGCTGCCATCGCATTAAATGCCTTCCACCTACTCGCCTAACCGCATTAATGGGGAAATGACTCCTGAGGGGACGGTAGACAGCTTTCTGAGCCTTGGGGAGCGTTTTCAGGGAAAAGACAGATGGGAACCAGGGATGGGAAGTACAAATAGAGAGGGATGGACCCTAGGAAGGGGATCCGGATTTTCTCTCAGGAAAGAGGAAGGCGCACCCTCTCTCTCCCCTCCTAAAGAACAGAAAGTCAGCCAGCACAGAAGCTCCTCGGCTCACGTCCGACGAAGGAAATAGACCACCCCATCGGCCAGCAGCCTGAAGGAAGCGGACTTGGGCCTTACCCCATAGCCTTCTAAAGCCCCAAGAAGTATAGGCTTTAAGCCCATTCTCTACAAATTCTATTGTAAAGGCCACTTGGGCCGGCCCGGTCACACATTTGGGACTAGGGCCAATTTTGTGTCCTTACAATAGTCATTCTTACATTTTTTTTTTTTTTACTTTTTAAAAAGTCTTCTAAGAATGTTATTAGGTAGAAAATGTAAATTGTTCAATTTTAAATATTTTTATGTTTATTAATTCTAAACTTTTTGGTTTTTGTACACAATAACTCACTTGAATGGAGATTTATGATATGATCCCACATTTGATTTCAAAATTATGAAATATAACTTTCTCTAAAAATAAATAATTTAGGACATATGGTGCAAAATTGGACTTCAACCATAGAATCTAATTAGATTTTCTCTAAGTTATATCTATTAATATATATATATATATATATGTAGGGGCACAAATCGTGCTGGACCAGAGTTAGGTTTTTTGACCAGGCTAATGAGGCCTCGACAATAAATTTATAGTCTAGATCGTTTAGACGGTGGATAACACAAAAGTTGGATTCCATCCCATAACTCATGCACCAATCTCTTATAAAGATGTGATATTGGGTCGTATACATTGATGCCGAGGATAATTTTTAGTGCTTCTTTTTCGTCCCCCTCTTCTATGTCCCTCCCTTTCCTTTTATAGGCCCCTCTCTCTCCCTTTCTTCCTCCTTCCATGTGTAGTCCAGGTGTCTTCCTTTTGGATACTTGTCCCATCACTCCCCCTTACTTAAATATCTGGCGGTGAAGATAGGGCTGAATCTCAATGTTTAGATGTCACTTCTTCATTAATGTGGCCAAAGAGGTAGGTATAATGCCTTCAATGCGGTGGCAGCAGCCTTTTCTCTGATATTTGTCCATCCACTTCCTTTATCCTTTATCCTTACTCTCTTAGTTATTTGTACATAAGGTCCTTAATACGGGAATTTTTGAACCACCAGGCCACTAATACTGTCCTCGGCAACAAGCTGCCGAGGACAATATCATCCTCGGACGTTATGTCTTGTGGTGCTACGCTCATGCATGGCAACTTCCTTTGTCGCGTGGCGTCACAGGAAGGAATTATTAGGTCCTCGGACCATTCTAAGCTGTTGGGTTGGACCTTCTTCTTTATGGGGGCCTTTGGGCCGGCCCAATACGTGATTCGGGCCCATGGGCACCACAATATATATATATATATATATATATATAGTGCCAAATGAATTGATTTAAGTTATAAAAAAGGCTCATAAATATAAAATTATTCAAACTCTCTCTTCTTCTAATTTTATATATAGTGTTAAATATATGGTTATGTTTTTTATGATTTATTTATATTGGACTCTTTATTTTCTACTCTAGATTAACTCATTTGCCACAAAAATTAAAAAATTTTGATTCGATGGAACATGTGCCGTAAAATTAAACTCTAATTGAAATCCAATTTTTACATTGAACTAACTAACTTGGTTCAAAAATTTAAAAATTTTGATTAGATGAGACACGTGGCACAATTTTAGACTCTAATTGAATTTTAATTTAAAATCTAATTGAATTTTCTCTTAGCTTTATATATATATATATATATATATTTATAGATGACTTATAAACTTAAATTGTTTTTAGTTTTTTAAAAAAAAGCCTCATAAATATAAAATCATTCAAAAATTATGTTATTTTTATGGTTTACTTATATTGAACTCATCATTTTTTACATTAAATTAACTTATTTAATAAAAAAATAAAAAAACTTATATTAGATGGGACATGTGGCGCAAATTTAGACTTTAATTGAATTTCAATTTAAAATCTAATATAATTTTCTCTTAGCTTTACCTATTTATATATATATATATATATATATATATATATAAATGACTTATAAACTTGAATTATTTTTAGTTCTACAAAAAAAAAAAAAAAAAAAAAAGGCTCATAAATATAAAATCATTCAAAAATTATGTTTTTTTTTTTTTTTTTGGTTTACTCATATCGGACTTCTTGTTTTTTACACTAAATTAACTTATTTGGTACAAAAGTTAAAAAACTTAAATTAGATGGAATACATGTCGCAAAATTAAACTCTAATTGAAATCTAATTTTTACATTGAATTAACTCACTTGGCACAAAAATTTAAAAACTTAGATTAAATGGGACACATGACACAAAATTAAACTCTAATTGAATTTCAATTTAAAATCTAATTGGATTTTTTCTCCGTTATATCTATTATATAAATATATATATACATATATATATATATATATATATATATATATAGATTTGAGGTATTGAGATTATAAAATTCAATATTTAGGTTTGCATATTGTGAATAATTTATGGAAGAAACTATCTAGATTGGATGCATTTTGCAAAATGAACAATGAATTCTTCTTGAGTGATTGTTGAACTATATACATGGAAAAAGCAATTGCTAAAGAATTTAGTTAAAATCAATTATAAATGATATTAATACCATGAAAGAGCGGAAACAATTTTTTAAAGATAAAAGTTAATTTGTGAAATAATATTTTTTTTAAGTCATTTTTTTTATATATAAGAATTTTATTGTGTTTACTTTGGTTCCATTGGAAAAAATTCCTGGCTCCATCATTAGCTCCATTAATCAAAATTTATTATATATTTATTTTATTTTTTTTTTATAAAATATCCAGATATTAAAATGAAAAAAAAGAAAAAGAAAAAAAGAAAAGAAGCCAGTGAACTTAAAAAATATCAATAAGCTGTATCAAAAAAAAATATATATCAATAAGCCGAAGCCCAACAAACTCAACCCATCAGATCAGTCCTTTACTTCATTACTCTTTTACGCCTGAAAACTGAAATCTCTCATCTGCCGAAAAATGGAACCAGGTCCACAACCTTTGATCCTCCGACAAAGGAAGAACCATCTCCCACACGACGTCATACGGAACATCTTGGCAACGCTACCAGTCAAATCCCTCATAAGATTCAGGTGCGTTTCCAAACTCTGGGACTCCTCAATCACTAGTTCTAATTTCGTCTCCACCCACCTTAATATCATCAACAACAACAACGATCATGATCCTGCTTATCTCATAAAAACCCGTATTCAATATAATTCTCCTAAGATTCCAATAGTCTGTAAGGTTCTTTGTTGTGGCCGCACGTTTGATTGGCTTTTTGAGTGTTCAGTTCCCTCTGTTTTTGATTTAAACATGTCCCAAATGGTCGGTTCTTGCAATGGTTTAGTGTGTCTAGTTCGACGTGGAAATCTTTCCTGTACTTCTGATTCTATATATTTGTGGAACCCCAGCATTAGAAGATTTAAGAGGTTGCCTGATTCGAGTTTAAGCCAAGATTTTTCTAGCGACCAAGATTTTTGGGTTTCTACCGGATTTGCTTATCAATCCAAGACAAATGACTACAAGGTTGTAAAGCTTTGGACTACTCCAGTTGTGGCTGAGGTTTACTCATTAAGCTCGGACTCATGGAGAAGGGTTGAAATCTCATTGAGATCCAATGTTGTGGCCTCCTGTATCGATTTTTTTACTTCTGCCCAATTTGTTAGTGGCGCTTTGCATTGGTTGGCTGAAGGGGAATTCCTTGATCAAAAGATGATCTTATCATTTGATGTCGATAATGACAAATTCGAAGAGGTGGCACACCCTGATGGAGATAAATTGCACAGGCAAAGTCTATTCGTGTTCAAGGGAAATCTGGCTTTCATAACATATGGATACCCCGAAAATGATGACGACATAATGTCAGATTCGCAATGCTTCATTTGGGTAATGAGGGAGTACGGTGTACATGAATCATGGAATAAACTTTTTTCTATCCGGTTTGAAAATGTTGATATAAGTTTCTATGGTTGCACTGAACATGGTGAACTTCTACTTGACAAGAAAGTCAAGGAAGAATCCAAAGATGGTGAAATAAAAATACATTATTGCAATGAGTCTACGGTTCTTTCAAATGACACTGCTATTGTTTCACTAGACCCTGAAACTTTACATGAGAAGGACCTTGGTATCCTACGATATGTTACAGATGTAGTTACTACATTCAAGGAAAGCCTCGTGTTACTTGATGGAGCAACCGAGCTATATGGATAAGAAGTGAAATGATTAGTGATAATCATTGCATTTTGTTTGGTAAGTGTTATATGATTGAGACCATTATCATGTTGTTTACTTTGGTATAATTTTGTTTTGCCGTAGGCATAAATGTACTGATATGATGTAGGTGAACTTAATTCAGATGTATATCAACATATAACATTTTAATTCTGATTTTTTTGTGTATCAACATTTTTTTTGTGCCTCTCTGATTTTGTTGCTAACTATTAGATTAGAAATCTTATTTAATCCAAAAAAAAAAAAAATGGAGCAAAGAAGAGGGAAGAAAAGAAGCCCTATGATGAGAATGTTGAAAATGGGCTGTGGAAGTTCTTATGTGGTGAGCATAGGCCCAGCGAAGGTCTTGTGCTTTATTCCTTGATCAAAATGATATATATCTTGTTAGTGGCTGCAGTACATCTGCTATGCAATTTTAGCTTGTTGTATCTCTTTTCATGGGTCTGCATTTTCTCATTCCCTGCGATAACATTTAGTGTTTGAAAAGGATATAAAGCTTTGTGATCATGGATTGTCAACACTTCTATTTTGGAGTTGCAATTGTTTCCCCTCATCCTTTGGTAGCTAATTCACATGCTCATTGCCAATGGTAATGAGAATGAATCAGCGTGTTTAGTTGCTAATTCATTGTGCTTCCATTAGTATTGTTGTGGTCATTTTATGAAAATATTAAACAGTATTTAGTGTTAGGTAATATGGAAAGTTCTTTTTGAACTTCAAAGTTCATGGTCATGTGGATATTGTTTCTAAATTTTTTATTTTTATGAGGAAGATTTTTTTTGTAAGGTTGTCACATGGCTAGGCCCTTTTTTTTTTCTTGGCATGATGTGATTTGACCTGTTTTGATTCATATGATAAATTTGTTTATTGTTGCATCCCTATAATAACACAAGTTGTTTGTTAATACAGAAAGAGTAATTTTGAACTAAATTTATCTTTTAATTGCATGTCATACAAGTCTTTTTCCTTTTTCTTTTTCAAACTTTCTGCAGTTGATTTCCAATTTGAAAGTTGAAATTGACGGATATTCCTGTTGTCAAATTTCCATATTTTGTAAATAAAAGCTTTCCATTGATTTCAAATTCTTAATCAGATTTCTCTTAAATCATAAATTTGTTTAATAACATCTGTTGTCCTTGGTGTAAAAGTTGAGAGAGCAATAAAATCTCCCTGATTGTCCAATCTCTGCTTTTGCATTGGTCGCTTCTAGGAATGGTCTTTGTATATTCAAGGTACACCTATGACACTCCAACAATCTATTTTTCCACAATTCAATCATTTCATAATGAATGAGTATGGAGTACCCACAATTTCATCAAGAACAGATATATGTTGGTAGCTTCTGGTTAATTTTGGTGCCTAAAATTAAAGTTTACTTAAAACATGTCTCTGTCGACCCCCTTGACATGCATATACTTCATTAGGTGGATCTATTTATATTGATTGCACCAAGGCATGTGGTACATACTCCTTCAAAATTTCAATACTCATTCCTCACCATAGCTTAAAAGGCTCTTTACTTCATAAGTAGCATAGATTTCTGTAGTAATTACGTACTATCCTCAATCAAAAGGAAAATATTAAATAAACCCATCTTTCTTCCTCTTTTCATTCAGATATCTAAGCAAAATCAATATCATAGGAGGTTAGCATCAACCTTTTTTTTGTGGGATTGTTAAGTTTGTTTTGGTCCCAAGGAAAGATTATATCAACTCTGGATTAGAAACAACATCTGAAAGGCCTAAGATTAGCATAGTAAAAACAAGAAACTAGTCTTGGACCCCATGTCGGCAATGACCTTGACACAATTTCATTGGGCAAAAGCGAGGCTGTAGAGCAAGCAAGTTAAGAAGCAAGTCAAATTCCAAGCTGTTAAATATAGTACTGACCCACTCCAAGAGGCAAGATGGGTTAGCAAGCTTTCAAGAATGCTTTTTGAATTGCTTAATACTTCAAAGTGAACTTTAAATAAATAGATCAATGATGACTTCCGAAAAATAATGCAATCCAAGAAGGTGACAATAACAAGCGAGGAGTTTAGCATATCCTAGTGCAAACCTCAGCAAATTAGTTCATTCACTACTGTTTGATTTCTTTTTCTTCATTTTTTTTTTTTTTTTTGGAGTAACCAAAGAAAACATAAAACTAGCTTTTTAGTTCTCTTTGATTTTAAAAATAAAATTTAAAAAGAAAGGGCTTATTAGTTCTTTTTCTATATCTTTGAACTCTTGCTGCAACATATGCATTTTGGGTTCTACATCACATCTCAATCTCAGAAGGAAGCTTCACTAACTTGAATAGGTCTTAGTCGCAATGTTATCAGGCACTGTTGCAGATTCAACTTGTTTTTCCAACATGGCTAGATCATCCAATGGTACCACGACTGAGTAATTTCAGGGTGACTTGCCTCCATTACAATCAATCAGGGTGACTTGCCTCCTTTACACGCTGAATTTCTATCGTCAGTTTTGGTGCCAGCGCTTAAAGTTAATGAGGTTTCAGATTCTGTTCTTACATGTTACAGTTGACTTTGATTTCTGTCATACCAATATCTTGGATCACAACTTCAAGAATATCTCTTGAAGTACTTTATCTCTTGTCCTTCAAGGGACATATGGCATTATTTGATTAGTCATAGAGGTTTAATTTAAATAACACATGATGGCTTTTAATTAGATTGCTTATGTAATTTAAATTAACACATGCTAACATTTGATCGGTTCTCAGGTTTTCTTTGCAATCTTTATTCTTTGACACTTGAAATATTGCTATTGGCCTTTGAATAATGATGGTGGAACCTATTGAGGTGGCGTTTGGGTTTTGCATTTTAAGTGTTTGCATTTTTTTTTCTTTTATTTTTGGACAGCGCCTCTGGCACTGTTCATTGTCCATGAACAGTGATTTTGGGCTTATAAATAGTGCCAAACGCGTGAATAGTAACTTTATTATTATTATTTTTTTATTGTTTTCAGTTTTCAGCAAAATAAGCGGTATTCAAACAGACCCTAAGTAGCATGTGACATTTTGTAATTAGCCGTTTTAAATGTATCACATGAACTTTAGTGGTTTGACATGGCAAATTGTTAGACTACTTATGTTATTTAAATTAACACATGCTAACATTTGATTGGTTCTTAGGTTACTTCTTGATATCCTAAACACATCTTAGTTCTACCTAATTACAAGTAAAATGCATTTTGTCAAAAGATATGCCAATACATAATAATATGACCTTAACAATATGTTTTTTTACTTAACAATATGACCCTAACAATATGTTTTTCACAACGTTTTCACAAACATTTTTACAACAAATTATAGGTGGTAAGTTATTTTGGTTCTAATTTAAACCTTTTATTGAAATTACATTTTTGTCCACCAATAACCACCCATAATAACCTGCCACATTTGATTCGTTGTGAAAATATTGTGAAATTGTTGTGAAAATACTATTTCTCTTGATATTTAGGTGCAATAAAACTTTTTATCTTTTATCCAAAAAGGGCACAACACATTACCAAATAATGAAATTGTGCATTATTTGATTAGTCATAGAGGTTTAATTTAAATAACACATGGTGGCTTTTAATTAGACTGCTTATGTTATTTAAATTAACACATGCTAACATTTGATTGGTTCTCAGGTTTTCTTTGCAATCTTTATTCGTTGACACTTGGAATATTGCTATTGGCCTTTGAATAATGACGGTGGAACCTACTAAGGTGGCGTTTGGGTTTTGTGTTTTAAGTGTTTGTGTTTTTTTTTTTTTTTGGATAGCGCCTTAGGCACTGTTCATTGTCCATGAACAATGATTTAGGCTTATGAATAGTGCCAAACGCGTGAACAGTAACTTTTATTATTAGTATTTTTTATTGTTTTCAGTTTTCAACAAAATAAGCGGTATCCAAATAGACCCTAAGTAGTATGTGACATCTTGTAATTAGCCGTTTTAAATGTATCACATGAACTTTAGTGGTTTGACATGGCAACTTGTTAGACTGCTTATGTTATTTAAATTAACACATGCTAATATTTGATTGGTTCTTAGGTTACTTCTTGATATCCTAAACACATTTTAGATCTACTTAATTACAAGTAAAATACATTTTGTCAAAGGATATGCCAATACATAATAATATGACCCTAACAATATGTTGTTTACTTAACAATATGACCCTACCAATATGTTTTTCACAACCTTTTCACAAATATTTTTACAATAAATTATAGGTGGTAAGTTGTTTTGGTTCTAATTTAAACCTTTCATTAAAATTACATTTTTGTCCACCAATAACCACCCATAATAACCTGCCACATTTGATTTGTTATAAAAATATTGTGAAATTTTTGTGAAAATACTAATTCTCTTGATATTTAGGTGCAATAAAACTTTTTATCTTTTATCCAAAAGGGCACAACACATTACCAAATAATGAAATTGTACCTTTTACAAATTAAGCAAGACTTAAGTACAGTACTTACGTATTTTACCTAAGATTCATCTCTTAAAATTCTGCCATGTGACTTTTTTTTTTATTAATGGAAGTGTATTTTTTAAGTTAAGTAACTACATGATAAAATTTTAAGAGGAAAAATTAAAGAACGACGTCTAAAGTACTGTACATAAATTTTGTCTTTACAAATCATAGTAAAATTAAATTTTAATTTGACCAAATGTAAAGGAAAGTCAATAGTTGTCTTGTCTATTTCCGCACAACAAGATGACATGCAACTTTACTGCAATTAATGCTACATACTTCACCAAAAACAGAAAGCATAGTCAGTTAGATATTATTCTACAGAGGAGTAGACTTATATTCCTTGAATTTACAAGGAGGAACTTTGAAATCCAACATATGAGAAAAAATAAATTAATTGAAACTTCATTGATAATAGGTAATTCGATAGTTACAATTGGGATGAGAAAATTTAAATCATAGACGTCTCTATTAGAAATACAAGAAGGTGTCTACAAAGCTCTTAGTCATTTTACTAGTTACTGGCATATTTAATAGTTCCAAAACTTATTTTCTAAAGTGAAAGAACATTCAAAGAGATCATAATTAACACTATAGCCTAATAAAACTCTAATTTGATTAGGAAAGCCTTAAAAACACATAAAATCATGGATATAAAAATCCTAACTCATAAAACTACAAAATTACATTAAAATGTCACAAATTAACAAAGAACAAAAATTGGCTTCGTCTATTGTCATACATCAAAGATACAACAAAGGCTAAAAAAAAAAAAATTATACAACAAGATTTAAAGAATGAAGAAAACATGTACAAATATAAATATATATTTCCCCCTTTCCGGAAAGATTGGTATGAATGATTTGTAGAGCTCAAAATGAAAGAAACAAAAAAAGATTTCAATGCTGTGTTGCAGTCACATCTGAATGATGGAAGGAAGAGAAGAAGGTTGTAGAATGCAAGCTTAAGATTGTCCTTTGTTAGTGTCAAGCCCGCTGACCACTGTCCAGCCCTCTTCCCAAAGTTGAGCTCTGCTTCATGAGAAAAAAACCATTTGCTGCCACAAGCAAATCTTGCAAGACCACCTGAAAATTTTCAAATAAATAAATTTCATTATATTTGATGGCAAGAACATAAACCATTAACCATCTGTCCTCCGATTTAAGCACCATAAATTCTGTTGGTATGAAATAATTTTGTGGCTTATATCTCCTGGCTTGTTAATGGTCTACTCAGTGCTGATTATCACATTTGACAACATGGGATTGCCCTCCTTCACACGAGGATTAAATTTGAGCACCACATTGTGAAGCTAATATGCTAGGAGACCAAGAGGATAATTGAGTTTGATAATAGCAGTTACTGCAACAGTGTTCAGAATAGGGCCTTATGTTCCATGTGGGGTATTTCTAGCCTGTATTTGATTTTTTTTCCCCTAATGATTAAGTGGGATAGGTTGTCTGATGTATTGAACTGTTTTGATTCTGGTTTTTTTTTTTTTTTTTTTCTTTGTAATTGTGTATTCTTTGAAATAAAATTTCTCATTCGTCAAAACAAAACAAATAGAAGTTTGTGGGATAAAGTGTTTGTTGGAAGAGACAAAAGGATCATATTGTGGGAAAGTACATGGAGCAACTATTATTCCGAATAACCAGTATACATAAGGATGAATTTATGCAATGCAAGTATTTGAGACACTTGCATTATAATCTAGGTTGCACCGACACGGCAATTTTGGTGAAGTACTGGTGTTCGACACATGTTAGACACTGATACCGGTAAGACTCGCTAGACTCCGGTGTCTGAGTGGTGTCTTTTTTTTTTTTTTGACCCGGCGGCGACACTGCTCTGACATGGCTTCGACATGGTGGACACGCCAACAATGAAAAAAAAAAAAAAAAAACAGAAAATCACAAATTTTGATAGATGGACTTACTAATACCGTTGATTTTGTGATATACCCTAAAACAAAAAAGCTTAGAGTCTGAGAAGTCATTACCGTGAAAGTTGAAACCCACAGCTCAACCATCCTTCTGCCTCTGCCCGCTACCCTTTGTCCCTCGCTGGTGCTAGAGCAGGCCGATCAGCGAGTCGGCGAGCTCCATAGACATCGACGTCGTGCCCTGTCCGATCTCTTTCTCTCTCTCTCTCGGCGTGACAGGTCCGACCGCTTCTCCTCTCTCTCTCTCTTTTTTTTTTTTTTTTGGGTGAATGGGTGTACTGTTACTCTGTTAGTGTTACTTATAACACCTTTTTTTAATCCCACTGTCACTGTCACTATGTTATACTGTGTGTGTGTATATATATATATATTTAAAAAAAAAGTGTTTCTTTACTCAGCCTTTTGCCTTATAAATTATAATGTTTATTATGAATTTAGTGATTTTTGTTTTTGTGTGTCTTGCTATAGTTTTATTTATTAAAGTTAAATATTGTAGGTGATTTTGCTAAACTGAATACTAAAAGTGAAAAATCAACTGAGTCAGCTGCTCCTCTATGGAAATATGTCTAAAAATAAATTTTAATTAATTATTTTATGTCTAAAAATAATTAATTATTTAAATTCTAGACATAAACGTAATTTATGTCTAAAAATATTAAAATATATGCCTAAATATAAAATTTAATTAATTATTTAATTGTCGTATCCATGTCGTGTCGTATTCTTATTTTTTAAAAATTGTCGTACTCTCGTGTTCGTGTCCGTACCCGTGTCGTATCCATACCCGAGTCCGTGTCGGTGCAACTTAGATTATAACAGATGGTGCCATAAGTTCTATGATGGATATGAACATAGAGATAAGCCATCCCAAAGATTGAAAAAAAGATAGGTACATAATTAACTTACCTTGTAAATTTTGCAACAAAAACAATAGATAGATGGAGGTAGTTGGCAATAATGCTATTCAGGATCCTGTTGGTATAAGGATGAGGCTCCACATGAAGTCCTCATTTGTTCAAGTACATTCATGACATCTGACCCAAGGTCTGGCCGGTTCTTTCTGTTCTTGTCACAACACCTCAAGGCCAAGCGAGCCAACTCTTGAGCAAGCACAAATGGCCAGTCTCCAGCTGAAGGATCCAAGAGGGCTTTCAAATTTCTGGCATCCAAGGCATTTTGCACTGCATTTGCTAATTTGAAGGCTGATCTCCCAGTCAACAACTGTATTAGTATGATCCCAAAGGAGTAAACATCTGACTTCCTAGTAAGCTTTCCTTCATCAACAAACTCAGGATCTATGTAAGGAATGGTTCCCTTCGGATTGGTAAAATGACACAGTGTTGTGTTGTTGCTTGAACTTTTGTCATCGCATAACATACGGCTGATTCCAAAGTCGCTAAGTTTACAAACAAAGTTGGAATCAAGGAGTATATTGGATGGTTTTAAATCACCATGTACTATGCTGTGAGGTTTAATGCAATGAAGATACACCAGGACTGAGCACAACTCCGTGGCAATGCATATTCGAGTTTGCCATGATAATGGAGGGCTGTTGTCCTTGCAATTTAGTCGATCTTCAAGGCTTCCACAGGGGAGATACTCGTAAATTAGTGCAAAAACTTCCGGGCAAGATCCTATGAGTCTGACAAGATTGGGATGCCTCAAGTGACTCAATACACGGACCTGATATAACAATCAACTAAACTAAGTCCATTATTCAAGTGCAAGTATGTGTTGTAGCTTTTTTATCTTTTATGTTGTGAAAAAGAATTTAGTATTAACCAAATTGTAAATAATACACAAACCTCCATTCGGAATTCTGAGGGGCCTTGCGAGCCTTGAGATTCTAGCCTCTTTATAGCTACCTTGGTTTGATGCAGGCGACCTTTATAAATGCTACCATATCCTCCTTGTCCAATTCTGAGGGATTCATGAAAGCCATGAGTAGCTTCTTCAATCTCAGAGAGTGAGTACTCAGAGAAGAACTGAGGTAAATGTCTAGAGGCCTCTGCTTGATTTCTTCTCAGCTCTTCAGCTTCTTTCAATGCATTGTCACACTTCATTTTAAAGTCATCCCTCTCTTTCTGTTGGCTCTTTAATAATATTATTTGTTCCTGGGAATTCTGAAATTCTTCCATGAGTTGGTCCCTCTGTTTCTTAAGCTTTTCAACTTCTTCTTTCCCTTTTATAAGAGCTTCCTCAATTTCTTTTCTTTGAAACGACTCTTCTTGGGCCTTTTGATAAAAAATGTGTGTTATATTTTGCACCTTTAGTGATTACATTGGTATATTTTTCAAGAATAATGCATATGATAGACAAGAACAGGTTTGCAGTGTGCTGAAACAGTTAACTCTGTAGCAAGCAGAGATTTTTCTTTGCCGGGCTGATATTCAAATATTTTGGTCAAGTATGAAAATTTAACGAGAAATTGAAAAATCCATTATAAGTACATTCACAACAGGCCTATAAACACGTTGACCAAGAAAATTTTACCCACAACAAAAAGGATACTTGACATTACTGTTACCGAAACCACATCATTAATTAGAAGACGATAGATTCAATTTGTTTTTAGAAAGACTTAGGTTGTCAATAAATGAGGTTCAAAAGTCATAAATTTCCTTGTCATATTCTAGTTTGAAATCAAAGTTCTATAATGAAATTTATTACTAATTAAAGAAAGTTTATGTTGCCAAGAGGCTTCTTGTAGCTCAGCTAGTTAGTATTGTCTAGTGTTTCCATGAAAGCATCCAAGATTCAAATTTCCCTTGTTCCAACTATCAAATTATCAAAATTTAAAAAAATAGTGTAGTTAAAAGAAAAGTATATATAATTGAAGATTTATCATTATGTAATTTAGGATTCATGTCAATAATATAATTAGTAAACTAGCTTGTAACCTCACGCATATGCATGGATATACTTAAAGATATACAATAAGATACATAATATAATTCATATATATATAATTTAAATACTATTGATAGCAATTTTTATATTTTGTTAACACTTTAAAAACATTTGTAAGGATATTATTAAGTATAAAATGTAAATTGTCCATGTTATTTTTTTTTAATTATAGTGAAGTATTTTTTTTTTTTAACGATTCATTTATTCTAAACCCTTTGATTTTTGTACTTAATAACTCACTTGGATGAATATTTATGATGTGGTTCCACATTTGATTCTAAAATTAAGAAATAAAAACTCTTTAAGAATAAATAATTTAGGACACAGGCACGAACTCTAATTTGGAATTCTAATTTAATTTTCTCTCAGCTTCACCTATTATTATATATAAACAAAACTACTCCTAATCGAAAAACCAAGATCATAACAGCATCCCTCAAAGATATCCACGTTAATGCTTCTAAAATACCTAGAGAAGGAAAAAGCCCAATTGCCATTTTGTATTCCTACCCTGTTCGTGTGGCTTATATTTCTTTCTAGAATAATCTATTGCTCTTTGTTTAACCAGACACCATAAATGGATACCCACACATCAATTTATCCAAATACCCAAAACAAAACCAAATCTAACTTAAATACCTCAATCAGAAATATAACCCAGAAATTTAAATAAAAAAAGAATCCAGCCAAATTATAAGAACCTGGTCATAATTAATGTACAAACTGAAAAGCAAAGAGAAAACTAACCGATAGAGAAATTGAAAGACGTTCTCTGATTGCAAACTATGGATACATGGGCGATGGAAGTTTTTTATATTTATATTTTTCCTTTTAATAATGTTGAATGGGATTGAGGATTTACTTCCAACCGGTTGATGTTTTAAGTGGGGTTTTTCCCGGCGATATATGGGTGGAGGCTGGGCTGATGGAAAGAGAACTCAATGGTTAGGGTTTTTGCTTTTAAGAAAGACAGAGAGAACGGCTGAATTTTTTGAAGGAGAAGGAGAACCGGAAAGGAAGAGACTGTTTGTCTGTAGTTTTAGTGGTCGGAGTATGGCGAGGAGACCGGTGGAGGCAGAAAACTCTATGGCTTACGATTACAAACTCTATTCTCTCTTTCTTCATATAGCAAGCCTTTCTTTTCATTGGATTTTGGCTTGTTAGATTTCCTTTTATATTGAGTGGTATGAAATAGTGTTTTAGTGTAACCCAAATGGTATAATTTATCGCTTTTTAATTGTAAACGTGGCAGAATACAACAATCGAACAAACAAAACTCAAGGAATTGTAAAAATAAATTGGAAATTAAGGAAACAGGTAGCCTTTTCAAAACCCTATAAACGGTAATTGAATAGAAAACAAAAAAGGGGGAAAAAACATGCCTAGCTTTTGAATTATCTTTTGAATCGCTTCTGAATCACTTGCTGTTGCAGAGGATGAACAAACTTTTTCAGTTTTCACTGTTGCAGAGAATGAATAGAGTGTTCGCTTCCTTTTGGATTTTCTTTTTTCGTATGCTTGTTGGTCTGGAAGACAATATTTTGATCTGTGTGTCTATGGAGTTGCAGCGAAGAGGTGGAAGTCAGAGTGAGTGTGAACTTTGGATCGGGAAATATGGAGTTTGCATTTTAGGGTTTGTGTTTTTTTTTTTTTTGTTTTTTGATAGGCGGCTTGATGTTTTTATAGAAATAGGGTTTACTTTTATTTAATTTTTTTTTTTTGTGGATAAGCTTTTTTTTTATTATTTATTATTTTTTTATTTTATAGAAATACCTTTGATGAAAGTGAGCCTTCCTAACGCACCGTATGGTATTTGAAAGGAAAAACTGTATACGTGGCTGTTTTTTAAGTGGCTTTTTTTCTACATGTCACAACCACCTTAATTGCAGGAAAAGACTTCTGCTTTTATATATAGAATTAGATATGACTAGTGTGTAACCCTGTGCATATGCACGGGTACATTTAAAAACAATCACAATTACATATTATATACAGACTCTTCGATTTTTGTCTTCAGTAATTCACTTGCCACAAAAATTAACAAATTAGATGGGATACATGAAGCAAAATTGAACTCCAATTAAAATTCAATCTAAAATCTAATTGAATTTAGACCTTTTGATTTTTGCACCTAATAATTCACTTGACACAAAAATTTAAAAATTAAATGACACGTGACACAAAGTTAGACTCTAATTTAGAATTTAATTAAGTTTTCTCTCTACTTTAGCTATTAATATATATATATATATATATATGACTTATAAATTTGAATTTTTTTAGTTATATGATTATGTTTTTTTATGATTTATTATGTTGGACTCCTCGTTTTCTACATTAAATTAACTAATGTGGCACAAACATTAAAAAATTTAGATTAGATTGGATACGTGACACAAAATTAAACTCTAATTGAAGTTCAATTTTTACCTAAATTAACTCACTTGGCACAAAATTTTAAAATTTAGATTAGATGAGACACGTGGTTTAAAATTAGACAATAATTGAATTCCAATTTGAAATTTAATTGTATTTTCTCTCTGTTTTATCTATTATTATATATATAGATACATAGATTACTTTTAATTACTTTTTTGTGTTGTATTTAAAAAAGAAGTGATGCTAGAGTCTTCAAATTGATGTATCTCATCAGAAAAAAGTAATTTAATATCTAAAACATTATTGAGGTGGTACCAATGATCAATCACATTCATTATCACATAATTTGTAGGCCTTTTTATAAAATAAAAAAAAATTGTAATAGTTTTATTATTTTCCTTTGAAAATTGAAAAATCAATTTATAAAACTTATGTGATAAAATTTATAATATCTCTAACATTGTCAAAAGCATATTTCAAGGAACATAGGGTGCTTGGTCTCATAAAATTTTGGGAAAAACTTGTTACACACACCATTACACACGTGAAAAAGCAAAGTACAATTTCCACAACTTGGAAATTGTTTCAATTGCTTTTTCGCTTGCGTAAAGATGTGTACATTAACTTTCCTGTAATAGATATTATTCTATAATTTAATATAGATCATGGAGTGGGAACCCAATCTCAATGGAATAAGAAAGAAACTAACACCTCTACGTTAATGTTATTTGCACTATTAGTATAGAAATCTTACCAAGGCGGCAGTTTTGTAGAGTTGATGATAAGAATAGCGACCAGAAGTTCCACTAGAGCCGTCACTGCCACTGAATTGATCAGGATGATAATAGGGAAATCTTTCATACGATGTGAAAGGACCATCGTATGAGGTTATGCATTTTACCATTCTACGTGTAAATTCCAATTTTTGCCGGTATACAAGATCGACCCCACACCTTAGTGCCGATACAGCCGAACTATCGCTAACAAATGAGAATTCAACCGAAGTGCATCGACTCCATTCAGGTGAAAGAAACCAACATGGAATGAATGATAACCAAAGAAATCCACGTTGATGTAATGATATTATTACGTCCTCTTCACTGATGCTATATAATGGATTCATACAACCCAAGTTGGTCTTCAAATGACAAACGATGATAAAAGAAAATTTTGAACCTTTCATAGGAACGGAAGTAGGATGCTTTTGAAATGAGAAAACAGCACAAAATGCAAATCCCATCCACTCAAGATTGTCATACAAATTTAGAGGTAGCTGGATTGTTACTGATGAGGATCTAGCAATATTTTCAGATTTAAACCACCCTGGGATTTCACTTTGAGGCAAACATTGATTGAAAGTACCAGGGCCCTCGTAGTGGTCCTGGAAAACATATCAGAAATGTTAATCAATTATGAGTCAATTTGTATCAAGAAACATTTAGTTTGTCAGTAAATGAGGTTCACATAAACGTTGCTTCTCCTATTCTAGTTTAAATCCAAGTTCAATGCAGAAATTTATTGTTTATAACAAGGTAAATTAATATATATATATATAAATTTTATAATTTAGGACACATCAATTTTAAGGGTCATTCAGAAATAATTAAACGATAGAAATGTGTTAAATTTGTAGAAAATTTTTAAATGTATTAAATTAAAATTAAAGGCCACAATTAATTTAGTAATCAACTATGTTAAAATAAATGTATTAAATATGTAAATATTTAGTAAAAATGACTAAAGTATCTTTAAAAAATACAAACAAACGTTCAAATAAATTTTCTTGATAATATATCGTTAATAGTTAATAATAAAGCATAAATAAGCATAATTTTTTTATAATAATCCTTCATTTAAAATTTTTTAAATAATTTTATAATAATCCTTTACTTTGATTTAATTTTTTTAATTTCACTTTAAAAATAAGAGATATCCTTAATACTTAAATTACAAGTAGATTTTACAAATAAAATAAATTTATTAATATTTAATATATTGAGGGAGAGGTGATATAATAAATCAAACACTATTAATCTCCATTAAAAAAAAAACTAAAAATCATATAAAACCCAACAACTCTAACCGGTCTGTTGGTTACTATACCAAACATGGTTCTTGATTAAAGGGTCTCAGGTTCACAATTCACGACCCCATTTCTCAATTATTAAAAAACCCTTGACCCCAAAAAATAAATAAAAATCTTGACCCAATTGAACCATAATTATTTTTCTAATAAGCCTTGTCCAAATTGAACCACCAGACGGTTTTGACAGTTTTTTTATTCCACCACTGGTTCAGGAGGTTCTTTTTAGATAATATCTGGTTCTCTCACATATAAAAATAGCATTGTCAATTCTCAATTAACCCGATCAGACCAACTAGTTTGGCTTGGGTTTGAAAACCATGGTTGTGGGGATCTGTAGCCATTGAGGGGTGGATCATAGGGGTGCAGAGATATTTGTGGTTTTTTTTTTTTTTTTTTTTTGGTTTTGAAAGCTGGATTTTCTTATGGGTATAAAACATGACAAAGGAATTTTTTTTTTTTTCTTTTTCTTTTAGAGTTTCGGCTTGACTGGCAGCAATGCTTTTGGTCAAGTGGGTTGAATTTTGCTCTCAGTTTAAGCCAAATTAATTCAACATGAAAAATAAATAACTAGAAAATAAAAAAATAGAGAACCTAAAAGTCAACATTTAGGCCTACTTCGAGTTAGCACAAAATATTAGAAACCAACACCTACAATTTGCTGGAGTCAGTACCAGACCATGAGGCATTTTCAATGGAAATTTTATTCATTAATATAAACCTCCTAATAGGAGTACAAGACTTTGGTTATATATATATAGACTTCTAAATCCTAATAACCATGGGAAATAAAATATAATAACTTAATAAACTACCAGATCTAGAGAATATATATGTGTGTGTATATATATATATATATATATATATGTATATATATTGACCAATAAAAAGACAGTTGAATTACAAAATATAATAAAACTAAACCAGTTTTCTTTTTAAGCCTCCCGCATCAGAGTCAACAGACTTTAGTTTTTTTTTTTGACAACTATAATATTTAATATGTAAGCATAAAAGACCAAATTGTAGTTATTTATTTTAAGCATAGGTTTTTATATGCTTCAACCCACCAAAGAGAAATGATTTAATAAAAGTCTCGAGTTAATTTAATCCAGAATCATTAATTCTTATGGATATAAAATTTTCAAATTTTTTCACAACTTGTAAGTTGCCCGTGCGATGCACAGATAATTTTGTGATATTTTATGTAAGAAATTTTTGAAGAATGTTATACAAATATTATTAAAAAAAAGCAAAAAAAAAAAAAAAATTAGAGTAAAAAAAATATACATTTTGAGATATCAAAAATTAGTTTAGTAGTTTCACTGCACATTTGTAGCCTTTTCAAGGTAAGATTAATTTTTTTTCAAATCATGAAACCAAAAATAGAGTAACAGGATCATGAAAATCAACTAATTTGTGTTGTAATCACATTGCATACCATGAAATAAAAGAGTATGCCCAACTCTTTCAAAGTCTTTAACTCATCAATAGTGCGATATTAAGACATTGTGTGGGCAAGTGAGTATGAATGTGACTTATAGTTGATTTAAAACCATGGTAGGATATGGCTTTACATTTCGTACCAAATTAATATTCTTTCTACTTATATACCCAAGACAAAAACTATTCAATCAAATTACCCAAGCCTAAATCATAGTTAAGCCCCTAATTTAAAAAGAAAAAAAAAAATTACCTGTTGGGATTTTAATGATTTTTCAATCTCAAGTCTTTTATTTTGGTAATGGTAAAACAATGCATTTGATTTAACAATCTACAACATTTTCACTTCTCTCTATCTTTCATTAGGGACTTATCTAGTTAGTTATTACTATTAGTTCTTAATTATTATTATTTTTTCTTTTGTTTTTAATACTAAAATGGTGGGTATGCTAAAAAACATTAAGAAGAGAGAAATGTGTGTTGCAGGCTCAGGAAATTAATAAGATAATGGTAAAAATACGTTAATATGAACTTTTGGATAATAGTAAAAAAAAAAAATACATAATGAAAAGAGGTAAAAAAAAAAAGGCTAAATGCAAAATTGGAACACCATATGGCAAAACCTCATGCACTCTCATATGAAGTCTCACTTTTATATATATATTGAACCTTAGGTCTTTTATTTTGGTAATAGTGAAACAGTGCGTTTCATTTAACAATCCACAACATTTTTATGTCTCTCAATCTCTCCTTGGGGCCTTATTTGGTTAGTTATTACTATTAGTCCTTAATTATTATTATTATTATTATTATTGCTTTTGCTTTTAACACTAAAATGGTGGGTATTCTAAAAAATATGAAGAAGAGAGAAAGTTGTGTTGTAAACTCAGGAAATTAATGAGAGATTAATGAAAGAACGGTAAAAATACGTTAACATGTACTTTTGGATTACAGTAAAAAAAAAAAAAAAAAATGAAAATAGGTAAAAAAAAAAAAAAAAAAAAAACTAATTGCAAAATTAGAGAGCAACGTAGCTCGTGCAATTGAGAGAGAGAGAGAGAGAGAGAGAGAGAGAGACCTGCAAATATGGTCCATGGTTAAACCAACATTCAAGGCTGCTTGATATCTTGCCTAAATAAGTAGACCCTTGTCTTGAACTTTTTGAAGTGCCTGCAACTATTACTTGAGTTGAAAATACTGTTTCTCGTGAAGTACACTCCCCTTGTATAGTTTCATTACTTGGTAGAAGCTTTGTCACGGGGGTAGGCATCCTGCAAGCATCAAAAAACATATCCTATGATTTGACTACCAAATTTCATATCTGTTGCATCGAGGTGTGGTAACAAAATACTTGTTGAATCCCGCTTGTTAGAGGGGCTCAACATTATTTGGAATCTAAGGTAAAAAATTTATAAAGGGCTTATAATATGTAAATATTAATTAAATAAAATTATTTAATACAAATCAAATTAAGGTTAATTTGATACATTAAATACATAATTTGATGAATAATACCGATTAAACTAATGTTAATTTCATATGGAGAATTGAATATTATAGTTGAAACATAAATATTAATAAAAATAAATAAAAATATACTACAATTAAAAAATAAATACTTTTTTTTTTTTTGATATACAACGATACATAGTTAAGTAAAGTTAAAAAATCTAATTTTTAATCTTATATCTTATTTTTAAGAGAGGGAGATAGATATTATATGGTGTGTGACTTTGTCAAAAATTAAAGTCTCAAATTATTAAGGGAGATTAATCTATAATTAATAATTTAACACATTTGTAACATTTTTTGAAACATTTTAGAGTTTCAATTAGCTTAGGGTTCTATTGGTCTTGTACATTGAGAACCTTAATAGAAATGAGAAGGGAAAATGTGCTTAAAGCACTATAAAATGTTCACAATATGATGTGACATTGACTCTCATTGATGAAATTCATTAATCTAACTAATGAATGTTTAAATCACTTTTTTATGATTAGTAATATGGCAATTTGTAAGCCTATAGTAAAAATTGTAATATCCTTAACATTGCTAATAAAAAAAATGCATAACCTTTAACAATATATATAATTTTATAAAAATTTGGACTTTTAATAATTGGAAATGAGACATTTTTTCCTAAGGGGATTTTTTTTTTTTTTTTTGAGGCCTTAGGCCTAGGCCTAACTTGCCTAGGCCTTGGGCCGGGCCTGCCACTTGTAATTGAAACCATCATTTTTCATCTGAATTGTATACAAAGCATGTATAGTGAAACCCAACCATCTTGAATGATCATGCAAATCTACGGGCAACTGCGTTTTTATGGCGGGCCCATTTTGATAAGCAAACCAGCGTCGTGGTGGAGATGCAATCTGAGGAAAGATATAATCAGACAGATCGTTTCGTGTCCGATCTACCTATAAAATACAGAAATATTTAGCCTTCAAATTTTCAATGGGTGAAAGAAAAAAACACATACAAAAATAGTAAGTTTAAAGATAAAATTTTTTCATAATTGCTAGTTGGCGTAGGCTTTACATGTGTGAGTGGAAGTCTCATGCAAAGAAAAATATGGAAATGCTAAGATTTACTATACCTACACGTGTGAGTGGAAGTCTTGTGCAAAGAAAAATGAGGAAATGCTAAGATTTACCGCATAAAGCTTGCAAATTGATATCGTAATAAATATGATTAGTATGTTTCAATCAATCATAAATAAATATTTGAATTTATATCTATATATATTTAAAAGTTGAAGCGTAACGTTTAATATTGCTACGCTCCTGTTGAGCCACATCAACACCACATTATCAACCTATTTTCAATATTTTCTCTTTCATTTTTAATTATTTGTCTCCTTATTAATTTCCCACTTTACAATTACATATTCTCCAATATTTACTTACTTTTACATTTTTATCTTCCTACTACTCTATACTTTAAGCTTATAGTTTCTCCATCCCTTAATCTTCTTTTTATTTTGACTCTTCTTCTCCCCCATTTTTTTTTACTATAAAATTTGTTATTTTCTTTTCCATTCAATCCATAATTTTCTCACACAAAAATGTGATTACTCTCTCTCTCTCTCTCTCTCTCTCTCTCTCTCTCTATATATATATATATATATATATTCTTTCTCTTGATGAATTTTTAATTCTTTATTACAGCTCGATCTAATTTAGATTAATGAATTTTTATGTTTAATATACTTTAGGTTGATATGATTTGGTTATATTTTAATTTTTTATCTATTTTTTTTTTGTTACATGTTATCCTATGAAATTACAAAATGATTCAATGTTATTCTAATACATAGTATGACTTGGATAATTTGATATTTACAACTATACATTTTATTTTGAATATTCTTCTACTCATCTTCTTTTATATAATTTTATTATTTGTCTCTCGTTCTCTTCCAAAATAAAGGTGATTATTCTCTCTCTCTCTCTCTCTCTCTCTCTCTCTCTCTCTCTCCATAACAAACTATACAAAAGTTTGAATAATATAGATCACTTGAAAAAAAAAATAGTATTTCTATATTTATCAAAAAAAAATAATAATAATATCAATCAAACTAATGCACCTAAGTTTTTCAAAAAAAAAAAAAAACTAAAAATAATAGACTGATATATTTGTAGAGATGGAGAGATGAAAATTAATTTTAGAAATAATATCTCTAGATCGTTTTGGAGAATAAATCATAGGTTATACCATGTTGTAAAATAGTTGTATATTCTCACGCATCGCGTATGTCTGTTACTAGTTATTATAATTAGTGACATGTCTATTTGGGGACTCAAAATAGTAAAATTTGTAGTGCCTATAACACTACTCAAGATAAATAAATTGAGGATTTTTTTTTATGGAATAAGTTGAGAAATTAATATAAGATAATATATTGTACTCAAACTCATAATTTTATGCTTTGGATAAAGTGGTGTCCTTATATGTATATATATATACTCCTAATTAAAGTCCCTAACAAAATATAGGAAGAGATATGATAACAATTTTGAATTTAGTGATATAGACTGATAGAGGAACAGACCTGATACAATCTTGAAAGCTGTGAGTGTGACTTGAGCTCTCCACGGAGGTCATTAGGGCTCCCAAACAATATTTGGCCTAAGTTTTGTAGAAATTCTCCCATATCTTGCTTATATAGAATACGTGCACCACACATATTAATCTCAATATCCGGGCTGTTGGTTCCAATGAAGGGGGTAATGCAACTCCGTTCGTCTAAATGTTTTCTAAACCTCGCATGCGATATATATAGCCAAAGTCCAAATGAACCAACATATGTTTCCTTAGGAACCTTGAAAGCCATAAGATCTCCATTTATGTCCAAACGACAATAAAACTCATGAAAGTATTTTGTATCCTCTCCAGGAGAAACATCGTTCGAATGTGCTGGGACTACAAAAATGACACATAAAGCGATTCCTTTCCAATTTTTATTACTAAACAGACTTGAAGGTAGTGGGATTGGTCGAAATGACCCAAACCTCTGATACTTGAACCACTCTGGAATTTCAATTTGAGGTAAAACATGGCAAAAGCCTTCCATTTGATGAATTTGATCCTGTAAAATATTAAAAACAACTGTAAAAAGATGCTCATGCGTGTGTGTGACAAGTGAGAGAGAAAGAGATACCTTCACGTATCTTTGCCATAATAGGTGTATGTCTAGCAAAGAAACCTCAGCAATTGTGCCATCTTCATCCTCGGCCAAGCCAAGGCAAGTAATAATAGTGAATCCTGCTACGCCCAAAGTCCATACAACAACTTGACTTGAATAATTTTCAAGCGCAGTACATCCTTGTACTGAAACTAACCTTGTACTTAATGGAACATATGGCAATGATTTAAGCTTGCTACAATGATCCAAGAAAAGAATTTTGAGCTTTGAAAGTTGAGAAATGCAATCGGGCAAGTGTATAAAATTATTTTTGCTCAAGTTCAGAGACTTTATTGACGAAAAGCAGCTAAGGTCATCAGGGAGTGCCAACAGATTGCAGTCACTTAGATCTAGAGATACCAAAGTGCTTAATTTTGAGAACAAATTAGACAACAGGTTGATGGGCTCTGGTTCAGGATGCCGGGCATTGTGGAAACAATATGTTGACAAAGCAGTTGTAGCACATATAGGAATTCTGAGATAGGTGTATCGCCATGCTAGGAAAGATAGAAAAGGAAATGAAATTGGTCGCGGAAAAGTGAGGGTGGCACCAATTGAGGATCCAATATGAGAGAGCCCAAGCAAATGCCCTGCTTTGGGTGGTTGACACTTACATCCTGATAGAGTGAGAATTTCAAGAGATGTCAAACGATGAATGTCACTCGGAAAACTCTTAAGGTTTTTGCAGTCTCGAAGATTCAATAAGGTCAGGCCAGTTAGACGCCTGATTGTTGGTGGTAGTTCTTCAATGGCAGTCCCATCCAAATAAAGCTCCAACAAGCTTCTCATGTTTCTCCCAATACGGGGAAATTTCTTAAATCTTGAACAGCCAGATAGAATTAAAGTTTTAAGAGATTCCAAATTGAGCTCATATGGAAGGTTCTTAAGACATTTACAATCTTTTAGATTTAATAGAATAAGTCTTTTAAGACCTCCAACAGAAGGGTGCAACTCATGCAATCTTGTACAACCTTGGAAATTCAGCCTCTCAATATTTGAGAATCCAGTGAAGTCAGGAGTTCTGGTTAAGTTTTGGGAGTCTCTCAAGTCAATGAGCTTTAGCTTTCCCAACTTCTGTGATGAAAAAATAAGCAGGGATAAAAAATTAAGCAGTTAAGAAATTAAACTTTATAAAAATAAAAAATAAAGAAAAGAAAAACAGCAAAAGTGAAAATCTTACACTAAATTCACTTGGAAGTTGCTGAAGACAACTGCGATGCATAACGAGCTCAACAAGTTCGCCAGGCTGAAAACTATTTGGCAATGATTCCAAAGGATAATCATGCCATTCCAACAAACATAACTCATTAGAAAGATAACTGAGGCAAGAAAGGCGCACCTTACAAATTTTGAGCAATCTTAGCTTATTCATCTTTGAGAATGATTCAGCATTCAATTCTTCTTCTTCATCTGGAGGCAATCTTAATAACATTCCTTCTATATGTTTAGTTCCCTGGTAAACAAGAATATTAAGATTAGTATACCGCTAGATAAAGCAAAAACTTACATGAATATATTGTAGAATTATATACTTATCTAAATTTATGTCTAAATAATAATCCACTTACAGTATTGTTCTTTAATACATCAAGGACGTCATCACAATGCCACAACCTACTACGTTCTCTAGCTTCTTTTGATTCCTCACTAACAATTTCCCAACCCATTTGTTGTAATAAGTTATGCATCCACAATTTCCTCCCCCCTACAAGAGTAATTAGAGATTTGTCGATGAGATTTTTTAGATTAATGTCCGGGAAGTAAACTGATTCTAGTATATCAACAACGCGAATCTTCTCCTCCCCTTTGAAGAAACATGCAATATCTAAAAATAGTTTTTTCTCATCTGCCCCCAATCCATCAAAAGCAATTCTAAGTTTCTTAGTAGTTTTTTCATGGGGTATTGCTCTTAGCTGATTCTGAGCACTTTCCCATTCATTTTTTGTTCTAGTACACAAATAGGAACCCAAAACTTTAAGAACCAAAGGAATTCTTTGAGCATACTCAACAAAATTGTTGCAATATTTCAGGAAATCATTCTCACAGTGAGGTTTGTGGAATGCATTCAGACTAAAAAGTTGTAGAGCTTCGACTTTATCTAGTCCACAAGCCTCATATACATTAATTTTAATTTCATAACTTGCCAACAAATCTTTGTCTTCAGTAGTTACAATGATTCTACTTCCTTTGCCAAACAAATCACGCTTCCCTACTAATGTTTCTAATTGACTTTTTTCACTCACATCATCAACAACAATAAGAACCTTTTTATTATGCAGTATATCGCTGATAACTTGCATCCCCTTTTGCACATCCTTTACCCTTAATCCTCCTTTTCCTATATCACAAAGGAGTCGTTCTTGTAAAGTCTTTAAACCATGTGCTTTAGATTCCTCTCTAACATTTTCTAGAAAACTGCAAGCTTCAAATTTGTTAAGAATCTTATCAAAAACAGCTCTCGCAAGAGTTGTCTTGCCCATACCACTCTTCTCGCATATTCCAATAAAGCGAACATCAATTGACTCCAGATCTAAACATGAAATCATTTCCTCAACGCGAGAGCTTATTCCAACAAGTTCATCTTCAATATCATTTGAACGTTTCTCTTTCAATATGGAATATAGCCATTCAACAAAGCTTTGGATAAATTTTGCCTCATGCACCCTATAAAAAAAATATTACAAAAATCTTTGTGTCAAAACAAACTAATTGGAGATATGTAGCACGTAGGCGTTGATGTTTTGCTTGTTCATCTCATAAAAGAGAGCTCTAAAATTGAACTAAACTACACAGTCAAGCTCAATTCGCTTGTCGAAATCCTAGGTCATGCAAGTAGATTATTAGTTCTCAGAAGAGAAAACCTGGCTTTTCTTGTAAACTTGAAGCAGCAAGTACTGTACTATTCAACATAGATGTTCTTTTTATATTTAAAAAAAAAAAAAAAAAACTGCAATTTAATAGAAATTATGATTTGGCTATTTGAAACCTAAATTTCAACAACTAGAAAATCTCAAATGCCAAGTCATTTAGTACACAATCTGTTGACTATTTCTTTTCAAAACAAAAACAGAACAAAACAAAAAGAAGAATGCAATCCATACTAATTGACCGAATCGAAAATCATCTTCATTTCAAGAATCCTAAGTAGAAGCCCATAAAAATTGTTGAAACCGGCTTGAATATGTCATGCTAATTGCTACCTCATGTGTACTTTGGGCAGCCATTAATGGCTGCCCAAAGTACACATGAGGTAGCAATTAGCATCACATATTGGGCCACAATTTATTCTTAAGTGAATAAAGGAATTTAACAAGGTTGCATTTGGATATTTGAATTTGAATTTAGATTTGGATTTTAAATCAATGGATTTAGAATGTCTTGATTCCATATTTATATTTTATACATAAGAGGATTTTAAATTCTAGATTCTTAAATCTATTGTTTGGATGCTTTAATAACCTATAAGTTGGATTTGAAATCCTCTCTTTCAAAATGACCAAATACTTTCATAATCTCCTAAATCTCACCTAAAACCTTAAACTTAGTGAAATACTCTCAAAACCTCGAGAATGACGAAAGTTTCCCAAAAATATCCCAAATTTATAAAAATAACCAAATAACCTTGAAACCCTACAAAGTACCTTCGAAAAATTTAGAAATGACAAAAATGCTAGGGAAAAAATCCTTAATGACCGAAATACCTCTAAAATTTTCAAAATAACCAAAACACTTGTTAAACTATAAAATGGCCAAAAATAACATTGGAACTTCCAAAATGATTAAAATATCCAAAAGTAAATAAATCCTTACAAAATCCAAATTTATCGAAAATTGAACCTAAAATGGCCAAATTGACCTTAAAATTAAATCTCCAAAATGATCAAAATATCCAGTTTAATTGAAATATAAATAAAACTACCAAAATGATAACACCCCCCGCCCCCACCCTCAAAAAAAAAAAAAAAAAAAAATCAAATGACCAAAATTCTAAATCTTCAAAATGTTGTTTGATGAGTAGTTTTGGTCACTAGACATGTACGACAATTATTGGTTTACATTACACTATTCATAAATAGTGTGTGTGTGTGTTTCTTTGTTCCTACACACACCACGTTTGCCAACTAAACATATACATTTTTTTAAAAATATATAATTCAATAGTTTCAGTGAATAAGGAGATTTGAACATGGACATTTTCATTACAAATATTAAGAGGTACTAGTTGAACTACAAAACTCTGCACATATATTTTTAGTAACAACTTTAAAATTTTATTTTATTTTTTTCAATAATTTAATAGTTACAACAAAGTTAATGGGGGGATTTTTAAATGTAGTTCACCTGTTTAGTTTCAATACTTTTGATGACAACCTAAACTAAATCTTGAAAGTTATATTAGTGACAACCTTTTTCTAAATTTTGCAATAGTATGTATGTGGTGCTGTTTATAAAACTACATATAATTTATGCTTTTGTGGTATTAAAGATATTAACCTTTTAACATCTACATTTAAAGTAATTAAGTAATGCAGTCAAAACAAGAAAAAAAAATCTCATCAGAAGCAAATCAATAAAGCGTTACCCATCCTTTAAATGGTCTCCGGAGATATTGGCCACATTTGTTAAAGCAACTCTCCACTTTTGCACCTTCTCTGGGTTCTCCTGGAAACACTTTTCATGTTCAGCAAAGTCCTTTGCAAAAGTCTTGCTCTGATGTCGCACGCTAGTAGGTTCCACATGGTAAAAAATGGGCAACACTGTCAATATCCCTCTATCCTTGCATTCAACAATCTTTGCAAGTTCTTCCAAGCACCACATGGAAGATGCATAATTTTCAGAGAAAATGATGACCGCAATCCTTGATTTCTCGATTGCATCCAAGAGTTCCTGAGAAATTTGCTCTCCCCTATTAAGTTCTTTATCATCCCTGAAGGTGATAATCTCTTTATCAACCAAAGCATGATATAGATGGTCGGTAAACTTATAACGGGTGTCTCCTCTAAAATTGAGGAAAACGTCATATTCCGGTTGGGGTTTAGAAAAAGCAGAGGTAAAAGAGGATGGGACAGTTTGAATGCTGGTGGATGCCATTGTTTGAGTTTAGATTCTATATATGACAGACAATGTCATGTTTCAAACGGATTTGCAAGAAGCAAGCAAACTACGTCTTTTAGAACAAGATGAGAAATCAAATAGACGATTGAGTAGCTTGTACGCTAGTGGAAGCCATTGCACACCTACTAGCTAAGCTTCTTTGGGTTAAGATTCTAAGACATAAAATATACCAGGTGGCGAGTTAGAGTTGAGATTCTAAGACAGAATGTCAAGTATTCAAAAGGAGTTGGCAAGAAGCAAGTAAACTATACAAACAAAAGAAATCAAAGCAAGGAAAGATGCAGGAAACTGTTTACTAAAAAATTAAAAATAAATAAATAAAAACAAGGAAACCAATCTTCTCGGAAACTTCCGTGGCTTTGAAAAGTCGAGAACAAAGCAAACCGAATGCGCGTGTTGAAAGTGGTAGACCTTCGGCAGTGCGCCGAACTTTAAGCTGCATAGGAGTAACTCTCGGAAAACGACTATAGGTTTTTTTTTCTTGTCGTGCTGTTCACGAAATTTCAGCGTTTCGAAAGTTCCTCACAATTTTCCAATGCTAACCTGCTAAACGGCCCTAAAAATACGTGTATTATTTTGTAATATCAACCAATAAGGAGAAAACAAACCCTTAAAAACTGGTGACATAAGCTAACCTGCCATCTTACCTACTATGTGTTACTTAGTCCAGCCTACTATGTCTATCTTACCTCTTACCTACTATGTCTTACTTAGTCCAACCTACTATGTCAGTATGTCTTACTTAGTCCAACGTCCCTTTAACTCCGTTAGTTCTGACTTCTTAGCGTTTTCAATTTTTCTTGGGGAAATGTATTTTGATTTCTATATTTTGACATTATTTTCATTTTGGTCCTCAATTTTATTTTACTTTACTACTTTTAGTTCCCAAAACAAAAATGCATTTTATTTTAGTTTTACCATCATCTTATTAATAGAAAATAGTCTATGTGGTAAATGAAGTGTACATATGGCACACAGAATGCCTAGGTGGCCATTAAAATAATAATAAAAACTTTTATTTAGCATTTAAATAATGTCACATCAACATTTTAAATATTAAAAAAAGGTATGTCAAAAAAACAATTTTAAAAAAAATCTAATTTTATGATTTTATTAAAATAAAATAAAATGATTAAAATAAATGTTTTTTCTTTTCTTTTTTTTTTTGGAAGAACATGCACCAAAACATGACTATTCATGTTCTTCATGATCTTCTCCTAAATATCCTGTTTGGTTGTCCAAAAAATTTACTTTTTCAGTTTTAGAGATTGAGATAAAAATTTGTAGTAAATTTCACAACTTTTCTTAAACGTTTTTGGCAACCAATCATAACATTAGTTGAAAATCCATCGTCATTATTATTTTCCTATCTCTCTCTGTCTCTCTCTCTCTCTCTCACAGTTGAAAATCAAATCTCTTCCCCCCACCCACACACACACACACACACTCTCTCTCTCTCTCTCCCTCCCTCTCTTTCTCTCTCTCTCTCTCTCTCAACTGAAAGCCCAAAATCCTCTCTCTCTTAGGTCGGTGGGTGGGCCTCTCTCTCATCTCTCTATCTCTTAGCTCAGTGGTGGAGATTGTGGTGGAGATAGGTGGTAGAACCAATAGGCACCCATTTTCATATAGACCCGGATCAAGATTTTCAAGTCCTTGGTTTTCAAGAAGTTAGATTTCCTCCAATGGATTTGTTTGTTTCAAATTTTTATAGGTCTGGAATTTATGAGTTTGCTTTTTTGATTTGATATTTGTGGAGGGTTTGATTTTTTTTGGGTTCATGTGATGTTTAGGGTTTGCTGGAGATCGATTATTGGGTTTGTGTTTGTGTTCTTTTGGTTTTGAATCTTCGAGGGTCTTTGTATTCTATAGATGTGTGGGCTTTGATTTTACCTGTTCCCTGTTGAATTTTTCTTTATTTTTTAACTTTCTAGGCAACCAAACATATTATTTGAGGGAGAACATGAAGAACATGTTCTTCATGATGACTAGGAAGAACATAAAGTAAATAAAAAAAATTATTTTTTTATTTAAAAAAAAAATCAGAAGTTTAGAATTTTGTGTTTTATTATTTTATCTGATGTGGACTATTTTTAATGAAAATGTTGACATGGAATTTTTAAATATTATTACAAAGGCCACATCAGCCTTTAGTGTGCCAGGAGTACAGTCCATCTGCCACATGCAATTCCAGTTAATGAGATGATAGTAGGGACCAAAATGGAAATAGGATCAAAATGTAGAGACCAAAAGTGCTGCTTTTTTTAGATCAAATTCAAATTTGAGATGTAAATGGGCAGGTCCTGAAATTTTGGCATATGAAAGCTTTTCTTCAATATTTGTTTTATGGAATATTACAAATTCACAATACATCATTCATGGGAGGATGAGTCATTTTTTCCCAAAACCAAACAAAACATATTTTTGCCTAAATTGTCTCTAATATTGGTTTCACAAGGCAAAGTAGATGTCTAACACCTTCCCAACTTATAATCTAGCCTCCAAACTTAGATCAAGGGTTAGTGGATTAAAGTTTATTTTAGTACTTTCCAATCTCTAGATTTTAATTAGGAATCAAAGCCACGTATTTTACTTAGATTGTATCTATGACCAAAGTCATGTAATTTTTTGGTTATTTATCAAAGAGATGTACAATTTCAATTCATCAATATGTATGTATCTTTTTGATTTGGTTTTCTTATTTACCAAATAAAATAAGTAACAAATCCATTGTAAAACCCTTAATTTAGGAGGGAAAATAAAATTAGTAGAACCTCCACTCTTAAGAGACACCAACACAACTCCAACCATTCACAAGGGTTTGGCTTGACTATAAAGGAAATGAGTCAAGTCAAGCGAGTAGTTGCTCACATTGTGCTTGATTTTGAACGTGTTGAGATTTTCATCTGTTATGAATCCTTTGGAAGGATAATGATAGTGATTAACGAATCTCAACTCACCAGCAATGATGCTTGATACAAAGGATGATGCTATAAACTTGAGTGGTAAATGTGTGCACGCTCATGTAGACACCCTTTTAATCTCACCTGCATCCCATTACATAGAATCATCACATCACATCCCATCACATTTGACCATTTGATTTTTAATTACATGGCATGACATAAATCTTGAAGTCGTAAAGATCAAAATGATTGTCAAAAGCTCTAATTGGACCATTGGAATGAAAGGTATCATGAAAACAATTTTAATGATTAACATGCACTTGCATGAATTAACTCTCTCAACCATATGTGATTATCAACTTTTAATATTAATTGGTCTATTTTTAGTCCAAATTAAGTTTAACGATGTTTCATAACTCTATTGGTTGGGGATTTAATTTATTGTGGAATTACATGCACCTAATATGATTCGGGAGACAAAGCATTATTGGATTCTTAACAAAATTGGAAAAATTAATTAATTAAATAATTAGTTAATTCAATTAAATGAGACTAGAATTAATTTGCTGAACGCCTAAACTTGAGGTCAAAGAAAGTCTGAAGAATCGGTGAAAATTTGGAGAAACTCATATCATTAAAAGGAATCGGAGAGAATCAAATTGAAAAGGAAAGAATAAGGGAGGTTTTGGACTAGTGCCGATCGACACTTAGACCGAAATCACCCAAATCTCTTCCTTTTTTTTTTTTTTTTGCTTGTCTTGCTCCCAACTCAAGGTGACTTTTGCCCCTCACATTGCCTAAAGACTCATCTCAAACCCCCAGCATCCTATATAAATACTCCTTTCCCGTACCAATTCAAAGCACAATTGGTTTTCACTAAAATCTCTTTTCTCTGTCCTAACTCTTTAGAGTCAGTAATAAGTAAGGATCCTTTAGTGTTTTGGTCCTCCTAGTCTCAATTCACTAAAGGGGATAGTTCAATTCGGTCCTCTTGGTCTCAAGTAAGTTTCCTTTAGTGTTTTGAAATTGCATTTTTGTATGTAAGATGACGGCATGAACCAAAATGATAGTAAGTTTAAAAATATAAGGACCGAATGAAGTTATAAAAACTTGAGAATCAAATTGAAAATATGACCAAAATATAGGAATTAAAAATGTATTTTTGCCATAAGTGTTTGAATTACTTTCATGCGATTGGGTGAAATGTTAGTTGGTAAACCTTATGCAGCAACTTCAATATTTCTCCCAAGTGCAATATTATCTCGAAGTAATAGCTCAGTGATTCCAAGGTTGAATTCATAGGGAAAGAAAGTTGATTAGCAAACAATGAGATAAAAATAAATAAAATAAATTTTAATTAAAGTGAAATAATGATGAGTTGATAAGGAAAATTTAAACTTAGAAATAAAAATTTCTTAAAACACTAAGATTTAGGGATCCACACAACACATCACAAAACTAGTGTTTTAATTCATGGGAAATCAAAAGTGTTTAACATGTTCAGAGTCTATTTTATATCAAAGAATTATTCTAGGGAAAAATACACTTTTCTAGATAGGTAAATCAATCATAAACACAAAAACTGAATCACTAAAATAATCAAAGTAGTGTTAAGAACATACTAATGGAAGGTTGTATTTCACCCCTTACCCTAACAAGGCTTCTAAAAAGTCAACACACACACACACAGAGACACAAAACCTTCTTAAAATAAAAAATAAAAATAAAAAAAAAAAAAAAAATCGCTATAAGGCTGCCACCCTTTGAGTATGACCTAAATAGGCTAAGAAATCCTATTATAAGTAGAATTCATGTTTGGAAAAATATACATGATTTTTAGGTTTCGCTTAACCAAATTTTTTTGTCTCATTAAATTGAAGAATTTAGATTTTTCATAAACTACAAAGTTGTCTAATTTTGAGTTTTCTTTCCAGCTCAACTTGAATTATCTCAATTCAATATCTAAGTTGAAAATTATGCCTAAAATAGTAACGCTTGCGCATGCTAAAATCTTGATCCAAATCAAACTTGGATTTAGTGTGATTCCTTACTCATTGGACACAAATTTAATCGGTTTGAATTTATTTAAGTTTATTATGGCCTTTGCAAAAATTTAGTTCATAGCCTTCTTTACACAAATCCATTGTCTTTCTTGCTAGATCTTGATAGAAATAATTCTTTTCTTTTACAAAAGATATATTTGTGCATGAAAATTTATTTTAAGCAAAATATTAATTATTCAACATTATTCCAAAATTAAATATAAAATGCATGAATTAACACAAATATAAGTATATTTTCTAATAATGATATTGATATGTAAAATTAGGTTATTATTACCTTATGTAATAAAATTGAAATTGCTAAAGCCAAAAATTATTTTATAATTTTTTTTTACAAATTGTTGATGTGGTAAATAATTACTGGTAAGTAAAAAAAAATCATATTAATTGTGGGCTCAAATGAAAACTAGTAAAAATATGTCATATAAATAATTTATAAAACTGTTATAAAATTATTTATACTTGTAGCATTACTTAATAAAATTAGTAATATCCCTAACATTACTCATAAAATAATAATAAGTGGAAAGAAGCAAGGAAAATGTATCTTAAAGCGTCACCAGACTTCACGGCAACTTGCACGATCTTCAAATTCGAGAACAAAAGAAAACCATATACAAATGTGAAATTTTCAACTTGTGTTTATTGTTTGTATGACGTTACAGGTTGCCCAACAAACATTAGTTATAATAATTGTAAGGTCCAAATTTTCCTAATGGTCCTAAGTCCAAATTACAAATAGCAGAGGCCCATTACGAATCTTGGCCCAAGATAATAAAGTTTTGTAGAGATGGAAACAAACAACAGAGAAACATACTGGCCCCGAGGACTCTTATCATCACTGTTTCTTCCAATTCTAACTCTTCTCCCACTACTCTCTTGGCTGTCCTCCCTTTTTTCCTTTCATCCCTCCTCCTATTTATATCTCTTGTTTTTATCATCCCAACCCTTCATCTCGTTTCTCTTCCTCTTTGCTTTGGCGACACCTGTTCTCTCCTTTGCAGAGAATAATGATGGTAAAAATATCTGGAGATCCTCTTCACTGTTCAGGTCACTTCCTCATTAATATTGAGAGTAAGGCTGTCGCATCCTTATTTATTGCGGTCAGGAGATCTTATCTCTAGCATCCAATGCTTCCGAATATTTGCGGATGCCTACGATGACTGTTCACAGCTTCTCGGGTCCTCGGCCCCTGACCTAAGCGGGATTTTATTTCAATTGTTTAATGATCCTCGGGTCCTCGGGTTCCCACAATAGCCCCTTAAAACTTGTACTATTGATTCCAGATCAAAGAATAAGTTTTAATTCATCTAAACCGACTATGTCGTTCCCGTCAACTTCCCACGTGGGGGTGTCTTTTCGAATACTAAAGCACGATCCTGACGCTTCGGTATCCGCAATTTGCCATTTATGGTGTCAGGCGGCTCCATGTCTGCCCACGTTCTACGGTGTAATGGAAAACGTACGATGCTGATTTACTTTTACTGGGCGGGAAAATTCGCGCGCACCTTTTTTTACCACTATATATACATGACTTTAGGCTGGCTGAGGTTCATTTTTACATTCTGAAGAAAAGAACTCCCGAGGAGCGAATTGAGAGTTTTCAAGAGGTGTGTTAGCTTTTTCACTAGCTTGCCCTTGTCGCTCATTTTATTGCTGTTAATTTTTATTTCTCATACGATTCGATGGGTAGATACGTTAAGCTAGTCGATACTGACGAGGCCAAGACCAAATTTAAAGCCCAATATAGGATTCCCAATGATGTTGACATCAAACACTGTGAGGAGGGGGAGTGGCTAATATCATCCCGACCCCCCGGGTCGGTAATAATCTCGATGATCGCCTTCATCGAGGGTGGGATGGAAATTCCTATGGGTAGAGTAACCCGAGATTTTCTCCTAAATTTTAGATTGACCCCTATCAATGCTCTAGTAACATCCTTAGGATTTTAGGATGTGTAGATGTTTTAAACCGAAAAATGGGGACCAATTTGACATGGCACGATGTCAATTGGATATATAGATGCCAAAAGGGGGAAAAAACCAAATTCTACATGAAATGTAGGGTCCCTTCGGTTAGGTTAATTTCCTGTTTACCCGATTCAATGAAGGGCATGGATGAAGACTTTCTCATCGTGTCCGAGAATTGGTATGACGGGTTGCACTGCCCCACTAAAGAGGGGGAACCAGGTAGTACTCCCGACAGTGCAGAAATTAAATCGTTAGGTTTTTCCTTTTTCCCTTTTTTTTTTTTTGCATATCCCCACTGGCTTTCTCACTGACTAAGCTTGCTCTTCATGACAGACGAGTATCATACCGCACCCGCCAAACACCTAGTGAACTTTGAGGACTTGAACCGCCTTCTCCGGTTAGAGATCTTTCTCCACACGGACGGACAGTTGAGAGCAGCTCACGTGATCCTCGGCTACAAGCCATCCACAAAGTGCTTCCAAAGCCCGAAGAACGTCATTAGGGCCAAAGATCTTCGTCTGGAAAAAATAGACGTCGCCGTGCCGGGATTTTTGCTGGACACTCCTCCCCCCTCTAGTGTGCAAGACGCCCAGCTCTCGGCATCCCTAATAGCTCAACTCATCCATCCTAGGGTATTTACTGCTGCTGCCGAAGAGAGAGTTAGGGAGGAGTCACTTGCACCTCGGCAGGTCGTGGTACACGACAAGGACTTCGAGGTCTTCTACCCACCCGACGCACCCAGCACTTCAGTGCCGTCATCTTCTGGCACAATGGGCTATCAGGAAAAAGAGTCGGACTTGCTCGCCCTACTACAATCCCATGCTGGAGGTTCAACCCAAGCGGTCATTGTTCCTCCTCGGCCCATCACACCCGCAATTTCTCAATCGGTACATACTGATGGTGCTGAGAAGAAGAGGAAAAAGGGACAAGGCAACAAACACCCCACTGAGCCCGAGGAGGGGGAGGTGATCGAACCTCCCGCCAAGGAGGCCCGAACGGGCAAAAGTCATTCTAAAAAATCAACCCACGCAGGGACGCCCAAGGAGATGGGAGTTGATCAAACAAAAAGACCTTCTGTCTGGCATCCCACTTTCGCACTTAGCTCAGGTAGCCCTGTCCTCGACGACGCTAACCTCAGAGACCCGCAGAAAGGGAGCTCAAGGTTGGTTACCGAGTGTCTGAAGAAGGCTTTATGCCTTCCCGAGGATATGGCAGAGCTGCGATCTCTCCGGAAGAAGGAGGTCTTTTTGTCGCTGAAACAAGACTTAGCAAAGGTATTATACCCTTCCTCCCTTACTCAATCATTCCCTTGTTACGCAACTGCCATTTGCCCATTCATTTTTAACTCGTGCTCTTTATAAGCCGTCCAAGCGTCCTTCATGGCTGAAGAGTGGGTCGATCACTATCTGGATTTGACCCGAAAAGCTGAACATAACGCCGAGGTTGCTGTCAAGGCTTAATCCAGGGCCGAGCAGAAGCTGAAGGACGTTATGGGCAAGCTTTCCAAGGCAGAGAAAGCACATAAAAATGCTAAATCTGCCCTCGAGGGCTTTGAGAGACAAGCCGCCGTGGCCTTAGAAGCGCAGAAGAACGCTCAAAACCGCCTCGCGTTGACAGTTGTTGAGCTCAAGCAAGTGCAAAAAAGGTTGGAGGCTATGGAACAAGAGAAAGCCGAGGCAGAACAAGCTGCTTATGACGCTGGGATGAATAAAGCTACAGAGAGCCTTACAGCCCAACTTCGGGGTGTTGCCAGAACTTTTTGCTCGGAGGTTTGGGGGTACGCCTTAGATGCAGCGGGAGTTTCTGCTGATTCGGGGCTTCGTGACCCAAACAGCGTACTTTATCCTCCTGCGTTGCAACTGGCGCCTCCTTCCCCCATGCCTCCTGTGGACCCTAGCCCCATTCGTTCCCCTCCATCTTTGTCTTCAGAACAAGATCCTCTACCTACCTCTCCGAAAGGCCAAAGTAAAGATCAAGCCCCCCCGCCCCAGTCCATCGTGATTGCCATGGAGGACGAGGAAGAGGAAGCCGAGGTCGCACTAACAAAGAGGAAGAAAAAAGATAAGCTGAAAGAGAAGGAAGCGAGGGAACACAACGACCAATAGTTCTCTCTTTGAAAGGCTCGTCCTAGGTGTTAGTAATATTTTGTACTAAGGCAGGCGTTTTGTCTTTAATTTTGTTTCGAAGGAGAAGCCACAGATTGGCATCAGTTGTACTCCACGAACTTAGATACTTAGCCTTAATAATATTTCCGTTTATCTATAGTTGTTATTCGCTTCATATTCTTATAACTGCCCTTGAATGTCACTATCTTTTCTTTTATTACAGCCCTTATTTGGTTCGGGTAAATTTCTTTCTGTGTTCAAGTCCTTGTTTATATAACTTGCAATACTGATGCTCATAACGTTGATGACTCGTATCATCCTTCAAAATTTGATTTCATCGTTACTATTGAACTTAAATTGTGTTTGCTCCAAATTTAACATATTACTTAGACCATTCCGTAGTCGCTCTAATTTCCTTTAAATTTGAGGCCTGAGAAGCCAAGTAGGTCTTTGGTTTGGCTTTAAGGCCTAAAGAACCTCGTCGGGTTGTCAACTTTTCCCTAGGCTTGTGACCCGAGGAGCCAAGCAAGTCCTTGGTTGAGTTTGACGCTCAAAGAATTTTGCCACGATGTTAATTTTCCCTAGGCTTGTGACCCGAGGAGCTAGGCAAGTCCTAGGTTCAGTTTAACACTCAAAGAATTTTGCCACGATGTTAATTTTCCCTAAGCTTATGACCCGAGGAGCCAGGCAAGTCCTAGGTTCAGTTTAACACACAAAGAATTTTGTTACCCATCGCACAAATACGAATAAAAAGTAAACAATATGCATCCTTTTTGACAAAAACGGCCCATTTTTCATTACTAGTAGTAATAACGCCGTAAGTTATTTACATTCCATGGACGAGGTACTACTTTCTCATCTAGATCTTCTAAGCGGTAAGCCCCGATGCCGGCGAATGACGTAATTCTGTAGGGTCCCTCCCAATTTGGCCCTAGCTTTCCCCATGCTGGGTTTTTTGCTGTCCCAACAACTTTCTTTAATACCAGGTCCCCGAGCACTAAGGGTCTGGGCTTCACTCCCTTATCGTATGTTTGTTTAAGCTTCTGCTGATACTTGGCCAACCTCACACTGGCTATTTCTCTCCTCTCTTGGATGGTGTCCAGGCTGTCCCGCAATAAAATGTTATTCTGTTCCTCACCGTACTGCACTGACTTTAACGTTGGCAGGACGGACTCTAGGGGGATAACTGCCTCCATTCCATAAGTCATCGAAAAAGGGGTCTCCCCCGTTGACCTCCGAGGTGTGGTGCGATAAGTCCACAGCACATGATGCAATTCTTCCACCCACTTGCCTTTGGCATCGTCCAATCTTTTCTTTATTCCGGCCAGGATGACCTTGTTAGTAGCCTCTGCCTGACCGTTCCCTTGCGGGTATGCCGGCGTTGAATACCCGTTCCTGATACCCATTGTCCCACAGTATCTTCGGAAGGCTTTGCTGTCGAACTGAAGTCCGTTATCCGATATCAACGTGTGTGGAATCCCAAACCTGGTCACTATGTTCTTCCACACAAACTTTTTTGTGTCCACATCTCTGATATTGGCCAGTGGCTCTGCCTCCACCCACTTGGTAAAATAATCCGTCCCGACGAGGAGCCATCTTTGGTTCCCGGTCGCCCGAGGAAAAGGCCCCACGATATCCAAACCCCACTGAGCGAAAGGCCATGGACTGGAAAGTGGGTTCAAAACCCCACCTGGTTGATGCATGTTCGGGGCATACCGCTGGCATTGGTCACATTTTTTTACGTAGTCCTGGGAGGTTTTCTGCATATTCGGCCACCAGTATCCTTGGGTCAAAGCCTGGTGAGCTAGGGATCTTCCCCCAGTATGGCTTCCACACATTCCCTCATGTAATTCTTCTAAGATGGACTCAATGGCCTCCGGGTGCACACAAAGAAGGTATGGTCCCGAGTATGAGCGTTTATACAACTTCTGTTCCTTTGACAGCCAGTATCGAGGAGTAGCCCGTCGCACCTTTTCCGCCTCCACTTTGTCTTCGGGTAGCACTCCTTGCTTCAAGTAAGTCACAATGGGATCCATCTAGCTTGGTCTCGCGCGAACATGTTGAACTCCCATAGCCGGGGTAGTAGCTAGGTTGGAGGTCATCATATCTTCCACCATGACCACCCGAGGAAGCTTGGACCCCGAAGATGTGGCCAACATGGCCAGTGAATCGGCGTGGGCATTCTGCCCTCGAGGGATTTGCTCGACCGAAACAGTTTCAAACAAGCACAACACAGCCTTCCCCTTCTCAAGATATTTTTGCATTCTTTCATCCCAAGCCTCAAAATCTCCATTGATGTGCCCGACGATCAACCGAAAGTCGCAAAAGAACTTCATCGCCTCGGCTCCCAAGTGTTTGGCTAGTTGAGCACCGGCTAAGATGGCCTCGTACTCAGCCTCGTTATTAGTTGCTACGAACCCTATCCTTAATGACCTTTCCATAACCAATTTTTCAGGGGTGATCATCACAATACCTACACCAGCACCCTTTCGATTGGATGCTCCATTAGTATAAACTTCCCACGGGGGAATTGGTTTGGGTTCTGCCGCCGTAACTGTTAGGACCATTCTCCCCGGCTGTAGGCCCGCATCCGTAAATTCGGCCACGAAGTCAGCAAGGACTTGGCCCTTGATAGCAGTGCGAGGCATATACTTGACGTCATACGCCCTAAATCTTGTTCCCCACTTGGCGACTCGACCCGTGTAGTCTGACTTTCTCATAAGAGCTTGCAGCGGCAGTTGAGTGAGCACAATCACGATATGAGCTTGAAAATAATGGGGGAGTTTTCTTGTAGCATGTATAACAGCTAAAATCGCTTTCTCCAAGGGCAAGTAGTGCATCTCTGCTGGCTGCAAAGACTTACTAATATAATACACTGGTTTTTAAGCTCCATCCGCATTGCACACCAAGACTAAGCTGACGGCGTACTCTGTGACTGCTAAGTAGGCATATAACACCTCTCCCTTCTCGGGTCGGGATAATATTGGCGGGCTAGCAAGATACTGCTTCAAGTCTGCAAAGGCGCGGACACAGTCATCCGTCCACTGAAAGTCTTTCCACTTGTGCAAGAGTTGATAAAACGGCCTGCATCTATCCTCAGATCTAGAAATGAACCTATTTAGTGCTGCCGCCATCCCGGTCAACTTCTGGACCTCTTTGGGATTCCGGGGTGGATGCAAGCTCATAATGGCCTTAATCTGGTCAGGGTTAACTTCAATCCCTCGATGCGTAATTATATACCCGAGAGATGCAAGCTCATAATGGCCTTAATCTGGTCAGGGTTAACTTCAATCCCTCGATGCGTAATTATATACCCGAGAGATGCAAGCTCATAATGGCCTTAATCTGGTCAGGGTTAACTTCAATCCCTCGATGCGTAATTATATACCCGAGGAACTTTCCCGAACTGACACCGAAAGAACATTTAGAGGCATTCAGGCGTAGTTGATGCTTTCTCAATACTGCAAAAGTTTCCCTCAGATCATCCAAGTGGTCCTCTACCCTCTTACTCTTTATAACCATGTCGTCGATATAGGCTTCCATTTTTCGTCCTAACTGTCCTTTAAACATTCGGGTCACCATCCTTTGGTAAGTAGATCCTGCATTCTTGAGACCAAAAGGCATTACCCGATAATGATAGTTACCGCTGGGGGTCCGAAAGGCCATCTTTTCTTGGTCGGACAATGACATAGGAATCTGGTGATATCCCTGGAATGCATCCAAGAAACTCATCCGCGGGTGCCCTACGGTAGCATCGACTAACTGATCAATCCTAGGAATGGGGAAAGGGTCCTTTGGACATACCTTATTCAGGTCGGTAAAATCCACACATACTCGCCACTTGCCGTTTTTCTTTTTTACCACCACCGTATTAGCGAGCCACTCCGGATAGAAAATTTCTTGAACGGCTCCCGCCGATTTCAGTTGGTTTACTTCTTCCCTCACAGCCTCGGCATGCTCACAGGACATCCGCCGAGGAGGTTGTTTTCGGGGGATGGCCCTGGGGTCAACGTTTAGACGATGGCAAATGAAGTCCGGATCAATTCCTGGAACCTCGTAGGTTGTCCAAGCGAAGACATCAATATTGGTTTTTAAGAACTCCATTAGCTTGGCTTTCTCGGCGTCGGGTAACTGGGATCCCACGCGGAAATATTTTCCTTCCTCTCCTATCAGGATTTCCTGAAGGTTCTCGGTAGAATCCTTATCTCCTGAAGGATTTTCTACCCCAACGAGGCTCTTTGATTGCTACAAGGTCCGCCGAGCCATTTCTTCCTCGCCACTTCCTGACGTCTTCATAATTGCCGCCATGAGGCACTGCCTTGCTACTAACTGATTGCCTAGCAATACTCTTACCCGTCCACCCATGGGGTATTTAATCCTTACGTGCAAGGTAGATGATACCGCGCCCATAGCGTGAAGCCATGGTCTAGCCAATATTGCAGTGTAAGGTGAATAGGACTTGACGACTATAAAATTAACCTGTACCTCCTCGTCTCCTACCCGAACAGGCAAACTAATCGTTCCTTGTGGGACTACTGTTTTGCCATCAAAGCCAACTAGCGGAGAATCATATGTCTTGAGGTCCTCGGCTTTTAATCCCAAGCCCTTGAACAAGTCAGGATACATGATCTCAGCCCCACTCCCTTCATCCACCAAGACTTGCTTGACATCAAATCCACCGATTCTAACGGTGACTACCAAGGCATCTTCATGCGGCTGAACGGTTCCCTCTTTATCTTCCTCGGAGAATCCTAAGGTGGGAATTGGGGCCAATTTCGTCTTTTTACTGACTTGGTTATCCAAGTACTCGGTGCCACCATCCAAACTATTCTGCATGGACATGACCCGGAAAGGGGATACGCATTCTTCCATTGGCTTGGACAAGATCACATTGATTGTTCCCAAAGCTGGCTAAGCAATATTATCGGTTCGGGCCCCTCCGTTATGCTGCATTTGTCCTCCCGGCTGTACTAAGAAATGATTGATCTTTTCCGCTTTAGCCAATTGATTCAAATGATCACGGAACGTCCTGCACTGTTCTGTGGTATGCCCTTTATCCTGGTGGTAATGATAGTGAAGGTTTTGGTTTCTCTGGGACGAGTCTCCATTCATCCTATTAGGCCAACGGAAATAAGGTTCGTTCTGTATTTTCTCCAATATTTGATACACCGGCTCTTTGAACAAGGCATTAACCATTGGCGCCCTAGGTACATGCGGATGACCCACAAAATCTCTCCTAGATTGGTTACCCTGGAAGCCCCCTCCCCTTGGATCCTTCTTCTCGGGAAACACTCTTGCCTTACCCTTACTTTGCATCTGATCTTCCTCTACCCGTTTATACTTATAGATACGATCCATGAGTTGTCGCATATTCACCGCCGTTTTCATCACCAGGGACTTTCTCAAGTCATGCTCAGTCGGGAGTCCCACTTTGAATGTCCTCACCGTGACTTCTTCCACGTCGCCATCGATCTCATTATATGTCTCCCAATACCTATTTGAATACGTCCTAAGGGTCTCGCCTTCTCTCATGGCCATTGACAAAAGAGCATCTAAAGGCTTAGGTACTCTGCTACATGTCATAAACCGTGCGTTAAACGCCTTTGTTAATTCCTCAAAAGATCCTAATGATCCCTCTTTCAATGCGTCAAACCACCTCATGGCCACCAGTCCCAAACTGGACAGGAATACCTTACACATCAGTGCCTCATTGCGCGAGTGAACCGCCATCTTTTGGTTAAAGTGACTTACGTGTTCCACGGGGTCAGTCCTGCCATTGTAAATGGCAAAAGTGGGCTGTGAAAACCTACGGGGCAACTTTACCCTGTTTATCCATTTCGCGAATGGGGATTTGGAAATCTGCCTCAAGGCTTTGCTCATAGCATCATTCCCCATACCCTGATATGACCACCTCCCGACATGCTTATTCCCCTTACCCTTAACCCGGCCAGATGTGCTTATACTAGGGCATGACTTATCCGTGGAGGATTCAGATCCTCGGCCATCACTTTCCTCCTCATCGGCCTCAGAATTATCGACGGATGGAGATGAGGAACTTGGCCTAGCCTTCCGCTTCCGTTTCAACTTTCTCCGTAAACGTTCTATCTCTGACTGCATTCTTCGCATTTCATCATCACGAGAAGTTCGGTCTCCAGTAGATGATAGGCTCCTTCGCGCTTGTCCACCAGGGTGTGACTCCACTACCACACTTGGCGTACCATTCCTTCGGTGATTTTCGTTCTGCGAACCTAGTGGTTCCTCCCTATCTTGATTTGCACTTACCATTTGTCCTCCAGACAGCACGCTCTACTTTGTTGTCCCCACAGACGGCGCCAATTGTAAGGTCTAAATTTTCCTAATGGTCCTAAGTCCAAATTACAAATAGCAGAGGCCCATTATGAATCTTGGCCCAAGCCAATAAAGTTTTGTAGAGATGGAAACAAACAACAGAGAAACATACTGGCCCCGAGGACTCTTATCATCACTGTTTCTTCCAATTCTAACTCTTCTCCCACTACTCTCTTGGCTGTCCTCCCTTTTTTCCTTTCATCCCTCCTCCTATTTATATCTCTTGTTTTTATCATCCCAACCCTTCATCTGGTTCCTCTTTCTCTTTGCTTTGGCGACACCTGTTCTCTCCTTTGCAGAGAATAATGATGGTAAAAATATCTGGAGATCCTCTTCACTGTTCAGGTCACTTCCTCATTAATATTGAGAGTAAGGCTGTCGCATCCTTATTTATTGCGGTCAGGAGATCTTATCTCCAGCATTCAATGCTTCCGGATATTTGCGGATGCCTACGATGACTGTTCACAGCTCCTCGGGTCCTCGGTCCCCGACCTAAGCGGGATTTTATTTCAATTGTTTAATGATCCTCGGGTTCCCACAATAATATTATGAGAAATGCTAACGAATGTTTTTAGGGTATTGGTTAACAATCTATTTAAAGAAAGTTTTTATGGAAAAATCAAATAAAACAATTAATATTTTGACAGTTTTTTTTATTTTTCATAAAAATGATGTTAAAACTTTGCTAAAATAAATTGTTAACCAATACCCTAAAGACATTCGTTAACATGATCCTATTATTATTATCAGCCACCACTAATATATAAATTTTATTATCACGTTAGCTAAAAAAAAAAAAAAAAAAAATTATTATCACGTCTTCCATTCAAATTATTCAATACACGAGAATCAAATTTGGCTGATCACTTTGGTATCTGAAATGGGAGTCACATCACATGTGTAATTGTCACAAAATAAATAAATAAAAAGTTGACCAAATTAAGTGGTCTTTTGACACATGAGTTTTTTTTGGAGAACCCAGACCTGGAGGCCAAGGGCACATGAGTAACTTTATTTATTCAATTTAGCTCACCTTGTTTTGTTATTCATCCCAATAAAAAATGCCTTGGGAGTTGGGGGATGTTAGGCATTAATTAGATACGGGTTCAACTCTTTAAAATAAAATAAAAAGCTTTCGAACCTTTCAAAAAAAAATAAAAAATAAAAATAGCTTTCGAAGATGTTACACATAAATTTGATTAATTATGTAAGCCCTGCTTTTTTTTTTTTTTTTTTTTGAAAGCGGGATCAATCCTTCATTCATTTATAGAAAGTGAATCTAAATACAAAGCTTCAATGGCAGGAGGTGGATCCTCCTCCATCCAAACAATGTCTTCTTCTATCAGTCTAGCATAACGGGCTAAGGAATGGGCTACAAAATTAGCAGAGCGTTTTACACAATTAAAAGACATACATCTGCTACCAACAGCTAACAAATGAATATCCGCATAAATATTACCAAGTCTGCTCCGTAAGGCCCTCAAGGAAGAAATGGATTTCATGACCATTTCATTATCCCCCTCGACCACCAACTCCTCAAAGCCAACATCAACCGCGAACTCCAGTGCTCTCCGACACGCAAGCACTTCAGCTTCTTCGCTATTTCCTACAGCTGGTCCTTTTGCTGACAAGGCAGCCATAACCTCCCCCCTGCTGTTCCGAATAATCGCCCCAAACCCGGAAGAGTTAATATCTTCAAACACAGCGGCATCAAAATTCAGTTTGTATGATGGGCCTGAGGGAGGACTCCAAGACATCCTAGATACATTCACGTTCATAGCTGCTACCGATAGGTGCTCTTGTGCAGCTCGATACTCCTCCACCAAATCTTTGGCACGTTGGTTCAACCTACTAGGATCTTGAACGGTACCCCCATGTACTATATTATTCCGTTGATTCCATATTAGCCAACACTGGACCCAAAATAACTCCAGCTCTTCCCCAGTCAGCCGACGCTGCAATTGATCAACCAACTGCAACATGTCTTCATGCCCAGTCGTACACTTCTGCAAACAACTAGGACAACCAGCCCATATGTCCTGAGCTAACCCACACTCCCACAACGCATGATATCCAGATTCCTTGGCCATTAAGCAAACCACACAACTATCATCTTCAATGATTTTTCTTCGAGCCAAATTCACCCGAGTCGGCAAAATGTCCAGGCAGACCCTCCATCCGAACACTTTTATTTTGTTTGGTATATGGAGTTTCCATAGCTTCTCCCAAACTGAACTTCCAAAAGCCACCCCTGAGATCCCAGCCTTGTCTTCTTCCTGCCTAGAAATGAGCCTTGCCGTGTGATATCCAGACTTCACCGAATATTCCCCATTGTTTGTGTGCAGCCAGAACAGTACATCTGGAACTTGTCTGTGACACAGCGGAATATGCATAATAGCTTCTGCATCAGACCGTTGAAATTTGTGCTCAATGACATCACGATCCCAAGAGTTCGACCTCCAATCAATAAGGTCCGAAACCCGCCACTCCCATTCCTCCTCCGCTGGTGGATGAAGTATCCGATTTGTGGATTGATGCGGTAGCCATTTGTCAACCATTACCCGGATGGCAGTCCCATCTCCCACCCTCCAACAACATCCTTGTTTTAGGATTGGTTGGGCCGACATTAAACTCTTCCACACATAAGAGCTGTTAGGGACATCTGAGGCGTCTAGAAAATTGGATCTTGGAAAATATCGTGCTTTAAAACACTTGAAAAGTAAGGAATCCTTTTCTTGAATCAACCTCCACCCTTGTTTAGCTAACATGGCCAAATTAAAGTTCCTCAGATCCCGAAATCCCAAACCACCTTCTTTTTTTGGTTGAGACAACACTCCCCAATTTTTCCAATGTATCTTCCTTTCATTTCCTATCTGACCCCACCAAAAGCTTGCACATAAAGCATTGAGTTCACTACACAGTTTAGCAGGCAGTAAAAAGACCCCCATTGTGTAAGTTGGAATGGACTGAGCTACAGCTTTGATCAGTACCTCCTTTCCCGCTCTTGATAACATTTTCCCTTCCACCCTTGCAACTTTTTCCATACTCTATCCTTCAAAAAGGAAAACGCTTGATATTTTGATCTGCCAAGGAGTGTGGGTAGCCCCAGATAAGACTCAAATTTTTCCACCTCCTTAACCCCTAGCTTAGCTTTTATCCTTTCTCTCTGCCCCCCAGCTGTGTTGTTGCTAAAGTATATAAAAGACTTTTCAAAATTAATACACTACCCTGACGAGTCTGCATATAGCTGAAGAGTATCTGTGATACACTGCACCTCCTCCATAGAGGCCTGGCAAAAAAGCAAAGAGTCGTCTGCAAACAGGAGATGGGAGATACGGGGAGCACTTCTGCATACCGCCACCCCTTTCAACCTACCTTCTCTCTCAGATTTAGCTAGCAAAGCTGTGAACCCCTCAGCGCATAACAAGAATAAGTAAGGGGACAAAGGGTCACCTTGACGAAGACCTCTAGATGGCTTAATTGTCCCATAAGCTTTGCCATTAATACATACTGAGAATGAGGATGTAGAGACACAACACATCACTCTCTCAATCCATAAATCCGGAAACCCCAGCCTAATCATTATGCCTTTCAGAAACTCCCATTCAACCCGATCATATGCTTTGCTTATATCAAGTTTCAAAGCTAGCGACCCCTTCTTGCCCTTCCTCCTGCAATGCATGGTGTGCAAGGTCTCATATGCAACAAGTACATTATCAGTTATTAGTCTGCCTGGGACAAAAGCACTCTGAGTAGATGCTATCAACTGGGGGAGAATCTGTTTCAATCTGTTAGCCAACACTTTTGAAATAATTTTATAAATTACATTACATAGGCTAATAGGTCTGAAATCAGAAATTTTTTCAGGAGATTTCACTTTTGGAATAAGCACAATGTGAGTATAATTAATTTCAGGAATCATAGTACCAAAGTTCAAAAAATCAAGCACAGCAGCTACCACATCATCCCCAACAATATGCCAAAATTTTTGATAAAAGAGAGCATTCATACCATCAGGTCCAGGAGCTTTTGTTGGTCCCATCTGGAATACCGCTGCTTTAATTTCTTCCGCATTAAATTCACTGGACAACATATCCCGCATGTCTGGGGTCACCGTTTGCTGCACTGCACTAAGACACTCCTCCATCCTTTGACTTGTCCCCGAACTAAACATACTCTCAAAGTACTCGATTGCCACTCCAGCTATCTCCTCAGCTTCTTCCACCCACTTATTATTTTTGTCTCGAATCCCATGAATAAAATTTCTCCTTCGCCTTTGAGAGGCCTTGGAGTGGAAAAATTTGGTATTCCTGTCACCATGCTTTAGCCAAGCAACTCTTGATCTTTGTGCCCAATATATTTCCTGTTTAAGAAGCAGCTCATCAAGGGTCTTACTAGCTGCTAAAATCTCGGCCTTGTTCTCCACCGTATGCTCAGCCATACTGAGTTCCTCTACCCTTTTTTGTACCCGTTTGATTTCAACCTCATCTGGATGAGTGTGAGGAGCCCCCCAAGCTTGCAACTCAGCTCCACACTTGTTGATTTTCTCCCTGATCCGACTCAAACCCCCATCCGTGTTAGTCCCCATATAACGCCAAGTCTCAGTAATTACTTTTTCACAATCATCTCTCAACAACCAGGCTTCTTCAAATCTAAAAGCTCTAGTGCTTTTGCCATGGCCCCTTTGGGATGTCCGTACATGCAATATAATGGGCCGGTGATCAGATGCATGTGAGAAAAGATGAGTGACCGAACTACCTTGGAACTTACTCTTCCAGCTCATGTCAGCCACAGCCCTATCCAGCCTTTCCTTCGTATTACCCAACCCAGGCCGTTTGTTGTTCCATGTGAAAGGGTTTCCTATAAAGCCCAAGTCAGCCAATCCACTCCTATCCAAGAACTCACGAAAATCATCCATTTGTTTGAAAGGAGGTGGAAATTGACTCTGTTTTTTGGCTGAGCTAAGAATAGCATTAAAATCCCCTATACAACACCAAGGGCAATCAACAAAAGAGCGGATATGGTTAAGAAGAGCCCATGATTTGTGCTTTTGACTCGCTTCAGGCCACCCATAAATACAAGTCAGCATCCATGAAAAGCCATCTTCCTCGACCACTCTCGCAAGAATGTGGTGATCAGTAAAATTTATAACTTCCATCTTAACTTCTGCCTTCCAAATAAAGGCCAAACCCCCTCCCCCATCTGGTTTCTTCACTATGAACTTGTTTGGAAACGGTAAATCTCTACAATGAATATCAAAACCTTCTCTATCAAGACGTGTCTCCATCAAAAAACACGCCGTGGGAACTTGATCCCTCACCAACTTGTGAAGGCTGCGAACTGTCCAAGGGTTCCCAAGCCCTTGGCAGTTCCAGCTTAGTAGCCTCATTGTGTTCGACAAGGGTGCTCTTGCACCCCCGCCGCTTCATTGTTTGAGTTCTCATCTTGGTACTTCCCACGTTTCCCTTCATTTCTTTTGGTCTCAGTATCCTGCTCAAAAGGATCCTCGTTCATCCCTCTCTTCCCTAAAGTAATTGGGTTTGTTTTTTGTAAATCCTTCCCTGGCCCAACATCCATCCGTGACATCCTTGTCCAAGTGTGTTTTATTTTTAAAGCTTGCACGTGCTCCTTCTTTCCCACATGCCTTCCAACCGGTGATGGTTTCAACATGTCTGCATCTCGCGAATCCACGTCATCCTTGCCATTATCACCATTTACTGATATCTCCTCTAAATTATTCACTACATTGAGCGGCACCATACTTTCCATATCCAATTCCGTAACGTCTGCCATGCATCCCGTCCCAATCCCTGATTTCACGCTCTTATTTAATGCATGAGAATCTTCCTCAGTAGGGTTTCCTTTCATGGCTACACTCTCCGCCGCCGGCGTCTCCGAACTATGCTTCACGCCTTGTGCCTCAGTTCCTTCGGCGTTCAGTGATTTCGGATTAGCAGCTGAACTCTTTTTCGGTGGTGAGTGAGAACGTCCACCTATGGCTTTTAACCACTCTCCATACTGGCAATCAATCACTTCGCTGTTCCTACTTCGCGCAAAATGTTCAGCACAATGTTTGATATCATGACCCAATAGCCCACAGTAATGACAAAACAAAGGGAGACGTTCGTATCTGTAGTCCACCCACGTTCGCTGCCCATCTGATCCCCCAATAAATCCTCCCCTTCGAAGTGGTTTGGATAGTGGGATTGCCACTTTGACTCGCATAAATAGGTTCTGAGACTCCAAGCTTCTCCGTTTTTCGACCTCCACCACTTCCCCAAGCCGTCGTCCAATCTCAGTTGCTACCTTAGGTGACGACATATCAAAAGGCGCTCCCCATATCTGAACCCACAACGCCACCGAGTCAAATTTAACATTTGTCGCCGTCATACCCTTTTGCCATCTGCGAAGCAAGAGAACTTGATTGTCGAATGACCAGGGACCCCCTCTGAAAACTCTGTCCAGATCAAACTCTCTACGGAACTTGAACTGAAAAAGGTTGGACCCAACCTCCACAATCTGTAAATCCTTCTCCAAACCCCAGGCTCTTCTCAACGTGATCTGTGCAGCTTGTTTGTTGAATGGCTTGCAAGTAAGCAATTTGCCAATCAGACTCAAAGAGCATCCCTCAATTTCCTCTTTCCGGCCTTCTTCCGATATCGTAATGACTTCTTCCTCCTCCGTAGTCAGCCTCATATTCTCCAATCTACTGCTCACATCCTCGGCCATCTCAAACTATGGAGCACCCGAAACTCTAAAGAAAAGGCAAGCCCTTAGGACCAAAGGGAGAGAGAAGTCTCGCACTAGTTGAGAGAAACGTCTCCTACGTAAGGAGAGAAAATTTCAACAAAACTTCAAATAGTTTTATTAAAAATTTATAGTTTCAAATTAAGCCCTGCTTTTGGAGAAGTTGCTGTGTATGCATGGATTGCTTATTAAATAGTATGTAACTCTGTGCATATGTACGGATACATTTAAAAATAATCACAATTACATATATATATATATATATATATAATTTAGAATCTAATTAAATCTAAACTTTTCTATTTTTGCATTCAATAATTTACTTGGCACAAAAATTAAAAAATTATATGAAACACATGCGTAAAATTGAACTCTAGTTAAAATTCAATTTAGAATCTAATTGAATTTAGACTCTTTAATTTTTGTACCTAATAATTCATTTGACACACAAATTTAAAAATTAGATGAGACACGTGACACAAAATTAGACTCAAGTTTAGAATTTAATTGGATTTTCTCTTAGTTTTAGCTATATATATATATGTATATATGACTTATAAACTTGAATTGTTTTTATTTATGCAAAAAAAATACTCATAAATATAAAATTATTCAAAAATTATTTTTTATGATTTACTTATATTGGACTCATAGTTTTTTACATTAAATTAACTCATTTGACACAAAAATTAAAAAACTTAGATTAGATGGAACACATAGTACAAAATTAAACTCTAATTGAAATCTAATTTTTACAATGAATTAACTCACTTGGTACAAAAATTTAAAAACTTATATTAGATGGGACACATGCCGTAAAATTAGACTCTAATTTAATTCCAATTTGAAATCTAATTGGATTTTTTCTCAGTTTTACCTATTATTATATATATACATTACTTATTTCTCTAAATATCTCAAGATTGTATAGAATTTTATGTGACTATTTATTATTGAACAAAATTTAGTTATAAAATTGATTGTAATCTAAAACTACAATCTTACTCAATAAAATAAATATAACTATTTTTATTTTGAAAATCTAATCGTTGAATTGCGAGTTCTTTACGCCCTTAATATATATGTCAAATTTTGTGTCAATCAGATATTATTTACTATATGATCTCTAAGTTTATATTTTATACATAATTTTAAATTATAAAAACTTGCAATTTAAACAATTTATTGATAACATAACTATTGATCTTTAATTTTCTAGAAATTTTGCAAGTATGAAGGATATAAGAAAACGTAATCCATTGGTGGGTTTGTCAAAATTCACTTCCAATAAAAAGATATTAAATAAGGTTATAACCTAAAGTTACAACCAAATTTGTAGTAAAACTTTGTTCTTTATTAATTATTTAGGGCTCTTATTGTCAAAAAAATTATTATAATTAATAAGTATTCATATTTTGTCAAATCACCATCATTTAAACAAACATTTTTTAGCATTATTTTGAATTTTTAATGAATTTTTAGAATTTTAAAGAGAACTAATGAAAAACAGACCTATTGGATTTGGATCAGTTTCAAACAAATCCCTTATATTTTCAATTTAGTGTTTATAACCCTTGAGGTACTAGAAATGGCAAACTTGACTCTCTATCTTCTTTTTTTTTTTTTTTAATTTATAACTAATGAAAAGTGGCTACATAGGCTACATAGGGTGCACGTAACAATCTATCCTATAATAATATGCGTTAATAAAAAGTTTTCGTAAAATTGTTTATAAAATTTTGTTCTTCCTTTCCTCCCCCTATCATCTTCTCTCTCTCTCTCTCTCTATGAATTTTAAATAGAGTTATTTTTATATATTATTATTATTAGAGATAGAAATCTCACTCTAACTTAACTGAAGCGTATGCGTGTAGAGCTCCCTCTAAGAGACTTTGAACTTTAATTCTTATCCACTCATCTTACAATAGTACTTGTGTGACTATGCTAACGGTACGCAGTGGTCACTTTTAATAGATTTTATGAAGCATAGCCAGCACAACCTAACTATGCTAGAAATGTTTCCCTTTTTTCTACTAGTGTGTATTTGAAACAAAAAAGTTGGAAAATTGAAATAAGAAGTAAATTAATAACATAAATTAATAAATAAATTGAATCTCATAATTCCTAAAATAACTATTTGTATAATCATATTTCACTAAGTTTGTATTTTAACATAAAATTAGAGGATAAATTAAAAAATATTACCTTGTTGGTGCTTCAAAAATATCTCATAATATGATAAACAAGTTAAAGTCAATTCCATGATTTTGAGGTGATGGAGTTGAGGTGTGGACTAGGTCACTCTATGAGACGATACACACTATCTTCAAAATTTTCAATGTAGTTGACTAACAAATAAAAGACATAAAATTGTGGTTTAATTAAATAATTGGACACATGGCACATTTTATTTGTAAAATAGGGAGAGTGGGACACATGATTTGGACTCATTAGATGGAGCCTTATCGTTAAAGTTCACATTTCAATTTATTAGTGGACCATCTAAATTTTGGTGTAGAGTAAAAGTTTTTTTTTTGTTGAGAAAATAGTAAAAGTGATGTCTATGCCACATTTGAAAATTAAATTTATTTCAAAATTTTCATCTTAAACAAGCTTTGGCCATTTAATAAGTAATTAAAATATTATAATTAAATTGCAGAAAGGGTGTAATGGACATCCTAATATGATACATCTTATGGAATATTTGTTGGACAGGTTAACGACTGAAGAGGTGGAGCTGTTCTGGATTCAGGCATGGATCATAGGGAATCAACACAATTATGTGGTGCATGGAGGTAAACTAAGGGACCCGACTAGTCTAAATAAGAGAGCAGAAGATTATCTTGAGGAGTGCAAAAGATCCCAAACCCAACTAGCAGTAAGTCCGATGTTGCAACCCAGCAGTGAAGTTTGGCAACCACCTCCACCATTTGTTTAAAAGCTTAATTTAATTTTGATGCGGTGGTCTTTTCGGGGTTGGAGAAATCTGGATTTGGGGTGATAATCCGTAATGATAAGGGTGAGGTCATGGGGGCAATGACTGCCAGTGGGCCGAAGGTGAATACAAGTGAAGAAGCAGAAATGCTTGCATGTAGAAGAGCCCATGAATTTGCTGTGGATGCTGGTTTCACTAGGCTGATTATTGAGGGAGATAATATCAACATGATACAAGCCATATCCTTACCACTGGTTAACCATTCATTGTTAGGTAATATGGGGGATGATATTGGCCATTTGATTAATGGTTTACAGTGGGCTAGTATTAGCAGCACTAGGAGGGGTAGAAATAAGGTTGCACATGTTCTTACACAACATGCTAGGAATGCATTAGATGATGATTTGTATTGAATGAAGGATCAACAATGGAAGCTTTGTATCAAGATGCTTTATTACTTTGAATGTATGAATGATCCTTTCCCAAAAAACAAATATTATAATTAAACGAAGAGATGAATTTCAGTCTTACACCCTATGTCCAACATAAAGTCTATTTTTTGTACAAGTATTTAAACCTGTACATAAATGGGTCTGTTTCTTGTCGATTTAAAGACTAGTCTATTTTGGGATGATTCAACTATACCAGATTTCGGCCTCAAAATTCATACAGGATTGAAAAGAAAAGAAAAAAACAAAAAAAAACAAAAAACAAAAATCTAGGTTTCTTACATGTGGTCTATCGTCCCTCCTTACATCATTGTTTGCCTCATTTTTATGTCCTAAAGCCTCTTTGTTTCATGAGTGATTCTGGTGCCACACCATTGGTCACAACATTGGCTATAACTCCCCATGTGGCGAGTTGTGGTTAGTGGAGGGTGTTTTTGCATTTTTGTATCCTAAGGCCTCTTTGTTCTATGCATTTTGATTGAGCGGCTAAAAAAGCAATGCTTTGCAATTATCACGTTTTACTTTTACAGTTTTACCTCTTTAGTTATTTATTTATGAGAAAAGTTAATGACTGTGCCCTCAAGAACATTAATTTAGAAAATATTATTAGAAAATTTTTATGAGAAAGGAAAAAAAATGAACTGAATTTTTTTTTACCACTTTTTTATTTTTTATATTTTTCACGAAAGTTATATCAAAACTTATCCAAAATAGTTTATTATCAAATATTATAAGATCACCTGTTAACCATACATTTTCTTTAATTATTTTACATTTGAATTTTGACTTTGTATCCCGCTTCCAACCCTCCCCCAACTGATGACAGTAATACTTATTAGATCAGATACAAAAATAATAACAATAGTGTTTTTTTTTTTTTGTTTATTAATTTTTTTTAATGGGCAAGTGGATTAGTCTTTGATTATTAAAGGAAATTTTCTTTATTTATTTAACAATCGAATTTTGACTTTGCATTCCACTTGCGACCCTCCCCCAGATGATATCATTCGTTGATTATTAAATGTTTTTTTTTTTTATGGGCAAGTGGATTAGGCTTTGATTATTATTTTTTATTTTATTAAGAAAATTGTTGGAAAAATAGGCCTCCATTAAAAAGTATTTAATAGTAATAAAATATATCATTTCCCTAACCAAATTGAACAATCTCCAATATGGTATTTACTCCCTTGACATGCATAAACTCTTTAAGCAACACCTTTTCCCAATTTTCTTTTCAATAAATTTGATATTCTTGCTCTTACCAGGAAAGGTGATTATTCTCCATTTTTTCAATCTTTTATTCTTTCTGTAACTCTGCATAGGTTGATGAACTTTTTTTTACTTTTTATTTTTTATTTCTCTACTTAGGGTTGATACATTGTTGCGTTAATATTTAGTTATTTATTGATCTACTTTGGTGTTGATAAGGTTATAGTTGTCTCTCCTTCCTTTATATGATTTTAATTTGGGTTATTACTCAATTATTTTGAAGAATTTGAAGTTATATTAAAACACAATGTACTTGATTATTTATTTGAATGTGCCTATCAATTGTAATTTTGTGACAAGTTTTTATTATTATAATAGTCTCCTTAAGAGAATGAGAAATTTGATAACAAATTTGAGGTTTAAAAAGTTAGTTGTAGGGAAAAAAAAAAAGTGAAACATAATGCACTATAATAAAAGTTAGAAGACGTTAAGAGCCTCGTCACTTAACTAGTTGACATTTCTTAAGTTTTTCACAACATCTTAGGTTCAAATCCCTCCTCCCACCGTAACTATCAAATTATCATTAAAAAAAAGTCTTCTAAAATTGATTCATTTAAAGATAAAATAAATTTATCTTCTAGAAATTTAAGAGGAAAAATTATATATTATACCACTTTATAAAATAATTTTATCTTCTCTCTCTAATTGCACGCCTTATTTATCGTCTGCAGGACTTTCATCCGTCCGATTTCTATTCTTTTTTATTCCCAAGTAAATTAAGGCCGCGTTTGGCTCGACGGTAATCGTTTTCTGGGTGGAAAATCATTTCAGGGAAAATTGTTTTTCCGTAAAAGAAAATGTATCCAGGCTGTTTGGCTGCCTCAGAATTCATTTTACGGAAAATCAATTCCGGTGTTTGGTTTGTTCAAACATTTTACGGAAATCAAACAAAAATCAAAACATGGCCAAACTATTCAGTCAAACTGTCATACGGAGGAGGACGGTGAGACAGGGAGGCGAGATCGCGCGTCGATCTCGCCTGGCGCGAGGTCGACGCGGCGAGATCGTCCTCGATCTCGCCCGGTGCGAGGTCGACGCGGCGAGATCGTGCCTCGATCTCGCCTGGCGCGAGGTCGACAGAGCGAGGTCGCGCCTCGATCTCGCCCGGCGCGAGGTCGACGGCACGATCTCGCGCTGCGATCGCGCCCGGCGCGAGCTTGACGGCGAAGCCGTCCGGTTAAGGACGACGATCTTGACCATTCGGCGACGGCGCGATCTCAGTTCTTCGTGCTCTCCTCTCTCTCTCTCTCTCTCTCTCTCTCTCTCTCTTCGTGCTCTCTCTCTCTCTCTCTGTTTTCAGTCCGGAAATGTGATTTGAAGGTAAAATTGGAACTGAATTCATTTTCCGTGGGTTTAGGTAGATTTTATGGTCAACACGGAAAATAATTTCCGTTGACCCAATTTTCTGAACCAACCAAACATGACGATTTCAGGAAAACGATTTCCTGAAATATATTTCAGCCAAAACAAGCACAGCCTAAAGTTCAATAGTGGTTCAGTCATCACAATCACAGAAACTCTCTGACAATTGACCTAACCTCAAATTTGTACCATGATGTTGATTTGATGGGACTCGTTCTAAATGCTTCTTTTTCAATAAAAGGAAATCTTGAAACCATTTTGAACTATTTGGAATCTGGAATTCCTCACTCCTATACTATGAATGCCAATCGAGTATAGTTGATGAGTTTGATCAAGTAATTGATCCCAAAACTCATAGAGAAGAAATCATTTGGTAACATAGCATAGGTGAATTCATTTGGATATTGTATAGTTGTGATTTACGATTGTTTTATGTTGACTTTAATTCCATGTCAAATTTTCATTATAATTATGTTCACTCATTTCGTTGTATTTTTGTGGGAGTTAATGTAAGAGTTGTGTGTGAGAGTTTGGTGAAGAACTTGTGAAGATGTGGATTTCACGACTAGCTTGCGACTAGCTCGCAACTGCTAGCTCAAGAAACGGTTGATGAGTTTGATAAAGTAATTGATCCCAAAACTCATAGAGAATAAATCATCTGGTAATATAGCATAGGTGAATTCATTTGGATATTGTAAAGTTGTGATTTACGATTGTTTTATGTCGACTTTAATTCCATGTTTCATTGTAATTATGTTCAATCATTTTATTGTATTTTTGTGGGAGTTAATGTAAGAGTTGTGTGCGAGAGTTTGGTGAAGAACTTGTGAAGATGTGGATTTCATGACTAGCTCCCGACTGGCTCACAACTGCTATCTCAGGAAACAGGCCACGTGAGAAGCATATTCTGGAATTTGAAGAGTCTTTGACAGACTGGATTTTGTGAGTCATTTGCAACTCAGGCCAAGTCACAAGTGACCCGCGTAACTCTCTGCCTAATTACTTTTGAGTGTGCATTTTCTCATTACTTTACCAATAATATATAAACCCTCATTACACACGAAATGTAAGAAGAACAAAGAGTATTTACAAGAAACTTTTGAGAGAAAAAACCCTAGACAAATACTTGAAAGTTAAAGATTGCTTACCCATAATCCTCTTCTTCATTTCTCTAGAGTTTCGATTTACTCCTACCTCTCCATCTACACATCTTTGAGAGGTTCTTAGCCCAACTACTTACCTCACCAATTCTGAGTGTTAAGAGAAGTTTTGGTACCCTTGGGAGTATTGGAAGGAGCCATTGAGTGGAAAATGCGATTGGGCAGAATTGTAGGATTCTAATAACTAGTGAAGACAAGACTTTATGAAGTCTGTTGATAGCAAGAGCTTGAAGGTTTTTCACTGAGTACTTTAGTTTCCTCTTCTTTAACACGTTTCAGGGTTATTTTGTGTTTGAATCTCTTTTTCCTACTCTTTAAGCTTTACATTTATTGCTTATTGTTTTAGCTTAAGGCTTAGAATAGTGTTCCGGTTTATTGCACTTGTTTTACTCTTGTTCCACACTTAGATAAGTTAGAGTAAAAGTAATTAAGCTGTAATTTAAAATTGGAGGTTTAAATAAGTATTAGTGTTTTTACACTAATTAAGCTTTCAATTGGTATCAGAGCAGGCCGTAATATGAAATTAGAGGTCTAAATAAGCATTAGTGTTTTCATACTAACTGAGCTTTCAATTGGTGTCAGAGCAGGTACCCTTTTTGGATTTTGTTATCCTTATGTGATCCTAGACCCCTTTTGAGATAGATAAATCTCAATCTCTCGATGCACCTCCTTACTTTGATGGGAGTAACTATGCATTTTGGAAAGTACATATGCATACTTTTCTATGTGCTATTGATAAGACCGTTTGAGATTCCTTTGAGAATGGTTGGGTGAGGCCAACAACACCCATGGCTGAGGGGGACAAGGCTGCCCTTGCTTTGACAAATGCCAATAGCAAAGCTATTACTGCAATTTTCTGTGGTATTTCTACTAATGAATTTCACTAGATCTCTCATGTGAAGATCGCTAAAGAGGTGTGGACAATCCTCAAGACTACCTATGAAGGAACTAAGAAGGTCAAGGACACTAAATTGCAAATGCTCACTACTTGGTTTGAGGAAGTGAAGATGAGTCGTTTGACTCATTCTATGGAAGAATCAATGAGATTGTTATTACCAAGCTCAATCTTGGAAAAAAGATTAAGGATGCCAAAGTTGTAAGGAAAGTCTTAAGATCCCTACCCGAAAGCTTTCGAGCCAAAGTCATCGCCATTGAGAAGAGTAAAGACTTGGATGAGATCAAGATCCAAGAGCTTGTCGGCTCTCTTCAAACTTATATGCTCAAATTACCCTCTCACAAGTCTAGCAAATCACTTGCTCTCAAAACCATAAATGACAGAACCAGCGATTCCTTGAATGAGGAAGATGTGAAGAAAGAGGTGGCTTATCTTACAAAGAACTTCTGCAAATTTCTAAACATGAAGAATAATGGGAAGTCGTTTGGAAAAGAAAAATTCTCATCCTTTAAGAATGACAAGAAAGATTTCAAGAAGAAGGATGTAAAAGAGTCATCACCACCTCAAGGGATTGTTTGCTATGAATGCAATGGACATGGACATTTGAAGAAGAAGTGTTCGAACTACTTGAGAGGAAAGGGTAAGGTGCTAACAACTACCTTTAGTGATTTGGAGAGCTCAAAATTCGATTTGGGAGAAGAATGAGATGGTGATGGTAATTATTCAGCGTTTATGGCAATTAACTCGGTTGATTCCAAAGATGAATTGAGTGAATTGGTTGAGGAACTTAGTGTACACTCCGATGTTGAAGACGATGTAGTTTCGGATGATGAGGAAGTGTACCTCAATGAAGGTGATAAGAAACTTCAAGATGTTTATGAAATATTGCTTGAGGATTGTGGCAAGTATGCTAAAATTGCTAAGAGTGCGGTCAAAAAGATGAAGAGAATTAAAGAAGACCACAAATCCACTCTTGCATAACTCAAAGATGCCAAGTGTGAAGTTGAAAACTTGAAAGAGGAGTTGCTAAATGCTTAGTCAATGATCAAGTTTCTTGAACTTAAAGTGATTCAAGCTAATGTTAAAGTGGAGCACATCACAATCAAAAAGCTTGATAGTGTTCTTTCATCTCAAAAGCCTTTCACAGACAAAACCAAACTAGGCTACATCAGTGAAGGAAGTTTAAGTGCAGAACCAAGAAGGGAGATGAAGTTTGTATTAGCAAAGGATGTAGAAAATCCCAAGATTGAGATCCCTGTCATTAAGAGAAAGGACATTGAGAGAAGAAGGACATTAAGCCAAAATCAAAGGCAAAAGGGAAGTCACTACCTAAGAGTCAAAAGGAACTTCAAGTGAAGCATTTTTGTCACCATTGTGGCATTCGATGGCACACAAGACCAAATTGCATCAAGCTTCACACTCTCAAGAGGGCTAATTCTATGCATTCTCAAGAAAATGCAAGAAGAATGTCAAAAGAAAAGCATGCTAAGAGAGAAAATGATGGGAAACTCATTGAAGATGTCATGGAAATGCTTAAGATATCTCATCATGCCTAGCTAACTTCACCCCGAGGTTTGAGAATTATGTTGGTTGTACCCCTCCATCTAAGGATCTCACTGAAAGCACCCGTGCAGTGTGGGTGAAGAAGGGTACTCATGCATGATTCATCTACTATGTCCGTGTATTAATACTTCGAATGTCTTAGGGTCATAGTTTCATGCATTATGTCATATGTACTCTTATTAATTCAATGCTTTATTGCAAGCACGTTTCTTTTAATGCTTTTTGTTTAATTTGTTGCTTTGTTTGTTGATCTTACTTTATTGTTTTTTTTATAAGTAAAATCCAAAAATTCATAAAAAGTGAAAAGTCCTAAAAAGTGTGTTCGCTTGTGTTGTGTTATATCACATGTTGAGTTTGGTCTAGTACCTTCGTACTAATGGCGTATTTTACGAGCTTATCTTGTTATGTATGCACATTTTAAGTGTGAGTGAAATCTAGAAATCTATGTTTGATTATTGTAAATAGATCTTCAGGCTTATCATTAATCTCTAGCTAATAGTCTTGATTGATCTTGATACATGCATAGACTTGATCCTATATATCTCCTTACATTTATATTTTTATGTCAAAGAGCTCTTCAAACGTCAATCTCTAAAAGGAGAAAGAGCTAATAAAATCTTGCTTCAAAAACTAGTTTGACTAGGAAAAGGTGGAGCAGAACGTATTCAAATTGTATGATGCCAAAGCCAAGGCCTATTCTTCAAAGACATAAAAAATTTCATGACATCTTGCTCAAAATTGAGTTGTATTGATTAAAAAGTATGAAAAATGGAAGCCAAATGAAAAGCTTTCAATTATTGTAAACACCTTGGTGAGGAGTCATATATGTTCATTTTTATTAGTGAGATAGGTTACTTGACTTCATACTATTTGTGTAAGACTTAATTGAATTGATCATTGAAGCCTCATACTAGACTATGGACTAATTCATACTTGATACCCACACACACCACACAAGTCTAATGTTCAATTAATATCTATTTCATTTGTGTGATTGCAAGTGTTCAAATGTGATGTGTGTATGCTCAATTGCTTGATGATTAAACCCAAAAATATTTTTAAGTATTTTATTTGTTCCTGGAAGTGATTTTTGTCACTTTGGTCTTGAAAGTTTTTCTCAAAATGTCAAATTCTTTGTGTTGAAAAACTTTGGGTTTGGCCATTTCGCGACTGCTTTCGCAACTAGTCCCAAGTCGCGAAATTCTTAAGAAATTTCAATTTTTTAAAAATTTTAGGTAGAGAGTTTCGTGAGTCTCTCGTGAGTGGTTCGCGACTCAGACTTGACTCGCGAAAATCTGCCCTGTGCATATGCATATTTCACGAGTAGGCTTGCGACTGGTTCACGAGTCACTGACTCGCGAAATGCAGAAAAAGACAATTTTTAAAGGCACGAAATTTCAGTTTTCAAAAACTCTTGCCCCTTTGCACTCCCCGACTCCCACCCACAAAACTCAAATTTTCTTCAAAATTCAACCATTCTTGCTTGGATTTTGATTCTTGGACTTCTCAAAGGTATTTTCTAACACATTTCCTCTATCAATTCCTTTGATTTAGTCTTAGATTTCTTAGAACCTAGGGTTGGGGTTTATTTTTGTGTTGGTTGGGAAAACTTAATTTCTTGCAAAATTTCTCAATTTTGTTGATTAGGCTTAGTCCCATTTTTGTTGTTGTTGATTATGTTGGCCCCATGTAGCATTTGAAGATGTATTTAAGGCATTTTTCATCATGTTCATGCATTGTTCATCATATAGGATTAGTTCATGCATGCTAAGTGTTTAATAAAATGCTCCTTATACATTTTTGCACCCGTTTGGACCCCGATGAGTACCAAACTTTGGGGATTTCCATGTTTACTTAATTGTAACATGTTTCCATCATTGCTTGTGTGCTTTACACAATTTGCCCCATGAGTTCTTATTCATGCATTGGTCATGAATTGTACACACACGCATGATGCACACACTCTATCACTAGTGACATGTCATGCATATTGTAATGCTTCTTTTTCTTTTTCTTTTTTTAATTAGACTTCTAGCATTGTTTTAATGTCATTATGTCCTATTGTATGCTCTTTTACTTAGTTTAAGAGTTGTTTACTTGTTTTAGAACTAACTTGTATTTAATCAAGTTTGTTGTCATTTTTGTGTATGGTTTGTTTTTGTTTCTTTTGTAGATGTCTCCTCACAAGAAAACCACTATTAAGAAACCTCTAAAGCATCAACGATATGAAGAGGATCGCTTTTGTGATAGAGATGCATTTGAGACATTCTCGAAGTTTATAAGGATGCAGTCATTATTGTAGAGAGAAAGGTGGATTTTGGGTCTCTTGAGGGCACTTTCATTCTTGATGTGTTTAGAGACCGCACAGGCTCAGTGGATGTGCATCATATCCTAATTCAGGAGTTCTTCTCGAATGCTAGAGTGGAGGGAGATCACCTCAACTATTAGGTTAGAGGGAGGTTAAAGGGAAGGAGTTCACAGTTTCAGCCATGTCTATCTAGAACTTCCTATAGATAAGACTAGTGATCCAAGAGTCCTCTCTTCCTTATGACAAGAGGACAACATCAGTATTGGCAATAGCTCCAAATCTTGGGGGAGAATGGAAGAAACAGTCCTTACTCACTACCAACTTCTCTCCTACTATAAGAATAGTGGCTTATATCATGCTCTTCAACCTCTACCCAGTGACGAATCTGACAACTCTCTCTTAACCTTGAGCATTATTCCTTCATGACTTGTACTAGAAGGACATAGACATTTGTGCTCAAATCTACCATCTCCTTGCAAAGGGTGTCAGCAAGAAGAAGTCCTAGATGACTCTGCCTTCTCGAGATTGATTATGTCTATCATGCGACATAAGAGGGTTAGGATTCCCTCCAGTTTGCTAGTCATGAAAAGGGAAGACAAGATTTCTGCTTAAACAATGATGAGGAGCAAAGCTTGTCTTCGCAGTCTTGAAGATGGAGAAGAGGGAGCAGAAGGTGAGGACACTGCTCGTAAGGGTGGCAACATTGATGAAAACATTGACAACTTCACCCTTGGACCTGAAGATTTGGAAGCCTTACCTTCTCAGCCTCAGGAGTAGCCACAGGCTCAGCCACATGCACCACCTCTTGCCCCCAACTACCTTGATATTCTTCTTGATCGCCAAGATCACTTGTAGCGATCTTTTGATGAGCACTCAATCTACTCCACATGCCAATTCACCTATCTTCAAGGGCAAATCATTGCTTTTTCCATTCAAATTAGAGATTTGGTAAGCATGGACTAGCACCTTTGGCCATTTTGGTAAGAAAAGGGAAGTCGTATTTAGTTGAGGAGGAGGATATATCGAGGGGGAGCAGAATTTTGAAACCTTTTTACTGCTTTTATAGTTTATTTACTTTAATATGTTCATTTACATTGCTTTATTTTAAAGCTTTCAGTACATTAGTTTAAAACTTAGTTTATCTTTAATACTATGTGTATCTTGGTTTTTATAGCCATTTCTTAATTCTTTTAGTTATACATTGCTTCTTGCTTTAGTTTCTTCAATGCAGCATGTGCTTGCATGTTTGGATAATCATTTACTCGTTAAATGTTCATTGTGGTCATTTCTTAATGACTGTTCATGTTTGATCAAGTTATGTTATAAGTTCATATATTCGTTGTTTTTACTTGATCGCATTTTACTTACTCTTTATACATGCCTTGTATTCTACTTGACTCGTATTTAATGAAGCTATTTGTTATGTACAAGTGTTTCAACATACAGGTATATATGGTTCAGTACTTCACAGGTTTTAGATATAGGTGTGAGTGAGTTTTGCCTTTGTTTCCATACTCACATTGTAAGTCTAGAGTCTGCTGAGGGGTTTTGTCACAGAATAGATTGTAAATTTGTAATTTACAACTATGTTTTATGTTGGCTTTGATTTTGTGTCAAATTTGATTGTAATTCTATTCAATCATTTCCTCGTATTTTTGTGGGATTTAATGTAAGAGTTGTGTATGAGAGTTTGGAGAAGAACTTGTGAAGATATGGATTTTGTCACTAGCTTGTGATTGGCTCGCGACTGCTGATCCGCGAAACAGGCCACGTGAGAAGCACATGCTGGAATTCGAAGAGTCTTTAATAGGCTGGATTTCGCAAGTCATTCATGACTCAGGTCAAGTTGCGAGTGACTTGCAAAACTCTCTGCCTAATTACTTTTGAGTTTGTCTTTTCTCATTTCTTTACTAACAATAAATAAATCCTCATTACACACAAAATGTAAGAAGAACAAGGAGTATTCACAAGAAACTTTTGAGAGAGAAAACCCTAGCCAAACACTTGAGAGTTAGATGTACAGTTTTTAGACCCTTAAACACAACCAGTTTAATCTAGTTATTTAGCCAAGTGATTAGCTTAGGTAAATTATGCAGATCTAGGTTAACACATATAAATCATATCATTGTAAAGTGCGTAAAATAATAACATAACGATATGATAACCTAGGAAAACCAAACCGGTAAAAAGCCTGGGGAGGATTTAACCTAACTATCCTCAAGGTAAAACAAATCCACTATGAAAAAATTGAAGTTTACACAATAGCGACTTAGACCACTAATATCCTATTGCTACCTCGAGTAGGAAACTTACTACCACGACCATGTGACGGCTCTGAGTTCACGGACTACTTTTTTCTTGGATTCCTAGCAAGCACAAGTACTCCCGCTTGTATATTTTTAAGCTCTTGAAGCTACAATTGAATTGATCATCAAGCTTTTGACATCAATCTAGATCTTGATAACCCTAATTGTATGTGAAAACAAACACCTCTAAATCTCACAAGAGATTCACACACACAACATAAAAAGCAACCTTAAAACGTGGCTAGGGTTTTCCCTTTTATACTTAAGACAAAACATAAAACCTTACATGTCAAACAGACTTGGGTTGAGTTGGAAAATTCTGCAGAAAAATAATTTGCACGAGTTTCGATCAATCGAGTCTAATTTTCAATCGATTGAGCCAGGCAGATTTACACAGTAAATCCTGCAGAACACTCGATTCCAACTTTACACTTAAACAAACTTTGAGCAAGTCTAAAATAAGACTAAACGTTTTGATCATGGTTTGCCAACATTATAAATTGAAGTTCTAATACATTTAAACCTAAAGTCTTAGAACCCAACATTAGAGATTGTTTACCCATAATCCTCTACATCATTTCTCTAGAGTTTCCATTTACTCCATCTTCATCTACACATCCTTGAAAGGTTCTTAGCCCAACTACTTACTTCACCTATTCTGAGTATTGAGAGAAGTCTTGGTACCTATGGGAAGTATTGGAAGGAGCCATTGAGTGGCGGATGCAATCAGGTGGAATTACGAGATCCGGATAACTAGTAAAGACAAGACTCTGAATAGTCCGTTGGTAGCAGAAGGTTGGAGGGCTCAAATACATTGCGTAGATTAGGCTTGGAGGGTCTTTTTGATATTTGTGTACTTCAACTTATTCACTAGTGAATCGATTTTGGCTTAGAGGGCAGCGGAAAGGTTTTTCTCTGAGTACTTTGGGGTCCTTTTCGATAACACGTCTCAGTATTATTTTGTGTTTGCATCTCTCTTCCCTACTCTTTAAGCTTTACATTTATCGCTTATTGTTCTAGCTTATGACTTAAAGTAATGCTCCAGTTTATTGAGTTTCATTTACTTTTGTTCTGTACTTAGATAAGTTAGAGTAAAAACAATTAAACCATAATTTAAAATAGGGGTCTAAACAAGTATTAGTGTTTTCACACTAATTGAGTTTTCAGATATACTACATATCGTGTGAGCCAGTAAAGGATATGTTGCAACACTGTAGCCATATTGAGGCTACATTTGTAAGTGACTAGCTAGGTGTGATAGTTCAGAAATGTGCGTTGTGTCTTTTGCATGGTTTTAAAAACTGGTACGGTGAAAGAACCGAAAAATGAGCTAATTACCGGTTTCATTCAAAAGCCATTCAGAGGAGAAAGAAAAAAATGATTATAGGTCTATGGGATGAGAATGGGAATTGGTGTGGAACAAATGAGAGCATCACAACAATTGCCATTTCCTATTTTGAGAAGCTATACATAACCTCCTACCCGAGCCGGATTTTAGAAGTCATCGACACAATCTCAACCAGGGTAACAGAAGAAATGAATCAAAGCTTAATTTAAACCTTCACAAGAGGAGAAGTGGAAGCCACATTAAAACAGATGCACCCTACAAAAGCCCCTGGCCCCGATGGTATGTCTGCTATTTTTTTTCAGAAATATTAGGATGTTGTTGGAAATAATATCACATGCACGGTTCTAAATGTTTTAAATTCTAACATGTCTATCATGAGCATCAATAGAACCAATATTACCATCGTTCCAAAAATTAACAACCTATCCAAAATGACTGATTTTAGGCCTATAGGTTTGAGCAATGTAGTGCATAAGCTAGTGGCCAAAGTAATTGCAAACCGTCTAAAAAACATACTTCCCCATATCATATTTGAAAACCAAAGTGCTTTTATCTCAGAAAGACTCATTACAGATAATGTGCTTGTAGCGTTTGAACTTATGCACTATCTAGAACATAAAAAGAAAGGGAAAGAAAATTTTATGACGGTAAAATTTGATATGAGTAAGGCCTATGATCGGGTTGAATGGGGCTTTCTTGAAAGAGTGATGGAAAGAATGGGGTTCCATGAAAAATGGATTAGCTAAATCATGTAGTGTGTGTCCACTGTTTCCTATTCTGTGATTATAAATGGAACTGTTAATGGCTGCATCCACCCCATAAGAGGCCTTCGTCAAGGAGATCCCTTGTCCCATTACCTCTTTCTATTATGTGCAGATGGCTTCTCCTCCTTAATAATAATGCAGCAAGGAATCAAATGCTAAATGGAATTACCATTTGTAGAGGATGCCCCATGGTCACTCATCTGTTGTTTGCAGACGATAGCCTATTGTTCTGCAAGGCTACGGACCAAGAGTGTAGGAAGCTGACAAATCATCGGTTTTCTTTAGTCACAACACACCCTTGGAGAGAAGAAGCGAGGTGCTTGACATTCTTGGTCCAATGCAAGATACTAGGCACAATAAATACTTGGGGCTTCCTTCTGTCATTGGAAGATCTAAGTCAGAAGTGTTTGTTGAAGTGAAGGAAAGGGTGGGGAAGAAGCTTGCCGAGTGGAAGGAGAAAATGCTCTCTATTGGAGGAAAGGAGATTTTGATAAAAGTTGTAGCTCAAGTAGTTCCCACTTATACTATAAGCTATTTTTTAATCCCAAAAGGGCTTTGTGAGGAAATTGAAGGAATGGTAAGGAAGTTTTGGTGGGGGCAGAGGCAGCAATAATCAAAAATTGCATGGGTGAGTTGGGAAAAAATGTGTAAATCAAAACTTAGAGGTGGCATGGGCTTTCATAACTTCCAAGCTTTCAACTTGGCTAAGCAAGGGTGGAGACTCCTCCCAAATCCGGACTCCCTTTGTGCCAAAGTCTACAAAGCAAAATACTATTCAAATGGGGATGTCTTGAATGCAAAGCTTGGCTCAAACCCCTCATACGCATTGAGGAGTATTTATAAAGCCCTTGAGGTGATTCGGAGGGGAACCCAGTGGAGAGTTGGAAATGGAAAGCGGATTCATATATGGGAGGACAAGTGGCTTCCCACACCAACAACTTATAAGGTAATCTCCCCACCTAAGCCTTTTAATTATTTTCCTATGGTTTCTGCACTTATCAATGAGGGAACGAAAATATGGAAAGTGGATGCTGTGAAGTCCTTGTTCTTCCCCTTTGAAGTAGATATAATCCTTAATATACCACTCAGCTACAACCTTCCAGAAGATAGAATTATATGGGTAGGAAATAAGAAGGGGGAATTCACAGTGAAGAGTGCTTATTACACAGCACTTACTGTGATTAATTCATCTGAGGGTGGTGAGTGTTCCCATGAAGACCCTAGAACCCTTTGTGGAAGAAGATTTGGCAACTTAAGATCCCTCCAAAAATTAGAATTTTCACATGGAAAGCATGTCAAAATGCTCTTCCCACAATGCTAAATCTTAGAAGAAGGGGAGTGGACATAGATGGAACATGCCCCCTCTGTGGGCAGGATGTTGAATCCATTTGTCATGCCCTTTTTAAGTGTAAATATGCTAAGGAGGTTTGGAGGCGGTGGAAGGAGTGCCCCATTTTAATTAGTGCAGAAAATCAAGATTTCTCTGACATTGCTCTGAGGCTTTTATCTGCAGGAACAGCTAGAGACTTGGAGGTTTTGGTTGTGACAACATGGGCAATTTGGTCCAACAGGAACCAGTGGGTGCATGAGGCAGAAAAACGAAAGGCTTGTCAGATATGGGAATTTACCTCGGGCCTCTTGCAAGACTATAAGGAAGCAACCAAGTTTTTCTGACTTGGCCCCTCTTCATGCGAGATAAGCTGGAGAAAGCCTCTTGTGGGGGTGTATAAGATAAATGTGGATGGGGCAATTTCAGAGAAAGGAAGAAAATCTAGTATTGGAGTAATTATAAGAGATTATAAGGGAGAAGCGGTGGCTGGACTATGTAAGCTGCTCCCTGGAAAGTTTTATGTGTCAAAAACTGAAGCCTTGGCAGTAGAAGCTGGTGTCCTGCTTGCTAAGGAGTTGGGCCTCCAACAAGTCATCTTGGAATCAGACTCCCTCATAGTGGTTCAAGAAATTTCATCCAAGGATGTCAGTAGAGAAACAAGTCATATTACTCAAGGAATCCTGTGCATTCTGGAATGCTTTAGCAGTTGGCAAATCAGACACGTAAAGAGGGAATTCAATAAGGTTGCACACGAGCTTGCCCACTATGCTATTTGTAATGAAGCTAGCCAAGTCTGGGAAGGTGTCTCCCATTCAATAGTGCGCCTTCTAATCCACTAGGAAAGGCTATTATGATGTAGCTTTTGTTGTATTTCAATTTTTTTTTTTTTTTTTGTTTTTAATGGATGTTGTTTTCAAATAAAAAAAAAAAAAAATTAAACAGCACTTCTTTCTTACATCTTTATCTTTGAACGCTCTTCTTTCCCTCTCTTTTCATCACTCCAAAATTTATTTCTTGCGGACAACTATGAAACAAATTTCTCCATAAAAGCTTTCTCCTATTAGCAACAAGTTTTATCTTTTCAATAACACTGGCCAGCAAAGTGCCAAGGCAACAGTCCCTTTTTCGGAAATGTATGGTAAATAAAAAATTGTATGGTAAAGAAAAATCGGGTATTAAATAAAGGTGAAGTATTGGGGTGACAAAAGAATGTATTTAACAAAAACTCAAAAAAGTGAAATGCCTCTAAAATCAAGGTTTTGAAACCCAGACCAGACCGTACGGTCTGACTGGAAAAATCTCAAATCTCTCAATTTTGTGATATTTTAGCTTAAAGAAACGCTCTATAAGAAAAAAGTAAGGACCTGTGTGAACCGTGGTCGGACCATATGGTTTTGAAAACCATGACCGGTTTTTGAGGTTCGGACAGTTTCTTTTTGTTTCAGCTTTCCTGGTGAATTTTGGCCAATACACTAGTATGAAGTTATTATCAAATCTAGAAGAAATGAAAGAACATGAAGAAGAACAAAGATCGGAAGGATTTTGGTCGGTAATTAGATACCGGACCGGAGCAAAAACCAAACTTTCTTTATCAAATATAAGAAAAAAGAGGATTTTTTCGCAATTTTTCTCACCCTAAACTCAGATCTAACGCTTGCAGTAACCCATCGACCTTATATCTATTCATCTCGGCCTCACTTTGGCTGCGATGACGATGGTGACTAGCAGTGAATAGCAGTATCATTGTTCATTGAGTCAGCAAAATGAAGCTGAATGCCTCACTTGAGAGAGAGCCTGAGAGATATCTAAAAACAAGTGTTATTGATGAAAGAGAGATAGATAGTACTGATGGGAATTGGGAAGAGAGCTGAAATTTTAAAAAAATTTGAAGTGAGAAGTTAACTTAGTTAACGTGTGTGGTGTAAAAAAACTGACAAAAATTACTTGGAACATGTGAGTTTTAGAAAGGCACGCTACCATTTAATTTTGATTCTTTTGGTTTTATTACCAATTATTTTTTCTACTTTTTTCTAATATTTTTTTACGAGAGGTACTACGTTCATAATATTTTTATAATATTTTTACAACAAATCATAGGTGGTTAGTTGTTATTGGTTTAAATTTGAACCTAACATTAAGATTACTTTTTTGTCCCAACAATAATAACCAGTAACAACTTACTACTTAGGATTTATTGTAAAAATGTTATGGACATATCATTTCTCTTTTTCTACCAAACAGTGAACACATACCCCAATGTTTTATCATTTAAGACTTCTGTGTATTATATATATATATATATATATATATATTTTTTTTTTTCATTTTCTCAGTAATTTATGAGCTTAACAATTAAATAAGTTTTAAGTGTTTTTTACCAAATATAATTATTTATATTTTAAATATTTATTAAATTAATTATGATGTCATCACGGTTCGACCCCGATTCAACCTCAATTCGACCTCAAAACCTTGAACCTCTCTCTTATGTGGTTCAATAAACGGTCTGGGTTTCAAAACCTTGTCTGAAATACCACTATGTACCCGTTTGGATATTGATTATTAGCGTCTGCATCTGCATCTGCGTTTGCATTTTTTTTTTTTAAGTGTGTTTCAGTGGCTGGTGGCTTTTCCAGTGGGTCATGTGCACTATTCACAGGACTCACAAACCTTTCTTTTCAACCAAACTTTCATTAAAAATAGGTTCTACAACATTATTCAGATATTTAAAAATTATTTTGTTACAATATTTTCAGTTTTAGCAAAATAAGCGGTATTCAAACACACCCTATATTGATACTTAGATCATTACTAAAAAAAAAAAAAACAGTACTATAAGAGAAGGATAACAGAAGATCTAATGTTGGGAAAAAAAAAAAAAAAAAAAGAAGTAGAAAGGAGCATGATGACGATGCAATGTTTAAGCAAGATTTTTTTGACAAAAAAATCTTGCATTTTTATTATTTGTAATTGAGGCTGGGAAGGAGGGAGAGGAAGAGATTTGTGAGGAAGAGAATGAAGCGACTGAGAAGGGCGGAGAGGAAGAGATTCACGCAAGAGAAAAAAAAAAAATAAAAAAAAAAAAAGAACGTCTTAACGTGTAGATGGGTAGCATTGGGGACTTAAAAGGAATGAGTTAAGGCATTGGGAAAGTAAAACAAGTTTAAATGTGTGGACGAGAACAATTTAAGATAAGAGGGTAAAAATTAAAAAAAAAAAAAAAGATATAAAGATGAGAGAATTGAAAAATGGTGGAAAGGAAAAAAAAAAAAAAAAGGAAAAACCGGATTGGACTTTGGCCAATTTAGGAATTTGAAACTTCTTTTTATCAAGTAATTTCCCACCCCATGTCACTTTCACTTCTGGTACTCGTTAATTCATTTTTTTTTTTTTTAATTATGAAATAGGTTGAGTCATTTTTTTTTTTTTTTATGAATATAGGTTGAGTAATATTAGATTATCTACATTATTTCCTTTACATTTTAATAACTTATAAAATACTTATTTTGCATGTCCTACTTTCATTGCAGGTCCTACTTTCATCTTTTAGATAAAGAGTTGCAAACTTAATTACTGCTACTCCAAGTCTGTTAACAATTTCTTTAATCTGTTTTTAAAAATATTGTTCCTATTGTGCATGATTTTTAGATATTGGGAATAATTATTAATTAATGTCATCTTTAGCATAAAATATAGGTATAACAAAATATTATTGATAGCAAAGAAATACCAAATTATTATTGGTGTTGGACTTATCATTGTTATTAGTATTTTTTTCCCTCTTTAATTGTAACTTTAATTTTCAAGTGATCATAATTTTAACTAAAGTGAAAATTTAAAACTTCGCAACTTTAAGCAAAGTAAAAATTTATAGGGGAAATTACAGTAAACCCACTTGTGGTGAGGCCTGTTTTTACTTTGTCTACCCGTGGTTCAAAACTTAACACTTTGCCCGCCTAAGGTAACTTCCATTAGGGATCTGTTACCCACATCCCCCTTTTCCGTTAGAAACACATATTAGGGAAAAACAAATATAACAAAGATCAAAAGGTTAGGGTTTTTATTGCTAAAAAACTTTTATGAGAACAAAGTGGAGGAATAGCACACAAATCAATAGTATTACTATTCTCTTGTCAAATGGGTTTTTTAAACATGTATTGGCTTGGATCTGTACTCATAGCTGTTTCTTTGCCTAAAAAAGCAATCTCTTTTTTATCAAAACAACACCCATATACTCAAAACCCACAAGCTAATAAGCAACACATGCACAGAGCTCTCCCAAAGTATTGAAGTGTTCAAGAGCAAATTCAGCTTAGTCTTTATCACAAGCACTATCTTCGGTGAGATCTTAACAACTTCGGTGCCAGACTATCCCACTCCGTCATGGAATTGACTGTGACAATGGTTGTGCTCTTTGTAACTGCCTTGCCTTTGAAATTGGGCCATTGACTAATTGGTTAGATCCAAAACTAGTCCTATATGACCCAACGAATCATGCCCAGTCGAAGAAAACAAGGAAAAATCCTTTCTTCTTGAAGAAATCACAGTTCTAAGGTTGATTTGAGTTTGTGAAGATGGGTCTGAATGGGTTGTTCTTTAACAACTCGTGCTCATGTTAATGATGTTCCTTTCTTGCCTTACTGCTAAGGTGTTTGGCGAAAAGCTTGTGAAAAGCCCTTTGGTCAATACAATCTCAGCTGACCCGCTAAAGCCTTAGGCAGGGATGGACCCAGGTGGGGGCCTGAGGGGGCTCAGGCCCCCCCTGGGCCCAAAAACAAAATTTTTTAGCATGTAAAATTTTCGAAAAAAAAAAGAGGGATTGGGCCCCCCTTGGTTTTTAACTCAGGCCCCCCTTCACCTGAACCCTCCCTATCCCAAAAAATAAAAAGATTTGGGCCCCTTCCAAATTTGTAAAACCAGCCGGCCAGCCCATTGCCCACATTAAAACTCAGCAGTCCAAAACTCAGCCGGCCAGTCCACATGTAGAAAAAAATAATAAAAAAAAGAAAGAAAAAAGAATAAGGGTAAGTTAAAAAATTGTAATTCCAGGCTACCCTATCCAGCAGTCCGAAGAGTACATAGTCTCCAAACGGAAAATGAAAAACAAAAGGAAAAAAAAAAAAAAAAAAGACCCCTAAGTGCTAAGAGGCAATTGGCAAGACAGAGAGAGTGAGTGGCAAGAGACTAAGAGAGACTCTGCTATTGCCCACGTCGTGAGTGAAGCCGCCAAAACGTGAGGTGAGAGCTTGTTGCTGTTGCCCACGCTGTGACGCCCCTACCACGTTAGACCAATCTCGCAGACCCACGCGACACCCATCTCATTGTGATGTCGCTGATGACTTTGATCTGCTCTAGCCTTCACACTTCACACTTAACTGACTCAAGTATTTAATCTATCCTTCAAAATCTCAGAATCTGTGCTTGTGGTGTTTGTGTTTTAGTGAATTTGTGCTTGTGTTATTATTATTATTTTTTTTTTTGGCTTTGTAACTATCTTTGTGTCTTTGTGAATTGTGACTGTGTTTGTGACTATCTCTCATATATTATATAGGAGAGAGAGAGAGAGAGAGATTTGAGTAAAAATTAGAGTTTGACTATTTGTTGTGTGGTGGTTAGGCAATAAAATAGGATAAGTCACAGCAATAAGAAAAATGATTCAACTTTCAAGGAATTAAAATAGTAAAGTGTTTGTCGGTAGTGCATAATAAAATCATAGTGTTGATAGTGTCCTTTGAAACAAAATGGAAAATGATTTTTTGACGGATTTTTTAGTGCTATACATTGAAAATAATATAGCTTCGGTATTTAGTTTGGATTCAATCATAGATGAATTTGAAGATTAGAAAGAGCGTCGAGTTCCATTTTCATAGATGATTGTATTAAGAAATAATAGTGTTTCGTGTCTTTTGTTTTTGTTGGTAGATGATTGTATCTTAATATATTAAGAAACAATGATTTTTGAGTATTTGTCTTGGTTGATAGTTTATTAATACTATATGGATATATATTTGAAATTTTTTTTTTCGCTTATCTCTGACCCCCCTAACTTAAAATCTTGGGTCTGTCCCTGACCATAGGTCTCAATAAAAGAGTAAAATATTGGGATTGGCAAGGAAAAGGAAACAGAGAAAGCTCTTTCCCTTCCTTAACTCAATTACTTTCGTGCTAATATGAAATCCCATTTGGGTGCCCACAGTATTCATCTCTTGCCTTCATTTCCGGTTTCTTTAAAATCCTCTCAATATTTTGGCTTTCCCTTTCTCCATCTGCAGCTTTGCTTCCCTGGCTAACACTTTCTCCCTAGCTCTCAAAACCGTCCTTTTCTTTTGTTTTTGTAGAGATATCAATTCAATGGCTAACAAAGACATATATCAGGACAACGATGCCACCAGAGTTATAGAGATGATTTATCACATAGAAAATTTGCTTAGAGAATTAAGGAAAACGATGAATAATCTTATTAAAAGTACCAAAGGAAGTGAAGCTTTAAAGGTGCGAGACTTGAGTCACTGAAGAAAGATCTTGAAGCTATGAAAAAACCCATTCTCTTGTCGAATGGGTTATTCAAACAACTTGAAGCTATTTATCCTCTGCCTTTACTTTTCTCTTGGATATGGTTGAGAACAGGGAGGTTTTGGATATGAACAACAACAAAGCAATTGGCAACCACCAACAATAACAATAACAATAACCAATATCCAACTATAACAAAGCGTTTTCTCACAAGAGAATTTCATTTTAAATGTATTAAAATATTAATTAAGAAATTTTCTTTTTTATATAACAGTTTACCAAACAAACAAAGGGCAAGGGTCTTTTTTTTTTTTTTTTTTAAGTAAAAAATTTTGTGTTCCCTATAAATAAAAAACTATATATATATTTATTTTATTTTATATTAAGATTTTCATCTATTCATATTTTGAGCCAATTTGCTAGTAATAGAATATAGTGTGGATTAAAATTTTCCAATTATGACATTTAGAAAAGAATGAGAAAAATAGTTTTTTCCCTCCATTAAAAAATTTCAACTTGTAGCATCCTATTTTAATGTTATCTTTAATTCCAATCCAATCTATATCTTTTAAAATATATTAAGTATAATTATGATCTCTCTTCTTAAATACATTATTTTTTTCAATACATCCATAAAAATACATCGAATCAAAATATACCTGTATTAAGAAGCTTTGCAATAAAACAAAATGTCTTATCAATCATCGCATTGCAAAATGCCATACCAATCATCACTTAACAATAATTAATTTGATCTATTAGGAAAATAATTTGTTATTTATAATCTATTAAGATTATTTTCTCTGAAAAAACTGCAAATTTGTTCACCCAAAAAGATTATTATTAGCAAAATCTCATAATTAAGTTTCTATGTGCATCATTATAATATTTAATAATAATAATAATAACAACAACAACAAAAATAATAATGAAAATAAAATTGCAAAAGCTATAATATGTCAATCATTCAATTATTTCCATTTTATTAACCTTTGATTTTATCTAAATAAGTGGCACTTTAGAGTATTTCTAATACAATTATTAATAGTGCTTTCTCTACAAAAACTACAATTTTGTTCACCCAAAATGATTTAAAAATAAACAAAAATTAGTAAAGTCTCATAGTTTAACATCTAATTGGACCACTAAAAAAATAGAAAAGGAAAAAAAAAATTGATCAGGAATTGGAGTACCAAAATATCTAAATATGCATAAAGTTGATACAAATTTTCCAAAGAGAGAAACAAACGTGAAGTGACAATTAAATCAATAATAACAAAAAGAACATTAGCAGGAAATTTATAAAGGAAATCAAATGAAAAATTTTAAAAGCCAATGATTAGAGAAGATGAAAAATTGAACTAAGAAGACAATGGTTGAAGAAGATGAAAGGTTAAACAAAGTAAAAATTAAAAAAATAAAAATAAAAAAGGCTACTAATGACATGGCACAAAAAGTGCTTTGTAAATTTTATTCTAAAGCTTCCATTATTATATAATAGTATAGATAGATATGTATAGACATTGTTTTTGGTTTTAGATTCTTCATTAATTTTATTGCTTAGTTATAAACATCTAAAATAAAGTAGATGAATATGTAAAGACAAAGTTATATATAAAGTTCATATACCTTTTCAAGATGTTAATGTCTTTGAAATGCAAGTCATTGACTGGCTAATAATCCTTGCAGGTTTATACTGTGGCTTACTCAATAGGCATGGCTGGATTACCATGGGTTATAATGTCAGAGTTATATAACTTATTGAGGTCTAAAGCCTTTTACAAATTTATTGAGGAGAATTTTGCTCAAACAAGCAGCTTTTTTAGCTTCCATTCAAGGATTACTTTCCGTTTCAGATATTCCCTATAAATATCAAGGGTACTGCTGGAAGCCTTGTGACCACAATGAAATGGTCCTCTTCTTGGATTGTTACATCCACTTTCAATTTTATGATGGAATGGAGTACAGCAGGTAACTGTTTCTACACTATCAAGGTTGTAATCGAATGATTATTATACACTTTCAATTTTAAACCTTTTCCTTCTCTATTTTTAGTTACACATGAATGTTTTGGCCATGATGCATCAGGGACAGTTTTAATTTTCTCCAGCATTTGTGGTTTGACTGTTCTATTCATCGCAAAGCTGGTACCAGAGACCAAGGGGCGAGCTCTAGAAGAAATACAGGCATCAATTACCCAATTTTCTGCTTGAGGTGCAAGTAATACAAGTAAATGAGTCTAATAACTACGCATTTCATCAAAGTGTATTAATTTTGGAGTATTTCTTCCTAATTGATGGGAGTCAAGAAAAAAAATTGTTAGAAACATTTGGATGATATCATATCAGTTTAAAATTTTGGTGTGAGCGATCATATATCCATCATTCAGTATTTATAAATTTATGTACAGCCTTCTAAATGTTCTTTATCAACAATTTTGTTGTCTTTTTGTTCTTGATTCAAGATATCATCTTCTCTAACTAGAGGTCTTTATTGATTTTACAGGAACCAAACAGTGAGCAAAAGACTACTGTTGTCCTGTCGGTATATCAAATTCCATGGTACAATGATAGAGTGACGACTTTGAGGCAAAACACAGTCCCCATTTAGAACATTTATTGAATCAATTTTTGAGGCATTCTCAATATTGCTCAACCAATTTTTGCTTAAGCTGTCATCATCCAGTGTGGACCAAATAAGAATTTTGAATATTTATCATTTTTAGCAATCATATTTCTAATTTCTAATGCCTATTTTGCTTTGTATTTTTTAACTCAAAACTAAAGAGTTTAGATCAAACATAATAAAATTTTATACTTTTCAACCCAAAAATTAAGAAAAATAAATAAAATTTTGAGCTAAACTTGAAAAGAAAACCTACAAAAAGAATCAATTTAAGGCTCAATTATTCTACAATAGACTAAAGGGGACCAAAATTGAGTGAGTGGACAGAATTGGAAGGAGTGAATCAAATTGGACTGAAGTAGACCTAATTGGACCAAATAGAAATTGTTTAATTTTCAGGGAGAACAAATTATTTCCAACAAATTTTAGAGAAAAAATTATACATATATTACAATATAAAATAATTATTTATTTTCACGCATTGCGTGGATCTGTGACTAGTATATATATAAAAGTAGAGACCTTATGCAGAAGATCATGAGATCTTTGCTATGTGGCACTCTAATATTGCATTTAGCCTCTTTAATATTTTCTCATTAACTCTTTTTATTGTTACCCAAAAGATCATGTTAAATATTTTTTACTGTTATCTAAAAGATAGGCTACTGTTGAAAATTAGACCAAATCAAACCAAACTTTATAAAGAGCCCAAGCCCACTTATTTCCTTAGATATTATGATCTAGGTATGATACTTTCCGACGTGTATATGAAAGCCAAGACTGTAATCCACTTACAAACTCTCTTTCTCCTCTGCCAAATGTAGATATATGAAACTTGAAAGCCAAGATCATAACTCACTTAGAAGTTCTCTTCCTCCATGCAAGCTGCACACACTCTTCAGCTTCTTTAAAAACAACGGGTCTAGATTCAGTGATCCCATCTAACAAAACCAACTTTCCTACTCATTTTTCAAGTCTTAATTCAATCTTCCTATGTACACTAATGGAGATATATAGTCAAGGAAAATATACAATCACTAAAAACAAAATGTACAATCTAACCTCAACAATCTTTATTCTTTGACACTTGTAATATTGCCATCGGCCTTTGAGTAATGATAGTGAAACCTACTAAGTAGCATGTGGCATCTTGTAATTAGCCGTTTTAAATATACCACATGAACTTTAGTAGTCTTACGTGACAACTTGTTATTGATAGAAAATATCCCTCCCACTTTATTATGTTTACATTGGCTCCTTGGAAATAATTTTGGTTCTGCGGCTGATCCCATCAATAAAAAATTGTTATATATTTGTTTGACTTTCTTTATAACGTAACTAGAGATTAAAATGAAATAAAAAAATAAAAATAAAACACATGACATGGTGGAACATAAATTTGAATACACAACAGAAGAGGTTCAACACTCCCCTTCATTGTTACTGATCTTTTTTTAAGAGGCTCAACTTTCTCATCATTGGTGTACCAGAGGCCCAAAAATGCTGGTGAAAAAAACTTCAACGAGCCCAAGCCAAACCCAACAGATTCGTGCCTTTACTTTATTACTCTTTATCTTTCCCCTTTAGTCTTTATGCCTAAAAACTGAAATCTCTCATCCGCCGAAAAATGGAACCTGGTCCGCAACCTCTGATCCTCCGACAATGGAAGGACCATCTCCCACACGACGTCGTGCTCAACATCTTGGCAAGGTTACCGGTCAAGTCACTCCTAAGATTCAGGTGCGTTTGCAAACTCTGGGACTCCTCAATCACTAGTCCTAATTTCATCTCCACCCACCTTAATATCATCAACAACAACAACGATGATAATGATCATGCTTATCTCATACAAACCTGTATTCAATATAATTCTCCTAAGATTCCAATGATCTGTAAGGTTCTTTGTTGTGACCGCACGTTTGATTCGCTTTTTGAGTATTCAGTTCCCTCTGTTTTTGATTTAAACATATCCGACATGGTCGGTTCGTGCAATGGTTTAGTGTGTCTCGCTCAACGTGGAAAGCTTTACCCTACTTATGATGCTATATATTTGTGGAACCCCAGCATTAGAAAATTTAAGAGATTGCCTGATTCGCGTTCTAATGGCAAAGATTTTTGGCTTTCTACTGGATTTGGTTATCAGTCCCAGACAAATGACTACAAAGTTGTAAAGCTTCGGGGTACTCCAGTTGTGGCTGAGGTTTACACATTAAGCTCTGACTCGTGGAGAAAGGTTGAAATCTCGTTGAGATCCAAAGTTGTGGTCTCTCATATCGAACCTTTTCCATTTCCCCTATTTTTTTGTGGGGCTTTGCATTGGTTAGCTTATCATAGTGAAGGGGAAGGGGAATTCGTAGATCCAATGATGATTTTGTCATTTGATGTCGATAATGAGAAATTCGGAGAGATGGCACTCCCTGCTGGAGATAAATTATTTGAGCACAGTCTGGTTGTGTTCAAGGGAAATCTGGCTTTCATTTCATGTGGATACCCAGAAAACGATGACGGCTTACTGTCAGACCCGCAATGCTTCATTTGGGTAATGAGGGATTATGGTGTAGATGAATCATGGAATAAACTTTTTTCTATCCGGTTTGAAAATGCTAATATAATTTTCTTTGGTTGCACTGAACATGGTGAACTTCTACTTGATAAGAAAGTCAAGGAAGAATCTGAAGATGGTGGAATAAAAATCGATGAGTCTACGATTCTTTTGTATGACACTGCGATTGTTTCGCTAGACCCTGAAACTTTACATGAGAAGGACCTTGGTATCCTACGATATGTTACAAATATAGTTACTACGTTTAAGGAAAGCCTTGTGTTACTTGATGGAGCAATCGGGCTATCTGGATAAGAAGTGAATCATTAGTGATAATCATTGCATTTTGTTAGGTAAGTGTGATATGATTGAGACCATTATCATGTTGTTTACTTTGGTATCATTTTGTTTTGCCGTAGGCATAAATGTACTGATATGATGTAGGTGAACTTAATTCAGATGTATATCAACCCTTTATGCTTGTGGCGATTTCATGAAAGAACATATAACATTTTAATTCTGACACTTTTTGTTCCTCTCTGATTGTGTTGCAAACTATTCGATTCGACATCTTACTTAATCCAAAAAAATAAAATAAAAATGGAGCCAAGAAGAGGGAAGAAAAGAAGCCCTATGATGAGAATGTTGAAAATGGGCTGTGGAAGTTCTTATGCGGTGAACATTGGCCCAACGAAGGTCTTGTGCTTTATTCCTTGATCAAAATGATATATATCTTGCTAGTGGCTGCAGTACATCTGCTCTGCAGTTTTAGTTTTAGTTTTAACATATAGTGTTTAAAAAGGATCTAAAGCTTTGTGATCATGGATTGTCAACACCTTCTTTACTTTGGAGTTGCAATTGTTTCCCCTCATGCTTTGGTGGCTAAAACACATGCTCATTGCCAATGGTATTGAGAATGAATCGGTGTGTTTAACTGGTAATACATTGCTTTTCCATTAGTATTGTTGTGGTCATTTTATAAAAATATTTAACAGTATCTAGTGTAAGGAAATATGGAAAGTTCTTTTTGAACTTCAAAGTTCATGCTAATGTGGATACTGTTTCTAAAAATTTTGATTTTTATGAAGAAGATTTTTCTTTTAAGGATGTCACATGACTAGGCCCCTTTTTTTTTTTGCATGATGTGATTTGACCCGCTTTGATTCACAAGATAAATTTGTTTATTGATGCATCCTATAAAAACATGCATATACTTCATTAGGTGTGATTCATTTTATATGGATTGCACCAAGGCATATGGTACATACTCCATCAATATTTCAGTACTCATTCCTCACCATTGCCTAAAAGCTTTATTTCGTAAGGGAAAAATTAAATAAACCCATCATTCTTCCTCATTTATTCAGAAATCCAAGTAAAATCGGTGTCATTGGAGGTTAGCATCAACCTTTTTTTTTGTGGGGTTTTTAAGTTTGTTTTGGTCCCAAGGAAAGATTATATCAACTTTGATTAGAAACAACATCTGAAAGGTCTAAGATCAGCATAGTAAAAACAAGAAACTAGTCTTGGACCCCATGTCGACAATGACCTGACATAATTTCATTGGGCAAAAGCAGGTTGTAGAGCAAGCAAGTGAAGAAGCAAGTCAAAATTCGAAGCTGTTGAATATAGTGACCCACTCCGCCAAGATGCAAGATGGATTAGTGAGCTTTCAAGCATGCTTTTTGAATTGCTTAATACTTCAAAGTGAACTTCAAATAAAAAATAGATCAATGGAAACTTCAGAAAAATAATGCTATCCAAGAAGGTGACAATAACAAGCGAGGAGTTTAGCATATCATAGTGCAAACCTCAGCAAAGTAGTTCATTCATTACAGTTGACGAATTGGACCAAATCAACCGAAGTGATAAGAATGCACCTGAATGGACCCAAGTAGACCGAAATAGACCAAAATTGACTGAAGTGGAGTGAATATTGGACTGAATTGACTGAAGAGGACTGAAATAGACCGGTGGGACTGAAATGTTATGTTGATAAATGTTACGCTTCATATTTTAGATATTGTATAGATATAGATATGTAGTTTCACAAAGATTCAAGCAATCTATTAAAGCATAATCCAACAATTACAAACTATTAAAGCAGAGATTTTATGTAAGAGAGTATGGAGTTTTGTCATGTGACTTTTTTTTTTTTTGATAGGTAAAAGTTGTTTTGAAGGTTAGAACCTAGGATAGGAACTTGAAAAACACACGTGCTTACCACTAAGGCAACATACATTTCACATGGCATGGTTTTGCCATGTGACTTCTTCTTTGATCACTTCTAGTTAATTGTTTTTAAAAAAGAAAATTAAATTAACTTCCAACTCATCATTAGCATTTAAACTCCTCTTCACTCATTTGTGTCTCTTTGTAATCCCAACTGATCAAACCAATGTTTCTACTCATTTTTCAAGTCTTAATTCAACCCTCTTATATAGTGTTAATTAATGGTGATATATGGTTAAGGAAGATATAAATCACTTTAAGAAAAAAGGAAATGTACAGTCTAACCTCAACACCCATTATGCTTTTATATTCCCGATTCCTGAATCGAAAATTGGATTTACATTTCATTTCTTCTTGGCAAAACTCAAGGTATTTTCTACATTTTATTTTCTTCTCTCTTTTTTATTCTTTAAATAGTTTTTTTTTTTTTTGGTCTACTTGAATATCAAATAAGTATCTTAGTATTTGTTGCATCAAGTTAGACCAAACTGTTTGTGATCCTTCAAATTGTAGGTGATTTATTTTTTTATACGCAAATGCATGAAAATGTTATGTCCATCATAAGCATAGAGATGATCATAAATTGAGATATTGACAAACAATTGAGACATTGCATTCATAAATTCTGATAGTATTTGTCCCTTTTGAAAATCTAAACAATTTATAAGATTCTAGCCACAAATATTTAGCATATAATCTATGACGCAAAAATAAGTTTGGAATATTGTATGGTAGAAACCAGATGGGACTAAATAAAATTTTTTAGTTAGATGCACACCAATTATTTTTTTAAGCTTTCCTGTAGTATTTACATGGTCTAGTTTAAAGTAGAATTTCATTGGCAGAACCAGTGATATATTCATTCAATCAAATCAATGAACAATAAGGATATGTCATATGTGATCTTTTTACTCTAAATGTTATTTCATTTGGTTATTATTTTTTATTTTATATATGTGCTACTTTTTTTATTGTTAGTTCCTGCTTTATGTTGTTTTAGAAAAATTGTGGCTAATAATATGCGCTTATTTTACTTATTAAAGCAAATCTATGTTTGTTTTGATGTTCATTTCTACGAGTCATCTTCAAGTTTTTCCTACTTAATCAATTCCTATTGATGAAAATAGAGAAGGTCAGAATTCCATAGAAACCAAGTTTATTGCTTTAGCCTGAAACTAACATAATTTATTTAAATTTTTATGCAATGTTTGAGACCAACATAATCTTAGGCAAAGTTTTCCCATGCATCGCATGGGTGTCCAACTAGTTGAACAAGTTACTATATCCATTTAATGTCAATCAAAATATCTCTCTAATATCAGAAGAACATTATTCTCATACAAAAATAAGCAAATTACTATTTTGGCTATACAAACAAATGTCTTTGCTCGTTGTCTATCCTTCTTACACTCTCTCTTTTGTGTTTGTAGGAGGCCAAGACAATGAGCCACATGCTTAAAGTGTGTGAATAGTGAAAATGCACAAGAAGTTTGTAGTCATAGCCCGGTTTCATTGGTTCAGGACTGTTCCTTGCATATGAATTTCTCATACATTCTAATGTATGCTCCTCAGCTACTAGAATGAAGGTGGAGCTGCTACAAAGCTTACAATGCTGCTGCCTTCAGAATTAGTTTCTGGGCAGGCACCATCACCTCTACCAGCACAAGTGTCTGCTGCTTTATACCGGCCACCTTCCCCCATAGGGCATGGTGTGAAGTAAGGTTGACTATAGCACTCTGGAAATCCTAGAGCACCATAAGAATGGAAAGCGATATAAAAAGAATTTGCAAGTACACAATGAGTATCAGAGACTCATCAAAGTCATACACTGACAACAGAAAGTGCAAACGTACAATTCTGAATTGAATCAAGAAGTTTTTCATGAAATCGTTGAGTAATTTGTAAAACAAAGCCCTCTAGAAAATCTAACCCCTGAAACTGCTACTGAAGACAATGGTAAGAAACATAGCAGCAAGAAAGAGGTGGTAGGTACTTCTTAAGTTTTAGCAGTTGAACCTGAGAGGAAGCCCAGGATCAATTTGCAGCTCGGAGGCATGGTTTCAAATGAGAACATATGAAGAATCTAGAAGGCAAATTAAGCTCTCCAAACCAAAACAGGCGGTTCCTTAAATTTGTGAGCTGTGCAATGTCAACTGTCAAGTGTGATTCACAGGTTGCTTTTAAGAGTCATTTGACTGGTAAAAAGCACCTGGCAAATCTAAAGCAGTTTCATAGCCACCATGCTTTGTATGAGAAGCAAGACTTCCTAATTTCAATGCTAGATCAGAGCAGGGACAAATGAGGCTTCTGGTAGTCTATCCATGAACTTCCTTAACTCATCAAATCCAACAACAGTGCTGATGAGTTGCACCTCATTCCAGGTAGTAAAGTTGCCCCTTGAGATTAAGTTGTGCTGTAAAACTCAAAATGCATATGTTGGAAGAGAGTCTGAAAATATAAAAAAGCCAACTGATAAGATAATTTTATTTTCCCATTCTCATCATGGAAACTATAGAGATATTCTATGCATGGAGGATACACTGATAAATATTATTTGAAGTCCTCAGTACCATACTCATTATTATGATGCAAGATTGGGTTTTGGAGCTGGAGAATAAGCCTTAGTATTATTAGTATACTAATTCTCATCATTTTAGTATAGCCTAGGGGCCTGGGGTATCTTCTACGTTAAATTTCTTTTGGTGGCACAAAATTTACTAAAACAATTGATTGGATTTAAATCACCAACACTCCTGGTTTTGATGGAATCAATATAAGAACAATTATGTTAAAGGTAAAAATCAGTTCTTGAAAGGGTGCAGAAACGGGAAGTGGTGACACAATCAAAAAGGAGACGGTGTTCCATTGCAGCTTTCAAACAAAGGACTGTGGGTCATGGAGAATTCGCCTCCTCCATTAAGAAGAGTGATACACAAGACTTTGAGAAGAAAATTTTAACAATTAGGATGAATTCATTATTTTATTAGTAGTTCCAAAAAGCTACAATATGAGATACCTTCTCACAAGTCACAATTTGAGGGTTTGTAATTGATGAGGGATTTCAGAGAGAAGCTTGAGAAAGAAAATGCGTTATACAGAGTTTTCAAAAGAAAAAACCTAACAACTGACAACTAGGAACAGCATACTTTTTTCTTTATTTATTTTTACTGTACTTTGTTATTTATTAGTAGTTGAAAGAAGCTAAAATTTGAGAGTTTACTTTAGATGAGGAAGAAGATTGAGAAGGAGAGCACAAGTGGATTTAATAGTGCACACATGCCTTATCACATCTCCAAATTATCATATCTTTGGAATTATGAATAAAGAGATGTACAAAATCTAGTAATGTAACGCAATTGATTCCTTTTTGAGCCAATGAGGACAGGTTAGTAGTGAACAGAAACTTTCAGTTCCAAAAGGCAGGCTATTGTGGATGTAATTTTGATAAGAGGCATAATAACTAGATAGAGTATCCAAAATAAATAAACAAATAGAAATTTCTTAGACTACAAATACAAATTCAAAATCTGCTACATGGAAACTACAAATTTTCAATTTACATTCATTATGGCATTTGGCAAGGAAGTGCATCATTGATGTTGCTAAAAGCCTAAAACATAAAATGCATCAACTAGAGTAACCTACCAGAATACCACTTTGACTAGGGTATCACAGAAAGATTAGGAGGTAAAAACAAATAAATTTTGAATTTTTTATTTATGGAAAACTTATCATGACTAAGTGCGAGCTAGTGTAGCTTGTCCTTTACACTCTTCTGAGCTTTGGTTGACCATAAATCACTCCAAAGAATCCCTCTATTGTTCTAATTACATCACAGTTGTGAAACTTATACTTGAATTAAAATAAATGGATGTGGATTAGGTTAGTAAATTCTCTGTTTTTAAAAGTTCATAACATGTCTCATGTGATGAAGCATATCTAGAGGATAGATAGATATTTGATCTAAGTTAACTCTATTTCAATGGCACCAAATAGAACCAAAAAAATACCAATCTCTGACCAAATGAAATTAGCTATATTCATATTCTAAATGGAAAGATAAAATATGAACACCAATGTCAAAGCTGTAAGTAAAGATCGCTCCTAGACACAGATGCATCTCAGTTATTTCAAAACTTGTTTACTAACTTCAACTTTATCTTGGGCCCCAAATGAAAATTTAATTTGAAAAAAAGCACCTTCCAAAACACGACTAATAAAAGGACCTCACAAAACACGACTAATACGAGGTGGCATGCACTAGTACAGACCTGTTAGGCTTGAAAGCACTACCAACCATATTTTGTGCCTCAACTAGCAAGAAACACAACAGAGAAAGACATCTGTTACAAAACTCCTAAGCTACCACCAAAAGGCAAACGTGCTTGGCAAATACCAAATAGATATATGGTGTTCAGAAGCCTTGTTATACTGATATTTTGCTTCCCAATGATCCTTACTCATGGAAAAGAAAGGAAAAATATTTTCATGCTCGTTCATACGAGAGAGAGAGAGAGAGAGGGAGAGAGAGAGAACTGTTAATGTCATTGGGTCCTCGATCCTGAACTTTTGGAGCTGGTTTTTTTATTTTAAATAATAATAATAATAATAATAATAATATAATAGTCATCAATGTGTCTCTGAATGTTTGGTTTCACCTGTGGACTACAAAATAATAATAATACCAAATAGTCATCAATGTACCTCCATTTTGGAGCTGGGTTTTTTAGGGCCTAACAACAAGAAATACAGTTCTTTGAAGCACAACCAACACACACATAAGCACAAACATGTGTGTGCATTTCAACTCATGGAAATGGACTTGGAAGTCTTAGGTCCTTCAACACTGCTATCTAGAATCCTAGATATTGTGTGTATAAATGGTCTTATTGCTATCCAGTCTCACAGTCTTGCCGCGAATTGACATGCATCAAAGAGTATTTGTGCTTTGTGCAACAGACCTTTTAGGTGGTACCCAGAAATAATGGGAGTTCCCATGAGCCCAGTATCAGAGAGGCATTGAGTCAAAAGCTGGCATGCCATAGTGACTCAGCCAAAAGTTTTATTAGAAAATATAAATTCCTAGGAATTCAGATTAGGTAATTGTCTCTCTAATAAGATATTTCTAATAGCAACACAGTGGAGAGAGAGAAACTTGCCTTGAATCTGAAGATTGAAGGAGACCAAAGAGATGAGCAAATAGTCCATTGCTTTCCGCTATAGGAAAACGCATCACTATCATGTCCAGCCCATTCACTTGTTATACTGTTCAAAGTTCCCTATTCCTTAAGAAGTTCAGCTGTTAAAAATGTCTATTGGCCATGCTAGCCAAAGATAAATGAGTGCACTGAAATATTTATATGATTTTTTTAAGGCACAACCAAGCAAAACTTATGGAAAACAATCCCTTCTGTTCAGCCTCCAATAATTCTATCATTACAGCCTATTTTTTCTTTTTCTAAATTACGTTTCTATTTTTTTTAAGTGACAACAACGACAACAAAAAAACAACCATGAGCCATCCTTAGCCCCAAAGTTTTGGTCTGATCCTCATTCAAGTCAGTCACAAGTATTTTTTTCCCCTACCATTCTATATATTTGAAATCATATTATCTGTAATCCTTCAACAAATTTACCCAAACTTATAACTGCCAGCACAAAGTAAGCAGCAAACACAGAGTAAGGAACCACAAACAAAGATAGAACTTCACTAAGAAACTGTTATTTAAAAAGCAAACGCAAAACTGAAGGTTCCCCCTCAAAACAGGAGGTGAGCACAAGGCAATCTTGCTATACAAAACAGAGTAAGGGACCCCCCAAGCATAACAATTAGGCAGCGTTTGGATTGTGTTTTTGCGTGTCCACGGCTGCGTTTCTACTTTTTTTTTTTTTTTTTTTCACACGCATCTGTCACTGTTCATTGGCAATGAACAGTGATTTTAGTCAATGAACAGTGATAGTGTTTTTTACCATTTTAAAAATTATTTTGCTACAGTATTTTCAGTTTTTAGTAATAAGTTCTATCCAAATGGATCCTAAGTGCTACCAAAAAACATAGTTCTCTTGAGCCTACTTGTAGTAAACACACAGGTTTTGGTTCTTGACTTCACATTTGCTAGACGGCATAATGCCTTCTTCATAGCTAATCCTCCATGATTGATAAAAAAAAAAAACCCCAAGATAATCCGTGCATAACAACAATCAAACTTCTTCCTCTCCAGTAATTGATACCCCACTCCACAAGAGCATTAAGGGGTGTTATAAATCATAGAATAAAATCTATCCGTCTACATCATACCAATACTTTGATGTCTACTACAGAACTAAAGGAAAAAAACATGATAATGGTCTGGTCTCATTTCTATTGGCAGTTGAATAACAAAATTCTATGAAACCAGTAATAGATTCACTTCTTATCCAGATAGCCCATTAGCTCCATCAAGTAACACAAGGCTTTCCACAAAAGTAGTAGCTGTAGTTGGACGATAATGAACACCAATATCCTTCTCATGTAAGGTTTTAGGGTCAATTAAAACTACTGCAAGGTTATTCCAATTGGGAAATTCACCCACATTGGATTTTGCCTCGACAACCTTCAGAACTATAAGTTCACCATACCTGCAGGTGCAACCCAAGAAAGATGAAACACTTTCCAACTGCACAGAAAAAAGTTTATTCCATAATTCATGCACACCATACTCCTCCAACACCTAAATGAGGCATTGAGAACAACTGGTATCATTTCTGAAGCTGAATTTGAATGAAATCAAGGCCAGTTTCCCCTTGAACACCGCTAGCCTGTGACGTCCACCCGGTAAACCACATCCATCAGGGAGTGGTATCTCTCCAAATTTATCATCATTGACATCAAATGACAAAATCATGCTTCGATGTAAGAATTGCCTTTCACCCTCTTTAACATCTGCCAACCAATGCAAAGCCTCACTAACAAACGTGGCAGGACAAAATGGATCGATATAAGAGACCACAAAATTAGGTCTCAGTGACATTTTAACCCTTCTCCACGAATCCAAGCTTAACTCGTAAACATCAGCCTCAACCTCAGGCAAATTTACAGTGTTGGGTACACACAGCCATACAACCTCGTAGTCATTTGTCTCAGACTGACAAGCAAACCCAATAGCATCGCGATTATATTGGCGTAAGCAAAAGTCAGGCAACCTCCTAAATTTTCTAATGCAGGGGTTCCACAAATATATAACTTCAGCAAACTAGTCATGATTTTTATACTCAGCTATAAAAAATATACCATGGCACGAACTGACTGATTTGACAGATAAAAGATCAAATTCAGAGGAAATTGGATACTTGGGAATCCTATTAAACATAGAAGCCACGGCATAGTAAGTTTTGTCAGAAGCAGAAGAATCATAAATGAATTTGAAATGAAACAAAAGTGATCTTTGTTGTTGTTGTTGTAAAGGTGGGTGGAGATGAATTTTGGGGGTGATGATTGAGGAGTCCCAGGTTTTGCAAACGCATCTGAATCTTAGGACTGATTTGACTGGAAGCCTTGCCACGATGTTGAGTACAATGTCGTGTGGGAGATGGTTCTTCCTTTGTCAGAGGGTCAGAGGTTGTGGACGAGGTTTCCTTGTTTGGTACATTTTTCTGGTGGAAGAGAAGAGAGACTCAGAGAGTTAGGGCTAAAGAGATTTTCATGATAAACACCGCTACTAGAGTCTGCTTTGCTATTTTTTTTTTTTTAATACAAGCTAAGATTTCAATTTTAACTTAATCTAAGTGAATATGTGTGTAAAATTTCTCTTTGAAGACTTGAATCCTGACCCTTATCTCCTACACGTTACAAGTATTTATACTTGTAGAGTTTGCTTTGCTATTAAAATAGAGAAAATCTACTACTTCTTTGCCACAACAATGATGTATAAGATCAAGTGGAGAAAAAATTATAGGTACGTGTGGAAGTGTTAGCCAATCACTTATGTTATGCTATATTAGAGTTGCGGTAAAAAGTTGTAAAATAGCATGTGGTCCTAGAACTACTCATTAAAATAAGGGTAATTTAACATTTTAACTATGTCAATTTAGTTTTAACTGTATTAGGCCAAAATAATCGTCTTCATTAATTGATGGATGGAAAATAATAATGTAGCTAACTGCTAAAATAAATTTTTAGTTTCATACCACATGGACAGCAAGCTAAAATTCATAAATGTATTGACCCAAAATCCTAGTTAGTGAAACACACCAATTTTTGTTCCACAATTTCAACAAATCCAAACCCGCGGAACTAATCTAATTTACACAACAAGTTGATCACAACGTCATTCTCTACTCCATATACAAACTATTAAAATACACTACATATTTTTTGTTAAAATTTTGTTTTTCATTTTTTTTCAAAAATTAAAAGAGAACAATAAAGGAAAATCATAGGAGGCTTAACAATGATGGCCTTGGCCTCGACATCTTGATCTGCAGCTGAACACACAATATTGTTGCTTATTTCCTCTGCCAAAAAAACATATGATATAGCCACGAAAGCATGAGGGGAAACAATTAAGACACCAAAAGAGTCAAGGTATTGACAAGCATTAAGAAGTAAAATCTTGAGTAAATATGTTTTGTCATGAAATTCCCACAAGCTTTACGGTTGACATAAATCATGAATGAATTTCACCCATTTACATCATACAGAATTACCGATACTTTTATGCCTACTGCAAAACAAAATGATACCAAAGGAAGCAACATAATTATTATCTCATTTGTGTCATACATGTATGACAAAATTCTATGATTATCACAAGTCATTTCACCTCCTATCCCGATAACTCAGTTCCTTCATCAAGTAACACAAGGCTTTCCACGTAAGCAGAATTCCCCTGTAAAGCATCAGGAAGTCCAGCATACCTGGTGCAACCATAGAAAAAACCAGTTTGTATCAGCAATGAAAAAAGTTTATTCCATGATTCATGTACATCACCATACTCCTCCATCACCCACATCGTAATATAGCGGTCGTAATAGTTTACTGTAATGAAAGCCAACTTCCCCCTGAACGCCGCAATATGTTGAGTTCTTCTACCCCCATCAGGGAGTGCTATGTCTCTGAATTTCTCACTGTAGACATCAAATGTCAAAATCTTTGTTTCACATTGCAATTCGTCTTCATATTCAATAAAATCTACCAACCAATGCAGAGCCCCACAAGCAAAAATGGCATGTGAAATACGCTTGTTACCGTGTAACCTGACATTGGGCCTCAATGAGATTTCAACCCTTCTCCATGAGTTCGAGCTTAATGTGTAAACCTCCGCATACTTACGCTTCATTTTCGGCTTGCCAAGTTTTGTAAAACCAACTAAACAACAGACCCTTATAACCTTGTAGTCATTAGTCTTGGACTGATAACCAAATCCGGCCGCAACCCAATCATATCGTTTTCTAAAGGAAGAATCGGGCAACTTCTTAAATTTTCTAAGAACGGGGTTATACAAATATATAACATCAACGTAAAATCCTTTATAGTGAGGAATACACAATAGGCCATTGCACGAACCGACTATTCCAGCTGATGTTGATCCAACATAGAAACGATCAAAACCAGAGGGAACTGGATACTCAGAAATAATATAATACGTTCGGTCGCAAAAAACTTCGCAGACCTTACCCTTTTTACCAAAACTGTCAGGAACCCTTATGAAACAACCATGATGTTTGCTGTTATTGTTATTAAGGTGGGTTGAGATAAAATAGGGGCTGATGATAAATGAGTCCCAGGATTTACAAACACATCTGAATCTTATGACTGATTTGACAGGTAGCCATGCCACGATGTTGAATACGACGTTCTCTGGGATGTGATTATTCGTTGGTTTTGGTTTCGTTTGCGACATGTTTCAATGGAAGAGGAGAGAGTTAGGGTTAGGGCCAGCTAAAGCGAAAATATTACACACGAAGATACTATTATTTAGTATTTACTGTACTTATATGTTATTAATTTTTTTTTTTAAATGAAAGTTTAGGCATAATGTTTATATTTAAAGGGATTGCTTTTAGCCGCGACGAACTTTTAATGCGATGGTTACTTTATAAATATAAATACTTATGGGATGTAGGAGGCAAGGGCCGTGGTTTAAGTCTTCACACACGTATAGAACTTGAGCTTTTAGTCTTTTTTCACACATATCTATATCTATATCTATATATTATGCTATGCTCACATTAAACCAAATCAGCAGTAACGTTATCATTTTTTATTTCCAATTTTTCTTATATATTTTTTTAAAACATTTTCTCATTTAAAGTGACTTAAAAACTCCATTATTTAAAAATTAAAATATTTTTTAACCATTATTTTTATTATTAATTTTTCAAAACTCTCCCTCCCTTTTACCTCTTTATCTCCCTACTACTTTCTACTTTAATACTATTTTTTTCTACCTTTTTATTTTCTTTTATTTTGACTCTTCTTATACTCAACATCTTTCTATAAATTTAGCATTTTTTTTTTCATTCTATGCATAGTTTTCTCACACAAAAAATGTTACTTCTCTCTCTCTCTCTCTCTCTCTCTCTCACATATGTTTTTCATTTTTTGTTTGATTTTTTTATTTTTATTGCATTGATTCTTAAGGTTGATGAATTTTTGTGTTAATTAGAATTTTGCTTTGGGTTGATGCAATTTAGTTTTGTGTTTTAAGTTGTTATCTTTTATATTCTCTTTGATTAAATATTGTCCTACTGCATTATACATATAGTATATAATAATATAATGTTATTATATTATATACAATGGCTTGGATAATTGATGTTTATTGCTATATATTTTATTTAAACTCTTTTTTCCTCTCATCTTATTTTATTCAACATTTAAATCCAGTCATATTCTCCATACTATTAAATTATGCATCACAAATCAAGAAAATGGCTAGACACAAGCCTTCCATCCTTTACCATACATTGGGGGAATCAATATATTTGTGTGATAAAAGGTCATATAATTTAAATAGCACCCTTTCAATGTGTCTAGGCCCATAGATTGAGCAATTTGTAGACTTAAAAGGCTATTAAGAATGAACTTTTTGAATCAAGTCTAAAAAAAATGAACTACTATATATCATTTAGATAAAAACTTTTATCATAGATACATTAATATTATTTTGCCACAAATTTAAATCACACAAACTTAATTATGTTATGTGTTAGCATTGTCTTTGCTTCTTCTTCTTCTTTTAAAAAATATTATATATCATCTTTAAAGGGTGCCAACAATATTGATTTTATGGGAAAAGTTACATAAAATATTGAGGAAAAAATGTTTTATATTACAATCTACTAAAAATTGTTTTTAAATATTTAAACCTTTCTATTTTTCATATCACTGATGTGTTTTACAACTACCACGTGTTAACTTAAGTCTTAATATTCTTAATTTTTTTGGCAAAAAGAGGAAAAAAAAAAAAAAAAAGGTTGTCACAAAAGAGGAGTTCACGTAAAGTTTTTTTCAAAATAAAATATCAGTTTTGTAAGACCACCAAACTTGATAATTTGCAAATGATGGAACCACTTGCAATAATATTTACATAGTTATATAGTTCCAGCTAAAGTAATTGTATATACTTTTAGTCTTCAAAAAACATACATCTACGAGTGGTTAAACATCCATCTTCGGTAGTTTTAACTTTTCATATAATTTTACCTTTACATATTCATCTACTTTAATTTAGATTATTTAAAAAAAAACTTTAATTTAGATATTTATAAGTAAACAATGAAATAATGATTCATGAATTAAAAAAAAAAAAAAATTATCTATACATATTTATCTTGTATGGTTGTAACTTCACATATAACTTTGCATTTATATATTCATCTACTTTAATTTAGATGTTTATAACTTAATAATGAAATCTATAAACAAGGTAATTAAAAAAATCATATTTCTACAATTCAAAAAGTCACAATTTCTTTTTTTAAAAAAAAGCCTTTCACATTTCCTTGGAATTATTTTTAAATTTTTTTTATAAAACCTTTGACATACTAGAGAAATTCCTTTCATATTTCCTTGAAAATTCAGAAGAAAAAATAATCCCTTTGACATACCACTAACGTAATTACATCTATAAATATTTATGCCATCCATAATATCTATTTCTTATTAATAACCATAAAATTTACAATTAGCAAAGGAACATACAAAGTAATAAAGAATAAATGAAGTAAGAAAAAAAGAAATGAAACCAAACGTCAATTAATAACCGTTATTTGGAAAATAAAAAGGTGGTCAAGAGGAGTGAGAAATAAAATAGAGATGACTATATAGAAGACATTAAAAACTTTATAGTGCAATAAAATCAACTTTTAAATATAATAATACAAACTTGAAACTTAAAACTAATCAAAATCTAACTAGGGAAATTATATGTGTGTGTGTGTCTATATATATATATATATATATAATTATGATCTTCATACATCATGACTTAAAAAAATTTAATGAATAGTTCTACCTCTTATTTAATGTCTATGTTATGCAAATCATTAACCAATAAATATATGATAATGGTAAAAGTTATAGACAAGATTATGAAAAATATGATAAAACTATTTTTAAAAAAACTCCTTATAAAGTCTAAGGACTAAAATAATATTTTATCTAAAAAATTATCACGCTTAATGCGCAGGTCTACGACTAGTATACATAACGCATTACTAATATAGCTCAGGTTGTACAGTGATGCGTTACTATGTTAGATTGGGTTTAAATTTCTCTACCCAAAAAGCTAAATTCATGTGACATTGATAGTTTATCGATCACAATTAATATTACACTCATTTAAAGAACTAAAAGTGATCAAATTAAATATCATGAACTAAAATCACTCACGAGCTAAACTTTTAGTACCAATAGGATTTCCAAACCGTTTTTATTTTTTTAATCAATTCTTCTTTTTATTTTGTTACTATGTTGGTTACTACTATTAGCAAGGACAAAGGCACGATTTCAAGTAGTGAAGGGCAGTCGAAGTATGAAAAAAAAACAGAAGAATCATTAAAATCCAAGTTAGCATCCATTTAATTTCGACAAACCATTACACCTCCAAATTATTGTATCTTTGGAATTATGAATAAAACGATGAAGAAAAACTTCTGGTTCGAGAAGGCAGGCTATTAACAATTAATAGGACAGAGTACGACTCCAACTTAAATAAACAGGAAATTCCTAAAACTATGAGGATTCAATAAAGCATGCTTGAAATGTTGCACCGTCTCACTGAATCTTTCCACATCTATGAAATTTGTTTGTTTAATTAGAATCCAACCTCCCTGAATTCTATTGGAAATTGTGTGTTTTATGGCCTTCACCCATGGGACCTGACGCTCTACTAGAATGTAACCTTACTCGCATCTTGAAGGAGGGTCCGTACTATATTCAAACAGCTTCGAATTTGTCCCACTTCTTGACTTGATAGCTTTACAGCTGAGCAACTGTTTAAGAGATCAACCACAGATGTCTTGGTGAACAACAATTTACCATTTGTGGATCCAAATGAATAATAGAATCCATAGTGGAGAGGTTAAGACAGAGGAGTAAATCTTTAAGTGCATCACAATTCACAAGAGGTTTAAGGGAAATCTTTTTCAAAATTGATTTGAATTGGGCATTTGATCATGTTTGTTATAAATTGCTTTATGGTTGCCTTTCTTTAGACGGTAGGAATGTTACTCTCAATATGCTTGCTATAATGTTCGATAATTAACTTCAATGTGATGTTTTTATTTTGGTCCTTGTTTAATAGTAATAGTATTATTCGTTTTCATAAAAAAAAAAAAAATTGCTATTGTTCTCTTTTTTCCTGATGCCTTATATGCTGAACTAAATTTCATTTTTATGTCTGTTTCGTTTGTCCATTTTTTCTCGACAGATGTCAATGATCAAGATTCACAATCATTGGAGGCTTTTTAATCTATTGAAGTTCATACTAATTAATTGGTAACCATTCTTTTCTTAGAACCCTTTGAAGGAAAGAGGAATAAATTTGTTACTTTTCTTAGGTGGTGCTTGATAATTTGCTTTCTATGGTCCAATACACATAAGCTATGTTAAATTTTCATTTCCTTATGCTAATAATTTGTTGATTATTGTTTAATTTGATTGTTTGGTGTCCCAGAAATTGTGGGAAAATGGAAGAGAAAAGATTAGGGTTTGAATCTTAAATTTTATTTTGTGTGTATGGAACTTAGGATCTAATAGTTTAAATTTTTTTTATCATAATTTTTTAAAGGAAACTCTAATTCTTCAAAGCACATCAACTTAAGTAGATTGTTGTGTTGTGGCTAGAATTTTTGTGTTTGGGACCTTAGTTGGCATGTTTGGTTGACGTATAACTTTGAGGATTGTTTAGCTTATGAGAAATTTTTTGGTATTTTAGAGGAAATTCAAAGAACTAATTATTTTTAAATTCCATTAATACCTAGCTTTATGCTAATTGTTGCATGTGTAGATGAAAAAACTAATTGGCTCTTGATTTTTGAATATCTATCTATAATACTGTGTTCATGAACAATAATTGGGTTTTTAGTTTTAGATTTTGAATTATGCTATTTTTCAACAACTTGATTTTCTTTTTATAATTTTCTTCTCTTGAATATCAAGAATACTATTTCTCTTCTTATTAAACACAATATGATATATCTGATGTGTTCTAATGAAGGCAGAAGCAATTGCTTTTTTTTGGGGCATAACAATTGATACAATCTGATAATTTACATAGCCATTTGAAATTCATAACCTGGAATACTAATAGACATCTTCTCTGAGGAAAAAACAATTGGCCGAGTTTAGCAAGTTTTCCACCAACTTTGACCACCTTATGGCAATACATGTAATTTTGTTCTACTTTTATGTTGTTGTCCTTCAAAAACAAAAAAAATATAAAAATAGAAGATTGAATTTGATAAAAAAGATTAAATTTCAGTTAAACCACAGATGGGTAAGTTGTAATTTGCTATTTTTTTTTTAAATTTTCTTTTTCTTTTGAATCTCTTTTATATAAATTCATTGCAGCTAAATAAAGCCAAAGGAAAAAAAATGGTGCAAAACTTTTGATCCGGTTTGTTTTGTCAGTCTTTTCTTCCTTTTGTTGGGGGGGGTGGGGGGGGTGTGTTGTGGGGTGTCGTTGGTGATTCATAATGTTAGTGTTTCTCGGGGGTTTCAGTTATCCATTTATTTATTAAAAGTCTAAAAAATGAATCAAATTTGTTCAGTCATCTGCTCTAAAAACTATTCCTTAAAAGTTAATTCTGGCTTCAACTTTGGTATGTAAGTTTATTGAATGGCATGTTATGTGAGAGTTGGTGCTCCTGTTAATCATATTCACACTACTGTTTGAAACTAGTAACAATTTTCTAATCAACTTGAAGCAAGTCTAACCATATCCCAAAATTAGAAACATAAACGTATATCTGCAAGAGAGGAATATGTGAAAGAAATTAAAGGTGAGGTTGAAATAGAATGATTATTTTACTTTTACAATATTACACAAATATTTGATTTGTTTATGGAATATAAGAAGTTGTTTATGAATGTTGAGGTGAACTTCCATATATATGGTTACTCATTGGAATTCATTCTAGATAATGCTATTTAATTGCCTACCAATAAGGGTAGGTAATTGAGAATTTTGAAACGTGAAATATTCACTAAATGTAGGGGTAGACCTAGGATTTCAAACTAGGGGGGGGGGGGGGAAGCGTAAGAAAAAAAAATCCAAATAGGTATCCATATAGTACTAACAAAATATCAACCAAGATAAATATACAAAATTGTTGTTTCTTGATACATTAAGATGTAATCATTTACTAAAAAAAAAAAACCAAAATAATACAAAATAATATTATTTCTTAAGAGCTTCAACTTTTGCAAAAAATAATAATTTTTCAAACAAAAACTTACTTTTGCTACTTTAATATAGCATTTGAAATGTCTCGTACAATAGTTTTTTTTTTTTGGTATTCTAAATACTAAATGTTTATCATTTAGAATATCTGATACTAGTACTCTAATATTGGGCTAACTAGGATTTTTTATTTTTTTTTTTAAAGTTTTGTTTTTGCTAAGTTTTTGAGTTTGATAGTTGATAGTTGTTAGTTGGGTTAGACTAATTGAAAAGGAGGGGGTCTAAGTTTTTGAAAGAGGAAAGTGCAGCTCTAGAAATATATATATATATATATATATATATTTATATATATAACCAATAAAATTTTTTTCTCTTTTTTCCTTTGGGCTAGGGGGCCCAAATTTTTTTCCCCTTGGGTCCGTCCCTGACTAAATGGGTCCTGGAAATCAAAAGAGTTTACTCTTTGATTTTACCGCTTATTTAATAAGGAATCATGAATTTAAAAATACGCTTAAAACTGATGTGCAGATATTCTTATGCAATATTCTAGGTGAAAATCTGATTTGGAATTTTGTTAAACTAGCAGAATGGGAACACAAGAAGCAGCACAATTCCTCTTTTGAATAGCAATGGCCTTTGGTCATTCAAATCCGTTCATTAAAGCAATGAACAGCTGAAAATGCTAAAGGAAGCAGCACTATCAATCTATCAGTGACAAACAAATGCAATCATATATAATTTTTGGTAATATAGAGTAAACGTATTCTGCATTCTACAATAGAATACTCTTGGATTCATCACCTATACTTCTGATTTTCAGTTGTTCCTCAAGTTGTTCTCAAGTGCCCTACGATTTAGTGAAGTGCATGTTTGTAGTTGGTCTTTCCTGCTGACTTGAATGATTACTGTTGCTCTTAAATAAAGCTCATTCTTTATACTCTTTCTCCTATTTTCGTGTGTCTCTGTAAATTCTCACATTGGAAAGGGTGAGGGCACGTATAAGAGGCAAGAAGAAGGGGTGGGAGGAGTAATGCAGCACATTACATATCTCCTTTTCTCCTCCCACTCCAACACAAAAATAAAAAGAGGATCAGCATTATTGTCACGGCTGTAAAACGATTGGTCAATGTTTAAGATTTTGTGTTTTTATTACAATGAAAAACCTGTCAAAAAAAAAAAAAAAAAAAAAAAAACTGAACCAAGTTCCCACTTTACATTTACAAAGAGTGCTTATATCTTCATTTACCTTATTCTTTTAATTTAAAAAAAGTACAACTTTAATGCTTTAACAAATGATAGATTAACAAAAACTACTTATAGATGAGAATAGATTAGATCCTCTCCTGCTGAATCATCAAATTTCTTTTGACTATTATTTAGGTGTAAGACGCGTGGTATTTAAAAATGACAAAGTTTAGTTATAAAATTGGTTGTAATGTAAGATTATAGCCTTACTCAATAAAATAAACATTACTATATATTTTGAAAATCTAACCGTTGAATTGCATGTTCTCCACGCTTTTAATACACATATCAAATTTTGTGCTAGTTGGATATTATTTGCTATATGATCTATAAGCTTATATTTTATGTATAATTTTAAATTACAAAAATTAGCAATTTAAACAATTTATTGATGACATAACTATTGATTTTTGATTTTCTAGAAAATTTTGCAAGTATAGTGGATATAAGAAAAAGAGGTAATCGAATTATGGATTTGCCAAAATTCACCTCAAATAAAAAAAATATTGAATAAGGTTATAGCCTAAGGATATAACCAATTTTGTAGCTAAATTTTGTCCATTTAAAAATCATATAAACTAGCCTCTGAACATGCGCTCATACACGGGATCAGAGGCTCTTCTACTAATTTTTTTTCCTAAGTGTTAAAATAAATTTTAATTTATCATAATTAGGGGTTATTACATTTTTAAATAGCAAAAATACCTAGGGGTGTGATGAGATTTATGTATTTTCCAATGAAATGATTTTTCCGTATAAATCTCAAAATTGCCAAAAATAGGTGATAATCACGAAATACAAGCCTCTGAGCTTCTATATTATTTTAAAAGGTTAATAGTTTTCAATTATCATAATTTGAAGTTTCTACATTTTCTAATCACAAAAATATCTAGGGGGTGTGATGAGTGTTATATGTTTGTGGGTGAAATAATTTTTTTGTATAAATACTCATCACACCCTTAGGTATTTTTGTGATTGAAAAATGTAGCAAGTTTGAATTATGATGAATGAAATCTATTAACCTTTAAAAATATATATAGAAGAGTCTCTAAACACGCATGAGAGCGCATGCTCATAAGCTAGTGAACAATGAAGGATTTGATATTGTTAATTTATGTTGGGTGCGTGTGAATAAATAAGGATAAGTGTAAGAAGTTAAGAGCAATTAGTTTTTTTTAAAAAGAAGTTAAAAGTAGTTTAAATTGTAATCAAATGTGTATGTATCTATTTAGTTTTTTTTTTTTTTTTTTTGATAAACATGTGTTGCCTTTTAACAAAAATAATAAAGTATTAGAAACGTAGGTTTTTTTTCCTATTTTTTTTTTTATCTATATATAGGGGGAAGAAAAAACAGCAGCAACACGGGGTTGGTTAACTTATTTTTCTATTAAAAAAAACAATAAATGTATAGTTGCTTTGAAGAAGTAGGTTAGTAGAAGAGTGATCCTATTTTGTAAGAAATTTTTTAAGTGAGAGTTAAAGATATATTTTTGCAGTGTTATCCTCAAGAATTGTCCTGGCTCAAACTTTTTGAACCACCAAAAAGTCCATCCAAAACCGGAGAAGCCCTTTAAATAGTAGTATAGATACTAAAAAATAATTAAAAAAACAAAATGCTATATATTATAATGTTGGTCCTTAAACTTTTTTTTTTGGTTAAATGCTCCTTAAACTTTTGTTCGTAATTGTAGACACCGCATTTTGTACCCCTTATGACTCAAACCTCCGTTCTCCAATGATGCTGAAATTCTAAAGTCCAAGGTTGATTTAGGGACCAATCAGATTACAAATTAACTATAGAGGTGTTAAAATGGAAAATATAACTTTTTATAAGCAAATAAATTTATTTTTAGCAAATAAATTTATTTTTAAAAAATAAAAGGCTAAGAAAACCCTAGTCTTGCGTACGTAGGTCTGACGCATGCGTACATGACATAAATCTGCGCATGGAACTAGGGTTTCAAAAACCTATGAAGGACAAGTTTTTTGCATTAATGTTGAGGTTTGGAATGAATCTCACATCGTTTGGGAGCCATTCCAAACTCCTATTTTCTCATTATATAAAGCCATACATGGCACTTTTACAAAACATACATGAAAATCCTAAGAGAAAATCTAAGATTCAGTAGAAATAGTGAATCAAAGAGGGAGTTTTTCACAAAACATCTTTAAGTCAATTTTATTGTGATTATGATCTTTTTAGTTCTTGATTCTTAAGTTTTGAAGTTTACTAAACATTTTTGTTTGATTGTGAATAGATTTGACCGAGGGGAACAGTCAAAATCAAACTAAAAAGCTTTCATTTTTGAGGTATATGCTCTAACCTCTTTTCTTCATTTTTGCCTTTAATCTTGTTTCAAATTTTGTTTCTTTGCTTTTTAAATTATAACATGTTTGTTTAGTCTAGGTTTTCTTTGCTTTATAAGTTTGAGCATGTTTAGGTTGCTAGATTTGTTGTTTTTAGATTTTGTTCTATTTTCATGTTCCTGGGTTAGGGTTTAGGGCATGTCTACGTGCGCATACTCCTACATGCATACGCAGACCCGAAGTACGCGTTCACATACAACTAGCTTGCATACGTAGGCCTATGTATGCGCACGCATAGTCATGCCTAAAAATCCTAATTCAAGTTTTTTGCTTCTGCTTCTTTGTTCCCTTCACATAATATGCCTTTGTTTGTTCCTTTTTATGCTTTCTAAGTCTCTATTCCTTTATTTATTTGCTTGTTTGTCTTTAACATGCTATATTAGGGGGTTTTTTTTATATACCATGAACATGCATATAACATGATTATGCATTAATGTCATTGGTGCTAAGATGTAGTAAGGTGAGTAGGGTAAGTCATGCATTCACATGGACATGCATTTGTTTGTTATAAGAGCTTTATCTTCCTTTGATGAACATGTATATGCAAGTCTATATATCATGCTTTGAATGATAATATGATTTGTTTGATGTCTAAGTTTCTGCCTTGAGTTGATATATACATGCTTCTGCCTTGGATGTAAGGTAAGTCATGCATCATATGAACATGCATTTGCTTGTTATAAGAGCTTTATCTTCCTTTAATGAACATGTATATGCAAGTCTATATGCCATGCTTTGAATGATAATATGATTTGTTTGATGTCTACATTTCTGCCTTGATTTGATATATACATGCTTCTGCTTATGATGTAATGGATGCCATGTATGATAGATGTATGCGAGGGTTGGTTGATAAGCATGATAGATGAATGTTAGGTCTTGGGATGAAATGCCATGTTGTATGCATAGATGGATGTTAGTGTGTGTGTGTGTTAAGATGCAATGTTGAATGTGCCTTTAATACGATTAAGATGTAGTACACAATGAGTGCAAGAAGACCTATGGATCGGGCGGTTTTCGGTGCCTAATACCTTCTCAAGACCATACCTAAAGTCTGAACCTATAATCTATTAGTAAGACTAGTCCATTCACGTAAGGGTGCAATATTTGTGGTTCTTGGACCATAAAACTAGGTGGCGACTCCTTGTGTTTTCTCTGCTTCGGTTTACTCGGATGTGGCGTACTCCCCAAGCACCACGCATTGCGCCCATAGAAACCAATTTCAGTCATTCAACTTTAAAGTGATTGATTTTTATTTATTTATGGATATGATAGAATTTCAACTTATGATGTCCACTTCATAATAATTGCTCTAATCATCAAGTTAATATATCAATTTTTTTTTTGAATAATTCGATAGTTGGGGTGAGGGATTTGAATTCTAAATGTCATCATTTTAATCTTCTAAAAAGTTAAAATAGTCTATTTTATTCTTTAACAAATTTAAAATGAGCATTTTTAGTCCCTATCATAGTTATGAGGTGTCAGTTTTTGGTTTGGGTATGTCCTCTAAGGGAAAACATTATGGACTAAAATCTCTCACAAGCTAAACTATCGGTACCAATAGTATTTTTAAGCCATTGTTTTTAACAAAATTTCCATTTAATTGGTCACTATGTTGGTTAGTGATTGCAGCATTACGTGTGAAAATAGTTATTTGTGGGATGTAATCTATCCTCTGGCAAAGTCCATCAGCTACTTGCACCCAGTAAATGCTAATTATTATTATTATTTTTTATTTTTTTTTCCAATGGAAATAAACATTCACAAGTTAACTCTATTTTACGCACCATTTTTTTTTGGGGGGGGGGGGGGGGGGGGGGGGGGGGTGTTGAAAAAAAAAAAAAACCCCAACTTATATGGAATGTCAAGGTTGTACCCTGACATAAGTGAAGATCAGTCCAAGGAGCAGCTCATCCTTAAGTAAAGGTTATTTAGTAGGTGATGGTTTATTACTTGTGGCAATGCAACATTTACATGGGCGACAAAGACCATTCAGAATTTGCCTTTTCCTCTGTAGAAAAATATCACAAAGATCTTTCCAAGGAAAAGTATTCCATTTTCCAGCTGTGCTTATTAATGAGGCATACTCTAGGTGCATGTCAGTATTATTTGATTTATTTCAAAAGTGTTTTTGACTAGACTCAGATTGCCAACTATCAAAGGCTAGGAAAACAGGCCAATTTATCTAGAAATATAACATAAAGATCTATAGAAAAATTATCAAACAGGAGGAGGCACTAGCACTGACTCGTTTGGTTTAAAATCTAGGCCGACCACTGTTTTGTGTATTGGTTTGTCACGAAGGGGAGATTGCAAACTCAGGCTTGGTGGAATGGGCAATTGAGAAAATCAAGATTTATTATCTTGATTAGGCTAGTAGGAAAAGTGGAAACCCTGTATCAGATTGTGACTTAAGATATCTTTATTAGGCTATTTGCAAGATGCAAACTGATGCAAACACATGGGATTTAACTCTTGACTTCTCATTTGATAGACCGCACAATGCCTTCTTCAGAGCTAATAGACCTCCATGCTTGTTCTATTTCTCGGCGACAAAAGATGGTAATTGCAGAACGTCAAGCTAATCTGCACATAACAGCATTCAAACTTCTTCCTCTCCAGTATTTGTTACCCTGGCCATTCCACAAGCATTAAGGAATGTTATAAGTCATGAACCCCTCTACATCATACCAATACTTTCATGCCCACCACAAAACCAAAGGAACAACATGGTCTCATTTCTATTAGACCTTAAATAACAAGATTCTATGAAGTTTTCTTATCCAGATAGGCTGTTTGCTCTATCAAGTAACACAAGGCATCATAACATGCTCATTTTTTGAGAAGGTGTATGCTTGTTTTCACAAAACTTTGAAATTGTTTTCCATATTTTCAAAAGCCCATATATTTTCTCTTAAAATCTTTGTTCGCTTAGCTCTGCTTCTCAATTTTAATTTTTGTCTACTTCCTACTATCTAACTCAGTGAGTCTTTTGCTTGTGTGTTTAATTCTTCTGTTTCAAAACCCTAGCCCTCGTAAGAAAAATTTTCTGTGTAGTAGGCAATAAAACATGCAATAGAGAAGATATGAGTTATGATTTCGATGCTCAATTTGGTTTGGTGTCTTATAGCTTCAGTTCAATTATGGCTGTGGTGTTTAGACTCTTCACTTGTGTTCTGTTGTTTTGGCTCTGTTGGCTCCCAGTCTTGGAGTCAGCCTAGTTTTGGATTGAAATCTTTGTTCTTAGCACAATGAAATGCTAAATTATTAAATAAAAAATAATAATTCGAAAATATAATCTATTCATCAATGCTATAACAGGATTCTCTAGGATAAGCTATTAAACATTTTCTGAAGACAATAGTATTAATATAAACACAATGCATAAGCAGCTGAACATACTTGTTTCTTATATACCTCTGGAAATAAACATATGATTTAGCCACCAAAGCATGAGGGGAAAACAATTGCAAAAGCAAAATGTTAAATAAATATGCTTTGCCATGAAATTGCCACAAGCTTTTCTGTGTTGATTTAAATCATGAATAAAGTTCACTCCTTTACATCATACCAATTCTTTTATGCCTACCACAGAAACAAAAACAAAAAATGACATCAAAGGAAACAACAACATGATAATGATCTCATTTGTATGACACTTGCACAACAAAATTCTACAATTATCACAAATGATTTGCCTCTTATGGATGGCTCAATCCCTCAATCAAGTAACACAAGGCTTTCCACGAAAGTAATACCAATACTTGGAAGATGATGAGTAACAAGATCCATCTCATCTAAAGTTTCAGAGTTAATTGAAACAACCTTGAAGTCAACAAATGGAACCTCGACATTTTTTTGAATTATAAGGTCACCATGCCTAGTGAAACCAAAGAAATTTTCAAAATGTCCCAACCGTAACGAAAAAAGTTTCTTCCATGATTCATGTACACCATACTCCCCCATCACCCAAATGAAGCATGGCACATCCAAATCCAAAATATTGTAGCATCCAATTGTAATGAAGGCCAGCTTCCCCTTGAACAGCCCAACACTTGCCAATCCTTTATTGTAATTTGTATCTCTATTAGGTAGTGCTATCTCTCCGAATTTCTCATTGTTGACATCAAACGACAAAATTCTTTTTTCAGATTGTAAATCTCTGAACTCAGTATTAAAATATCCCAACCAATGCAAAGCCCCGCTAACAAACGTGGCAGACGAATAAGTCTCAATACTGGAGACCGCGACTTTGGGTCTCAAAGAGATTCCAACCTCTCTCCATGAGTCCGAGCTTAATGTGTAAACCTCAGCCACAATCCTATTCTGCATTATGTCGCCTGTAGGATAAGAATAGATCTTTACAACCTTGTAGTCATTCGTCTCCGACTGATAACCAAATCCATTAGAAATTTGATCATATTGGCCGCTTAAAGAAGAATCAGGCAACCTCTTAAATTTTCTAATGCTGGGGTTCCACAAATTTATAACATTACCCCAATTCCTATCTCTTCTATTCTCAAAAACACACAACAGGCCATTGCACGAACCGACTATTTCAGCATGGCATGAATGAAAAGCGAAGGATATTGGATGTTTGGAAATCCTACTATAAGTGCGGTCACAAACAACTGTACAGACTGGGGGCTTTCTGAAAACAGTAGCCATGTGTACCATATAACCATGATCTTTGTTGTTACTGGTATTAAGATGGGTAGAGATAAAATTGGTGCTGGTGATGGATGAGTACCAGGATTTACAAACGCACCTGAATCTCATAAGTGATTTGACAGGTAGCCTTAGCAAGATGCTGTGTACGATGTCATCTGGGACATGGACATAACCATTCCTCTGTCTTGATTTTGGTTGTGGTCGTGGTTGTTTCCTTTGCGTCATGCCTTTCGGAGACAGCACAGTAGAGAAGCGAAGAAGAAGAAGAGGAGGAAAGCGAGGGTCGGTTAGTAGAGTACAACTACAAACACGACTGTATTAGTATTTATTAGTAGGTTAAATAGTGGAGAGTAGCAGAGTTTTAACGTGACTCGGGACTAGTATTGGGGTTGTAAAAATTCAAGTTGCCATTTTAACAACTCATCCTCTCAAATTGAACTTCATCTGAAGGTGGGATGCTAAAAATTTTTAGCAACCATGAATAGTAAAGTTGTATAGGTACAATTTACTATTCATGATTACTAAACATAAAAGCAAATATAAAAGTACATGACAGTACAAAAAAGGATGAAAGAGATAGATGGGAGAGAAGAGAGAGAATGAGTTGATATAGTAGTTTATATAATTTTATTAGGTTATATGTATAAATAAAAACGGGGATGTTGAATGTATCGTTAAATAAGTTGTTAAAATAGATAAAGTAGTATTTGAAGATGTAAAATAAGTATTTTTTTACATCCCTCATTGCTAGTACTCTTAACACATTTTAACATTCTAAACTCTCTGACAGTTAGGTAAGCTAGTAAAATCTTTCAAAAAGCTAATTAGTTTGTGTTTTGGCTTGATGATATGAAGTTATCATCAAGAGCAGATACTATAGATTGAAATTCTCTTAAAAAAAATTATACATATAAAAAAAATTTTTGATAGTTTGACTTTTTTATTTTAATGAGAATTTTTTTGACTTAATCTACCATTATCATTGATCCTTAAAACTTTTGTTCGCAACTGATTTTAGTCATTTAAATTTAAAGTGATTGATTTTTTTTTTTTAATACATATTGTAGAATTTCTACTTATAGTTTCTACTCCATGATAATTACTCTTATTATGAAGTTTGAGGATGGGGGATTTGAATTCTGGAGGTTGACATTTAAATCTTCAACAAAGTTAAAATTATTTATTTTATTACTTTACAAAATTTAAAATGATGATTTTTAGTCCTATCAAATATGATGTCAGATTTTATTTAGATTATGTCCTCTAAGGGACTAAGAGTAACCATTTTAAATGTCATGGAATAAATCACAAGCTAAGCTTTTGTTATCGATAGTATTTTTAAGCCATTGTTCTAAACAAGATTTGTGGGATGTAATCCAGCCTCTAGCAAGGTCCATCAGCTACTTGCACCCAGAAAATGCCGAATTTTTTTCCAATGGAAATAAACATTCACAAGTTAACTCTATTTTACGCACCACTTTGTTAAAAACAAAACTACCAACCTATATGGAATGATTGAATACAGGAGAACAAAGTTGGAATGTTGAGGTTGTGCCCTGACATAAGACCAGTTTAAGGAGCAGCTCATCCTTAAGTGAAGATTATTAAAAAGGAGATGCTTTATTGTCTGTGGCAACGCAACTTTTACATGGACGACAGAGGCCATTCAGAATTTGCCGCTTCCTCTGTAGAAAAATATCGCAAAGAATTTTCCAAGGAAATGTATTGCATTTGTTAGATGTGCTTAATAAGGCATACTGTAGGGGCATGTTTGTGTTATTTCAAAACTCTTTCGACTAGACTCAGATTGCCAATTTTCAAAGGCTAGGAAAAACAGGTAAATTGATCTAGAAATATAACATATAGTTCTAAAGAAAAATTACCAAATAGGAGGTGGCACTAGCATAGACATGTTTGGCTTAAAATCTCAGCAGACCATTGCTTTGTGGTTTGGTTTGTCACGAAGGGGAGACTGCAAAATATGGACAACTGAGAAAATCGAGATTTTCTATCTTGATTAGGCTAGTAGGAAAAGTGCAACCCTTGTATCTGATTGTGACTTAAGATATCTTGTTTAGGCTATTTGCAAGATGCAAAATGATGTACTGCAATTAATGTAATGAGGTTCATAAATCAATGGCTACGAATCATCTTCAAGGGGAGAATGCTATTTGCTCAAATCAAGATAAAGTCCAAGCAAATTGAATCAGCAACAGTACCGTGTTGGCTAAACAAGTTGTATCTGCAGTAGTCCTCAATGAAGCTGCACTTATTCTATGTTGTAAAATGAAGGCTCCTTCTTTGTAGAGGAAATTTCCTCCCTAGATATCACAGTAAGTCCCACAATCTCTGACATTTAGACTATTGTCTGTGCAGCAGTCAAATGAGGATCACATTTAAAACTGAATATTTGAACTAATGTAGTTGCAAAAGTGTAGAACCACACTAAATTCTTTATTTTTTATTTTTATTTTTTGCTGTTTTAATTACACAGGTAAGGAAGTTGCCCCTGAGATAAATTTCTCTGTAGAACCCAAAATGCATATGTAGGAGCAGAGACCAAAAATATAGAAAGCCAACTAATAAGAGAGAGAGAGAGAGAGAGAGAGAGAGAGATATCGTTTTTCCACCGTGTCAAATTGCTTCTGTTTAAATTGAACCAACTAACCTGTTGAGGTTTGCACTAAGTTTAAACTCCTGGCTTGTTATTCTGAACATCTGATACAATGTGTTGAAATTTTCCATTAATCTATTTGCTTTTTAGGTTTCCACTTCAAAGTATCAAGCTTTCAACAAAGCATGGTTGAAAATTTGCACTTCACCACTAAATCTTTCCATATGTATTGAATGCTTTTGTTAAATTAATATTCAACATCAATTCTATAGGAAATTGTGTCGTACTCTTATGGTCATAGCCCCTAGAACTTACCAGTCTACTAGAATGTAACCTTTCTTGGATCATGGTTGAGTGGATCAGTATTATATTCAACAGCTTAGCATTTGGCCTGCTTCTACACTTGCATGCTCTGCAGGTTAGCAAACGTCTAATGAATTATCCCACAAATGTCTTGTTGGGAAACAATTTACTGCTTGTGGATTCAAAGGAATAATAGAATCTATGTTGATGAGTCTAAGACATACACATGAGCAAATCCTTAAGTCTATAAATATATATATATATATATATATATATATATATAAGGTGAAGAATGGAGGGAAGCAGTGAAGTGGACAACTCCATCCTTAGCACAATTCTCTGTGCAAATTGGGCTATTCTAAATGAATTTATCAGCTTTGTAACTTGTTGTAACTTGTACGGACTGGTCTTGGCCCTGGTTGATCTTGTGCAGTGAAGTTTGTGAACTTGTCTTTGTAGTTAAGTTAGTTTTGACTCTTCACTTGTGTTCTGTTGTTAAGGCTTTGCTGGCTCCAAGCCTTGGAGCCGGCCTAGTCTTGGGTTATGAACTTTATTCTTAGTTCAATGAAATCAAGAATTCTCAAAAAATAAATAAATAAATAAATTTGAATATATATATATATATATATATATATATATATATATATCTCCATCAGTGCTGTAACCGGTTTCTCAAGGATAAGCTATTAATCATTTTCAGAAGATGACCACAAAATTATTAAATAGAAACACAATGCATTAGCAGCTGAACATACTCATTGCTTCTTATTTCCCCTAAACAAACATATGATTTAGCCACCAATGCATAAGGAGGAATAATTCCAACACCAAAACAGTCAAGGTGTTGACAAACATTAAAAAGTAAATGTTTAATAGATATGTTTTGTCATGAAACTGCCAGAAGCTTTGAGGTTTGATATAAATCAAGAATAATATTCACCCCTTTACATCATACCAATACATTTATGCCCACCACAAAACAAAATGACACCATAGGAAACAACATGATAGTGATCTCATTTATATCACACTTACCTAACAAAATCCTATGATTATCAATAATAATTTCACCTCTTAGGCAGATAGCTCGGTTCCTTCATCAAGTAACACTAGGCTTTCCATGAAAGTAGTATAATAGCTATATTTGGAACATGTTGAACAACAAGATCTGTCTCATGTAAAGTTTTGAGATCGATTGAAACAATCATGCAGTCATCAATTAGACCCTTCACTTCTCTTTGAACTAGAATTTCTCCACAACTAGTGAAACTAAAGCAGTCTACAACATCTCCCATCCTTAATGACAAAATTTTATTCCATGATTCGTGTACACCATACTCCCCCATCACCCAAATGGAGCATGGCTTTCCTAATATAATGTAGGCCAACTTCCCCTTGAACACTGCTACCTTGTTGTGATTCATTGTACGTTTACCAGGGAGTGCTATCTCTCTGAATTTCTCATTGTTTACATCAAATGACAAAATCTTTGTTTCATCATCATTGTCCTCATTTAAGTTCAAGAAATTCTAACCAATGCAAAGTTCCACTAACAAATGTGGCAGTTGAATTAGCCGTGAATCAACTAACCTCAACCTTGGGTCTCAATGAGACTTCAACCCTTCTCCACAAGCCGGAGCTTAACATGTATACTTCAGCCACAAGCTTAGGTTCTTCATCATAGCATCCAGAAAGAAAAAGACGAATAGATCTTTGCAACCTTGTAGTCATTGGTTTTGGATTGATAAGTAAATCCGTTAGCCTGCCATTTATACTCATTATGCAAGTATCAGGCAATCTCTTAAATTTCCTAATACTGGGATTTCACAAATATATAACTTCAGCCATATTGGCAATAGTTCTGAAGTCCATGACACACAATAGGCCATTGCATGAATCAACTATTTCAGCAAGGTATAAACGAAGGTGAGAGGGAATTGGATAGTTGGAAATCCTATCTACGTGCAGTTACAATCAACCATGCAAACTGGGCTCTTGGAAATCGAAGAAGAAAGCATGTGCATGAGACAAATATGATCTTCGCTGTTATTGTTATTAGGGTGTGTAAAAATGAAACTGGGGCTGGTGATTGCAGGCTGGCCCAAACGTTTCGGAGGGCTAGGCGTAATCTTCAAATGGAGTCTTTATGTTATCACTTAAATATTATTTAACTAGCATTTTATATAATATATTTTTTTAAATCCATTCTTTTTACTTATTGATATGATTTTTTTTATAGAAATGCTAAAGTTATAACAAATTTTACTACATACTGATGTTGTAATGGATGTGAGCAGTGACATGAGGCTTACAAAAATGCTAAAAATATTATAAAATTTACAACATGAGAATTACAAAGATATATCACCAATTACAAAAATTCATTAAAAAATGCATTTAATAGTTTGTGAAAGCCTACATATCATATTCATTGTCACATCAAATTATAAAAGTTACGTAATAAAATTTATAGTTTTTTTAACATTTCCTATTTGAATTAGTTGTGACTAGTAACACGTCTATTTGTAAAACTTATTTATTTAAATTTGTCTTATCTCTATCTCTAGCATTACTTATAAATGAACCCCCTGAATAGACTGTAGCACCACCCCTGTATCACCTGGTGTTGGATATGGGAGAAACAAATGGACCTTCTTAAATTTTGTACTATGTTGAAGGCAAATATCAGTTCTCGATAGCCTAGAAACTAAGTGATGGCACAATGAAAAAAAGAAATGGTGTTCCCTTCCCCATTTCCATGGAAGGGTATTTGGACCATTAAGGTTCCTAGGTTGTGTTCTTTATGTGGACCGTAGCTTTAGGCTAGATCCTTGTGTATTGGATAATCTTATGAGGAGAGGATTGCCATTAGTGAATCGGTGTTGTGTGTGTTGAAGTAATGGGGAATCAATGAATCATCTATTACTTCATTGTGATATTGTCATGCTATCACATGCTTTGTGGGGGCATGTGTTTCAGATATTTGGGATTCATTAGGTCATGTCAAGTTTTGTTGTGAATTTATTGTTTTGTGAGAAATTGGTGCAGGAAGCATGGCTAAGATAATTGGAACTTGGTACCAAATTTTTATATGTGAATTATTTGGAAGAAAAGAAATCGTAGTTTGTTTGACGACATAGAAAACTCCTCCTTGGATCAATTAAAATCTGTGCTTCAACGCACTCTTTTTAATCTGTCAAGGTGTTGGGGTCCATCTAATTGTTCATCTATGTTTGAGTTCCTAGCTTCTCTTAGACCTACAATTTGATTCCTGTTTGTGTTCATCATCATGAACTCAAAAGTTCCCTTTTTTTTTCCTGATTAATAAAATTGCTCTACTTACCTATCAGGAAAAAGCTACAATTTGAGAGTTTATAATGACAAGGGAAATGAGCTTCAATTCATCGCGTGCGCGCGCGCACACACACACAGCAAACCAGACTTAAAATTTCATACATGCCTTATCACACCTCCAAATTATCATATCTTAGGAATTATGAATATAAGTGTATAAAATCTAGTACTGTAATGAAATTGATTCCTTGTTGGGCCAATGAGGACAGGTTAGTAGTGAAGAGAAAATTTTGGTTCCAAAAGGCAGGCTATTGCGGATAATGTAATTTGGATAAGAGGGGTAACAACAATTAACAAGACAGAGAGTATCCAAATTAAATAAACAGGAAAATTCTTAAACTACAGCTTTTAAAAGCAGATACAAAGGCTGCTACTTGGAATTGGAAAATATGAAATTTCAATATATTGATGTTGCTAAAACTTAAAAACCATCAATTAGAGTAACCTACCACATTGCCTAGGGGGCTACAATAGCATTAAAATGTTAAAAAAAAAAAAAAAAAACTGAATTTATTATCTTATGGAAAAGCTTGACTAATCATAACTATGTGAGCAGATTTACTATACACTCTTTTGTGCTTTGGTTGACCATAAATCATTCCAAACAACCACCTCTATTGTTCTTGTTACATCACAGTTGTAAAATTTATAATTGACGTAAAAATAAGTGGATGGAGGCTGGGTTAGAGAATTCTATGTTGGAAGAACATTTCTGTTTCATATGATTTAAGTATGAAATTTCTAGAGGATAGATTGATATTTGATCTAAGTTAACTCTAATTCAATGGCAGCAAAAAGAACAAAAAAAGAAAAAAAACACCAGTTAGCTGTACTAATATTATTTATGGAGTGATTAAATATGAGAAAAACCATTGTTGGAATGTCAGGTGTGCACTAACCTAGGTGAAGACCACTTCTAGACACAGGTGACAATGTCAGTTGCTTCAAACCTAATCCAACTATATTTAACTGCAAAAAATTATCAGAGATTCAGAGGCTCCAAATCAATAAAAAATAAAAAAGCTTCCAAATATATATATATATATTGTTAGGTAAAACTTCCAATTTATCAAAAATTAAAAAAAAAAGGACCTGACGAAACACGACTAATAGGAGATGGCATGCGCTGGCACAAAATTGTTTGGTTTAAAGGCACTACCAACCAAATTTTCGTGCTTTGATTGGCAAGGAACACAACAGACCACCATCCGTTAAAGGAGTCCTAAGCCCAAAGGCTAAGAAAATTGCTGCAAACTTACAATTACCAACACAGAATAAACAAACACAGAGTAAGGGAGTTCAAACAGAAGTAAGAATTAAGAACCTGTAATCCAAAAACATTGTCAAGAAAACACCACATAAAGCTCTATTAAAAACAAAGTTTTTATACCTCCCTCTAGCAAGCACACAGGTCTTGAATCTTGACTTCCCATTTGATAGACTGCACAATACCTTCTTCAGAGCTAATCATGCCTCCATATATGTGCCATCTCTCTGCAATAAAAGACGGTAAACTGCAGAACCCCAAGCAAATCCGCACAAAACAGCATTCAAACTCCAAGCAAATCTCCTGTATTTGATACCCCATTCCAGAAGCAGTAAGGGATTTTATCCATCATGAATAAAATCCACCCCTCCATGTTATAATACTACTAGTTGGGATTAACTAGTAGTAGTTATCGTTTGCATAAACACTAACTTCTATTTCTAATCAGGATGGCTTTGTTTATACCGTTGATTGACCTCTGTAGTCTCAAAAATGTTGCAAGTTCATATATCTCAATGTATATTGCATGTTTTTTAAAACACCTCTTGTGCTTGGAAAGGAACTTTAACTTTCAATCACCCAAAAAGAACAAAAAAAACACCAATTAGCAGTACTAATATTCTTGAAGGAATGATTAATTATGAGAAAAACCATTGTTGGAATGTCATGTGTACACTAACTAACCTAGGTGATGAACACTACTAGACACAGGAAAATGTCAGTTGTTTCAAAACTAATCTTCTAACTGAAAATTTATCAGCGGCTCCAAATCAATGAAAAATAACATTAAAAATTCCAATTTATCAAAAATTAAAATAAAAGGACCTGACAAAACATTGACTAATAGGAGGTGACATGCACTACCACAAAATCGTTTGGTTTAAAAGCACAACCAACCAAAAATTTTTGAGCTTTGATTGTCAAGGAACACAACAGACTGTCATCTGTCACAACAGTTGTAAGCCCCAAGGCTTAAATTGCCGCAAACATACAATTGCCAACTCACAATAAGCAAACACAGAGTAAGGGTGTTCAAACACATACTATTACTAAGAATTAAGAACCCGTTATCCAAAAACAGAGGTTAAAAAAAAAAAAAAAAAAAAACACAATGTAAAGCTCTATTAAAAACAAAGTTCTTAAACCTCCCTCTATCAACCACACCATTCTTGACTTCCACTAGATTACATAATACCTTCTTCAGAGCTGATCAGACCTCCATAAATGTTCTATTTCTCTGCAATAAAAGATGGTAAACTGCAGAACCCCAAACAAATCTACACAAAACAGCATTCAAACTCCAAGTAAATCTCCTGTATTTGATACCCCATTCTGCAAGCAGTAAGGGATATTATCCTTCATCTATAAAATCCAAACCTGTGTGTCATACCACTACTTTCATGCCTACCACATAACTAAAAGTAAAAACATGATAATGATCTCATTTCTATTAGAGATTGCATAACAAAATTCTATGAAAGCTAATGATTTCACTCCTTATCCAGACCGGCCATCTGCTCGATCAAGTATAACAAGGCTTTCCTCAAAAGTAGTTGCTATATTTGGAAGATGTTGAATAAAAAGATACTTCTCATGTAAAGTTTCAGGGTCAAGTGAAGCAATCACACAATTATTCCACCTCAATACTTCACTAGCACCATATTTAAACTTGAAAGCCTTTTGAACTAGAAGTTCACCAAACCTAGTGCAACCAAAGAAACTTTCAACTTCTCCCAACCGCACAGAAAATAGTTTATTCCAAGACTCACATACGCCATACTCCTCCATCACCCAAATGACGCATTGGCAAGGCCTGATACCATCTCTGAAGTACAAAAATCCGCGATCTCCAAATGTAATGAAGGCCAATTTCCCCTTAAACACCGCTAGATTTTCTTTGAAGCGCTCCGAACGTAGCCGTTTCCGTCCATGTCTACCAGGGAGTGCAATCTCACCAAATTTATCATCATCCACATCAAATGACAAAATTATTTTCCTATTTCGAAATTCCACTTCACCTTCACTAACAGACACCAACCAATGCAAAGCCCCATTAACAAACGAGGCCGACGAATAATCCTTGACCTTGGAGACCACAACATTGGGCCTCAATGAGATGCCAACCCTCCTCCACGAATCCGAGCTCAAACTATAAACCTCAGCCTCAACCTCAGGCCTTTTAATTCTGTTAGACGAGGGAGAATAAATCTTTACAACCTTGTAATCATCTCTCTCCGAATGATAAGCAAACCCAGTAGCATCCCAATCATATTGGCTTAACAAAGTCCGAGGCAACCTCTTGAATTTTCGAATACTGGGGTTCCACAAGTATATAACTTCATCATAAGTAGCACCATTTCCATACTCAGCGAGACACAATAGACCATTAAACGAACCGACTATTTCGGCGAAGTTGATCAGAAGATCAGAGGGAATTGGGTGCTCGGAAATCCTATTGAAAGTGCGGTCACAAACAACAGTACAGACTGGGTTGCTAGAACTAGAAGACGAATACATGGTCCTCGTAATAACATTGGGCATGTGTAAGAGATAACCATGATGATGATCATCATCATCTTTTTTGTTCATGTTGTTGTTGATGATTTTGTTGTTGTTAAGGTGGGTAGAGATGAAATTGGGGGTGGTGATTGAGGAGTCCCAGGATTTGCAAACGCACCTGAATCTCATTACTGGTTTGACCGGCAACCTTGCGAGGATGTTAACTACGATGTCGATTGGGACATCGGTGTTCCTCCGTCGGAGAAACGGTGGTAGTGAACGATGTTCTCCCGTTTCCTGCATTTCTTTCAACGGAAGGGAAGAGAGAGTTTAGGGCTGGTGAGTAAAAAGATACGAATATAATGCTAGATTGGTAATCGGATAGTTATAAATCTCCACTTCTAGTTTTACCATATTACCCTTATATTTTATTTATTTATTTATTTTGGAAAATTACAAGCTTTCCAGGTGTGATTTAACCGAAATTTAAGTTGTTGTGATTTGTAAACCTATAATGTGAATGTTCGGCTGGATTCTTTTTATGTTATTTGATCTGCTATTTTTATGCTTTTTGTGTTTTTGGAGGAAAGAGACATATATAGCCTTGTTGTGTGTTATGGAACTCAAATTGAGCTAACTTTATCAGGGTAAAATGTCAAATTTTAAACCACATGTGAGTTAGTTGTAATTTACCAATTTTTTTTTTTTTTATAAGTTAAGACATAAACTCTACATTCTAATCAACAATTATCCTATGAGATTGTTTTAGTGGATTACGGAACTCTAGCAGAGCTAATTTCAAGTGAGTAAAATATGAAATTTTAAATTACATGTAGGTAAGTTGTAATTTTTTTTTAAAAATAAGTTAAAACATAAAACCTACATTTGAATCAACAATTATCTTATGAGATTGTCTTGGTGTTTTATAAGCCATCTTTCTCATAATATATGTGGAGCCCATGTAGAAATGTCTCATGAAATACTTTCTTTATCCGAGCACCCTCCTCCTAAAATATCATAAGTTCTAACATTCTCGAAAATTTCCAAGTCCATGACTCCACTTTATACTGTAATGCAAGGAGATACAAGGAATTTAACAATGTAAATAGGACTTACAACGATCCAAGGGCGACTCAATTTCTATTTCGAATCTGGATGGCTTTGTTTGAAAGGTTATTGACCTCTGTAGTCTCAAAAATGTTGATAATTGATATATCTCAATTTATATTACATGTTTTTTGCGAAACACCTCTTGTGTTTTATAAGCCATCTTTCTCATAATATATGTGGAGCCCAACCTGTATAGAGTCTTGGGTAGTGTAGACGCTCTTAACGAGCACATGGGGTTGGACCTTACCTGGCATGACTTCGTATGGATGTACGAGTGCCACCAGCTCACAGACTAGGGATATTACCTCAAGTCTAGGTATTCTATCATGAGACTCGTCTCATGTCTCCCCAAATCCAACAAAGGCATTAATGACGACTTCCTGATTGTCTTGGGTGACTAGCATGACGGTCTTTACTGCCTAGTCCGGGAGGGAGAGCCAGGTGGGGTACCCTAGGTTTAGGTCCTTTAACATGGGCACTAATTCTGTAGTTTTGTTGCTTTCTCACTTCTTTTAATGTTTTGCTTCTTTCTGTTGTAGGGTTTCGTTATTCTGACCACGGTTTTTTTTCTCAGCTTTCTTTGCAGATAAAAGGTACGTTGCTCCTAACATTAGCTTCATCAACATCACCGATCTCAATAGAGTGTTGAGGTCCGAAGTGTTTGTAAGCGAGGACAAACAGTTAAGAGTCGTGCATCGCATCGTCGGCTTTGAGCACATGTCTAACACGTTCCAAGTCGTGGGCCATGCGATTGTAGGGGTTCAAGAGACCAGAAAGTTGAATGAGGGAGAACTATTTCTTACTTTGGCTGATGAGAGCAAGATTCCGGTTGTAGCTGTTGGAGTATTTTATTTATGCTTTAAGTCTAGAGTTTTAATACTAGAAGACTGTTTATATGTACCTAATGTTCGTAGGAATTTAATTTCTGCAACTTACTTAGGTAAGCATGGAGATTGTGTTATCCTGAAAGACAATGTTGTAATAAAGAAGGGTAAAATTTTTATCTGTTCTGGCAATATTGTGGATGGTCTTTATATTTTAACTCCTGATAAGCATGAATTATATAATTCTGAATTAGATAATAATTCACATGTGAAATTATTGAAGAGAAAGTTTTCTTCTACTAGTGATGCATATCTATGGCACTTGCGTTTAGGTCATATTAATTCAAATAGGATTCAAAGACTAATCAAAGATGGACTTTTACAGCCCATGGACTTTGATGTTGATAGTTTGTGAATCTTGTTTAGAAGGTAAAATGACCAAATGACCTTTTAATGCAAAAGCTAGAAGAGCCCAAGATTTACTAGAGCTAGTACATTCAGATGTATGTGGTCCTATGTCAATCCAAGCAAGAGATGGCTATGAGTATTTCATTACTTTCACCGATGATTACTCAAGATTTGGTTATGTGTACCTAATGAGACGGAAGTCTAAAGCCTTTGAAAAGTTCAAAGAGTTTAGGACTGAAGTTAAGAATCAATTGGGTAAACACATAAAGGCCATTCGATCTGATCGAGGTGGTGAATACCTTCTTGGTGACTTCAAGGATGACTTAACTGAAAATGGGATTATTTCTCAATTGACTGCACCTGAGCTCCACAACAAAATAGTGTAGTAGAAAGAAGGAATAGAATTCTTTTAGATATTTTTAGGTCCTTGTTGAGTTATTCAACTCTACCAATTTTTTTTTGGGGATATGCCTTAAGTACTGCAATGTATCTTCTGAATTTAGTACCTTCGAAGTCTGTTCCTAAAACACCTGTAGAGTTGTGGAATAGGCGTAAGCCTAGTATGAGACATTTCCATATTTGGGGTTGTCCAACACATGTGTTAAAAGGAAAGTCTGACAAGTTACAGTCTAAAACAGAAGTGGTTTTCTTTGTTGGGTATCCAAAAGGAATTGTTGGAGGTTTATTCTATAGTCATAAGAATAATAAAGTGTTTGTTAGCACAAATGCCAAATTCTTGGAAAATGACTATATGAATGATTATACTCTTAAAAGTAGAGTTGTCTTGGCTGAAATGAATGAACATGTAATTGAACAACCAATGGATGAAATTAGGAATGATGTGGCTATATTGAATACACCACAAGATATTACTCATGAGATATCTAGTACAAAGATGCCTCATCGTAGTGGGAGAATTATTCAGCATCCTATAAGATTTATAGGTTTGGGAGAAACCTATAAAGCTATCTCAGAAGAGGCTGAATCGGATCCTTATACTTATGATGAAGATATGAGTGATATAGATGCACTTCATTAGATTCAAGCTATAAAATCTGAATTGGATTCTATGTATTCCAATCATATATAGGATCTTGTAAAGGTGCCTAACGGCATTAAACCTGTTGGTTGCAAATGGTTTACAAGAGGAAGAGAGAGATAGATGGAAAGGTTGAAACCTTTAAAGTAAGGCTAGTGGCGAAAGGGTATACATAAAAGAAAGGTATTGATTATGATGAAACTTTTTCACCAGTAGCCATGTTTAAGTCTATCAGAATTCTCTTATCCATTGCTACTTATTATGATTATGAGATTTGACAAATGGATGTCAAGACTGCATTTCTTAATGGCAATCTTGAAAAAGAAATATATATGTTGCAACTGGAAGGTTTCATAGCAAAGAACCAAGAGCATATGGTATGCAAGTTGAATAGGTCTTTTTATGGACTTAAACAAGCATCTAAGTCATAGAATATCAGATTTGATCAAGAAATTAAGTCATTTGGTTATGAACAAAATCTTGATGAACCATGTGTGTACAAAAGACATCGAGACAAATTAGTAATGTTCTTTGTGCTTTATGTTGATGATATTCTACTCATTGGAAATGATGTAGGAGTAATGTTATCGGTTAAATTTTGGTTGTCTAGCCAATTTGATATGAAGGACTTAGGTGAGTCTAACTTTATTCTAGGGATCAAGCTTTAGCGAGATCACAAGAATAAGATGTTAGGCTTATCACAAACTGGATATATAGATAAGGTTTTAGAACGGTTTAGAATGCAAAACTCCAAGAAAATATTGCTTCCTTTTAGACATGGAGTTTCTCTGTCTGATGACCAAAGGCCTAAGACTCAAGAGGAAAAAAATATGATGAGACAAGTTCCTAATGCTTTTGCAGTGGGCAGTCTCATTTATGCCATGCTTTGTACTAGACCAAATATTTGTTATTCAGTTGGCATGGTTAGCCGATATCAATCAAATCCATGACCAAAACATTGGCAAGCAGTAAAGCATATTCTCAAGTATCTATGAAGAACGAGAAATTATATACTTGTTTACTATAGTGAGGATTTGATTCCCATTGGCTATACAGATTTAGATTTTCAATCAGATCTAGATTTTAGAAAATCCACTTCAGGATGTATTTTTACCTTAGGAGATGGAGCTATAAGTTGGAGGAGTGTTAAGTAATCTTGTATTGTAGATTCCACCATGGAAGCTGAGTACGTTGCTGCTTGTAAAGTAGCAAAGGAAGCTGTTTGGCTCAAGAAATTCCTTTTTGATCATAGTGTTGTAAGAATGGAGCAAGTTCCCATCACATTGTTTTGCGACAATAGTGGAACGGTTGCATAATCCAAAAATCTAAGAAATCACAAGAAAGGAAAGCACATTGAGAGGAAGTATCACATCATTCGAGACATTGTTACTCGTGGAGATGTTGTGGTAGCAAAGATTGAAAGTGCAAATAATCTAGCAGATCCTTTTACCAGAGCCCTACCTTAAAGGACTTTCAAGTTACATTTGGGGGGAATGGGAGTTAGATTAGTGCACAATAGTCTTTAGGCAAGTGGGAGATTGTTAGGATGTGTGCCCTTGAATTCTATTGTATGGTGCTATGTATGACATTATGTATGACTTAATGTTATGTATAATAAAGTGATTTATTTTTATCTAAATTAATGGTAACATGAATATTTGGACATTATCATATAGTCCATGAGATGCATAGTATGTGATTTATATGATTTAGTCACAGAAGATATAAATCACAAGTTCTTTATAAACTCAGAATTTATAGTTCATAGTCGATGATGAAATTTGACATTTCATCTGTGAAGACTATAACGTATCAAATAAGATGATTTGTCTTGATCATGGAAGTGGAGACTTCTAGTTGATATGTTTTAAGAGTTATGACATATTGAATTGGACCGCTGTGAGATTTATTATTCTCCTAACGACCATCAAATGAATAATAAATCTCACGACTTTTATTTGCATAAACTCTTAATCTTGAGAGAATAATGTACTTGATCATGACGTGTAGGTTGCTTTGATATATCAAGAGTGAGATCTAAAGTAACAGTCAAAACCTCAGTATGTTGGGCAGCCACATTTAGAGTTGATGGAACATATATTTTCAAGATGGAATTCATAATCTCTTAACGGAGATATAAAATATTCCCTTGAGATAAGTTTAATGGATTTGGTTATTCAGAGTGTTAGGCCTAACTACTTTTGTAAGAAATTACTAAAGTATATATTTATGAAATTGGATTTCATAAATATATGATGAATAAGTTTAAAGGATTAAACCAGGTACTCAAAGATAAGATGTAGTAATTTACAAAGTGGCAGTCTACATTCATGACTTTGTGTTACTATGAATATTTTATGAAGGTGTTGCATGTATAATAAAGTCTTAGGATATAATTTATTAATAAAGCCTAGAGTGCAATTATATTTATATAGTGGTATTAAATATAATTAATGGTAATTTTAGACTTATCAAGAGTTGATGGAAAAACCCAAAGCCCATTGGAGCTAGTGTCTTATTGGTCCTTTTTGGTCCCACTCCAAACCACATGCTAAAGCCCAATTGGAAAAGCCCAATAGGCCATCCCAATTAGATAATCAGTTAGATATAAATGGAGAAACATACAGTGTTAGGACATATGTGGTTCAAGTGGTTTTAAACATATGTCATTATTTTATGTAATTGGCTTATCATTTGACAAAACGCACTTTACTTGTAATTGGGTAGAATTAGGATGTGTTTAACGCTTCAAGAAACTGTGTTTCAAGATCAAGTGTTGAAGTCATCAAGTCTGTCCAAGAAATAAGCTGGAAAGTGCAAGTTACTAAAACTTGACACCTAGTCTCGACACATGCATCTATCGAGCTTTAGAAGCTGTTTCAGCCCCGAGGCTCGACAGCTTCTCAATAGATCCTCGACACCTCTATCTGTCGAGATTTAAGGAAAATAGATTCTAAGTTCTGTTTTGATTCCAATCCATGAATGTGTCTTTGGGACTTCTTTTCTCCTAACCCTAGACATATAAAATGATTATTTTAAGGGCCGTCAAAAGAGACGCAAGTTGCACAAGCATTAAGATATCGTTGTTCATGCAATTTGTGACCTGAGACAAAGTTCATGCCCTAGTTCATCTCTCTTGTAAAGAAGTTGCTGTGTAATGTGTATCGTAGGGTTTTGTAACCGAGTATCTTCTTGATCTTCATCGTGTGGATGAATTGAAGAACTTTGCAGCCAACTATTCTCTCTCTAATTGGTGAATTGAAGTCGCGTACTAGGATCCGTGTAATTAGTTAGTCACGTACTGGGAGCCGTGCATCAAAAGGAGAAACTGTCACTACAGAACAAGTCCAATTAGGTATTGGGGTAAGGGTTTAACTGTAGGTTGGTAAGGTACTGAGATTCCTTTACTTGTAACCGCTTGTTGTGATAATAGTGGAGTTTCGGGAGTGGTGACCTTAAATCACCTGGTGGAGTTTTTGCCGTCAGGTTTTCCCCATTCGTAAACAAATCGCCGTGTCAATTTTATTTCCACTGCATACTTTAGTTATTGGTGATTTGTTTGTGCTGCCATGCAAATTTGCATGTTAACTTAATTAATTAACAACTTGGCTAATTAATCAATTTCATTCATCACAAGGGAGTCAACGCATTTGTTTGGAGAGTTATTAAAAGTCTTGAGCTTTTTAACTCAATTTCAGGAGAATTTTAATTCTTCTATGTCCTTCAGTAGTCATACTAGGACATGTGTCTTTTCATCTTCACGGCCAAAGACTCGTGCTGTGTGGATGAGAAAGGATCCTAAGACTTAATTGTCTTTTCTGTTTGTCCTCTGCTTTAATTCTTTCTATCTTAAGTAGGACTCTCTTTGCTTGATTTCTTATCTGCTTTTGGAATCATGCTATCATGCATCTGCATCCTTCTATCATGTTCTCATGCATATGCATCTTTCTTTCATGCTTTTATGATTGTTTGTTTGTTTTTGTTTGGTTATTTAGTTTTTATTTAGTTTTGTTTTCAAAAAAAAAAAAAAGGGAAAAAATTAGAAAAATACAAAAACAGTGTGTGTTTATGCACATTGGTTCTTGTGAACCTTAAAATGGCCATTGAAACAGAGTTTTCTAAACTTTGTATCTCTTGTAACTTAGATGAGCATCCTTATACACAACTAAGCAAGTGAGCTTTGTAGCTCTTTGTTTGTGATGAGTAAGGTTAAGTAATCTCTTGTACTTAACACTTGTATCACTTTTTTTGACGGGTAGGACTAGAAAATCCTAAGAGAAAGGCATAAATAACCATCTCACCACTGTTACCCGCAAATCGTGATATGACATTTGTATACTTCGGTATAGGAAAAGTGCAATGTCAATGACATCTGTATGCTTCGGCATACCAAAAGTGCAATGTCAAAAGCTTAACATAATTAGGTATTTCTTTTCTCTCTCTTATATGCCCTTGCATGATATGCTTAATAAAAGAAAATATACAAAGAAATAAAAAGCAAAAAGAACAAAATGCTTTAAAACATGATTGCAAGCGTGTTTTCTAGGAGATGTGGGAGTTATAGGATGTACCTCGAAGGTGATAGTCTCCATCAAACAGTTATGATTTTGTGTGAGTTAAAGTGATTTTCTCATATCTTAAATCGTCATAACTTTGAGACACTTATGCAATCTTGCGATTTTTTTCACACACAGCACGCAATACTCTTTGCTATTCTTGATACATGTACAGGTACAATGTGATTTGGCTATCACAAGGTTTACATGCGTTAATGTATGCTTACTAAATTGTCTTAACTCATTTTTGCAATATAAAATTGGTTAGACTTGTTTAGTGTGTGTGTGTGTTTTGGGATCCATGTGCTTAAAATTATTGTTGAGAGATGATTTTGAGAGCTTAATGTGTTACTTGGATCATTGGTTGAGTTGCATGTGTGATTGCATTCATGCTTGTGTTTTTCTTCTCTTGAAAACAACTGCTTTCTAAGGCAATCTCGACACCTCCTCAACACCTCCTCGATACCTGGCTGTCTGTCGAGCTTCTTAGCTTTTTCTTATTGCAGTCTCGACACCTTCTCGACACCTGGTGGATCGATCGAGAAAATTTCTGTCTGCTCGATAGCTTCTTGACAGCTTCTAGATCGATCGAGATTCTTTTGTGCTTGATCTTTCTTTCTCGATACCTTCTATCGATAGCTGTATATGTCGAACTAGCTTTTCTCGATACCTATCCCGATAGCTGTCTCGACACCTCTCGATACCTTCATCTATCGAGAATTACTGAAGGTCTATATATATGTTTCTAGCGATTTTGTCTTTCATTCCTCTCGATCTCTCGCTCGATACATTTGGTCTTTCTCTCCCAAAACCTCTCTCACTCACTCCAAACCTCTTCCTAAGGATTCTTCAAGCTTTCCTCAAGATTTTCTTCTCTTGGTAAGCTTCAATCCTCTCATTCTTCATGCATTCATGTTTTTAAAAACCTAGGTTTTGGGGTTTTTGAAAAATTTTGGGGTTTTTAAAAATTAATGAGTGTTTATTGCAATTTTTGGGTTGGTTTTATAAATATGATCTTTAAAACTACATGCATTGCATCATATTAACATTCTTACAATGTTTTCATGCATTTAGATGTGTGCAATCTTGTTGTGTTCTGGTAGGGTTAGATTGGGCTAAGCCCATGATGTCATTTTGTTGCATATCACATGTTCATGCATTTCTCATGCATACGTTCTTTCCTTTCAATATACTTGTCATATATTGATTTGTTTGGGACTTTTCTGTGTGTCTCTCTTTCTCCTTTTCTTTCTGTTTGCGTTAGTAATGTCTATGGCACCTAAGTGTAAATCCATTCCGTCCCAGAACCCTCTTCGTTCTAGGGGCTCTTCCTCTTCTGATTCTACTCCTCTCTCTGTTCAGTTCCGTGATGAGAAAGCCTAACAGGACTTCTTGAAGAACTTTTCTAAATGAGGTGTTCATTCGGAACGCCAAGTTATCCTGGCAGACTTTGCCGACACTGACTTTCCTGATGTCATTCACAGTCGGCCTTGGAAGTCACTATGTGACGTCTCGGTCACTTGTCCTACCGTGTTGATTTAGGAGTTTTACTTCAACATCCACGGGATTGATTCTTCAGTACCTCTCTTTCATTCTTGCGTTTGAGGTACGCGCTTTGCTGTCACTCCAGAATTGGTCTCCAAAGTGCTTCATATTCCTAGGGTTGTTCATCCTGATTACCCTGGTTGTGAGCGTCTATGGACTGCATCCAAAGACAAGATGATCTCTGCATTCTGTGAGCGCCTCTCTGCTTGGGGTGATCATCAGTACACACCATGTAGGCCTTTTGCTAAAGGTCCTCGTTTCCTAAACATGGTGATGACATTTGTTTTGCACCCACTTTCTCACTACAACTCCATCACAGAGCCACGCGCTCGATTTTTGTTGTCTCTTTTAGAGCATTTCACTATAGACTTCTTTTCACACTTCATCTTCTCTATCATAGATGTCTATAGGGATATGGCTACTTGTGATAAGCTTATTTTTCATTCGGCTATCACTAGGATTCTACGCCATTTTTCCATCCCCTTTCCATTGTCCGACCCATTCCATCTCATGTCTGCCATAGACGCCGCTACCGTAAAACGTAGTGAGGCACAGTTCAGGTCGCGACAAACGGATTCTACAACTCATTCCTCCCGTCCGGCTCCATCCAGATCTGCTAGAGCCACATCCGCTCCCTCCTCTTCCTTGAGCAATGTGACACTTTGAGACATTATGGCGCAGCTTCAGCGCATGGATGCTCGCCTCGATACGCTCTCTATGGAGTTGTATTAGGTGAACGTTCGTGTTGGTCGCATTGCCAAGCGACAGGCGACCTTGGGCGGTTTTGCTTTTGAGGCTTCTCCTCCACCTCCTCATGTAGCTTGTAAGACTGAGGATGATTATGGTGATGACGATGATGCTTCAGATGATGATAATGGAGATGCGAGCTCTTCTGATGAGATGTCTACTTGATACTCTACCCTTTGTCACTCGTGACAAAAAGGGGGAGTAGTTTTGGTTATGAGAGTAGTCATACTTAGAGGGAGAGCTTGTATAGGACAGTTTTGATAGGGGGAGTGTTGATATGAGGGATGTAGTGAGGATTATATGTATTTCTTTTTCTTTTCTTTCTTATAGAGATATATTGTTCATGTACCCCGGTCTTGTGACCATTTCTTGACATACATTGTGCCTATTTCTTGATATATATATATATATATATATATGTTGACGTATGTTTCTTTCACCTACTTTCCATGTGTTGTTTCTTTTCTATCTTTATACAAATGTTTCTTTTATTTGTATGCAATTTATTATTTCCGCTTCACACAAAGATGCCTTGATGTGTTTTGTTTAAAAGTGTTTCAGAAATATAGGTTGTCAAAGTCTACTTGCCATAAACTCTCTTCTTGCAAAGTTTTTCAAGAGTCTGTGTTAGGATAGATTTTATTGTATTCAACAAGTGAATATGAGTTGAGTGATTTATGACTTCTCTCATATTTTCATTTGTTTATTGTGGTTTTATCACGGATTGTCAAAGTGAGAGATTGTTAAGACATATGTGGTTCAAGTGGTTTTAAACATATGTATTATTTTATGTAATTGGCTTATCCTTTGACAAAATGCACTTTACTTGTAATTGGGTAGAATTAGGATGTGTTTAACGCTTCAAGAAACTGTGTTTTAAGATCAAGTGTTGAAGTCATCAAGTTTGTCCAAGAAACAAGCTGGAAAGTGCAAGTTACTAAAGTTCGACACCTAGTCTCGACACATGCATCTATCGAGCTTTAGAAGCTGTTTCAGCCTTGAGGCTTGACAGCTTCTCGACAGATCCTCGACACCTCTATTTTTCGAGATTTAAGGAAAACAGATTCTAAATTCTGTTTTGATTCCAATCTGTGAATGTGTCTTTGGGATTTCTTTTCTCCTAACCCTAGACATATAAAAGGATTATTTTAAGGGCTGTTAAAAGAGACGCAAGTTGCACAAGCATTGAGATATCGTTGTTCATGCAATTTGTGACTTGAGACAAAATTCATACCCTAGTTCAACTCTCTTGTGAAGAAGTTGTTATGTAATGTGCACCATAGGGTTTTCTAACCGAGCATCTTCTTGATCTTCATCGTATGGATGAATTGAAAAACTTTGCAGCCAACAACTCTATCTCTAATTGGTGAATTGAAGTAGCGTACTGGGATACGTGCAATTGGTTAGACACATACTGGGAGCCGTGCATCAAAAGGAGAAGCTGTCACTACAGAATAAGTCCAATTGGGTATTGGGGTATGGGTTCAACTGTAGGTTGGTAAGGTACTAAGATTCCTTTACTTGTAATCGCTTGTTGTGATAATAGTGGAGTTTCGGGAGTGGTGACCTTAAATCACCTGGTGGGATTTTTGCCGTCAGGTTTTCCCCATTCGTAAACAAATCACTATGTCAATTTTATTTCCGCTGCATACTTTAGTTATTGGTGATTTGTTTGTGCTGCCATGCAAATTTGCATGTTAACTTGATTAATTAACAACTTGGCTAATTAATTAATTTAATTCATCACAAGGGGTCAACGCATTTGTGGCCTATCATACATAATTTTTTTTTTTTTAAGAAGCGTAGAGAAAAGGAAAAAGAGAGAGTGTGAGACACACTTTCTTTCTCCTTTTGGAAATTGATTGAGAGACCACACATCTTGGGCGTAAAGTGGAATTGGAGTGAAGATTAAAAGTGTTCCAAAGTGTTTCTAATCTTTATTTTGAATTTCTCCATATCAAGGTATGCTATCTTGTTCTTAAATTCTAAAATTTACATAGTGTATGTTGTCAATCATGAATGAAATAGATCTTTATTTGTTACTTCCGCTGTGTGTCTTGTATGAGATACACAACCAGATTTTTACCAACATTAGTGATATCAAATAACAATATTGTGCTTTGATTTAGGAATTTCCCTCCACCTCTACTAATACATGCCAACCAATGCAAAGCCCCATTAACAAATATGGCACACGAATGAGGCTGGATAGTGGAGACCACAACATTGGGTCTCAATGACATTCCAACCCTTCTCCATGAGTCCAAGCTTAATGTGTTCTATATATTGGTATATATATGGATAAACTATAATAATGATGTTTGAGTTTGGAGAGTATTGTTTTATAAAGTGAAAATTTAAGTTCTGAAATTTTTTAAGTGAAATTTGAACTAAAGGATAACAATTTTGTGCTTCTAAGTTATCTATTTTTGTTTGTCTTTTGTGTTATCCCTGTTCTTCCTTTATTACATTGGGTATTAATCCCAACATAATGTGTATACCTCAGCTGCAACCTCAGGCTCTGTTTCTTTGTATGGACACAAACAATAGATCTTTACAACCTTGAAGTCATGGGACTATGACTGATAAGCAAATCTAGTAGCCATCCATATATATTGGCTTAAGCAAGAATCCGCTTAAATTTTCTAATGCCGAGGTTTCAAAAATATAAAACTTCAGCAAACCTGGGACTACATCCATGTTTAGCAAGCCACAATAGGCCATTGCACAAACCGACTATTTTGAAAATGTATGATTGAAAAGAAAGGGGAATTGGACACTCAGAAATCCTATTAAAAGTATGGTCACAAACAACTAGACATTGCTTCTAGCGAAAGAAGAAATAGGAGCTGGCAATTAAGGAGACCCAGGATTTAAAAACGCACCTGAATCTTAAGAGTGATTTGATAGGTAGCCTTGCCAAGATGATGAGCACAACGTTGCCGGGGATATGATCCTTCATCTAGGATCAAAGGCTCTCTCATTTGGGACATTTTTCCTATGGAAGAGGGAAGCGAAAAGAAGAGAGAGATGCCTAAAGACATGAATAAGACTTTAGTTGGGTTTAACTATATAGTGTTAAAAATATTATTTTTAATGGGAATGGTATAGCTGGATGCGTTGTTTGAATCGTTACTTGACCTCTGTAGTCTGGTAAATGTCATCCAGTCCATAGATCTCTATGTATAAAAATTTATACAAGAATCCAAAAAGCTTACGAGCCAAATACTCAAATCATAAAAGCCAAAACCATTGTTGTAGTCCCCTTCCTCTTCAATCATATCTCACTCGAGCCAACCCTTGTAATTAGATTTCTGATTTGGCATCCTGCTCGTATGTTGAAGAGCTAACTAGCAGAGCAGTTGTAGTTGTAGGTTTCTTTGGCTGCACCATGTGTGGTGCTTCTAGTTGGAAAAGTTTGTCGAGGCCAAATCCAATGCTCGTGAAACACATGGGCGTAGGACTGATTATGTGGCATACTTCCTTTCCCCATCTCTTAAGAGTATCAAGTCACAAGTTGGGTTAGATCATAGCTCATGGGTACCCATGCCACCTCCTCCCAAAAAGTATTTTACATAAAAATAATATTATAAAGAAAGAATTATCTACATAAGTTTATTCTTAAATTTGTCACCATTAATGTCAAATCACTAGTCCAACTGTTTAGGCTGTAAATTGATTTTGAGACTAGAAAGAATAAAGGTCTCCTAGTTAGTGGTGAAGCAAATGTTGCTTGAGAACAATGATTGAATTAAATTGTTAGGATTTAGATTAGCTAATATTTGTGGCAATGTCATCTGAGTCAAGGGTGCATTTCTTGATTAATTTGTGAAGAAAATTGAAGAATTGGAATACGAAGAATCTAGCTCGAGTAAACTAGTCAATAACTGTTTCTTCAGCAACCTAAGATTTTACTCCTTTCTCTCCTATAGCCTGCTCAAGAAAAACCATAGCTCAAGCATGATCATCAGGATTTGTTTTCTTAATTGCAAATCAAGTAGAGGAAGCAAAAAAATTTTCCCTGATAAATGGGGTTGAGAATCGAGGTTGAAGTATGTGTCAAAAGCTAAGAAGAAAATATCATAGAGAGCAACTTTTTTCATAAGGCTCCCTTTCTAAATGGGTAGTGTTTGGACATATGTAATTTGATGTTAGGAACATATGTTAACATTTTATGTATTTGCTGATCCTTTGACAAAACACACTTTACTTGTAATTGGGTAGATCTAGGATGTGTTTAACACTTCAAGAAATAAGGTTTCAAGTTCAAGTGTTAAAGTCATGCAAGTCTGTCTAAGAATCAAGTGAAGAAGTGCTGGATTTTAAATCTCGACAGCTAATATCTATCGAGCTTTAAAAGCTACTAAAGCCCATGGCTCGACAGCTAGCTCGATAAATGGCTATCTATCGAGGTTTATGAAACTCAGTTTTTCAGAACTGTTTTCATCCAATCCATAAATATGTGTTTGGGCTTTCTTTTCTTACAACCCTAAACATATATACGAATTATTTTAAGAGCTGTATGAGGTTACACAATCAAGAGCATAATTTCACATGTGTCATCGGAAACTTAGTTTGCCCTAGCTCTTGAAGAAGCTGTTGTGTTTGCACATTATAGGGTTTTGTGACCAAGCAAATTCATGATCTTCATTATATGATGAATAGAAGAACTTTGCAGCCAATATTCTTTTCAAATTGGTGATCAAGTCGCGTACTGGGATTCACGCATCTTTTGGTTAATCACGTACTGGGAGTCGTGCAATACAAGGAGAGATTGTGATTATAGTACAAGTCCAATTAGGTATTGGGGTAAGGGTTCAACTGTAGGTTGTAGGTTGGTATAAGGTACTGAGATTCCTTTACTTATAACCGCTTGTTTCGATAATAGTGGATTCTCGGGAGTGGTGGTTAAAATTACCTGATGGGGTTTTTGCCGTGTAGGTTTTCCCCATTCGTAAACAAATCACTGTATCATTTAATTTTCGCTGCATATTTAGTTATTTGGTGATTTATTTGTGCTACTATGCTCATTGCATGTAATTGAACCTAACTAATTCACTTGGCTAATTAATTGGTTAATTTATCATAAGGGGTCAATACATTTTTGGCCTATCAGGTAGAACAGATTAAGTTGGCTTTGGGTTTTAGTTTTGGAGAGGACTTTTTCTTTAGAGGAGAATGCAAACTTAGTTTATGGGGCAATGTACATTTGAATAGATCCAGATGTATATTCTGGTAAACGATTGAGAAAAGTGCAACAGTTAATAGTTGTATTTGATGTACGATGCAAGATGCTACTATGGAAGTGATGTTATAGATTCATAAGTTAACAAGACGGTGACGTAATCAGAGGATGGTATTTTAAATATCAAGATAGGAACTTTTGCATCTACCTTCTATAACCTGAGCTTATAAAGTAGTAAAAGATTCAGGAATGAATTTCCATTAAAGAAATTATTATTCTACAAATTTATAGGAGAAAAGTGCAACAAAATCACCTATGAAAAATAATGGTTGTATCTAATAGAGATAAGAGTTTTAGAATGAGAGATGTTGTATTAGGTTCAAGAACCAAGATGGTGAAAGAAAGACCATGTAGGTATGAACCATTTGTAAATTGTGTGCAAGTAAAAGGTTGATTAGTTCATGTCCATTGAAGAGGTCAAATATAGTCCCATCAGTATTCTATTTCATGGATGTCAACTTAAAACAACAGAGATATTTGCCTGCATCATTAAAAATACTTGTAAGTTGATTTAAACTCCCACAGCTAAAGTCTGTCTCAAAGCTAAGAAATTTGACAAGCTAACAATTGTTCATGCCCCTAAATTCTTCTTTTCCGACCAAAAGAAAGTTCAAGAAACACATTTGATGTACCTCAAAACCTAACAGCTTTATATGCCATTAAATTCCTCCTCTTTAACCAAAAAAGTTTAGTGAACACATCCAATAGCATTATAAGCCATAGCATGTTTCTTCAGGATAAAGAACAAAAAATTGCTAACAGAGATACAACATTTAAGCAGCTAAACTATTTGATCAGCATCCAATGATAAAACATGTGATTGAACCCATCTTAGCACTAAATAATAACATTTCTTATCTTTTAAAATCTCTTAGAGGCCAGAGATAAAATGATATAGGAAGATAACATATCTTGGGACCACCTCTCTATCAAATAAATTAGCTTGTTATTGTCAATATTAAGTTTAAATGTACTACTGAAACAAACAAAAGACCATGTAGCTTGGACTAGGGAAGTAAGAACATTACCTCCGAATAGTAACATGCTCACTAAACAAGCACTTGGGCTACTCCTACTTTTTCAGATTTAGAGCTTCTTTGATTCTCCTCTTTTTTTTGGTCATTTCTTCTTTTAAATTGTAATCAGAAGAGAAACAATCAAGCTCTTTTTAACACTACCGGAGAGATACATAAGCATATAAGGATTATGTTGGCTAAGTATTGTTTTTTGTTGACATTTCCAAACCTGGGTTTGTGCACAATAGCCATCCACAGAGAAATAACAATACTAATTATATAATAAACACAAAATGATAATATAAACCTGGGATAAAAATCATGATTTTAGGAATACTATCATGCCTACTAGTAAAGGAAATGGAATAACAAGGTTTCACTTCATCCATACCACTAATGACTTGGCATCTAAAATGCATGCCACTATCCGCTTAGTTAGACACCATGTTTGCTCCATCAAGCAGAGCGAGGCTCTCCATGAAAGTAGCTACACATGGAGGATGTTGGATACTAGGATCCTTCTCATGTAAAGTTTCAATGTCAATTAAGTGTCTATTTGAGAATAGCTTATTTAATTGAAACTGAAAACTTTTTGTTGAAAGTACTATAGATAAAGCTAAAAGGTAGCTGAAATAGTACAGTGGAACTCTGTATTGGGCCACTTTTAGGGTTCTCATCCTTGTTGGATCTCACACATAATGCTAATCATTTTGGTAGCAATTTGATTTCTCATTATTGGATTGGGGGGATTGGATACATGTCGGAAGGGAATGGGGTGTTTAGAGTTTCCCTTCTTTTGGAATTGCCGTGCACAGTGATTTCGAAAGATTATAAGGACAATCTAGGTGTTTCAATCGATATCTAGGCCTTACCCATGCACACCTCTTCAAACAAAGCATACAATAGGGGGAGCAAACTAATGGCATTGGCATGCTGCTTATCAGCCTTTGAGGATTACTTCCGAAGAGAGGGTGGTCTCAAAGTCATAGACTTGAAGACCGGTTGTCAATTATCTACTTCTGAAAAAGCAACTAGATCGGTAGTCAATCGACTTCTTTTGAAAGAGCAATCAAACTACGTCACAATTCCCTAAGGGCAAAAACCTAGGCATACTCACATAACCGGGGGGGGGGGGGGGTGTGTAGGAGCTACCTAGGGGCCCAAAAATGTTGACAAAATTCCTAAGAGCTTGGGGTCACAAGGGAAATTGCAACAATGCCGATATAGGTGTAACCTCTATGGTAAAGGAGCGAGCAAAACACCTAGGGTCACAAACAAGATGAAGTTCTGTGGCTGGGCCGCACAATGGGCTAGTGCATGCATGTCTGAAAGACTATAACCATTGGGGTGTGAGCGCGATGGAGAAGTCTACATCTTAGCAACTGAATTTGATTGTACAACAACTAATTAAAGCGAATTTTGTCTGATTTCACAACCATCAAACAATTGACATTGATTGCCGGATGCTTGTGCAAACTGAGATGTTTTCAATGACTAAGATGATTTGATCACCAAATGTTAGTATGAACTGGGATATTTGATTAACTGAGATGGATTTGTGTTTGGCTCAAAATTGGAAAGTCAGCTTAATTTACTATTTAGCTTATTTTTGCTACTGTTCATGGGCCCTACTACAGTTTTAGGTATTATTCATGAGTCCAATTGTACTATTTGAACTAACTTTTACCTTTATTTATAGTACTTTCAGTAAAAAATTCTCAGTTTCATTAAAATAAGCGGATCCTAAACTTACCCTAGATCATTGGATGCAGATGTAAACTAGGATGTTTGAACAACTGAGATGATTTCATCGCCGCATGCATATGTGAATAGAGATGTTAGGAACAACTGATATGAATTTATCACTAGATGCTTGTGCAAACCGGGATGTTTGAAAAACTAAAATCATTTGATCTTTGGATGCCTGTGCAAACTGGGATGTTTGAACAACTAAGATGATTAGGTTCCTTTACGATGGGAGAAGGCAATGTATTTGAATTTGATTTGAATTTGGTTCGCATGGAAGTGGTGGATTCTTCTTCGTCCACATCGAAGTGAGGCTATTATCCTCTTTAAGGTCAAGCTCAATGCTTCCGATTAAGCTCGTGCACAAGTAAGTTTAAAACACTTCAAATTCATTTCAATGCAATTTGTGTTTTTTGACAAATTCTATGAAAATCCTTGAAAATGTATGCTTGATGTAAAAATTTGCTAGTTTTAGGATACATTTGATTAAAAACATGCTTAGGAACTGAGCTTTGCATGTAGAAATGTTTAGAATCCAAATTAGGATTGATAATGCCAAAATCATCAGTAGAGAAAATTGTCTAGACGGAAGGTGACTCAGGATCGTCCAAAGGCCTCCAAGAGAAAAAGACTCAAGGAAAAAAGGTCACTGGTGTGGTGCTAACCACTAGGCCTCTAATGATAAAGTCAGATGACTAGAAAATGAATGCCCAATAACTTTGTCTATGTTGTGATTATAAGAATAAAGATAAAAAAGTACCTCCCTTGGGGTTTTGTGTTACCTATATATATGGCTTTCTTTTCTAGTCATTGGGGGGATTCAATGGTAGTGTCAATGTCATTCTTGTAATGCCTCTGAGTGGTTTGAATGAGAAGATTCGGTGCCTCCTCAAAATTCGTGTAACTTAGTGTTGATGTGTAACAGCATTCTATTTAGGCGTAAATGCACTTTTGGTCCCTACATTTTAGGGTCATTTCTATTTTGGTCCCTACATTTTTATTTTACCACTTTTAGTCTCTAAATCAATTTACGCATTCTATTTTGGTCCTTACTGTTACTCACTTAACAGAAATTGCTGATGTGGTTGACGGAACAGTAAAATAATAGTTAAAAAGTCTATTTTGGCATTAAAAAATTGCCATGTCAGCATCTAAATTAAAAAAAATTTAAAACAAAAAATCATGTTAATTGAGATCTAAGAGTGCCTTGAACAAGAACAACAACAAGACAAACCTAGATCTAAGAACACAAACCCAGAAATTAAAATTAAAAAAAAAAAAAAAAAAACAACAACAACAAACAACCATTCAAGATCGTAAAAAACGCAGATAAAAAACGCAGATAAAAAACCACAGATCAAAAACCAGATCAAGCCCACTTGACACAGATCGAAAACATCACATCAAATCAAATCAAATAAAAATTCTGTATGATAGTCAAGAAAATGAATAAATCTCTTTTATTCAGCTGAACCCACATTCATCATCTGCTTCCAATACCTAAGAATTCATTTTTCCATTTCTTTTCATTGTTCTTCGAAACCAAACAAAGCACAACTAGATTAGCACCAAAAAAAAAAAAAAAATCACTCTTTCGAAAACCAAATAAACCCCAGCAATTAATTTTCTTTCTAATCATTCTATTTCCCCAGCAAACAAATAGAACACAAGAAACTCAACAGATAAAAAACTTTAGCTAAAAAAGAAGAAACCCAGATCGGAAAAAAAACCCAAGACGAATTGCAAACCCATCACCACGGCGCCGGATTTGAGCAGAGGAGATTGAAATGTCGCCATATGTCGCTAGATCTAAGCGGAGGAGAGTGACCGAAAGACAAACCTATAGCAATGGTGGTGACGAACGTGAAATCGGAGATGATGGCTCTGATGGACGAGGAGCGCCTTAGAGGTTGAGATGAATGCCATCATCGACCCCCTTCTCACGTCCCCCTCCTCCTCCTCCGCCGCAGGATCCAGACCCGAATTCGGGGCTGGGTCGGGTGACGTGGTGTGGGCCCGTGTGATCCATTTAGGGAGATGGGTCGAAGGTTTGAGAGAGAGAGAGAGAGAGAGAGAGAGAGAAGAAGAAGAAGAAGAAGAAGAAGAAGAAGAAGAAGAAGAAGAAGAAGAAGCATCAGATTCTGACTGGGAAATTGGCAGTGCATTTTTCACTTTTGGGTTTGATTTTTTGTATGGAGGGTTTGATTTTTCATATGATATTCTGGGTTTGCTAGAGATTGAGGGTTGGGTTTGGGTTTGTGTTCTTTTTGTTTTGAATCTTTGAAGGTCCTTGTATTTTGTAGATCTATGCCTTTTGATTTTGGGTGTTTCATGTTGGCATGTTCTTGATTTTGAGAAAGAACTCATGATGATTGGGAAGAACATCATGTAATTTTTTTTCAATTTAATTTCTTTTTTATACAATCTGTTTTTAATTTTTTTATTTAGTTAAAATAAATAAATATTTTTTTTAATTTATAAGCTGATGTGGCATTTTTAATATTATTTTATTGGCCACGTCAGCATTTAATGTGCCAATAGTGGATGTCGTTTGCTACATCAGCAATTTCTGTTAAGTGAGTAACGGTAAGGACTAAAATAGAACACATTAATTGATTTAGGGACTAAAAGTGGCGAAATGAAAATGTAAGGACCAAAATAAAAATGACCCCAAAATGTAAGGATCATAAGTGTATTTACGCCTTCCATTTATTGTGGCTAAAATGACTTTTCCCTTTGTCCAGCACGAACTTCCCTAGACGAAGGAAATTTATTGGACTCATTAAGAATAATTTGAAAATGTGTAGAGTTAGGTATGAAAATCTGGAACAAAGAGTGTGTACGCACTCTGTAGCTAGCGTACGCACTAAAAGTAAATGGCAAACAAAAATCCTTTTTTTGCTCAAAACTTGTGATTTTTCTGTTTTTTTTTTTTTTTTTAATGATTTTATGCTTCAAAATACATGCTGAAATGAAATGCTAAAGATGAAATGCATGATGCAGTGAAAAGAAAATTCCTCATTGGATATGTACAATATACTGCAAATGCAAACTAGAAAGCAAGTTAAATAAAACAAAGAACAATACACACAAACAAATATCAACAAATAATGTGATAAAGAAAGAAACTATACCGACATGTCATAATAAGTATAGTTTAGTCATGCAATCCTTGTGTATACTTACCTGTATTCTGATGTTGTCATGCTCGCCTGTAGGAGGCCTATCCCACTCCCACTAGTAGGGGCAGACTTGCCAAGACATAGGACTAATGGGATGCACTAGTCCTTGAAATTTGTTGAGGAAGATACACAAACCTAGAACAAAACAGAATTGTTGACTTCAACATAGTAAGCATGAAACGCATAGTTTCATTTAAATGGCCAAATGCACTGTTTTATTTAACTCAAGCAACGTCAATAGATCCATTGCTAAACGATGTCGTTCTGGTCCTTTGTAAGTCAGTTACACGAGCGAGAATGGTAGTGACCTTGCTCTAGGTTTGGTTTCAACATTATACGGATCAATTCTATAATTCTAGGGATTTAATTATATGGTTAGAGAGGTTCATCTAGTATAACTACTGTGATATAGTTCATATTATTATTTCAAGCAAAAAGATCAATGAAAGTTCTTCTCTATCCTCTCTCTCTCTCTCTCTCTCTCTCTCTCTCTCCTTATGTTTGATCTTTGCTACATAATCACTTTGATCTTTGAAACTTTCTTCACATTGAAGAACTATCACGAACCATAGTTTTCTTCATGGTATCAGAGCCATCGATCCTTACAAGCAACTCAACAATGGCAGCTTTGAGCTAAGCTACGACCTCTTCTTCAACAACTACCTCAACTTCTTCAACCTCCACTGTTAATGTGATGAATCAACCTCTATTACTCTTGTCAAATATGGCTAACATGATGACTGTTAAGCTTGATAACACAAATTACATAGTGTGGAAGCACCAGATCACTATGTTCTTGGAAACGTATTCATTGTTTGAGCATTTGGAGAAGCCTTAATCGATTCCAAAAAAGATTTTGAAGGATCTTTCTGGATTAATCATCACAATCATGAATTCAAATGATGTGAATTAGAGATCTAAAGAGAAAGCACTGCTCACTTTTATGAGCTCTACCCTTTCACTTTACATTTTATCCTTGACTTTAGGTTGTTCTACTGTAATGGAAGTGTGGAAAGTTCCAGAGAATAGGTTTTCATCTATCTTTAGATCACATGTGATGAATCTTAAAGGAGAGCTAGATAACAACAAGAAAGGCATAGACTCTGTGGATCTTTATCTATAGAAGATCAAGGTAGTTTGAGACAAGCTTTTGGCTGTAGGAGTCATAGTAGATGATGAAGAATTATTGCATATATCAATCAAAGGGATTCCTAAGTATTATAATGCCTTTAGGTCTGCCATAAGGACCAGAAGCACTCAACTTAGTTTTGATGAACTAGCAACAATGCTGAATGCTGAAGAAGAGTCCTTGAATGAGGGTTTAGATGTTAAAGATCCAACATTTGCTACGGCTGCTGCATCAAACTCAAGGCCTAACACTAATTCAAGTTACAATCAGTCTTTCATTCAATTCTATAATAGAGGAAGAGGTCGAGGCAATTACAACAGTAGAGGAGGTCTAGGAAGAGGCTCCAATTCATCATCAAATCAGTTCAATCCATTCTCACAGAACAAGTCCATCGGTGCAAGATCATAAAGGCTTACTTGTTAGATTTGTGGTAAGCTTGGTCACTTGGCAATTGACTGCTACCACAAGATGGAATATGCTTATCAGGGGAAGCATCCATCCACTAAGCTTGTTGCAATGGCCATAGCATCAAATGCTTGCATTGCTCAGGAACAACCATGGCTTGCTGATAATGCAGCCACAGATCATGTTACATCTAGTCTGAATCAACTCAGCTTCCAAAACTCTACCATGGCCAAGATCATCTCACAGTAGGAAATGGGCAGAATTTACCCATCATTCATGTTGGTAACTCCTTAATCCCTTATTCTCAATAAGATATCCTTCAAATAAGTGTAATGCTAGTGTTTCATGTACACATTGCTTAAATGGCAAAATGCCTAAACTTCCTTTCCTTAAGTCTCAATTCATTGCTAATTCCCCTTTTGAACTGGTTCATTCAGATATATGGGGACCTAATCCTGTTAATTCTATCAGTGGTTTTAAATACTATATCCTTTTCATTGATCATTATACTATTTTACTTTCTTGAAAACAAGTCAGATGTGTTTGTAAAAAAATTTTCAATTCAAATGCATGGTTGAGATTCAATTAACTGCCAAAATCAAGACTTTTAGGTCTAATGGAGGTGGTGAATTTCTTTCCGATGCCTTCAAATCTTACTTGTCTCAAAATGGCATTATCCATCAAATTTCACATCTATATACTCCTTAACAAAATGGTTTAGTTGAGAGAAAGCATAGGCATGTCATTGAAACCACTATCACCTTGCTGTCACAGGCTTCCATTCCCATATCCTATTGTCCTTATGCTACACAAACAGCTGTTTCTCTAATAAATCTTCCTACTTTTGTTCTTCAATACCATTCCCTTTAGTCTATGTTATATTATTCCAATCCCAATCTGTCTTAGCTCAAAGTATTTGGTTGTGCATGCTATCCATATCTCAGACCATATAATTCCCATAAATTAGAGCCTAGAACTAGAGAGTGTGTCTCCTTTGGTTACTCCACAGTATCTAAAGGTTATTTGTATCTTGATCTTCATCAAATTGATTTATACTTCTAGATATGTCCTTTTTAATGAATCTAAGGTTCCTTACACTCTTCATACACCCACTAAATCTACTTCCTTTTGCTCAGTCCACTAACTCTTCTTCCTTTCCTACCACTCCATACATTCCACTTCCTACCTCACCTGATCCTACTCCAACTATTTCCCATCTTATAGCTTCCTCCACTCCTACTTTAGATTCTAATGTGCCTAATCCTATTGTTTTGGATTCTGTAATTCCTAATTTTGCAACTCCTAATTCTATAACTCCCCTTTCTAATGTCACTTTCACTGTTTCACAATCATCTACTTAAAACCAGCACCCTATGCAGACTAGATCAAAGAGTGGTATTACTAAGCCTAAGCTATGTTACAAGGCTGTCATTTATTACACTTATATTAAGCCTCCTACATACACAATTGCTCCTCAATATCCCAAATGGTGTGAAGCAACGGATGTTGAATTCGAAACTTTACAGAAGCAAGACAATTGGACTTAGTTCCTTCACCTCCCAATGTGAATATTGTGGTCTGCAAGTGGGTCTTCAAACTTAAGCTGCACAGTAATGGTTCTATTGCTAGATACAGAGCCAAGTTAATGGCTAAGGGATTTCATTAACAAGCTGGACAGAATTATACAGACACATTTAGTCCTGTTATCAAACCTACCATTGTGAGGTTAGTTTTAGCAATTGCAGTTAGTTCTTCCTGGCCATTCAGGAAACTAGATGTTTCCAATGCCCTTTTACATGGATTTCCCAAAGAAGAGGTTTATATGCAGCAACCTCCTGGCTACGTTTATTCCAAGCACCTAATTATGTTTTCAAATTGCATAAGTCCTTGTATGGTTTGAAACAAGCTTGAGAGCTTGGATTGAAAGGTTCACATTTCATTTGCTACACTTTGGCTTTACTGCTTCCCTAGTTGATAGCTCTCTCTTCATTTTTCAAACCACTCAAACTATCATCTACTTGCTCTTGTATGTGGATTACATTATCATCACAGGAAGCAATTCTGCTTACATCAGTAGCCTTATTGATGCCCTTAGTTCTACTTTTGAGCTAAAGGACTTAGGGCCTCTCTCTTACTTTATGGGTATACAAATTCAGCCTATTAAGTATGGTCTAACCTTGACACAAAGTAAATATGCCTCTAATGTCTTATACAGGTTCCAAATGGAAATTGCCAAGCCCACTAAAACCCTTTGTTGTCCTTCTAAGAGATTGTTGCCTTATGAGGGACTGTTCTTTCTTATCCTACTAAATATAGATCTATGGTTGGAGCTTTATAGTATTTTCATTCACACGCCCTAACTTAGCTTTCAGTGTACACCAGCTTTGTCAGTTTATGCATCATCCAACCTCGACTCATTTTGAGGTTGCTAAGCGTGTTCTCAGAGATGTCAAGGGCACTATTTACCATGGTTTCAATTTCTCCCCTGGTCCCTTGACTCTCTCAGCTTTCACTAATGCTGACTAGGCAAAGGATCCATCTAATTGTCATTCAACAATTGGGTTCTTGGTTTTCCTTGGTTCTAGTCTTGTGTCTTGGTCTTCTAAGAAACAATCTACAGTATCACGCTCCTCTACGGAAGCTGAGTACAAGGCCATAGCCACCACTGCAGCTGAATTGGCTTGGCTGCGCATTCTTTTCAAGGGGCCTAAATTGTTTCTATATTATGTTCCAGCATTACAATGTCACAATGTCTTAGCTATTGCCCTTTCGGCCAATCCAATCTTCCATTCTCACACCTAACACATTGAAGTTGACTACCATTTTGTCTGTGAAAAGGTTCTTCGTAGAGATTTGTGTGTGAAGTTTGTTTTGGGAAAGGATAATTTAGTAGATATTTTCACCAATCTCTACACTCGCCTTTGTTTCTTCATCAAAGGTGCAAACTCATGGTGGATTCCTCCCCCTCTCATTTGAGATGGGATGTTAAGGAAGATACAAAAACCCAGAACAAAATAGCATCATTGACTTCAAGACAGTAAGCATGAAATGCACAATTTCATTTAAATGGCCAAACACACCGTTTTATTTAACTCAAGCAACGTCAATAGATCCATTGCTAAACGGTGTCATTCTGGTCCTTTGTAAGTTAGTTACACAAGGTGGGAATGGCAGTTACCTTGCTTTGGGTTTTGGCTTCCACATTATGCAGATCAATTCCATAATTCTAGGGATTTAATTATACAATTGTAGAGTTTCATATAGTATAAATACTATGATATAGCTCATATTGTTAGTTTAAGAAAAAAGATCAATAAAAGTTCTTCTAGATTTTTCTCTCATTCTGTGTGTGTGTGTGTTTGATTTTTGCTACATAATCACTTTGATCTTTGAAACTTTCTTCACATTGAAGAACTATCACTAACCATAACTTTCATCAAGACTAAGGAGTTAGTGCACCAACTGGCTTTGTAGTGTTGATAAAGACTTAGCCTAACGGAGGAGCTCGAAAGGTCTTGGTGATGGCTTTTTATGAGCAACAGTAGGACACAACCCACATGTTCCATATTGCTAGTAGGGAGCTGACTCTAACCCTACATAACACCTACCACCTCATCAAACTTCATTGTAAGGGGGGAGCGGGGTAGTTGTGAGGTTCTAGAACCTCCTTGTTGATGCTTGCCCTGATATGGCGTTATTGGGCACACTTTTCAAACTAACACTGTCAACTTAGGGGCCTATACTTGCTCAGAAACAGGCCTCAGACCACTTATAGGATCAAGAAAGGATGGCCTAAGCCTTCATTCCTCATCTACATGCATAACACTTCGATAGCCAATGTAGTTGGGTTAGTCTTACTCTACTACTTTACTTTATCGGTTGACTTTGTGGAGGCGGCCACCTATCACAAAGTCACTCAAGTATGTAAAGGAAGCGAGACAACAAGAGGCCTTGGTAATGGTGGGTTCAGTGGCGGATTAAGCCGTGTTGATTATAATTTTCACTCATTTTCACGACACATCTACAAGCCCAATTCGGCCAAGATCAACTTTTTTGTGGGCTTAATCCGTGTGTTTTATTTTATTTTATTCTTTTAAGCATGACCTAAACTCATATGACATATTGGGAAAATTAAAGAAGTGTGTTTTGGAGGGCATGATTCAGGCCTTTTAGACTTTTTGCATAAGCCTAACTCCTGCATGCTACAAAGTGGGCTAGGGATGCTAGTAGCACCTTAGGGTCATGGAAGAGGTCATGTACCTGAAATTTCTGTTAAGATTTAGATCCCTGTAAAAACTAGATTGTTTAACCTAATTAATTTACCAAGTGAATACTTAGGTTTATTATTTAGATCTAGGTTAAAACAAAACAATCATATCATGTAAAGCAGCGAAAAAATAAAGAATACAAAGATCTAATGACCTAGGAAAATCAAACTGGTAAAAAAACCTAGGTAGGATTTAACCTAGCTATCCTTAATGTAAAAAGCAAATCCACTATGAAAGAATTGAAGTTTGTATAATAGAACTTAGACCACTAACATTATATTGCTACCTTGAGTAGAAAACTTACTACCACGACCTCATGATAGCTTCGAGTCCACGGATTACTTCTTTTCTTCATTTGCAGCAACTATAAGTTCTTCTACTTGTGAATCTTGATCTTCTTGAATGTTCTTTATGCAGCAACTGAAATGATCACCAAGTTCATGGCATAAATCTTAATCTTGATAGTTCTAAGTGTGTATGAAGATAAATACCTCTAGATCTCACAAGAGATTTAACACACAGCACAAACAAAAAGACTCTAGAGAGCTTTTGGGTACAAAACCCAAAACCCTAGATCTACAAAAGAGGCACAAGATGCACTTTAAACTCTTTAAAAAGCTCTGAAAACCCTCTCTAGGGTTAGCTTATAATATCCTTTAAATACTGGAAAAAACGGCTCGCAATTTGGGCTTCAAACAGTCAAGTTATGGGCTTTTTTACGTTTGCTGATTTTTTTTTTTATATGCAACTTTTGATCGATCGAGTACCAATCTAGTACCAATCGAACGACTTTCAATTGATCAAGTACCAATCAAACGAAACAGATTGTAACTCATTTTTTTCATCTCGAACTTGAGTTTTTTTTTTTTTTTTTTTTTTTTTTTTTTTTTTTTTTTTTTTTTTTTCCTTCTTTGGCTTCAATGTAGACCATTCTAAACAAATGAGACTAAGTTTTTGTCATGGTTTGCCAACATTATGAACTCAAAACCTAACAATCTCTCCTTTTGGCAATCCGTGACAAAACACACACAACATAATGCCCATATACAATAAAATGCCCAAATACATCACAAATCCCAATCTAAGACTCCTAACATAGAAGTTGCAATAAGAGGTAGAAGGTCTTGATCAGAATGTACCTGTCTTTCCTTAAAACATTCAAAAGAACACATTACCGCATGTGTGGAAAGAAAGGTATATAAACAATAATATTAAACACAATATAAAAGAAAAAGTATATTCTAACTGTCCCCCTAAGTTTTTATATTCTCCCCCTTTCAAAAACAATTTTATCTCCCCCTAAAAAAAACATTTTAAAAACCTTTTTAAACAGGATTCCTACATTTCATCTATTTCTCCCCCTTTTTGTCACATATTGACAAAGACAACCCAATCAGAAGGTAGATAGATAACATACGAAATAGAAAATAAGAGAGAATAGAGAATAAAGGGAACACAAAATAATTCAACTCTATAGAAAATAAAGACAACTCCCCCTATGAAGAGCAACAACTCCCCCTATGAACAACAAAGGTTAAAAAAAAAACCTTTTCTCCCCCTATAAAAATAGAAGAAACAAAACATGTTTTGGGAAAAAAAGTTTTGGGAAAAATTTAGGAGGTGGGGAAAATAAAGACACACAAACCAAACTTAAAAACTAAGTTGAGGATACATATGAAGAAAAATATTCTCTCTTTCAATAAATGCAAACTTGACACTATGTGACCCATAAACAAATACATGAGTAGAGAAAATATTTGCACATTATTATCCATCATATCTCTTAAGAAAAATATTTTTTGCAGTTCACATATACTAAAATATACAAAGGGCTTCAAAAATTAATCAATCAATTTTTAAATTAAGTTGAGTACCCAATATTTAGCAAAGTGTATGCATGTTATGTGTGAAAACAATGAGAGATATGAGTACAAAACTACAAGATAGATACAGAAAACAATGCAATACATGTGAATCCTAAACATAAATGGTGCATTAAAAAGAATTTGGTCAAAAACTTAGAAGCTAAAATTTTTTCAGTTTCAATTGATCGAAGAAACACCCTCGATCTATCGAAAATATGAAAACTAGTTTGTTTATCCTAATTAATTAACCAAGTGAATACTTAGGTTTATTATTCAGATCTAGGTTAAAACAAAACAAATCATATCATGTAAAGCAATGGAAAAATAAAGAACACAAAGATCTGATGACCCAAGAAAACCAAATTGGTAAAAAACCTGGGGATGATTTAACCTAACTATCCTCAAGGAAAAAAGCAAATCCACTATGAAAGAATTGAAATTTGTACAATAGAACTTAGACTACTAACATTCTATTGTTACCTTGAGTACAAAACTTACTACCATGACCTCATGATAGCTCCGAGTCCACAGACTACTTCTTTTCTTAATCTGCAGCAACCACAAGTTCTCCTACTTGTGAATCTTGATCTTATTGAATGTTCTTTATGCAGCAACTAAGACAATCACCAAGTTCTTGACATAAATCTTAATCTTGATAATCTTATGTGTGTATGAAGGTAAACATCTCTAGATCTCACAAGAGATTTAACACACAGCACAAACAAAAAGACTCTAGAGAGCTTTTGGGTACAAAACCTTAGATCCACAAAAGAAGCACAAGATGCACTCTAAACTCTCTAAAAAGCTCTAAAAACCCTCTCTAGGGTTATCTTATAATGTTCTCTAAATACAAGAAAAAATGGCTCATGATTTGGGCTTCAAACGGTCAAATTATGGGCTTTTTACGTTTGCTGATTTTTTTGCTAATAAGAGACTTTCGATCAATCGTGCCCATGTAATTTTCCCTACATATTTTTCTGCCTAAAAAACATAGCTGACTCTAATTGGCTAGTCTCACCTGTTGTAGCCACCTATTGTAGCCTTCAAGAACCTACCATGACTAGGAAAGGGCAGCCAATAAGATTGAGCCACTTTATTTCCTCAATTATGCTTAAAAGCAATCCAATCTTTTATCCAAACAAAAGACAAATTGTACCAAACATCAATTTAGCACATAGAAAGTCCATAGCCTTATCTTTTAGTTTAAAACCCGTCATTAAGGACACCTTAAGTCCAGTACAAAACTTTCTTCAATTCAAAAATAAGGTAACCATTTTTTTCCCTTATAGTTGAAATTTTTGAGTAAAACCCCATTCAGGTAGCAAAGATTCTCACTATTTTGAAGTTTGTGGGTGAAAATACTAGTGTAGAGGAACTTACCCTCTTAGTTTTCTCTTCTTGCTATCTGTGAGTCGAAGTTTCAAACTTGATGTTCAAAGTTTATTTTTTGCATTTTTGTTATAAGCATTTTTTATTTCTCTCTTGTTAAAAAATCATTGACCTTTGTTCATTATACATTTGAAATTTTGGGCTTAGTTTCACAAATAAACATTTCTAAAGAACCCAAGGGGAATTTAGGATTGTTCCACCATTTTGGCCATTGTTGCAAAACATCCCCGACAAGCGGCATGTTCGCTCCGCCATCTCTTGACATAGCTTGTCCCAGTCAAAGGTGATGACTTTGTTAGCCTCTCTTCTCTAGTGTACACAATCTATATTTTTTAAATATTCGGAATATATATGATGTAATGTGAGTGTGATCAAGTGTTTTAGACTTTATTAAGACCATCAGAAAAATTAATTTGACAATATATTATTGGAAGATGTAAATATAGGCTTTTACAATACATACTTTTTGAACTTAATCTCTTTATGTAGAAGAAACCCATGGCCAATCCTTAAACTAATATTATTTAAAACTACATATTTTATCAAAACATTCAATAACACCTCACTGTAAATGAAAAAAAAAAAAATCACTATCAAAGATTCAAAGTTCAAACATATATATATATATATATATATATATATATATATATATATATATATATAGAGAGAGAGAGAGAGAGAGAGAGAGAGAGAGAGAGAGAGAGACCATGTTGATGGTTGATTTTTAACTCGAGTTCGTTGTAGCTACGAGCTTGATCATTCACTGGAGTTCTTTGTATTAAATATATCCTTTAATAGGTTTTTATGAACCAAATGTAAGATTTGAGGAGGCCAAAATTACAATATTTTAATGGGTTTTAAGTCAGATAAATTAAATATGTAGTTTTTTTTTTCTCTCTCCCTCTCAAAATCTTGGTGGGGTTTGGGGGGGGGGGGGGAGGTAAGTAAATTTTAAGATAATTTTAGATTTTATTAGTATCATAATTGGAAATTTTGAAACGTCGAGGGGGAGGGGGGCATTGAAATAAAATGAAATATAAATGAAAAAAGATTATATGAAGACTCACTACAAATAAGATAATGATTTTGTAAAAATATTGTGAGATTTTATTGTGTCACTAGACTTTCTCATTATAGTAAAGATACACGTAAATTAATAACTGATATAAATATATGTAAAATTATTATTATTAGATTGTAGTTTGTCCTCTTTTTTATCATCAAACTATACTTTTAAATCAATGTGCCAGATGATTCAAACATATGTTTTTATACAGATATTACTATGTATTTTAAGTTATATCTAGTGTAATTTTAAATGTTACACTTACATCCTGTTGGAAAAAACATGTTTGTATTGCATACAAAACATATGCAGAGAAAAATTAATGGATCTACTTGTAAATTTTGGAGTTTAAGAACAAGAGAGCGTACCTTGGTGTAATGAAATTCAAAACCAAATTTTAATAGTACTTGGAAACATTCTTAATTTTCACTCCAATTACACTAACTCCCAAGAAGTATGGTCTCTCAATCAGTTCATATGTATGTGTTCAAGGGAGAATAATAGTGTCTAAAACTCACATACAAACCATTTCATTCCATTCTAAGTGTCTTAAAATTCTGTATGTTTCTCCCTTTGCATCTAACTAATTATCTAATTAGGCTAGCCTTTTAGGCCATTCCAATTGGGCTTAAGTATGTGGCTTGGAATGGGACCAAAACTGAACAAATAAGACACTAGCTCCAATGGGTCTTGAGCTTTTCTGTCCACATTTGACAAGTCCAAAGTTACCATTAATTATATTTAATACCACTATATAGATATAATTGCACTCTAGGCCCTTTTAATAAATTATATTCTAAGACTTTATTGTACATGTTACCCATTCATAAAATATTCATAGTAATACAAAGTCATGAATGTAGACTACCACTTTGAAGATTACTATATCTTAATTCTTGAATATCCGGTTTAATTCTTTAAATTATTCATCATATATTTATGAAATTCATCTTCATAAATATATACTTTAGTAACTTCTTACTAAAGTGGTTAGGCTTAATACTCTGAATAACCGAACCCATTAAACTTATCCCATGGGAATATTTTATATCTCTGTTAAGAGATTATGAATTCCATTTGAGAATATATGTTCCATCAACACTAAATGTGGCTACCCAACATACTGAGGTTTTAATCGTGACTTTAGATCTCACTCCTGATATATCAAAGTAACCTACACCTTATGATCGAGTTCATTATTCTCTCTAAGAGTTGATGTGAATAGAAGTCATGAAATTAATTATTCATTTGACAGTCGTTAAGAGAATAATAAATTTCACAGTGGTCCAATTCAATATATCTTAACTTTTAAAACATATTAACATATCAACTAGAAGTCGCCACTTCTATGATTAAGACAAATCATCTTAATTGATATGTTATAGTCTTCGTAGATGAAATGCCCAATTTTATTACTAATTACTAACTAAAATTCTGAGTTTACAAAGAACTTGTGATCTATATCTTTTGTGACTAAATCACATAAACCACATACTATTCATCTCATGAACTATATGATAATGTTCAAATATTCATGTTACTATTATTTTAGATAATAATAAAACAACTTTATTAATCACAACATAATGTCATACATAACAACATACAATAGGATTTAATGGCACATATCCTAACAATCTCCCACTTGCCCTAAAGACTATTGTGCACTAATTAAACTCTCATTCCCTCCAAATGTGACTCAAAGGTCCCTTGGGGCAAGGCTTTGGTAAAGGGATCTGCTAAATTATTTGCATTATTTATCTTTGCTACTACTACATCTCCTCGAGTAACAATGTCTTAAATGATGTGGTACTTTCTTTCAATGAGCTTTCCTTTCTTGTGATTCCTTAGATCTTTGGATTGTGCAACCGCTCCACTATTGTCACAAAATAATGTGATAGGAACTTGCTCTATTCTTACAACACCAAGATCAGAAAGAAATTTCTTGAACCAAATAGCTTCCTTTGCCGTTTCACAAGCAGTAACATATTCAGCTTCCATGGTGGAGTCAACAATATAAGATTGTTTAACACTCCTCTAACTTATGGCTCCACCTCCCAAGGTGAATACACAACCTGAAGTGGACTTTCTAAAATCAAGATCTGATTGAAATCTAAATTTGTATAACCAATGGGAATCAAATCCTCACTCTGGTAAACAAGCATATAATCTCTTGTTCTCTATAGATACTTGAGAATATGCTTTATAGCTTAGCAATGTTTTGGTCATAGATTTAATTGATATCAGCTGACCATGCCAACTGAATAACAAATATCTAGTCTAGTATAAAGTATGGCATACTTGAGACTTCCTTCTACAGAAGCATAAAGAACTTGTCTCATCATATTTCCTTCCTCAAGAGTCTTAGGCTTTTGGTCATCAGATAGAGGAACTTCATGTCTGAAAGGAAGCAATTGTTTCTTAGAGTTTTGCATGCTAAACCATTCTAGAACATTATCTATATACCCGTCTTGTGACAAACCTAACATCTTATTCTTACGATCTTGCCAAAGCTTGATCCCTAGAATAAAGTTAGCTTCACCCAAGTCCTTCATATCAAATTGGCTTGACAACCAAACATTTACTGATGACATTACCCCTACATCATTTCCAATGAATAGAATATCATCAACATAAAGTACAAGGAACATTACTACTTTATCTCGATGCCTTTTGTACACACATGGTTCATTAAGATTTTGTTCAAAACCAAGTGACTTGATTACTTGATCAAATCTGATGTTCCATGACCTAGATGCTTGCTTAAATCCATAAATGGATCTTTTCAACTAGCATACCATATGCTCTTAGTTCTTTGCTATGAAACCTTCCGGTTGCATCATGTAGACTTCTTCTTCAAGATTGTCATTAAGAAATGCAGTCTTGAAATCCATTTGCCAAATCTCATAATCATAATGAGCAACAATAGATAAGAGAATTTAGATAGATTTAATCATTGCTACCGATGAAAAGGTTTCTTCATAATCAATACCTTACTTTTATGTATGCCCTTTCACCACTAGCCTTACTTTAAAAGTTTCAACCTTTCCATCTATTCCTCTCTTCCTCTTGTAAACCCATTTGCAACCAACAGGTTTAATGCCGTTAGGGGCCTTTACAAGATCCTAAACTTGATTGGAATACATTGAATATAATTTAGATTTCATAACTTTGACCCAATGATGTACATCTATATCATTCATTGCATTTTTATAAGTGTAAAGATCAGTTTCGGCCTCTTCAGAGATTGCTTCATAAGTTTCTCCTAGATCTATGAATCTTATAGGTGGCCTTATAATCCTCCCACTACGACGAGACACCTGTGTACTAGACACGTCATAAGTAGTATCTTGTGGTGTATCTAATACAACCACGTCATCCCTAGTTTCATCCATTGGTTGTTCAATTATAGGTTCATCTAATTCAGCCAAGACAACTTTACTTCTAGGATTAAAATTATTCAAATAATCATCTTCCAAAAATTTGGCATGAATGCTAACAAACACTTTGTTATCCTTATGATTATAGAATAAATAACCCTTGGTTTCCTTTGAATAACCAAAAAACATGCATACTTCTGTTTTTGTTTTCAACTTATTAGACTTCCCTTTCAACACATGTACTGGACATCCCTAAATGTGGAGAAATTTCATACTAAGCTTGTGCCCACTCCACAATTCCTTAGATTTGTTGGGAACTAATTTTGATGGAACTAAATTTAAAATATAAATTGCAGTTTTTAGTGCATTCCCCAAAAGGAAATTGGTAAAATTGAATAACTCATTATGGACCTAACCATTTTTAAAAGAGTCCTATTCCTTCTTTTTGCTACACCATTTTGTTGGAGAGTTCCAGGTGTAATCAATTGGGATACAATACCATTTTGAGTTAAGTAATCCTTGAAATCCTCAAGAAGGTATTCTCCACCACGTTCAAATTGAATGGCCTTTATGTGTTTACCCAATTAATTCTCAATTTCAGCCCTAAACTCTTTGAATTTTTCAAAGGCTTCAAATTTCTATCTCATTAGGTACACATAACCATATCTTGAGTAATCATTAGTAAAAGTGATGAAGTACTCATAACCTCTTTTTGTTTGGGTTGACATAGGACCACATACATTCTTATGAACTAATTCAAGCAACTCTTGAGCTCTTCTACCTTTTGCATTAAAATGCTGTTTGGTCATTTTGCCTTCCAAACAAGAATCACAAACTGAAAATTCATCAAAATCCAATGACTCTGAGGAAATTTGTTTGGCATAGTCCTTCTTCTTTTCCTTGTTGGCAACTCCTAAGGAAAATTGTTTACCATCTTGCTTGGTGAAGTCTTTCTTCTTCTTTTTTTTACCCTTGCCTTTCGATTTAGGTTGAGGTTGAGAAATAGAAGTTTCAGCTATATTGGCATCAACACTGGATGTACCAAGAATACCTTCCGCCGCTACCAATTTATTCATCGATTCAGACAATGAATAAATCTTTTGTTCATATTATAATTAAGTCTAAATTGCTTGAGTATCATATCCATTTGGGATTCTCCATCAATATCGGCATTTTAAACTTCTAGTGTATTCAGATTAGAGATCATCTTAAGACAATGCTCTCTCACTGAAGTACCTTTAGTCATTTTGGTATTATAAATAGTTTCTTACCTTACAAAATGGCCTTGCTCACCAAAAATCTCATTCAGACTTAGCATTATGCCTGAAGCTAGTTCTACATCCTGCATTTGATACTATAGAATATTTGAGATAGATGCTAGGATATAACACTTGGCCATCTCATTAGATTTTTGCCAACGATCATTTCGCTATTTTTCCTCAGAAGGAGCATCTAATGATGGAAAGTTAGGACAAGGTTGAGTAAGCACATATTTGTGCTCTTCAGCAGTAAGAACAATGTCCAAATTTCTTTTCCAGACAACATAGTTGGATCCAATCAATTTGTTTTGATCAAGAATAGCAACAAGTAGACTAAATGATGCCATGATTAAATCTAAAAACAACAAACATGAATATAATAAGTAAACTAGTAATTATCAATTTTGCATATAAACATATAGTATAGAACCTTTATAAAACCATAATATAAAATATGCAATCACAACCCAATCCATGTTTGTAATTCCTTGGTAGCAAGTATATTATAAACACCATAATTGATTGAGAACTATTCTCATTATTAGTGCTATCATGATAACTCTTATCAAACACTAATAATACGTCGTATTAACTTTAGCCTCCAAGTAATAATGACATAGCTCCTTTGGAGGTTAACATTACACTTAGTCTAGTGTACACCATTATTTAGAATCATGTGTAGCCACATTTCATCTCCCTTATTGTGTTTAAACTTATAGTACTATGAAACGAAACAACCTCCTTTGGGATCATGAGGCATATATGCCAAGATGAGGTGTTTATTCACACTACTTTAAATGGGTAGTTCAACCTTGTTGTACTATGAAGTAAACACCTCCTTTGGGATTGCGAGGCATATATGCCAAGACGAGGTGCTTACCCACACAACTATGAATCGATAATGGGGGCCGTGAGATCCAACCGTGTATCTTTCTTTCACTTGATGTTTTAAATTAAAGGTTTTTAATTAGAAAACATGTGTAATCTAATCACACATAGCCTTACACTTTATATCTGTGAAAACACTTTGAAAAATTCCAAATTCACAGTTTTCGATCAATCGAATGTGTATCTCAATCAATCGAAAAAATTAAAAAATTCTCACTTAACAATCTGCTTGGTTCGATTGGTGCTCGATTGCTTCTCGATCTATCGAAAAAGAGCATTCGATCAATCGACTAGCAATCGAATATCAATTGAATCAAACAGATTGGTCTTTCACTCAATCAATCGAAAGCAATTTTCGATCAATCGAAACTCATGAAACTCGAATTTTCCAGAATTTTTTTGAAACAGTTTTCAATGGTTTTTTGTGAACAAACAACCATCATATGAACATGATAGACAAAGATTGATATCAAAACTGAATTCCTTTGATGTTATAGCCTTGAAGTTCAATTTAACATACTTAATATCAAATTTAAACAACATCATAACATCAATATCAATTTTCATCAAACAATCATTTCAACAACCACGTAGAAAAATAAATGTATAATCTTCTAACAACATGAAATTACTATCTCTAATTCCGAAACTCACAAAACATGTTATACAGATTCGAAATTGAAGACCACTCTGATACCAATTGTTGGACAAAATATGTTTGTATCACATATAAAACATATGCAACGGAAAATTAACGGATCTACTTCATTAGCAATTGATAATATGTACTATGTAAATTTCTGAATTTAAGAACAAGAGAGCGTACCTTGGTGTGGCGAAATTCAAAACCAAATATTAGAAGTACTTAGGAATACTCTTAATCTTCACTCCAATTCCACTAATTCCCAAGAAGTGTGGTCTCTCAATCAGTTCATATGTATGTGTTCAAGGGAGAATAATAGTGTCTAACACTCACATACAAACCATTTCATTTCACTCTAAGTGTCTTAAAATTTTGTATGTTTCTCCCTTTGTATCTAACTGATTATCTAATTGGGCTAGCCTTTTGGGCCACTCCACTTGGGCTTAAGTATGTGGCTTGGAATGGGATCAAAAGGGAACAAATAAGACACTAGCTCCAATGGGCCTTGGGCTTTTCTCTCAACACTTGACAAGTCCAAAATTACCATTAATTATATTTAATACTACTATATAAATATAATTGCATTCTAGGTCTTATTAATAAATTATATCCCAAAACTTTATTGTACATGCAACCCCTTCATAAAATATTCATAGTAATAAAAAGTCATTAATGTAGACTGCCACTTTGAAGATTACTACATCTTAATATTTAAATACCTAGTTTAAGCCTCTAAGTTATTTATCATATATTTATGAAATCCAACTTCATAAATATATACTTTAGTAACTCTTTATTAAAGTGGTTAAGCCTAACACTTTGAATAACCAAACCCATTAAACTTATCTGAAGGAAATATTTTATATTCCCGTTAAGAGATTATGAATATCATCTTGAGAATATATATTCTATCAACACTAAATATAGCTGCCTAACATACTGAAATTTTAATCGTGACTTTAGATCTCACTCCTAATATATCAAAGCAACCTACACATCATGATCAGATTCATTATTCTCTCAGGATTAAGAGTTGATGTGAATAGAAGTCCTGAGATTTATTATTCATTTGACAGTCATTGGGAGAATAATAAATCTCACAGCGGTTCAGTTCAATATATCTTAACTCTTAAAATATATTAACATATCAAGATAAATCATCTTAGTTGATATGTTATAGTTTTCGCAGATGAAATGCCCTATTTCATCACCGACTACAAACTAAAATTCTAAGTTTACAAAGAACTTGTGAACTATATCTATTGTGACTAAATCACATAAACCACATACTATGCATCTTATGGACTATATGATAATGTTCAAATATTCATGTTACCACTATTTTAAATAATAATAAAACAACTTTATTAATCACAACATAATGTTATATATAGTATCATACAATAGGATTTAAGGGCACTTATCCTAACACACCTTTCAATAATTTCAAATGTTACACTAATTACACCCTTCAATATTTTTTTATTTGATGCACACTTTGATAGATTTATCATTGAGTTACATTATCTTTATATATTCTTCATATTTTCCAAATTTAAAGACTATAAAAAATCAATAACTATGTAATCAATCAAATGTTTAAAGTTCAAAATTTTGTAAATTAAGATTATGCATCAAAGTTGAGTTTATTAATAAAATAATAAACTATGTCCAATTGGTACGAAATTTCATACGCATGGAACATAGGAAACATATAATCCAGCAATGAGTTTTCAAATTATTAATCTAATAAATAGTTTTAAGTGGCGTAACATTTCTAAAAATTACATCAAATGTAACTTAAATCTCACCCATTTGACATATATTGAATCACAGTATTTTCAAGCTGGCTATTTAGAATCAGTTATACTAAGATTATCCTTTAGGGTGTAGAAAATTAAAGAGAAAACGGCAGCAAATGTCAGGATGGCCGAGTGGTCTAAGGCGCTAGACTCAAGTTCTGGTCTTCGTGAGAGGGCGTGTGTTCAAATCCCACTTCTGACACTTCGTTTAATTTTGGTCTTCGTGAGTGGGCGTGAGTTCAAATCCCACTTCTGACACTTTTTCGTTTAATTTTGGCATCTTTTACTGTCTAGCCAAGCTCTAACGTTTGCACCAATTTTTGTCATTGTGTGGTTGCAATTAGCGATTAAGCTTTCAAAAAGTAAACATGTTCAATTTTGGATGACTTATAAACCCCTATATCTGCGCTGCATATTGTATGTACATATGAATGACAGTGCTGGCCATGTTTAGAGACAGCAGAATATGGAAGAAACCAAAGACAGTTTTCGAATGGATGGAACAAAGATAAATGAAGAGTATGTTGATACATAAATTGCCTATCAGACTAGAGGAAAATTTATTTACAAATGATATTTAAACCTTCAACGTGCATAAAACTGCCACATACTCTGCCGTCAAGGTTGCATTTAGGCCGTAGAATATAGAGGTAACTCTGCAAGCTCTAAGAAAGCTAAGCCCCTCTGAAGCCTTTTGTCGTAGACTCATGATACACTTTCGTTTAATTTGGGCATCTTTTATTCTCATATATAGATTCTTGCTACCATGTGTAACCTTGCTGAATTGATAGAATTCATATTTGAAAATCCCATGATTTGAATTATACATGATCTATTTGTTCTTAACATTTATGCTAATTTTCAAGTCAATTAGATGTTATTTACAATTCGGTCCATAAATTCATCTTTTGTACATTATTTTAAACTACAAAAACTTAAATTTAAACAATTGATTGATAACATCACTATTAATCTTTGATCACCTTGAATTTTTGCAAGTATAGAGAATATATAAAGATAATTTAATTTAATGGTAGATTTGTCAAAATTTACATCCAATTAAAAAATATTGAGTGGTGTAACATTATTTAAAATTACACTAGGTCTAATTTAAACTCAGCCCTAACTTATACAACTTGATTACATTTGGAAACAAAACTAAGCCAAAATCCCAATTCATTAATGAAAAACAATCCAAATTTCTGAACCTTTTTAAAAAGTGAAACAACCTCGAGTAAAGATAGATTTACATAAGAATTTGGACTGAGTGTTCTAATTTAGCCAAATATTATAATCTTGCCCACAAGTAAAAGCCTTTTTAGATCCTTTTTTTCTTGTGTATCCAATTTCATGTTGACAACAAATTTTGCTTTTAAAGAAAATAGACTACATAGAACAAAGCACCAAATGAAAACCACAACAAATTAAATCCACAAGAAAATATTGATGTCAACCACAAACAATCATGTGATGACACAAAAAAAAAAAAAAAAAAATGATACAAATATTTCGCTTACTATATAATCTACTCAAAGGGAAAACATTCCACACTATTACATCACAATTGAAACTTTATAAGCTATCATTAAAAAGGTGCTATGTCTACAACAACAACAACAACAACAACAACAAACCTCAAACTAAAAGATGAGGTGATGTCTTTGAGATTAAGAGATACAGAAGTTTAGAGAAAACAAATCAGGCCATGGATGATTCTTATAATCCCTTAGGGAGTGGATTTTTTTTTTTAGTGGTCGTGTAAATTCACCTTTAATTCCTAATGAGCATAATCTGTAAACACTAACATGGAATTTCAACCTATCTATAAACTTGTTGATAAAAATCATATACTATATTATAAAAATGCAACAAATACACAACCTATTTAATTTGATGAAAAATCTTCCAAGATGCTAAGCTAGTGACTTTTTCCTTTTTATTTATTATGCTAAAGTTTATTTCATCTTTGAATGTGCTAATGTTCTTAGTTTGTTCTTTACTTCAATGTATCTTTTTAGAGTTGGATTAATGATTTCTCTTAAGAAATTTAAGAAAAATTACATTGCTGTTATGAATGAAAGTAGTACAAGAATTATCAATTATTGTTGAGCATGGGATAGCACCCTGTTCATAAGAAACATTGAATACTTAGGGACGTACTTTTTTAAATGCCTTGAATTAATATACAAGGATGTATTATAGAGAGCATATTGGGGGATGATACAAACCTTGATGCATTAGTATGGTTCACTTTAGTCACTCAATTTAATCTGTTGAGGATTTATATTCGACTCTAAATTTTGGGATTAAGATTTTGTTGTTGTTTGAAATATATATATATATATATATATATAGATAGTTTTAAAAAATAGCTAATATCATATCAGAGTGGTGTTCTTTGTCTTTACTATGAATTTTGCCATATTTCTACTCTTTTATTTTTTTTATTTTTATTTTTTAACGGCCCTTTGTTGAACATTGTCTTCTCTTCAATTGTTGTCAAGTTGCAAGATGTCTTCTTATCATATGATTGACGATATTCTTACGATTTTTGTCAAGTTTGAAATATATATTTTATTTGGTTGTAAAAAATATTTAATATCATCTTAGAGTGGTGTTCTTTGTCTTTACTACGAATTTTCCAATATTTCTATTCCCTTATTTTTTGTATTTTTCCCTTTTTCGAAATATTGTCTTCTCTTCAATTGTTGTTAAGTTGCAAGATCTCTTCTTATTATATAATTGATGACATAAGAATTTGTCTCGAGCATTTAACCTTGTACTGCAAGCCCATTGGAGCACATGTTCATGTGGTACGGGATTAAAGTGTTTCTTAATTTGCATGTTCATGTAGGTTTTTTCTATATGGTAACTACATTGATTATTGCTATTTCATCTACTTCTATTGTTAAATTATAAACAAGCATGCACTTGTAGTTTTTTTTTTGGACAAACAAAAGTATCCAAATCTCTTTGACAATTTTGTTTAATTTCAGTTTGTTGCTGAAATTATTCTTAAGTTAGTATTTTTGTATGATTTGCAATTTTGTTTCCATTTGTTACTGAAACTATTAAGCACTTAATGTGTCTGCCATGCTTGCATTGGGATAAAGATGCTTGCCAATGTTGTGTGTGTTGTCTTTATCTTACAATATTAACTAATATTATTATTTTCATGTGTGTTCTAATAAGTATTATTGTTTATTTAAAAACAAAAAAAAACAGCATCTGGTCACTAATGTTTTTACTAATATTGTATTAGCATGGAATGTGTGTGATAATGCTTCAATGCACGCATACAAGAGATTTTCCTCCATTGTCGCTCACTAATAAATATGTTTCCTTAGGTAAGAGGGCCGTGCATCTAGGGTTTACTTCACAGGGATGGACCTCTAGGGCCTACCTTCATGAGGTCCCATGTCATCCAAAAATTATTCCCTTATTTGTAAGGAAAATTTTTGTAAGTTCATAGGTAGTTAGGATCTTTTTAGCTGTTTATTTGACTATAATTAAAAACATGATGACGGACAGATCAATCTTTGGCATAAGCATAGTCGTCAAAACATGAATCGTATCATATCATGTATTGTGAAATATACAAACACTTAATAAAATTTATAAATAAATAATTGATATGCATATATAAAGAGTATATTCATTATGAATTTTGAATATATTCCAGTAATGACTAAATAAATCAAACTAGCATATGTTTATAACATACAAATTCAAATTAATTAAGCTCAAAAGTGACAATACATTGAAAATGACCCAAAATAATAATTTATTTTTGTCATATTGCCTAATCAATGTCATCTAAGTCAATGTTATCATCATATTCATCATTTTGCAACAAACTTATTTTTTTATTGAAATTTTCTTCATCATCATCAACATTTACTATCTCTTCTTGTTCTTTTATTTAAATAATTTAAACAAAAAAATGTTTCTTCAAAGCATTCTAGTTTCTTAGACTTTTATCAGTAATGAAAAAAAATGAAAAATGGTTATACCTTGTTCATAGTATAAAAACGAAATTTGTTAATATGAAAGTGAAGTTTAAGTGTGTAGTCCAAAATTTGTAGGAAAAAAAAAAAAAACTTATGAATATGTTATTTAATTAGGCTAAATTAAATGACCTAATAATTTTATATTAAAAACAAGTCTAACAGCTTGTTAGATTTAAATAAAAGTACAAATTTTAATCCCAAAAAAAAAAAAAAAAAAAAAAAAAACTCATTTTAAAGCATATGTTTAGTTACCTTACGATACATATATGATTTTACAATATGATATGATTCATACAATACACTCAGTGTAATTTTATCCCTAACACTAATCTTGAATTTCTAAATTTGCAAAACAATATTTTGTTAAAAAATCCAAATGCAGATACATAAAAATATCTTCATTGTCTTGGCAATAGAAAATATTCCTCTTCAAATGAGTGTCAATTCTACAGACTCTTAGTCATGTACTTGTGCTCCTATATTTTTTTTCCACAACTTCTTAGCTTTCGTCTCCATTGTAAATTATATATATATATATATATATATATATATATATAATCTTTTAATCCTTGGCCAAACACTAACAGATGGTTGCTAAAAGCTTGTCTAGTTTTCTTCTCCTAGTCTTTTTCTATTATCTCGTCAGATTTGTCTTCCAAAGCAATATTTAACTTTTATTGGACCAAGACATCCACAACTTGGTATTGCCACATGTCTATGTTGTTCATTCCATAAAATCTCCTTACCTTAGATACACTAACCATTCAGTAAAATCTTCAAAATACAAATTCCTAGGTGGAGAAGTTTGGATCTGATACCGGTTTATTGTGCCAAAGACATTCTGGAAGCACTACCACACAAGATTGATTGTAAAATTGTTACTATCTTGAGAAAGATCTCACAAACAAATAATAGGAATCAAGAAAACTTTGAAAAGAAAAAAATTTACACAGCCACACAAAAAAGAGAATACTAATGATTTAAATGATTCGGTCTTTGGCCTGCGTCCATAGATAACAACAAAGAGAAAATTTCATTAACAAATTTGGAGAATATAGAGTTGTGGAGTCACTCTGGGTAGCGGCTCTGGGAAATTTTTTAAGATAGTTATTAAGAAATTTAAATTATACAAAATATAATAAAAAAGAATTTGAATATATATATATATATATATATATATATATATATATATACTGTGTGTGTGTGTGTTTCTCAAAAAAAAAAATATATATATATTGAAATTACAAAAAAAAAAAAATAAATTTGTACAATTTCATTTTACAAACAAAATTAAAAAGCAAAAAGTGAATGATGAGAAATTAAGTGAGACTTGAGAATTCTTACCTTCTTCTAAAAACAACATGAGACTTGAGAATGTTGACACAAGGATAATAAAGTGATAAGGAGTCTAAAATGATGATAGAAAAGAGAAAAAAGTGTAACTTTTTATGTTATTTGGGCACATTTTTAATGTTATTTGAACACTTATTTATTTTTTCTGTTTAAGGGGTTAATAATAATGTTTGGGACCCAAGATTATTTTTGTGAGTGATGCTAGAAGTACAATAAAATGTCACAACAATCCCAACATTAGAATACAAACAAATTTTAAATTATAGATTACCAAAAAAAAAAAAAAAAGCTCCTATGTGAGCAAACATGCTAATTTTGGATTGTTATGACATTTTATTATCTCTAGCATTACTCTTTTTTTATTGAACCCTTTTTTTTTTTAATGGAGTTCCAGCCTGTAACATTTGCTTTTGTGATTTTGCTCTTTATCATTAAACCAAAACACAAATTAGTTTTTTATGTAGATAGGGATTGAACTTTAAATCTCTTATTCAACCATTAAACATTTTACCAATTAAGCTAATTAGAACTCACAAGGTAAAAAAAACATGTTAATTTTTAAAAAAAAGTGTATATAATTTTATTTTGCAAGTATAATACATTTTTTTAATAAGTCAAGATAGTCCTCTAACCACCTGACTACTATGTGTAGCCATCGGTGGTTAGAAGACCATCCTGATTACTATGTGCAGCCGCGGATGGTCACTCTCTTAAAAGCTAAGGTCCGTTTGGTAAGGTAGTACAAATAACAGTTTTCAGTGTTTGAACACTGAAAACTGTGGGCTCCTAAAATAGGTCGCCAACGAGTTTGATAAGAGATTTTATATAGAAGTGTTTGAGTTACATTTCTCATTTTTGGATGTTTGAATATTGAATTTAGAGAACTCCTCTTAGAGCAGCCACATTGGTGGAGCCATATTTTTTACCTTTTAGCAGTCAAAAAGCTACTTTATCTACTTTAACATCTTATTTTATAACAATACCAACATTAATGGTTCTATATTTTTTAGCATTTCATTTAAATATTCTTTTTTATCTTTTTTTATTCTTCTTCTGTTCGTCATCTTTTTCTCTCACAACATTCACAAGCCACACAAACTAGCAAAACCCATAAACACATCAACGATCACAAGCCACACAAAACAATAGGCTGATCAAGATACAACCCACCACGGCCACCACACCCACAACCCCAAGAGCCTATCACTAGGCTGGTAGAACCTGCAAAGCCAGAGCTAACATCTAATCAATTCCAACAATTCTAGCAAATCGATTTTAGCAACCCACAATTCCAACAAACTAATTTCAGCAAACCACCAAACCGACCCACAATTCCAGCAAACACCAAACTGATTTCAGCAACCCAAAATTTCAGCAAATCCTATTTTAGCAATTCTAGCAACCCAAAACCACAATTCTAGCAAATCACAACCACAATTCTACCAAACCACCCACGAACCCACTCACACCACATATCTAGCAACCCACCACGAACCCAGCAACCCACCCACAAGCCCACACTGACCCACCACCGTGAACCTACGAGAGAGAGAGAGAGAGAGAGAGAGAGAGAGAGAGAGAGAGAGAGAGAACCTTTTTTTAATGAGAGAAGAGAATAAACAAATAATTTTTTTTATGCCTTCTTGCTATAGTGTACAACTACTTTTGGTTGCTTACTGTAGCAAGATGGTAAAAAAATCTACCTTTGGCTCCACCAATGTTGGGCACTAATTAAAGTTTGTAGTGCTAAAAATGGCAACTTAGCTTTTTAGCACTACCAATACTAATGCTTACCATTTTTTAGTTTTAAAATAGCATTGTTTAATGGCACTTTTGTAAATATTTATAAAAATGTGAGACCCACTTGATAAGACCTAACATAACTACAACTCACTTTTTCCTCCCTTCTCTTTCTCATCCCTTCTCTCTTCACTTTCAATTTTCTTCATCTCTCTGTTCACCTCCATTAATTGTACATTTTTGAAAGTTACCACTTTTTTAGGAAAATACATACACATACCAAACAATCATATTTTTTCACATTTTATAATATGTTGTTTGAAACATGGTATTAAACACATTTTTTGCATTATGATTACTTTTAAAACATATTTTCAAAATACCTTTTAAACCAAAGTTTTTACATCATTTAAAATAACAATACTTGATAGCTACTACTAAACAGGACCTCAATTATGCCCAAAAAAAAAAAAAAAAAGCTAATGATCTCTACAACACAAAATTTCGTACTATAGTTAAAACAAAGTGAAATATTTTCTGCTCTCTAATTTGTTATCACTCCACAGGACCACGACATTGACAAATAGCTCTCTTCGTATTCCAATTGCATATGGCAGTATCACCCCTACCAGGGGCCTTAGACAGAGCGACCCCCTCTCTCCCAGCCTCTTCCTTCTATATGCTAAAGGCCTATCAGCTCTCATCTACTAGGCTGGCCGTACCCAAGCTCTCCATGGTATATCCATTTGTAGGGGCTACCCAAACATCACCCACCTATTTTTCGCGGATGATAGCCTTTTATTTTGCAAGGCTAGTGCCCAACAATGTCTAGAGCTAGTTCAAATTCTTAACTCCTACGAAGCGGCTTTGGGACAGAAAATCAGTGCAGATAAGTCTTCAATTTTCTTTAGCCCCAACACTCCCAATGATGTTAAGGAAGAAATCTTAAGCATGCTTGGCCCAATGCAGTGCTCCCAACACAGGAAATACCTCGGCCTTCCTTCTCTAATTGGTAAATCCAAAAATGAAGTCTTTGCCGATATTAAAAAGAGGGTGAGCAAGAAGTTGGCTGGCTAGAAGAAAAAGCTCATTTCCATTGGGAGTAGAGAGATCCTCATAAAATCAGTTGCTCAAGCAATGCCAACATATACTATGAGTTGCTTCCAATTGCCAAAGACTCTATGCAATGATTTAGAAAGAACGATGAGGAATTTTTGGCGGGGCCAAAGAAACCAGGAGACAAAGTTGGCGTGGGTGAGTTGGAAAAAATTATGCAAATTAAAGCTTTATGGGGGCATGGGATTCCGAAATCTCCAAGCTTTCACCTTAGCTCTCCTTGCCAAACAAGGATGGCGGATTCTATCAAACCTAAACTCCCTAATGGCTCAAGTCTATAAAGCCAAATACTTTCCCCTATGATGATATTTTGAATACAAAGTTGGGAAGCAACTCGAGCTACGCTTGGAGGAGCATCTATAACAGTCTTGAGGTTATTAGAAAAGGCACTAGATGGCGGGTGGGCCATGGCAAGAGAATCCACATTTGGGAAGACAAGTGGCTTCCAACTCCAACCACTCACAAATTGATCTCCACTCCGAGGGCTTTTGAGGATTTCCCAATGGTCTCGTCCCTCATTGATGAGAATAGCAAATGGTGGAAATCGGACTTGGTGAAATCCCTTTATCTCCACTTTGAAGCCAATGAAATCCTAAAATTCCCTCTCAATTACAGCCTCCCTGAGGACTCTCTAATTTGGTTGGGCAATAAAAAATGCTCATTCACAGTGAAAAGTGCCTATTATGTCGCCAAGGAGCTGGTTGAGACAAGTTCACCTAGAGAAAGCTCATCAAACCACCAAGCTTCCCCTTTCTGAAAGAAAATTTGGCAGTTAAATGTTCCTTCAAAGGTTAAAATTTTTGCATGGCATATGTGTTTCAATGGCCTTCCAACAATGCTTAATCTTAGGCAAAGGGGTTTAAATACTGTTGGCTTTTTTCAAATATGTGACAAGGATTTGGAACCAATTTCCCATGCTTTGCTTCATTGCAACCATGCAAAGAAAACCTGGTCTTGTTGGAGTGATTGCCGCGTGAACCTCTCTTCTCCAACTCAAGACTTCATTGGCATCACATCCCAAATTCTTGAGAAAGGGTCCTCCACTGATTTGGACCTTTTTTTCATGGCTGCTTGAATTGTTTGGGGAAACAGAAACAATGTCATTCACAACAACGCTGGCTGCCCTCTAACTCAAGTTTGGGAAATTGCAAAACAATCGTTGATAGACTTCACCACTTCCAATTTACATGATCACCCCTCTCACCCCACGATCAGAGCTCATTGGTCTCCACCCCCTTTGGGTTTTCACAAAATTAATGTTGATGGGGCAACAACAAATGACGGAGAACACTCTAGTATCAGAGTTATTATCAGAGACCACACCGGAGCCAATATTGGAGCTTTCAACAAGCTGCTTCTGTCGGCTTTTCTTGCTTTTGTCATTGAGGCTTTTGCTTTGCACCAAGGAGTCCTTTTTGCTGCAGAAATGGGCACTTCCAAAGCTATTTTTGAGTCTGATGCTTTAGCTCTTATTCAGAGAATTAACTCTAATAAAAATGGGGGAGTTCTCAGTCACATTCTACAGGATATTAGTGAAAGGAAAATGAAAAGCTTGAAAGAAAGAAACGGAAGTTGAGAGAAAAACTGTAATGGAGAATTCTAGAAACTATATTCAAGATTGCTCAAATGAAAAATTACATGCAACTCTATTTATATAGCTCCTATAACTGAACACGTGATATTTAACCAAAACAACCTATCCTAATCTCACGGAATAAATATCTGGTTTGGTACAGAAAATATCTAGAAGAAACTATCTACTGCAGAACACTGAAGCAAAGCTACGGAAGATGACCAAGCCTGAAGTATTAAACCAAAACGTTGTCGTATTAGTAAATGAGAAACAGTGACGTCTTGAGTCATAAAGAGCATGGTCTTCACTTATCCAAACGATGCCATTTATTTATAAAGGAAACGACACCGTTTGGTAAGTTCCCGTTATCTAGTTGTTGCAATGGAATTTGATAAATCTGGCAATGAATGTCTTCCTCTTTCATCCCCCCTCAAAATCAAGGGGGTGAGAGACGCCATGATTTTGGAGCGTAAGAACTGAAATAGAGCAGTAGGAAGACTCTTAGTAAACACATCGGCAAGTTGATCAGCCGTGACGATGAACTTGACTTGAAGATCCTTGCGAAGCACATGATCACGAATGAAGTGATAATCAACTTCAATGTGCTTCGTTCTGGCGTGAAAGACAAGATTAGAAGCTATGGAAAAGGTAGAGACATTATCACACCAGAGCTTGGGAGGAGAAGAAAGAAAAATGCCCAAATCCTTTAATAATTGACGAAGCCAACAAAGTTCAGCAGCGGTGGAAGCCAAGGCACGATACTCAAATTCAGTTGAGGAACGAGACACAGTGAGTTGCTTCTTGGCACTCCAAGTGATAGGGCTGTACCCCAAATAGACCAAGTAACCTGTGGTTGAATGCCAATCATAGGGATCACTAGCCCAATCCGAGTCAGAAAAGGCTGAAAGAGACAAAGGACCAGGTTGGAGGAAGATGCCATAGTCCATGGTGCCATTGAGATACCGGAGAATATGCTTAGCAGCAATGAGATGCACATCAGTGGGTTTGGACATAAACTAGCAGACTTGATGCACAGGAAAGCTGAGATCAGGGTGAGTAAATGTCAAGTAATGGAAAGAACCCACCAAGCTACGATAAGGATGGGGATCTGCTAGCAAAGAACCTTCATTAGGCACAAGTCTCATGTGAGGAGCACAAGGAGTATTGACAGGCTTAGAAATAAGCATACTGTGCCTTTCAAGAAGATCATGAGCATACTTGGCTTGATTCAAAAACAATCCTTTAGCAGTCCTTGTGATCTAAAGACCCAAAAAGTAGTGAAGATCACCAAGGTCCTTGAGCTCAAAAGCATGGCTAAGTTGCAGAATAAGAGAATTGAGAAAGGAAGGGTTGTTGCCAGTAAGAACAATATCATCCACATAGACAAAAAGATAAACCAGAATTTTTCCTTGTCTAAAAATGAAAATAGAGGAATCAGCAAGTGAGGCATGAAATCCCAGATGAAGCAACTGAGTAGAAAATCTGTCAAACCAGGCACGGGGGGCCTGTTTGAGGCCATAGAGTGACTTATGGAGCTTGCAAACATAGTTAAGGTGGATGGGATTAATGTACCCTGGAGGTTGAACCATATGAACCTCCTCCTTAAGTAAACCATGAAGGAAAGCATTCCTAACATCAAGCTGCCGCAGAGGCCAATTGAAGTGGACAGCCAAAGAGAGAATAATCCTTACTATAGGAGGCTTGATGACAGGACTGAATGTTTCCTCAAAATCCACACCATATTGTTGATGAAACCCCTTAGCAACCAGTCGAGCTTTATACCGACTAATAGAACCATCACTGTTGTGTTTGAGCTTAAACACCCATTTGCAACCAACAACATTTTGAGAAGGTGATGAAGGAACCAAACTCCAAGTACCCTGCCTTTGTAAGGCCTCAAACTCCTCATCCATGGCAGAACACCATTGAGGAAATTGAGCGGCAATCTTGTATGTAGGGGGGTCAGTAAGGGTATAGTCAATGGAGGTAGGTTTGGCAACACAGGCTTTTGGTTTGGAAATGCCAGCCTTAGATCTAGTAACCATGGGATGGGTATTAATGGTAGGAAGGACAACAGGTGGAACAATATTTGTTGACTCGGGTGCAGTAGACAAAGACTTAGTAATAATGGGAGCAGTGGAAGGAGGAATAGTATATGGCATATCTGCAGGAGGTGTATTACTAGTGGGCGATATTTGTGCATTAGGGGAGGATAGCTGTGATACTGGAACAGGAGTAATGGACTGTGTCAGTAAGGGATCAGAGGATGTGTGAACAGATGGTGGAGAGATGTGCAAGAGATAGGCTTGCCAGGCAGGAAACGTGGAAAACTGAGAAGTAGCATTCGAATTTGAGAGACCAAAGACCTCAGGACCCAAGAATTCATTCTCATTAACCAATACATGCCGAGAAAGATATATTTTATGAGAAGAAGGTTCATAACAGATGTGCCAGGCCACAAATGCGTTGATCCCTTGTGATAACTTAGATTAATTAATTAGCCCAGTTATTAATTAATCAAATTAACATGCAATATCACGTGGTAGCACAAACAAATCACCAAACTAAGTAAAAAGCAACAGAAATTAAATGACACGGTGATTTGTTTACGAATGGGGAAAACCTTACGGCAAAAACCCCACCGGGTGATTTAAGGTCACCACTCCCGAAACTCCACTATTATCACAACAAGCAGTTACAAGTAAGGAATTCCAGTACCTTACCAACCTACAGTTGAACTCTTACCCCAATACCCAATTGGACTTGTTCTGTAGTGACAGTTTCTCCTTTCAATGCACGGCTCCCAAGTACGTGACTAACCAGATGCGCGAATCCCAGTACGCGACTTCAAACACCAACTAGAGAGAAAGAGAGAGAGTTGTTGGCTGCAAAGTTCTTCAAATCATCAGAGATGAACTAGGGCACGAACTTTGTCTTTCAGATCACAAATTGCATGAACAAGAAGTTCTGAATGAATGTGCAACTTGCATCATCTTGACGGCCCTTAAAATAATCCTTTTATATGTCTAGGGTTAGGAGAAAAGAAGTCTCAAAGACACATTCACGGATTGGACTTGAAACAGAACTGAAAATCTCTTTTCTTTAATTCTCGACAGATAGAGGTGTCGAGGATCTGTCGAGAAGCTGTCGAGGCTCGGGGCAAAACAGCTTCTTAAAGCTCGATAGATGCATGTGTCGAGGTAGGTGTCGAGATTTAAAATCTTGCACTTCCTTGCTTGTTTCTTGGACAGACTTTGATGACTTCAACACTGGATCTTGAAACACTATTTCTTGAAGTGTTAAACACATCATAAATCTACCCAATTACAAGTAAAGTGCGTTTTATCTAAGGATAAGCCAATTACATAAAATAGAGACATATGTTCACAAACTTGAACTACATATGTCCTAACAATCTTCCCATTTGGCAATCCGTGACAAAACCACAACAAACAAATAAAAATTTGAGAGAAGTCATAAATTACTTAACTCATACTCACTTGTTACATACAGTAAAATCTATCCTAACACAAACTCTTGAAAAACTTTGCAAGAAGAGAGTTTATGGCAAGTAGACTTTGACAACCTGTATCTCTGAAACACTTATAAACAAAACACATCAAGGCATCTTTGTGTGAAACAGAAATAATAGATCACATACAAGTAAAGAAACATGTGTATAAAGACAGAAAAGAAACAACACATGTAAAGGTAGGTGAAAGAAAAACATACATCATCATATATAAGAAGAGAATAAATACAATGTATGTCAATACATGATCAATGTATCTCTAGAAAGATGAAAAGGAAAAAAATACATATGATCACCTCACTACATCCCTCAATCTACACTCCCCCTAACAAAAATGTCCTATGCTAACACTTCCCCTAAACATGACTACTATCATACAGACCAAACTACTCCCCCTTTTTGTCACGAGTGACAAAGGGTAGGTCATGTAGACATCTCATCCGAAGAGCTCGCATCTCCATCATCATCATCGTCATCGCCATCGCCATCATCATCAGCCTCAGTCTCAGTCGACACATGAGGTGGCGGAGGAGAAGCCTCTGGTGCAAAGCCGCCCATGGTCGCCTGTCGCCTATCGCCTGGCAATGCGACCAACATGAACGTTCACCTGATACAGCTCTGTAGAGAGTGTATCTAGGCGAGCATCCATGCGCTGAAGCTGCGCCATGATGTCTCCTAATGTGACGTCGCTCGAAGAAGAAGCAGATGCTCGAGCGGATCTGGAGGTAGTCGGACGGGAGGAAGGAGTGGCACCGTCGGACTGTCTCGATCTAAACTGTGCCTCGCTACGTTTTACGGTAGCGGCGTCTATGGCAGACATGACATGGAAAGGATCGGACGAAGGGAAAGGGACGGAAAAACGGCAAAGAATCCTCGTGATAGCCGAAGGAAAAATGAGCTTATCACGGGTGGCCGTATCTCTATAGACATCTATGATGGAAAAGATAAAGTGTGAAGGAAAGTCTATAGATAGATCCTCTAGGAGGGACAACAAAAACCGAGCACGAGGCTCTGTGATAGAGTTGTAGTGAGAGAGTGGGTGCAAAACAAAAGTCATCACCATGTTAAGGAAACGAGGACCTTTAGCAAAAGGTCGACATGGTGTGTACATATGATCTCTCCAAGAGGAAGGACGCTCACAGAACGCCGAGATCATCTCGTCTTTGGACACAGTCCAGAGACGCTCACAGCTAGGGTAATCAAGATGATCCACCCTAGGGACATGAAGAACCTCAGAGACTAACTCTGGGGTGACAGCAAAGTGCGTACCTCGAACGCAAGAGTAGAAAAGAGGTACTGAAGAATCGATCCCGTGGATGTTGGGGTAAAACTCCTGTATCAACACAAGTGGACATGTGATCGGGACGTCACACAGTGACTCCCAAGCCCGACTGTGTATGACATCGGGAAGGTCGGTGTCGGCAAAGTCTGCCAGGACAACGTGGCGTTCCGAATGAACACCTCGTTTAGAGAAGTTCTCCGAGAAATCCTTATGGGCTTTCTCATCACGGAACCGGACAGAAAGAGGAGTAGAATCTGAAGAAGACTGTCCCTTAGAACGCAGAGGGTTCTAGGATGGAATGGACCTATGCTTAGGTGCCATAGACACTACTAACGCAACCATAGAGAGGGGGAAAGAAGAAGAAACAAGCAGAAAAGTTCCAAACAGTTCAATATAGGAAGAATATACTGAAAAGAAAGAACGTATGCATGGAAAATGCATGAACATGTGACATGCAACATAAAGACATCATGGGCTCAGCCCAATCCAAACCTAACAGCACACAATAGATAGACACACATCTAAATGCATGAAAATACAATTAGAATGCGAATGTGATGCAATGCATGTGGTTTTGAAGATCAAATCTATAAAACCAACTCAACAATTTCATGAAAACCTCAAAAATTTTGAAAAATCCCAAAAATTTTCAAGAACACAAAACCTAGGGTTTTAGAAAGCATGAAATGCATGAAAATGAGAGATAAGACGCTTACCAAGTAATGAGAATCGAGACAAACACTTGAGAAAGCCTTGGGAAGGGGTTTGGAGGGTGAGAGAAATGTTTTGGAAGAGAGAAAAGGAGTTTTCGAGCGAGAGAGGTCGAGCGAAGTGAGACAGAAATCGCGAAGAATCAATATATAGACCTTCAGTAATTCTCGACAGCTGAAGGTGTCGAGAGGTGTCGAGCCTGCTATCGAGACAGCTATCGAGAAAAAGCACTTCGACAGATAAAGCTATCGAGGGCATGTGTCGAGAAGGAAGAATCAACCAAGAAGGAACCTCGATCGATCCAGAAGCTGTCGAGAAGCTATCGAGCAGACAGAAAGTTTCTCGATCGATCCAGCAGGTGTCGAGGTATCTATTGAGACTGCGATAAGAAAAAGTCTAAGAAGCTCGACAGACAGCTATGTGTCGAGAGGTATCGAGGAGGTGTCGAGATGCCTTTAAAAATAGTTTTTCAGAAGAAGAAAAACACAGACATGAATGCAATCATACATGCAACTCAACCAAAGATCCAATCAACACATTAAGCTTTCAAAAACATCTCTCAACAAGAATTTTGATGCACATGTATCTCAAAGCACGCACACACACACTAAACAAGTCTAACCAATTTTATATTTCAAAAACAAGTCCAGACAGTTTAGTGAGCATACATTAACGCATGTAAACCTTGTGATGGCCAAATCACATTGTACTTGCACATGTATCAAGAATAGCAAAGAATATTGCGTGTTATGTGTGAAAACATCGCAAGATTGCATAAGTGTCTCAATGCTATGATGATTTGAGATATGAGAAAATCACTTTAACTCACACACAACCGTTTGATGGGGACTATCACCTTCGAGGTACATCCTATAACTCCCACATCTTCTAGAAAACACGCTTGCAACCATATTTTAAAGCATTTTTGATCTTTTTGCTTTTTATATCTTTGCATATTTTCTTTTAACAAGCATATCATGCATGAGCATACAAGAGAGAGAAAAGAAATACCCAATTATGTTAAGCTTTTGACATTGCACTTTTGCTATGCCGAAGCATACAGATATCATTGACATTGCACTTTTGCTATGCCGAAGCATACAGATGTCATATTATGATTGGCGAGTAACAGTGGTGAGATGGTTATTTATGCCTTTCTCTTAGGATTTTCTAGTTCAACCCGTCAAAAAGAGTGATACGAGTGTTAAGAAGAAGAGATCACTTAACCTTACTCATCATAAACAAAGAGCTACAAAGCTCACTTGCTTAGTTGTGCAGAAGAATGCTCATCTAAGCTACAGGTGATACAAAGTTTAGAAAATTCTGTTTCAATGGCCATTTTAAAAGTTCACATGAACCAATGTACACAAACACACACTGTTTTTGTATTTTTTCAATTTTTCAAATTTTTTTTTATTTTTATTAGAAAAGCAAAAAATAAAACACAAAATTGAAAACACGCACACAAAAACATGTAAAGCAAAACAATGCATAAAACTAGATGCATATGCATGAGGAAGAAGAAGAATAGAAAGAGATCAATCCATGGAGATGACATCGATGTTTTGACGAAGGAACTCAAAACGTTTGCTATCTAGAGGTTTGGTGAACAGATTAGCTTTTTGGTCATCGGTGTGGATAAACTCAAGGGTGAGAACATCATCTTCGACAAGCTCCCTAATGAAGTGATGTCGAATCTCTATGTGCTTGGTTCGAGAATGTTGAACCAGATTCTTAGAGATATTGATGGCACTGGTATTGTCACAATAGATGGTGAGATGTTCTTGACGAATACCATAATCATGAAGGAGTTTTCGCATCCATAGGAGTTGGGTGCAACAGCTACCAGCAGCAATGTACTCAGCTTCAGTAGTGGATAATGAGATGGAGTTTTACTTTTTGCTCATCCAAGAGACCAAATTATTTCCCACATAAAAACAACCTCCTGAGGTACTTTTTCTATCATCAGCATTACTAGCCCAATCAGCATCAGAATACCCAACTAAGACATTATTTGTGTCTTTGCTATACCACACACCAAAGTTGGCAGTAGTCTTGACATACTTGATGATTCTTTTTAAAGCAGTCATATGTGACTCTTTGGGATTAACCTGATATCTAGCACACACTCCTACACTGTAACTAATGCCAAGTCTACTAGCAGTAAGGTAAAGAAGACTACCTATCATGCTTCTATAAAGTGAAGAGTCTACACTTTTACCTAACATGTCAACAGTAAGTTTAACATTTGGGCTCATAGGGGGTTCTAACAGAACTAGCAGATTCCAATCCAAACTTTTTCACAAGATTCTTAGCATATTTAGATTGAGAGATGAATATACCTGAATCTTGTTGACGAATCTGCAGTCCAAGGAAGTGAGACAGCTCTCCAATCATGCTCATCTCGAACTCTGCTTGCATGAATTTTGAGAATTCTTGAGCAAGCTCATCCTTAGTTGATCCAAAGATGATATCATCAACATAGACTTGAGCAACCACCAGCTCACCAGCTTTTCTTTTGATGAAGAGAGTTTGATCAGCCTTTCCTCTTGTGAACTCATGTGATATCAAGTATTGAGTCAATCGGTCATACCAATCTCTAGGTGCCTGCTTTAATCCATAGAGGGCCTTTTTGAGGTACAACACATGATCCGGAAAGTGTGGATCAATGAAACCTTTAGGTTGAGCCACATAAACATCCTCTTTAAGCAATCCATTCAAGAAGGCGGTTTTCACATCCATCTGATATAGCTTGAACTTCAAGTGACATGCTAAGGCGAGAAGGATTCTGATGGACTCCATACGAGCAACTGGGGAAAATGTTTCATCATAGTCTATACCCTCCATCTGAGTGTATCCTTGAGCTACAAGTCGAGCCTTGTTGCGGATTACATTGCCCTCCTCATCAGTCTTATTTCGGAATATCCACTTGGTACCGATGACATGCTCGCCCTCCGGTCTGGGGACTAAGGCCACACATCATTCCTCTGAAACTGAAGCAGTTCATCATGCATTGCTTCTACCGAACTTTCATCCTGAAGAGCTTCCTCAACTTTAGTAGGTTCAACCTGTGACAAATAACAAGAGTATGACACAAAGTTAGCAACACACTTATCAACTGTGCGTTTCCGCAATGTGAGTTCATTCATGTTTCCCACAATAGTTTCTGGAGAATGATTTAATTTGATTATGGAGGAAGGTCCTTTGTCTTCATGACACTCAGAATCTGGTGATGTAGGAATGTCTACTAGCTCTTCTGCAACACTTGGAGTACTAAGAGTAGTTGGAGATGTAGGCTCTTGTTCCATGAGCTCTAGAGCTCTCCTAGGTTCTGGATGGAAAATCTCTTTAGGGAGTTCCTCATCAATTTTCTCAGAATCGACATCTGAAGACTCATCAATAACAACATTCACTGTTTCCATGACCTTCATGGTTCTTTTGTTATATACCCGATAAGCCTTACTTGTAGTAGAGTATCCTAGAAATATCCCTTCATCACTTCTGGAATCAAACTTCCCTACATTCTCTCTATCCTTTAGAATGAAGCAAGTGCTTCCAAAAATTCTGAAATACTTCACATTTGGCTTTCTTCCTTTCCACAACTCATATGGAGTCTTTTTGGTGCCGGGTCTGAAGTACACTCTGTTCACCGTGTGACATGCAGTGTTGACTGCTTCACCCCATAAATTTCTAGCCACATCCTTGCTGTGCAGCATGGCTCTAGCCATCTCCTGGATAACCCTGTTCTTTCTTTCTACTACACCGTTTTGCTGAGGAGTAATAGGAGCAGAGAACTCTTGAGATATACCTGATCTTGTGCAGAATGACTTCAAGTATGAGTTCTCGAATTCTTTACCATGATCACTTCGAATTCGGTCAATTTTCAGGTTCTTCTCATTTTGTAGTCTTGTACACAGTGCTTCAATGTGCTTAGGAGCATCAGACTTGGATCGTAGAAGAATAACCCAAGTGTACCTGGTGAAGTCATCTACTACAACCAAGATGTATCTCTTACCTCCAAGAGATTCGGTTCTCGTAGGACCCATAAGATCTAAATGCAATAGCTCCAAAGGTCTGGATGTAGCTGATGTCTGAGTGCTTGGATGCTTAGCTTTCGTCTGTTTCCCAAGTTGACATGGTCCACACACAACATTGTTCAGCCTACTCAGCTTTGGCATTCCTAGAACAGATTCATGCTTAGATACAATAGAAAGATGTTTGTAACTAGCATGCCCCATCCGTTGGTGCCACAAGTCTTTATTTGGCAACCGAATACTATTGCATACAATATCAGCATTAGGTACCAATCTATAACAGTTGTCTAGAGTACGTACACTACTTATGAGTTTCTTTCCAGATTCATTTATAACAAGACATTTTCCTTTGGAGAATAACACCATGAAGTCTTGATCAGATATCTGGCTTATACTCAACAGGTTCACTCTTAGGCCATCCACATAGAGAACATTTGCCATGTCTGGTAGTCCAGGTAGAGAGATAATTCATTTCCCTTTTATCTGTGACTTGCTCCCATCACCAAAGGTGACATTTCCACCTTTCTTAGACTCGAAGACTTTGAATAGGGATCGGTCTCCAGTCATGTGTCTAGAGCAACCACTATCAAGGTACCACAAGCATGTGTCCATCACTTTAAAGGCGGACTTCATCATGAAACACACTTCGTGCTTAGATGACAAATTGGTAGGAATGGTATCTTCTCTCATTTGCCTTTTTCGAACTAGGCCTTTAACTTTAACTCTGTTCAGACAAACTCCTTTACACATTTTGAATTTGAGACAGTCTAGTTTCTGCTTGTACAAACTGAGATTCTTTTCAATAATCATCACGGAAAAAATCAAATAACTTTTAGACTTGTAGTTTCTGAGACACTCAAGGAAAAGAGATTAGAAAAATAAGATGTATTTGATATCACAGATCTCTTCAATTAAGAGACTGTCATTTATCCATGGCAGCAGGGGTCAAAAGGATCACACACAATGGATTAAACCCTAATCAGAGTGTGCTTGCTCTGATACCACTTGATAGGCCACAAACGCGTTGACCCCTTGTGATAACTTAGATTAATTAATTAGCCCAGTTATTAATTAATCAAATTAACATGCAATATCACGTGGTAGCACAAACAAATCACCAAACTAAGTAAAGCAGCGGAAATTAAATGACACGGTGATTTGTTTACGAATAGAAAAAACCTTATGGCAAAAACCCCACCGGGTGATTTAAGGTCACCACTCCCGAAACTCCACTATTATCACAACAAGCAGTTACAAGTAAGGAATTCCAGTACCTTACCAACCTACAGTTGAACTCTTACCCCAATACCCAATTGGACTTGTTCTGTAGTGACAGTTTCTCCTTTCAATGCACGGCTCCCAAGTACGTGACTAACCAGATGCGCGAATCCCAGTACGCGACTTCAAACACCAACTAGAGAGAAAGAGAGAGAGAGTTGTTGGCTGCAAAGTTCTTCAAATCATCAGAGATGAACTAGGGCACGAACTTTGTCTTTCAGATCACAAATTGCATGAACAAGAAGTTCTAAATGAATGTGCAACTTGCATCATCTTGACGGCCCTTAAAATAATCCTTTTATATGTCTAGGGTTAGGAGAAAAGAAGTCCCAAAGACATATTCACGGATTGGACTTGAAACAGAACTGAAAATCTGTTTTCTTTAATTCTCGACAGATAGAGATGTCGAGGATCTGTCAAGAAGCTGTCGAGGCTCGGGGCAAAACAGCTTCTTAAAGCTCGATAGATGCATGTGTTGAGGTAGGTGTCGAGGTTTAAAATCTTGCACTTCCTTGCTTGTTTCTTGGACAGACTTTGATGACTTCAACACTGGATCTTAAAACACTGTTTCTTGAGGTGTTAAACACATCCTAAATCTACCCAATTACAAGTAAAGTGCGTTTTATCTAAGGATAAGCCAATTACATAAAATAGCGACATATGTTCACAAACTTGAACTACATATGTCCTAACAAGATGTAACCTTTAGAATAGGCAGGGTAGCCAAGAAAGACACAAGGCTTAGTATGGGGTTGTAACTTGTGAGTATTATAGGGCTTAAGGAAAGGGAAGCATGTACAACCAAAGACCCGAAGGTGTGTTAGGTCTGGAATAGAATTGAACAAAAGTTCCCAAGAAGACCTATTATGTAGATTACGTGTAGGAAGCCTATTAATGATATGAGTTGCAGTGGCAACTGCATAAGACCAGTATGAGAGAGGTAGTTTTGAAAGAGATAACATAGTGAGTGAGCACTCAATAAGATGGCGGTGTTTTCTCTCAGCAACACCATTTTGCTGTGGAGTATGAGGACAAGAAAATTGGTGGATAATGCCTTGAGAGGAACAAAACTCAGCAAAGGCTTTAGGGGAAAATTCTCCACCACCATCTGACCTGAAGGTCTTAACTTTCAGATTTAGTTGAGATTCAATAGTGGTTTTGAAATGCTTAAAGATATTAAAAACATCTGATTTGAGTTTAAGCAAGTAAACCCATGTGAATTTAGTATAGTCATCAACAAGAACAAGATAATATTTGAAACCATTTTCAGAAACAATAGGGGCAGGACCCTATACATCACCATGAATAAGAGCAAGAGGTGCTGTAGATTGATTATCAGACATAACAAAAGGAAGTTGATGCATTTTGCCACTAAGGCAATGCTTACAATGTGTTACAACATTAGAAGTGAGCTTGAAAACATCAGAATGTTCAAGAACAGAAATGACAGAATGTAAAACATTATCACTAGGATGACCTAGTCTATGGTGCCATAGCAACCATATATGAGACCTACTGATATTAAAAGCTGAAGATGGAGCTATAGGAGCTGAATTGAATGAAGGATGTGTGAATGAAGAAGGCTTGACTTGAAGGCTTGAGTAGATAGGATAGACACCATTCTCACTCAAGCCCTTGTAGAGGAGTCTCCTCGTAGGAATATCCTAGATTTTAAGTTCATTAGCATCAAAATGACAAGAGCAATTATTGTGTAAACAAAACTTGTGCACTGATAAAAGATTCATGGCTACTCTAGGGACATGTAAAACATTTTTAAGTATAAACTTGTGATTTTTGGTATGAATAGAAGAATTACCTATATTGTTGATTGGAAGGGCTTGACCATTACCTATAGTGACTTGTTCAGCACCCTTATACTGAGAAGGATTGGTAAGATTGTTCAAATTAGCTGTAAGGTGATCAGAAGTACCAGAATCAGCCAGCCATGGATCTTGATTGCCAGTGATAGCAGCATTGGAGACACTAGCCATAGCTGCAAGTTTGGTTGGAGGATTTTTGCCTTGATAAGCAAAATCCATTCTGTGATAGCAATCCAGTCCTGAATGTCCTGTTTTTCCACATATTTGACACACAAGACGACCAGAATCAGCTCTGGAGAACTGATTTCCAAATTGAGAGTTATAGTGGTTCTGATGTGGAGAAAAATTCTGATGAGAAGGACCACCAAAAAAATTTTGATGAGAAGAACCACTAGGAGAAAAATGCTGATGAGAAAAACCACCATTGTTGTTGTTATATCGACCACCACCTCTTCCTCTATTAGAGCCATTACTGCCCTTACCTCTACCAGACCCTTGATTTTGAGTGTTGCTTCCATTAGGTCTAGAATTGGAGGCAAACATAGCCAGAGATGGAGGAATAGACTCAAGATTCTCAGCCATAGCCTGTTCTTCACTCTGCAACATAATGGAGAGTTGCTCATACGTGATTGGATCACTCCTAGTGCGAATAGCTGAGCAGAAATGAGCAAAGTCTTTAGGCAAGCCTCGAAGAACAATACAAATCAATTCTTCATTATCAACCACAACACCTACAGCAAGAAGCTTGTCTCTTGCAATCTTGATCTTCTGCAAGAACACATTCACAGTATCCTTTCCTTTCTTGAGACTTTGTAGCTCAAGCTTCAGATTCAGAATGTTAGCTCTTGAAGTAGATGTGAATCTTTGTTCCAAAGTATTCCAAACCTCTCGAGAGCTTGTAACACCAACACAAGAGAGAACACTTGTGGAGCCAGTGGGGAATTAATCAAAGAAAGTAAGGCCTTATCTTTGATTCTCCAAGCTGAGTACTCAGGATTCACATTCACAGTGGAAGAACCTTGAGTATGAAGAAGAAATTGACATGGCTGTGGCACAGTGCCATCAATATGATCAAACAGTGAGTAGGCTTCAAGAATGGTGACAAGTTGATGCCTCCATGGTATACAATTTATGTAGTCTAACTTGATTGACATCAAGTTTGACATGTTAGAGAGGAGTAGTAGTGGAGACTGCAATGGTGGAGTGTGAATTGTGGACGGAGAGCTAGTGCTATATGTGGAAGCTGTGGAAGCCATGGAAAGTGGCTCTGATACCATGAAAGGAAAATGAAAAGCTTGAAAGAAAGAAACGGAAGTTGAGAGAAAAACTGTAATGGAGAATTCTAGAAACTATATTCAAGATTGCTCAAATGAAAAATTACATGCAACTCTATTTATATAGCTCCTATAACTGAACATGTGATATTTAACCATAACAACCTATCCTAATCTCACGGAATAAATATCTGGTTTGGTACAGAAAATATCTAGAAGAAACTATCTACTGCAGAACACTGAAGCAAAGCTACGGAAGAAGACCAAGCCTGAAGTATTAAACCAAAACGTTGTCGTGTCAGTAAATGAGAAACAGTGACGTCTTGAGTCATAAAGAGCATGGTCTTCACTTATCCAAACGATGCCGTTTATTTATAAAGGAAAACGACACCGTTTGGTAAGTTCCCGTTATCTAGCTGTTGCAATGGAATTTGATAAATCTGGCAGTGAATGTCTTCCTCTTTCAATTAGATCTTCAGCTCTTGTCTTCAACTAGAGCACCTTCCAGCATCTAAAAAGGGACGGCAACAGGGCTGCCCATAAGTTAGCCAGAGATGCAAAGCTCACGGGTCAATCTCACACATGGAAGGGGGTCTCACCTCCTTTCATTCAGCAGATTTTAATTGATGACCTACTGTAATTCTTTCTCTTGTCCTGTTGTAATCCAATTTCAGATCAATGAAATCGATATTTTCCCATAAAAAAAAATTGCAGCACTAGGACGCAATATTAGACAAAGCAAAATTTTTATTTATCTTTGTCAATCGCATATGTAAAAAAGTAAAGGAAAAAAAAGTGACAATTCAATCCACCGAATAGGGTATTGGTTAAAATCAACCAAGAAATCTACTTATTGGTGAATGTCACGGTGGCAGTCCTTATCTTATAACTCATCAAGAAATTGTGCAAATCCAAGTCAAGTTGTGAAGGATTTGGTTAGGTCTGGGATCAGCACCGACTTGACTCTTCATGCATTTTCATATGTCAACCATTTATGTGAAGTAATTCTGCAAAAGCAATCAATGTAGCCGTAAGAATAGGATTAATTTTGTTACGCAGCAAACCCAAGTAAGAATTAGGCACGTGACAATAGCTACACACATAAAGTTTGCACCCTATAAGTGTGAAAGCCTTCGTAACAACTAAAGAATTATCCTCAATGAAAAATTTCATCAATAAATTTAAAAATGTCTTCAATAATGAAATTATCAAAAGATCTCCAAATAATAATCTTCTAACATAAACAAAAAATAAATAAATAAAACTAAATCCTTTAAGGCTAAAAATCTACACAAATGGCGATTTTAAACATAAAAGTTCAAATCTTATTCCATGGATTTCCTAAACTTCACTCATGCGCACATCCCAACGAAAGCCCACACATATGCTACTCTTCCTGATCAGAATCTGAAAGGGGAAAGAGAGGGGTGAGTTGATAACACAATAAGTAACTAAAGTCCTAATAAGTTCTATCAAGCAAATAGTTTTGTAAAATAATAAGCTGTATATAAATTAAATATTTTAAATCTTACAAATATGTCATACATGAATTAGAAAGTAATCTGTTTTCCATATATATCAAAGCTATAATTTACAATAAGTTCCAAAAACACATAAACAGTATGAAGGATTTAAAATAATTCAAATATTCAACATAATTCATATTTTTAACAATCTTTACGACTATGGTCACGCTATATTCCTGTGACTAGGCATCAGATCCAGATGAAACAAGTTCTGTGTTAGTGTATATCCCCCATTAGTTGGGTCCAAAAATACGATAGGCTCGTAATGCCCCAAATAAAACTAGTGTCACTACCAATGAATAACCCTAATTGACTGAGTATTAGCGTACCAATGAATAACTCTCATTGGCTGGGTATAAGAATCAAAACATAGTCAAAACTCTAAAATCATATATATCAAATTATAATTCAAAAAAAAAAAAATTTCATTCAAATACATATAAAAAATCATAAATGTGGTAAACAAATATATTTGTGTCAATACTAGTCATAGCTGGAAACTGTGGTGTAAGTTCCTTACATCGACTATCGCACCGTCCGACCAATTGAAGGCCAGTTTCGGCATTGGGCCACACAATCCCAGGTCAATTCTAGTCATAGTTGGAAAGTGTGGTGTAAGTTCCTTACAGCGACCAATAATATGTTCGGTCTCGTTGCTAAAGGGTCAAGGTCATCGTGGTTTCTAGGGACTCTTGTAGCCCCAGTGGCTTCTTCAATTATGTGCCTTCTTGACTTACTTTCGTTTTCACACATAGAAATTGGATCAAACCCTTTGACGGGGCCCAATTTGGTCTAATAAATTGTCAAATTTTAATAATATATGTTTGATGGATACAAACAAATACTTTGTTAGAAACAAAGAAATAATAAGACAAGAAAAAAAAGTGTAATTTTGGTTGTTCCAACTCTCGAGAGGGAATCACTTTGATGCAATAAGAGTTGCGGTAAAATTGTAAATTAGCGTGTGGTCATAGAACTACTGACGAACAAAAGAAAACAAGTGATGAAGTTTATATTTGACTGAAAAAAATCTCCAAGTTACGAGCCACTTATGATTGCCAAAAAACGAAACCCAAATATATACTTGCAATTTTTTATATTTATTATTGTATGGCATGAGTCTCCCTGCGCCTACTTAGGCCTTTGGTCTAGAACTCCAACCAGGCGCGCGATCTATGGCCCGGTCTTCCTATCTAGGTGCCTGGTCTTGAACTGGATGAAGCTGTAAGGGCAGGCCCCAAGCCGTCTTGCCGAGCCTAGAATCCATTGAGCAAGCCTTAGTCATACGCACATGTCATCGTTCATAGCACGGGAGTTGTCCGGCAAAACACGTCTCAGATGAAATCATGTCTGGGCTGGGAACGCAATATCTCAGTTACCTGGCACTATCTTGGTATTATCACTACCGAATAATCATCCTGAGGTGGAGAGCTATTCCCAATGCCACTACCACTACTAACCAAAACACCCACTATGCAGCAACCACATTGGAGAAATTTAGAGAATAAAGGGGATGGATCTTTGGGGGGTAAGAAAGAAGAGAGTAGGGAGAGAGAAAAAGGAGTCAGAGCAAATAGAGAAGGGAACAATAAGAGGGGTAGTAAAGGAGAAGAGAGCATACTTGAGAGGAAAGAGTATCCGCTTTAGGTTCAGACATCTCGAACTACCCAAAGTAGGAAATTCAAAGCCCACATTATAAATAGATTGTGAGCCCAAGAGAGAATCGGCCTACCTAAGTCATCTCTGGCACGTACAATTATTTATTTTTAATAACACGTTTTGTTTAATCTACAAAAAAAAAAATATATATATATATATATATTTTGAATATCTTTTTTTAGAATTCCAATCATTTGGGTTCAACTATAATAGAGTAATTTTATGACCGAAACAATTTCACAACAAATCTATTTTTTTTTTTTTTTTTATTCATTAGTAACAACTTGTCATTTAAGATTTATTGTGAAAAAATGTGGGAGTAGCATTTCTCACAAAAATAATCTTGGCTCTTTAAACATAATCCATAACCTTGTAATCTCCTCATAGTTGTTGTAATCCTTTTAGTTAGTTAGTAAGTTAGTTGAGATAATGATGAGTTAGTCAGGATTGAGTATGTCACATGCGCTCTACAAAATCGGTTTTGATCACCAATCCTTGATGAATTAATAGAGAATACCACCCAAGAATCTAAGATGCAAGAGCCTGAATTTCATGCCGTTGGACCAAGAACCAAAAATTGATGCAACAATGGAGGCTCTCACTCGAGTCTACGATTCAGGAATCGGCAATCCAAGTGTCAGTGATCCAAGAATCAAAGATGCAAGCGCCAACAATTCTAATGGTTCTAGAATCAAATGAGGTTTTGAGGATCCAAGAACATTCCAAGGTCCAAATAACCAATGAAACCTTGAAGATTGAAGAACCATTAAAGGCTTAATAATTTGAGAGTTTGAAGATCTACGAAAAGGAAACCTTCATGTACATGAGACTGCTTGCCAAAGAGAAGTGCATAAATATGGTGATTAAAATTTCATTAAGGTATTGGTCCATTGGAAGATCTCCTTTGATGAAGATGCCAACCACAACAATACCATGTGGACAAGGTGTTTTAAAGGGGAGGGAAATGATATAAACCCTAAAGTATGTCTTGTAATCTCCTCATACTTGTTGTAATCTCTTTAGGTGGTTAGTTTATTAAGATTAGGATGAGTTGGTTAGGATTTGAGTACATGTAGCTCATTTAACACATGACATATTTTATAAAGCACATGTTGAATTAGCTAGTCAATTATCTTGAGCCATGTGGGTCAAGAAAATTAGAGTTAGTTTTTTATAAATATATAATTGTAATTCAACATTAGATATCATTGAAGAATAAATCAATTGCTTAATGCATCTCTCTCTCTCTCTCTCTCTCTCTCTCTCTCTCTCTCTCTCTCTCTCTCTCTCTCTCTCTAGAGATTTAGGACCCCTTGAAGTGGCCTACAACAACTACTATTCCAATTCACCATTCTTACTTTTCCACAATTCATATTCATATTCTAGCAAGTTCTTAGAGCAACCGTATCAGTCCATGCAAAATTCTTGTCTATTTTGCAAGAAAAAACATACTTTTTCTATTTTACACATCTACTTTTACAAAACATCTACATCAATTTATCTATCCTATCATCTATTTTATTAAAATAATAGTATTTCTTTAATTTTTTATTATATCAAACAAACCACTACCCACATGGCCTCACCCACCTTTTTCTTTCTTTGTTGTGAGAAGAACACAGATGAGAGAGCAACGTGACACGGAGAGAGAAAAAAAGAATAAAAATAAAATCATTTGCACATGAACAGTAACCGTGCATATATGCGCAATTACTGTAGCAGTTTTGTATATTTTTACATTTTTATAAGTACTGATGTGGGTGTTTTTTGAGTTAAAATGTGTAAAATTGAGCACTTTTTTGTATTTTGCAAATTTTTGCAACCACTGATGTGGTTGCTCTTATCATGAAGATTGAAAGTTTCCTAAGATTGATCTTTTATTTTCTAATTTTTAAGAATTACTAAATCAAGTTATATTTTCTATTTTTTGTTTCCAAAATTCAAAAGTTTAATGTTATCTTACATGAATAGAGTAGATAAAAAAAAAAAAACCTTTTCACTACTTGTTTTATATATAAAAAAAAAAAAAACCTTTTCACTACTTGTTTTATATGAGATGAAACAAGTAACTCCTATTGCTGTTTGTTTTATTTTTTGTTCAAATTTTTTTTTTTCTTTCTGTCACAACTAAAACCCTAGAGACAAGGCCATAGCTCCTATTACTATGTGGGCACGTGGGCCATCTTCAAGTACATGTGTTCCTTTGTTTCCTTTCTTTTTTTCTTTTTTCTTTTTTTACACTAGAATTTATGACTTGTCAACTTCATTGACTTCTTATTCACCCCTACCAAAACCAATAAACAAAAAAAAGTTGTGGTAACGGGCCGTGCCTGTTAACAACATCTTTTTTACTTCTTTATATATATATATATATATATATATATATATAATTTTTGGTCCTTTTTGTAACTTTTGCAACATTATACTATTTTTTTACAAATTTTTACAACTTTTTGAATGAAAAGCCTTAACCAGCACTACACCCATGCTGGTTAACATTTGCCAACAAAAAATTATAATAAAAAGAAGATGAAGGCTGCCTTGTTTCTTGTTTTAGCCTTCATCTATACTGACACGCTCATATCATCAATACAATGCTGCTACTGCATCGACTTTCCAATTCACCAAAAGTACAACTTTTTAAGGCAAAAATAGTGTAGAGCCAAACCTAAAGACCATGCTTAACCTTCTACAAATTTATCTTTACTTACAAACCGGACCCACCATGACCATGCCTAAATTTTCCGCAGAACAATCAACACTAAACATAATAGTGGTGTAGGAAAGGAATCACTTAGGGGTGAGCAGAAAGTCACCGGCACCGATCCATCCGATCGGCACCGATCATCCCACACCGCCATTGCAACCGGCCAACAAAGCCAATGCCGGCAATCGAAGCGCGAAGGGTGTTCCGATGCCGGTGCGGTGCAGTCATTGAAGCTGGAAATTCGAAACTGAGAAGTCATCGAACCGAACTGATACCTGCATCTCCATTTCTCAGTTCTGCTAAGATACGGCGTCGTTGACTCGTTCTTGTTGTACAGGTTCTCTTATCAGAATCTCATTTGACGTTTTTTTTGTTTAATAAAACGTTGTCGTACTCGTATGGGTGTTATTAAAAAAAAAAGGTGTTGTTTTAGTCTAGGTTTTTAGATTCTACCCTAGTACAAATTCAAACTTTAGTCTCTCATAACCCCTACTCTCTCTCTCTCTCTCGCCTTGCACTCTCACCTGACTGTGGTGCCTCGCCTTGCCTCTGAGCTCTTGCCGTCGCCGCTCGGCTCGGTTGGCCTCTACAGCAACCAGCAGCAAGCACTAGCTCACCAATCTTGGCAAACCAACAGTAAATGTATAGTAGGTGTTTAATATTTTGATTATAATCTGAAATGTGACATGTTTATGTAAAAAGTTGAAAATTTGAGATATGGGTTTTGTCATTGTTGGATTAGTTTAAGGAATATTGTGAAAGATTTGAAAAAGACCAAAGTTGAATATTTGAATAGAAAAGGATGGTGTGGGTTTAGTAAGTAAGAAAATTTGGTCATGAATCATGATTGTGTAATATTTGAAAATTCTGGAATTTATGTAACTATGAATTCTATGATTGTGTACTGACTGGATTGCACAATATTTATCTCGCATGATATGAGAGTTTCATTACAAATGCCATATATGATATATGTTATGTGTTATAGCTTTCGCATTACTGCGTAACTTTTTAATGTCTATATGTGATAAATCCTACAAATATTCCAGGTTGTGTGTTATCCAGTTTAAATATATACACATAGAAATTTCTTATTAAGAAATATTACACTCATTTTATTTACTTATGGTAAATTGGATATTTCTGGATCATTACTATGCGGGTTGAACAGATTTTTTTTTATTAAAAAGAAAGAAAACAAAAACAGAATGTTAATGTTTCAAATCAAATCGACCAAACCGATTAAACCGAGCCGATCAAACTGCACATTCATAGGTCGAAAAATCGACCTTAATCGATATGCACTGGTTTTAATTATTACAAAACCGATCCCTATTAGTTCGGTAACAAATTTGAAAAAAAACCAAGCCGACCAAACCTCGCACACCCCTCACTATTATCAAAATAGTATAGACACCAAAAATATAATTTAATCCCTTCTTCAGTCACATCATAAAAGTATCTAAATAGTGTCACTTCTGACCAAAATATCCACATAAAAAAAATACTTTATTTCCAAATAAAGCTTAGATTTGACAAGAAAAAAATTCTTAAGCTCTTATCTCAATTGTGCAGTCAAACCTTACCTACTTGAGTATTCTAGATAATTTCCTCTTTCTCTCAAAATATCTGTCAGCATACACTGACTTAAATTAGACTATATATATTGTTAGGGTTTCAACCTTATTTTCTAAAAACTCCTTAGGAATATTGATTATAAAATTGACCCCATAAACAAATTTACTTAAATACCCCTCCTTTAATTTTTTTTTTTTATTTTTTTATTTTCTAGGGTATTACAACTTTTGTCCTATAAAAGAGTGAAAATGTGATACACGGAACACCAACAAACACAGAAAAAAATCTAGTTCAACTGTGACTATCCGAACACACACAAACCTACTATACTATGGCATCAAATCCGTCAAGCTCAATTCCTTTCCTTTTATCAGTAATTCTGATTCTAGTGGTTGGTACTAATGCTGGTGGAATCGCAATCTACTGGGGTCAGAATGGAAATGAGGATACCTTGGCACAAACTTGTGCCACGGGTAAGTATGCCTTTGTCAACATAGCTTTCCTTCCAACCTTTGGCAACGGTCAAAATCCCCAAATCAACCTTGCTGGCCATTGTGATCCAACAACTAATGGGTGCACCAGGTTTAGCTCTGAGATACAATCATGTCAGTCAAGAGGAATTAAGGTGATGTTATCCATTGGAGGAGCTGCAGGGAGCTATTCTCTTTCTTCAACTGACGATGCTAGACAAGTAGCGACCTATATTTGGAATAACTTCTTAGGAGGACAATCCTCATCTCGCCCTCTTGGAGCAGCTGTTTTGGATGGAATTGACTTTGATATTCAAGGAGGAACAACCCAACATTGGGATGAGCTTGCAAGCTTTCTCTCTCAATACAGCAAACAAGGAAAGAAAGTGTACTTAACCGCAGCTCCTCAATGCCCATTTCCTGATGCTTATATGGGAGCTGCCCTTAAGAAAGGTCTATTTGATTATGTATGGGTACAGTTCTATAATAACCCTCCATGCCAGTACAGCTCAGGTAGTCTAGTAAAGTATTGGAACCAATGGACTACCTCTATTCCTGCCACCAATTTTTTCTTAGGACTTCCTGCTTCACCTAATGCAGCTGGGAGTGGCTTCATTCCAGCTGCTGATTTAACTTCTAAAGTCCTTCCGGCCATTAAAGGTAGTGCCAAGTATGGAGGTGTGATGCTGTGGTCGAAATACTATGATGACCAAACAGGATACAGTTCTTCCATCAAGAGCAGCGTTTAGGAGATAGAGTCTTAGAGAGTCTAATTGATGCATGTAACAATTTCAAACTAGACGAGTTCCTACATCTATGTTCATGTATGTATGTGACACGAATAAAAATACGCATCAATTTAGAACATGTCCCTTTTTTTTTTTTCCCATGAATGAATGTAATTTGTGCCTTTTTTTTTTTTTTTTTTTTTAGGATCATGTTATATATTATCAAATATTGTCATGCCCTGAGTTCAACCGATATGAATTGGGCATGTGACAATAGCCAAAAACCTATAGCTACTGTACCAGTATCATCCGTATTGGGGAAATATACCATACCGGCCATTAAACCGGTACTCCTCCAAAACGTACGAAAAAATATTAGGTTATATAGACTTATTTCAGCTACACTGGCTGGTATTGAGATTTTGGCTAGTACAATAAAAAAATTAAAAATTAAAAAAAATTATTAAAAAAAAATTATTGAATCTGATATATTGGTTAATGTACTTAAGCTAATATTTAGGCTTATAAAATATGTGGACTTTAAATATTATGTTGATAAATATAAAAATTAATAAATTCATACTTACATAAATAATACAAAAATATATATATATATATATATATATTTATGTATAGAAATATATAAATAGCGGTAATCCCGAAACGGTATACCGGTATCAACCGATGCCGAAATTTTGTTCTCCTAGCCAAACTATCTATTATGAAATTGAATCCCTTGTGATTGATACCAATTGGCTGCTTATTATTGATATAGAAACTAGTATTTACAACTACTCCAAAAGTTACTAAATTACAAGAATTTCAATGATAAAATTGATTTGAACAATTAATGACGGCTTGTATTGTCTTTTAGTTGTTCCTTAAGTTGTTGGAAAACATGGTTTTTCATCTCATATAAAACAAGTAGTGAATTTTTTTTTTTTTTTTTTTGGACCTACTCTATTCGTGTAAGATAACACGAAACTTTTGAATTTTAGAAAAATAGAAAATAAAACTTGATTTACTAATTCTTAAAAAATAAAAAAATAGAAGATCAATCTTATGAAACTTTCAATCTTCGTGATAAGAACTTGCTAGAATATGAATAGGAATTGTGGAAAAGTAAGAATGGCGAATTGGAATAGTAGTTGTTGAGGCCACTTCAAGGGGACCTAAACCTCCAGAGAGAGAGAGAGAGAGAGAGAGAGAGAGAGAGAGAGAGAGAGAGAGAGAGAGAGAGAGAGAGAGAGAGAGAGAGAGAGAGAGAGAGAGAGAGAGAGAGAGAGAGAGATGCATTAAGCAATTGATTTATTTTTCAATGATATCTAATGTTAAATTACAATTATGTATTTATAGAAAACTAACTCTAATTTTCTTGGCCCACGTGGCTCAAGATAATTGGCTAGTTAATTCAATATGTGCTTTAAAAATTAAATCATGTGTTAAATGAGCTACATGTATCCAAATCCTAAATAACTCATCCTAATCTTAATTAACTAACCAACTAAAGAGGTTACAACTATGAGGAGATTACAAAACATTCTTTGGGGTTTCTATCATTTCTCTCCCATTTAAAACACCTTGTCCACATGACAAGTAGTCTCATGTACAAGAAGGTTTCTTTTTCGTAGATCTTCAAACTCTCAAATTATTGAGCCTTTAATGGTTCTTCAATTTTCAAGATCTCATTGGTTCTTTGGGCCTTGGAATGTTCTTGGATCCTTAAAACCTCATTTGATTCTAGAACCATTAGAATATTGTTGGTGCTTGCATTTTTTATTCTTGGATCACCGACACTTGGATTGCCGATTCCTTAATCGTAGACTCTTGAGTGAGAGCCTCCATTGGTGCATCAAGAATTGGTTCTTGGTCCAATGGCATGAAATTCAAGCTTTTGCACCTTAGATTCTTGGCTGGTATTCTCCATTAATGCATCAAGGATTGGTGATCAAAACCGATTTTGTAGAGTGCATATGAAATACTCAAATCCTAACTAACTCATCATTATCTCAACTAACTAACTAGCTAAAGGGATTACAACAACTATGAGGAAATTACAAGTATGACATAATTTGGTTTTTCTTTTTTTAAAGGTTATGGATTATGTTTGGAGGGCCAAGATTATTTTTGTGAGAAATGCTACTCTCACAATTTTTCACAACAAATCCTAAATGAAAAGTTGTTACTAATGAATTAAAAAAAAAAAAAAAAAGATTTATTGTGAAATTGTTGTGGTTATAAAATTACTCTATTTTAGTTGAACCCAACTGATTGGGATTCTAAAAAAAGATGTTCAATATATATATATATATATATATATATATATTTATATATAGAGTAAACAAAAAGTATTATTAAAAATAAATAATGAATATAAAAAATTGCAAGTATATATCTGGATTTTGTTTTTTGGCAATCATAAGTGGCTTGTAACTTGGAGATTTTTTTCAGTCAAAAATAAACTTCATCGCTTGTTTTCTATTAATCTTTTGTTTTCTTTTCACCCCAACTATTATTACATCAAAGTGATTCCCGGAACAACCAAAATTACACTTCTTTTCTTGTCTTATTATTTCTTTGTTTCTCTCAAAGTATTTGTTTGTATCCATCAACAGTTCAACTGTCAGTATTTTATACTTGCACGGCACAATGCACAAAAGAACCAGCGATTGGCATGCCCTAATTAGGGTACCGTAGACACAATAATTTAAAACATAAATTATTAAAATTTGACAATTTATTATACCAAATTGGGCCCGTCAAAGGGTTTGATCCAATTTTTATGTGTGAAAACAAAAGTGAGTCATGAAGGCGCATTATTGAAGAAGCCACTGGGGCTACAAGAGTACCTAGAAACCACGATGACCTTGACCCTTAAGGAACTTACACCACACTTTCCAACAATGACTAGAATTGACCTGGGATTGTGTGACCAATGCCGATTTTACACCAGTTCCGTGTATCGCACGATTTTAGTTATGAATTTTCTTTATATATATATATATATATATATTGAAAAACAATAATTAAATATAAGTTATTGTTATATCATTTTAGAACTCAAATATATATTGAAAAAAAATAATTAAATAAATTATTATTATTATTATTATTATTATTATTATTATATCTTGTAATAAATTGCTTATAAAATGCATAATTTTGTATATTTTTCTTTATATATAATATTTCTGAATTAAATTATCAATAAAAACATTGCTCTTTTTTTTTTTTTTTAGATAATTCCTTATTTATTAATGAAGAGTGTGATATGAATTGAAGTATTAAAATCATTTCTAATATTTACATGAATAAGATTATCCAAAAGAATTAATTCCAAAATTAAGATAAAAAAATCAATTATATTTACACACCTAAAAGAAATTTCATGTGTAAGTCTTATATGCAAAACCAACATATGTAGTATCCACATGTAACATTCTAACTTACTAATAATATATATATATATATATATATATATATATATTACACCCTAACTTAAATAGCTTGGGTAATGTCTCTAATCGTATTGTGCTTTAGCCTTTAAGAATACATATATTAATATTACACATGAGAAAATAATGACTTTAATAATTAAAACATTTGAAAACAAATTATTAAGCCATAATCCCAATTCAGTAAAACAATCTAAATTTCAAAATTTAAATAAAAAAAGTTAAATAAAGATAAACTTACATAGGAATTTAGACCGATGGGAAAAATTTAGCCAAATATTATATGCTAGCTCACATGTAAGAACCCTTTTAGATACTTCTTTTTCTCTTGTATCCTATTTCATGTTGGCAGCAAATTTTTCTTTTAAAGAAGATAAACTACTTGCACCAAACAGAAACCACAACAAATTAAATCCACAAGAAAATATTGTTGTCAACAACAAAAAATCATGTAATGAGAACATAAATGATATAGACTTGCTATATAATATACTCAAAGAGAAAACATTTCGTACCATTACATCATAGCCCTTATATTGAATTTTAGTTAAATATTATGATCTGAAATGATATAGGAGAAATTCTAAATTGAATTTAGTTATACTTTCAAAGAAATACAGTCATAAAAAAGCTCACAAGAACCTTAATTTATATGATCTAAAAGGATATGGGAGGAATTCTGCATACTAAGAAACTTACATAGAGTACAAATAAAATTTTAAAACATGTAAATAGATAAAAATTGATAGTTTTAACAATCAATAAGTAAAAGTAACTTAGAATTAGGTTGCACTACAGCACATAAAAGACATGAAATTTGAACCAAATTTTTCGTAGTCATAGTCAATTGAAAAAAAAAAAAAAAAAAACCCTTAAAACTAAATATATAGAATAACCAAAACCTAAATACACACACAAAATTGTCCAAAGTTTTAGAATTTAAAAAAGTAAAAAATTTTCCTAAGAGGAACCAAGAAATTAAATGGGTATCCATTGTTTTACTTATTTATAGTAGACTTTCTTTGACATAATATTCATAAATGCAAATTTAGAAACAAATAACAATAAATAAAATGAATTTATTTAATCAAAACTATCATATACAAGTATGTATGCATGAGTTGCAACTTAAAAAAAAAAAAAGTGGGGCGCAAAAGAGGTTCTATGGAAATAAGGATAGAATTTGGATTTCAATTTAGGGGAGCCAAAGCATGAACAAAAAGATCAATATTGTTGGCATCTTTTAAAGGTGATACATAATATTTTTGAGAAGAAGAAGAAGAAGCAAAGATGATGCTAACACATAATATAAAATTATTAAGTTTGCACGATTTAAGTTTGTGGCAAAAATATATATATATATATATATATATATATTAATGTATCTATGATAAAAGTTTTTATGTAAATGATATATAATAGTTCATAGTTTTTTAAACTTGATTCAAAAAGTTCATTTTCAATAGCCTTTTAAGTCTACAAATTGCTCAATCTATAGGCCTAGACACATTCAAAGGGTGCTATCTAAATTATAAATTATATGACCCTTTATCACACAAATATGTTGATCTGTGCTGCATAATTTAATAGTATGCAGGATGTGACTGGATTTAAATGTTAGTGGTCTAAATCGCTATTGTAAAACTTCAATTATTTCATAGTGGATCTTGTTTTACTTTAAGGATAGCTAGGTTAAATCCTCCCCAGGTTGTTTACTAGTTTGGTTTTTCTGGATTATCGTATCATTGTGTTCTTTATTTTCTGCATTGTTTACTTGATATAATTTACTTGTGTTAACCTAAATTTAAATAATTTACTTAAGTAAGCACTTGGCTAAATAACTAGGTTAAACAACTGGTTTTTAAGGGGTCTAAAAACATGCAAGTGGTACGTGTGCAAATTTGGCAAGTATTCGACAATCTATTCCACCACCTCCTTTTGATGATGATGAGCCTTGATTGTCCTTTGGCAATTCGTTACAAAAAGGGGGAGTACATATTGGTGGAGATAGGAGGAGATTTTGATGTTTTGATGGTTTTGAGCTTTGGAGCTTTAGTTTATATTTAGGAGAATCATGATGTATTTTTGTTATTGGCTCATGATGTATTTGTTTTTATGGGATGTATATGTTAGAGGGAGACATTTTTTTTTTTTTTTTTTTTTTATCTCTTTCATTTTATCTTGTTTCACATGTGCTACATTGATTATTGATTTAAATTATGAGGCTATTCATGATATATGTCTTTTATTTTCTGTTTTGTGAAATCTAGAAGTTATTTGGTTTTTTACTTATATTTTCCACACATGCGTTCAGGTGTTTGTTGAGTGTTACAGGAATATACAAGTTGATTCAATCGTGCTGCAGTCTACACTGGCAACTGATAGATAGTAGTTAGGTTGAATTGTTTTTGCGCATTTTGTTGTAATGGGCTGTTTTGTAACTTTGAGCATTTTTGCTTTGGTATGTGTTTTGTCACGGATTGTCAAAGGGGGAGTTTGTTAGGTTTAAAAAATTAGGAACTAATGTATTAAAACTTCAATATGTATATGTTGGCAAACCATGATCAAAATGTTTTGTTTAGATTTAGGCTGCTCAAAGTGTGCGTTTGTGTAAAGTTGAAATCGAGTGTACTGCAGGATTTATTGGACTATTTCTACAAGGCTCGATCGATCAAAAATTAGACTCGACCAATTGAAGCTCGTGCAGATTGTTTTTCTACAAAATTTTCCAACTCAGCCTAAGCCCATTTGATATGTAGGGTTTTATGTTTTATGTTTTATGTCTCATATAAATAGAAAAACCCTGGCCACATTTTAGAGGTTGTTGATATGTTGTGTGTGTGAATCTCTTGTGAGATCTAGAGATGTTTACCTTCATATATACTTAGGGTTATCAAGATCGAGATTGATGTCGAGAGCTTGATAATCGCTTCAATTGCTGTTTCAAGAGTTTAAAGAGAAACACAAGTGGGTGTACTTGTGGATGCTATGGATCTATGAAAGAAGTAGTTCGTAGATTCAGAGCTGACACGTGGTCGTGGCAGTATGTTTTCTACTCGAGATAGCAATAGGATATTAGTGGTCTAAATCACTATTGTAAAACTTCAATTCCTTCGTAATGGATCTTGTTTTACCTTGAAAATAGCTAGGTTAAATCCTCTTCAAGTTTTTTACCGGTTTGGTTTTTCTAGGTTATCATATCGTTGTATTCTTTATTTTCTACATTGTTTACTTGATATGAATTACTTTTGTTAACTTAGATTTGAATAATTTACCTAAGTAATCACTTAGCTAAATAACTTGGTTAAACAACTGGTTTTTAAGGGGTCTAAAAACATACAATTAAGACTTTTTCGTTAACACATGTGGTAGTTGCAAAACACGTCAGCGATATGAAAAATAGAAAGGTTTAAATATTTAAAAAACATTTTTAGTAGATTGTAATATAAAACATTTTTTTCTCAATATTTTATGTAACTTTTCCCATAAGATCAATATTATTGGCATCTTTTAAAGATGATACATAATATTTTTGAGAAGAAGCAAAGATGATGCTAACACATAATATAAAATTATTAAGTTTGCATGATTTAAGTTTGTGGCAAAAAAAAAATATTAATGTATCTATGATAAAAGTTTTCATCTAAATGATATATAATAGTTCATATTTTTTTAGACTTGATTCAAAAAGTTCATTCTCAATAGCCTTTTTAGTCTACAAATTGCTCAATCTATGGGTCTAAACACATTCAAAGGGTGCTATCTAAATTATAAATTATATGGCCCTTTATCACACAAATATATTGACCTGTGCTACATAATTTAAGAGTATGAAGGATGTGACTGGATTTAAATATTGAATGAAATAAGATGAGAGGATAGAAAAGTAAAGATAAAATATATAACAATAAACATCAAATTATCCAAGTCATTCAATGTAATATAATAACATTAGATTATTATATACTATATGTCTAATGCAATTGGATAATATTTAATCAAAGGGAATATAAAAGACAGCAACTTAAAACACAAAACTAAATTGCATCAACCCAAAGTAGAATTCTAATTAACACAAAAATTCATCAGCCTAAAGAATTGATGCAATAAAAAAAAAAATCAAACAAAAAGTGAAAAACAAATTAAGAGAGAGAGAGAGAGAGAGAGAGAGAGAGAGAGAGAAGTAACCTTTTTGTGTGAGAAAGCTATGCATAGAATGAAAAATAAAATGTCAAATTTATAGTAAGATGTTGAATATAAGAAGAGTCAAAATAAAGGAAGATAAAAAGGTGGAGAAAGAATGATATTAAAGTAGAAAGTAGTGGAGAGATGAAGAGGTAAAAGGGAGGGAGAGTTTTGGAAAGTTAATAATAAAAATAATGGTTAAAAGAGATTTTAATTTTTAAATAATGAAGTTTTTAAGTCGTCTTAAATGACAAAATGTTTTAAAAAAAGATATAAGAAAAATTGGAAACAAAAAATGATGACATGGTTGCAAATGTGGCTCAATGTGAGCGTAGTAACATCAAATATTCCGCTTCAGCTTTTAGTAATATATAGATATAGATTGGGAATTTGTTTAAACTGATGATTGCCCTCTTTTGTCATGAAAATGTTGCTAGTTTCATCACTTTCTTGTATCTCAATGAATACCATGTGTTTTTTTGAAACACCTCTTGGACTTGGAAATGAACTTTTATTTTAAGCTAATAATTTTTTCAAGAAAACAATTATAAGGAAAAAAAGTAATTTTCATCTCAATGATTGATTCTCATAATCTGAACACACTAATTGATTCTCATTATCTCTAATAATAAAAATGTGATTCAGCCACCAAAGCAGGAGGGGGAAAACAATTGCAACTCCAAAATAGTCAAGTGACGCTAATTTCTTAAAAAGCCTTATGAGAATTTTCACTATTTGTCATCCCAATCTCTCTTAGATAATTGAGATAATGCAATTCCCATTGGGGGTGACACAATAATATATCGAGCTCAATTTTCATGGAAACATTTATCTATTGTTTGAATGAGTTTCTTGTTATTAAAATGACGTATTAGATGTACTGCAACCACCCCCAAGAACCATATCATTCCAATCAAAGAATTAAGCACAAGTCGTACTCACCAAATAAGCACTTCCATATCCCATTTTCAACATTCTCGTTTCAAAGCTTCATTTTTTTATTTTTTTCCCTTTTTTTGTTTGTTTTTGTTTTAGTTTCTCTCCATGTTTACCTCTTTGTTTATTTTGGATGAAGATCTGCAATCTAAATCTTTGCCAACACTCTCAGAGAGACACACTAAAAGGAAGTAACATGTTGAGTAAGCATGTTTTTCCATGAAATTTTCACAAGGATTAAGGTTTTTTTTTTAAGAAAAAAAAAATAGCAGACTACTTTTATTAAAACAAAGCAAGGAACACATCAAACAGTCATATGTTATAGGACTCCTAAGCCCAAAGGCTTAAGCCAAATTTCCCAAATCTTCCAACTGCCAACATAGACTCCATGTCAAACAGAGACAATCACTGTGAACAGAGCAAGGGGTGAACACTAGGCAATCTTGCAATACAAAATAGAGTAATCAGTAGACCCTGAAGCTTATCCGCACATAACAGCATTCAAACTTCTTCCCCTCTAGTATTTGATACCCCATTCCACAAGAATTATGGGATGTTATAAATACAACAACAATCGAAGGAAACAACTTGATAATGGTCTCATTTCTATTCTTGCAAAATAAAATTTTATGAAACCAGTAATGATTTCACTTCTCAACAACATAGGTCATTTGCTCTATCAATTAACACAAGGCTTTCCACAAAAGTAGTAGTTATCGTTGGAAAATATAGAATACCAAGGTCTTTCTCATTAAAATTTTTAGGGTCAACTGAAACTGTCACACAATCGTTTGACCTCCATAATCCACAACGAAAACGAAGACAATTGGATTTGGACTTGAGAAGTAGAAGTTCACCATGCCAGGTGCAACTAGTGAAGCTTTCCACATTTTCCAACTGCACTGAAAAAAGTTGATTTTATGATTCAGGTACACCATACTCCCCCATCACCCAAATGGAGCATAGCAAATACCATATCACAAAGCTGTTTCAGGGTGTACTGATGTAATGAAGGACAGATTCCCCTTGATCACAACTAGATGTTCTCGTTCCTGGTCAATTCAATCAGGGAGTTCTACCTGTCTAAATTTATCATTAGTGACATCAAATGACAATATCGTGTTTTGATTTAGGAATTTCACTCCACCTTTACTAATGCATGCCAACCAATGCAAAGCCCCACTAACAAATATGGCACACGAATGAGGCTGGATAGTGGAGACCACAACATTGGGTCTCAATGACATTCCAACCCTTCTCCATGAGTCCAAGCTTAATGTGTTGTATATATAGGTATATACATGGAAAAGTTGTAATAATGATGTTTGAATTTGTAGAATATTGTTTCATAAAGTGAAAATTCAAATTCTGGAATTTTTTAAGTGAAATTTGAACTAATGGATAACAATTTTGTGCCTCCAAGTTATCTATTTTTGTTTGTCTTTTGTGTTATCCCTATTCTTCCTTTATTATATTGGGTATTAATCCCAACATAATGTGTACACCTCGGTTGTAACCTCAGGCTCTGTTTCTTTGTATGGACACAAACAATAGATCTTTGCAACCTTGCAGTCATAGGGACCGTGACTGACAAGCAAATCTAGTAGCCATCCATATATATTGGCTTAAGCAAGAATCCTCTTAAATTTTCTAATGCCAGGGTTCCACAAATATAAAACATCAGCAAACCTGGGACTACATCCATGTTTAGCAAGACACAATAGGCCATTGCACGAACCAACTATTTTGAAAATGTATGATTGAAAAGAAAGGGAAATTGGACACTCAGAAATCCTATTAAAAGTATGGTCACAAACAACTGTTCAGACAGGGCTTCTAGCAAAAGAAGAAGAAGGATGCGTGACATTTCTAACACCATTAGACATGTGTAAGAGATAACCATGATTATGATTGTTGTTATTGTTATTAAGGTGAGCGGAGATGAAATAGGAGCTGGCGATTAAGGAGACCCAGGATATACAAACGCACCTGAATCTTAAGAGTGATTTTATAGGTAGCCTTGCCAAGATGATTAGTACAACGTCGCCGGGGATATGATCCTTCATCTAGGATCAAAGGCTCTCTCATTTGGGACATTTTTCCTATGGAAGAGGGAGTTGCCTAAAGACATGAATAAGTGTTTAGTTGGGTTTAACTATATAGTATTAAAAATATTATTTTTAATGGGAATGATATGGCTGGATGCGTTGTTTGAATCGTTACTTGACCTCTGTAGCCTTGTAAATGTCGTCCAATCCATAGATCTCTATGTATAAAAAAAATTTATACAAGAATCCAAAAAGGTTACGAGCCAAATACTCAAATCAAAAAACCCAAAACCATTGCTGTAGTCCCCTTCCTCTTCAATCATATCTCACTCGAGCCAGCCCTTGTAATTAGATTTCTGATTTAGCATCCTGCTCGAGAAAGAATGGAATAAGCTGAAGAGCTAACTAGCAGAGCAGTTGTAGTTGTAGGTTTCTTTGGCTGCACCATGTGTGGTGCTTCTTGTTGGAAAAGTTTGCCCAGGCCAAATCCAATGCTCGTGAAACACATGGGCGTAGGACTGATTATGTGGCATACTCCCTTTCCCCCATCTCTTAAGAGTATCAAGTCACAAGTTGGATTAGATCAAAGCTCATGGGTACCCATGCCACATCCTCCCAAAAAGTATATTACATAAAAATAATATTATAAAGAAAGAATTATCTACATAAGTTTATTCTTAAATCTGTCACCATTTATGTCAAATCACTAGTCCAACTGTTCAAGCTGTAAATTGATTTTGAGACTAGAAAGAATGCAGGTCTCCTAGTTAGCGGTGAAGCACATGTTTCTTGAGAACAATGATTGAATTAAACTGTTAGGATTTAAATTAGCTAATATTTGTGGCAATGTCATCTGAGTCAAGGATGCATTTCTTGATTAATTTGTAAAGAAAATTGAAGAATTGGAACATGAAGAATCTAGCTCGAGCAAACTAGTCAATAACTGTTTCTTCATCAACCAAAGATTTTACTCCTTTCTCTCCTATGGCCTGCTCAAGAAAAACCCCAGCTCGAGCATGATCATCAAGATTTGTTTTCTTAATTGCAAATCGAGTAGAGGAAGCATAAAAATTTTCCATGATAAATGGGGTTGAGAATCGAGGTTGAAGTATGTGTCTAAACCTAAGAAGAAAATATCACAAAGAGCAACTTTTTTCATAAGGCTCCCTTTCTAAATGAGTAGTGTTTGGACATATGTGATTTGATGTTACGAACATATGTCAACATTTTATATATTGGCTAATCCTTTGACAAAATGCACTTTACTTGTAATTGGGTGGATTTAGGATGTGTTTAATACTTCAAGAAACAAGATTTCAAATTCAAGTGTTAAAACCATGCAAGTCTGTCTAAGAATCAAGTGAAGCAGTGCTGGATTTTAAATCTCGACAGTTAGTATCTATCGAGTTTTAAAATCTATTGAAGCCCGTGGCTCGACAGCTAGCTCGATAGATGGCTATCTATCGAGGTTTATGAAACTTAGTTTTTCAGAACTGTTTTTCATCCAATCCATGAGTATGTGTTTGGGCCTTCTTTTCTCACAACCTTAAACATATATAAGGTTATTTTTAGGGTCGTATGAGGTTACACAATCAAGAGCATAATTTCATAAGTGTGACTAGAAACCTAGTTTGCCCTACTTTTTGAAGAAGTTGCTGTGTTTGTACACCATAGGATATTGTGATCAAGAAAATTCATGATCTTCATCATGTGATGAACAGAAGAACTTTGCAACCAACATCCTTCTCAAGTTGGTGATTAAGTCGCGTATTAGGATCCGCACATCTTTTGGTTAGTCACATACTAGAAGCCATGCAATAGAAGGAGAGATTGTCACTACAAAACAAGTCCAATTGGATACTGGGGTAAGGATTCAACTGTAGGTTGGTATAAGATACTAGAATTCCTTTACTTATAACCGCTTGTTTTGATAATAGTGGATTCTTAAGAGTGGTGATCTTAAAATCACCAGGTGAGGTTTTTGCCGTGTAAGTTTTCCCTATTTGTAAATAAATCACTGTGTCATTTAATTTCCGCTGCATATTTAGTTATTTGGTGATTTGTTTGTACTATCACGCTTATTGCATGTAATTGAACCTAATTAATTCACTTGGCTAATTAATTGGTTAATTTATCATAAGGGGTCAATACATTTTTAGCCTACTAGGTAGAACAGATTAACCTGGCTTTGGGTTTTAGTTTTGGAGAGAACTTTTTCTTTAGAGGAGAATGCAAACTTAGTTTCTGGGGCAATGCACATTTGAATAGATCCAGATGTATATTCTAGTAAACGATTGAGAAAAGTGCAACAGTTAATAGTTGTATTTGATGCAGGATGCAGAATGCTACTATGGAAGTGATGTTATAGATTCATAAGTTAACGAGACGGTGACCATGTAATGAGAGGATGGTGTTTTAAATATCAAGATAGGAACTTTTGCATCTACCTTCTATAACCTCAGCTTGTAAAGTAGTAAAAGATTCAGGAATGAATTTCCATTAAAGAAATTATTATTCTACAAATTTATTGGAGAAAAGTAGAACAAAATCACCTATGAAAAATAATGGTTGTATCTAATAGAGATAAGAGTTTTAGAATTAGAGATGTTGTATTAGGTTCAAGAACCAAGATGGTGAAAGAAAGACCATGTAGGTATGAACCATTTGTAAATTGTGTGCAAGTAAAAGGATGACTAATTCATTTCCATTGAAGAGGTCAAATATAGTCCCATAAGTATTCTATTTCATGGATGTCAACTTAAAACAACAGAGATATTTGCCTGCATCATTAAAAATACTTTGTATGTTGATTTAAACTCCCACAGCTAAAGTCTGTCTCAAAGCTAAGAAATTTGACAAGCTAACAATTGTTCATGCCCCTAAATTCTTCTTTTCCGGCCAAAAGAAAGTTCAAGAAACACATTTGATGTACCTCAAAACCCAACAGCTTTATATGCCATTAAATTCCTCCTCTTTAACCAAACAAGTTTAGTGAACACATCCAATAGCATTATAAGCCATAGCATGTTTCGTCAGAATAAAGAACAGAACATTACTAACAGAAATACAACATTTAGGCAGCTGAACTATTTGATCAGCATCAAATGATAAAACATGCGATTGAACCCATTTAAGCACTAAATAATAACATTTCTTATCTTTAAAAATCTCTTGGAGGCCAGAGATAAAATGATATAGGAAGATAACATATCTTGGGACCACCTCTCTGTTAAATAAATTAGCTTGTTATTGTCAATATTAAGTTTAAATGTACTACAGAAACAAACGAAAGACCATGTAGCTTGGACTAGGGAAGTAAGAACATAACCTCCGAATAGACTAAACAAGCACTTGGGCTACTCCTACTTTTTCAGATTTAGAGCTTCTTTGATTCTCCTCTTTTTTTGGTCATTTCTTCTTTTAAATTGTAATCAGAAGAGAAACAATCAAGTTCTTTTAAACACTACCGGAGAGATACATAAGCATATAAGGATTATGTTGGCTAAGTATTGTTTTTTGTTGACATTTCCAAACCTGCGTTTGTGCACAATAGCCATCCACATAGAAAAATCAAATACTAGTTATATAATAAACACAAAATGATAATATAAACCTCGGATAAAAATCATGATTTTAGCAATACTATCATGCCTACTAGTAAAGGAAATGGAATAACAAGGTTTCACTTCATCCATACTACTGACTTGGCATCTAACATGCATGCCACCATCCGCTTAGTTAGACACCATGTTTGCTCTATCAAGTAAAGCGAGGCTCTCCATGAAAGTAGCTACGCATGAAGGATGTTGGATACCAGGATCCTTCTCATGTAAAGTTTCAATGTCAATTAAGTGTCTATTTGGGAATAGCTTATTTAATTGAAACTGAAAACTTTTTGTTGAAAGTATTATAGATAAAACTAAAAGGTAGTTGAAATAGTACAATGGGACCCTGTATTGAGCTAAGTGTCTATTTGGGAATAGCTTATTTAATTGAAACTGAAAACTTTTTGTTGAAAGTATTATAGATAAAGCTAAAAGGTAGTTGAAATAGTATAGTGGGACCTTGTATTGGGCCACTTTTAGAGTTCGCATCCTTGTTGGATCCCACACACAATACTAATCATTTTGGTAGCAATTTGATTTCTCATTATTGGATTAGGGGGCTTAGATATATGTCGAAAGGAAATGGGGTGTTTAGAGTTTCCCTTCTTTTGGCATTGCCATGCACGGTGATTTTGAAAGACTATAAGGACAATCTAGGTGTTTCAGTCGATATCTTGGCCTTACCCATGCACACCTCTTCAAACAAAGCATACAATACAGGGAGCTAACTAATGGCATGGGCATGCTGCTTGTCAGCCTTTGAGGATTGCTTCCCAAGAGAGGGTGGTCTCAAAGTCATAGACTTCAAGACCGATGGTCAATTATCTACTTCTGAAAAAGCAACTAGATCGGTAGTCAATCGTCTTCTTTTGAAAGAGCGATCAAACACTATCACAAATCACTAGGGGCAAGAACCCAAGCGTACTCGTATAACCAGGGGGGAGGGGGGGTGGTGTAGGAGCTACCCAGGGGCCCAACAATGTTGACAAAATTCCTAAGAGCTCGGGGTCATAGGGGAAATTGCGACAATGCTGATAAAGGTGTGACCTCTATGGCAAAGGAGCCAGCAAAACACCTAGGGTCACAAGCAAGATGAAGTTTTGTGGCTGGGCCGCACAAGGGGCTAGTGCATGCATGCCTGGAAGACTATAACCATTGGTGTGTGAGCACGATGGAGAAGTCTACATCTTAGCAACTGTATTTGATTGTATAACAACTAATTAATGCGAATTTTGTCTAATTTCACAACCATCAAACAATTGACACTGATTGCTGGATGCTTGTGCAAACTGAGATGTTTTCAATGACTAAGATGATTTGATCACCAAATGCTAGTATGAACCGGGATATTTGATTAATTGAGATGGGTCTATGTTTGGCTCAAAATTGAAAAGCCAGTTTAATTTACTATTCAGCTCATTTTTGCTACTGTTCATGTGTCTCACTGTTGTTTTAGGTACCATTCGTAGGTCTATCTGTACTATTTGAGCTAACTTTTATCTTTATTTACAATGCTTTCAGTAAAAAGTTCTCAGTTTCAGCAAAATAAACAGATCCTAAAGCTACCCTAGATCATTGGATGCCGATATGTAAACTAGGGTGTTTGAACAATTGAGATGATTTCATCACGGCATGCATATGCAAATAGAGATGTTAAGAACAACTGATATGATTTTATCACTAGATGCTTGTGCAAACCGGGATGTTTGAAAAACTGAGATCATTTGATCTCCGGATGCCTGTGCAAACTGGGATGTTTGAACAACTAAGATGATTGGGTTCCTTTATGATGGGAGAAGGCAATGAATTTGAATTTGATTTGCTCTGTAACAGAACTAGTGAGATTGAAGACAACATAGACCTGAAAAGACATCTTTCTGAGGGATCGATAGGTCAGTGGGACCACATGATGAGGAATTCATGGAAAGCAACTAGAGTTGATTGGAATGATAGCAAGATGCACAGAGCACACAAATGTGCAAACAAGTTGCATTGACGCAAGCACGAAACAGAACGAGAAAACCATGTTGGATGGCGCATGCTATGCAAAAATGGACCAAGTGTTGACTCGTGATGCAGATGGCCTCCCTAAAGAAAGAGGGCCTGTAACGGGTTGTGGATGCATGAAGCATGTAAAACAGGTGTAATAATCACATAGCAAGTGATATACGTCAGGCAGATGAGCAACAAAGCGATGCACGGAATGCATAGATATTTGAAGGCATGTGAGAAACAAGATGCATGAGCAATCTGGAACGGACATGAATTTAATATAGTAATATGCATGATAAAACCTTTGTTCTTAAAGATAGAGACAGGTTTTTTTAAAAAGACGGCTCAAGAAAATAGAAAATGAAAAACAAATATTTTTTTTTTTTTGAAAATTGAACAAAAAGTCTGTATGCATCCTAGGAGGTGCGTACGCTATTTTTTAAAGAGGCCGGGCAAAAAGAGCATACACATACCTGAGAATGCATACGCATTCTAAGCATCCCAGGGAGTGCGTACACCAATTGGTCCTACATCAAACCCCATGGCTTCAAACTATTACTCACTTCGCGCCATTAAAACTTCCTTCAACCTCTTTGTCTCCCTTTTCTCTGAATTCCGGAAACCATAACCCAAAAATCTTAAAATGCCTCCTAGATCACGTGCTCGTGGTGGGGCTACTTCTAGCTAGGCCATGATGCGATTCCGAGATGAGATTGGGTTCGCATGGAAGCGGTAGATTTCTCTTCGACCACATCGAAGTGAGGCTAATATCCTCTTTCAGATCAAGCTCCATGCTTCTGATTGAGCTCGTGCACGGGTAAGTTTAAAATACTTCAAATTCATATCAATGCAATTTGTGTTTTTGAGAAATTCTATGAAAATCCTTGAAAATATATGGTTGATGTAAAAATTTGCTAGTTTTAGGATACATTTGATAAAAAATTCTTAGGAACTGAGCTTCGGGTGTAGAAATGCTTAGAAACTAAATTAGGATTGATGATACCAAAATTGTCAGTCGAGGTAATCGTCCACAGACGGAAGGTGACTCAGGATCGTCCAAAGGCCTGCAAGAAAGAAAGACTCAAGCGAGAAGGGTCACCGGCGTGGTGCCAACCACTGAGCCTCTAATGATAAAGTCCGATGACTAGAAAATGAATGGCCAATAACTCTGTCTATGTTGTGAGTACAAGAATAAAGATAAAAAAGTACCTCCCTGGGGGGTTTTGTGTTACCTATATATATGGCTTTCTTTCCTAGCCGTTGGGGGCATTCAATGGCTGTGTCAATGTCATTCTTGTAATGCCTCTGAGTGGTTTGAATGAGAAGATTCGGTGCCTCCTCAACATCCGTGTTACTTATTGTTGATGTGTAACAGCATTCTATTTATTGTGGCTTAAATGACTTTTCCCTTCGTCCAGCGCGGACTTGCCTGGACGAAGGAAATTTATTGGACTCATTAAGAATAATTTGAAAATGTGTAGAGTTAGGTCTGAAAATTTGGAACAAAGAGTGTGTACGCACTCTGTAGCTAGCCTACGCACTAAGAGTAAATGGCAGACAAAAATCCTTTTTTTGCTCAAAACTTGTGATTTTTCTGCTTTTTTTTTTTCTTTTTTCTTTTTTTTTTTAATGATTTTATGCTTCAAAATTCATGCTGAAATGAAATGCTAAAGATGAAATGCATGATGCAGTGAAAAGAAAATGCCTCATTGGATATGTACAATATACTGAAAATGCAAACTAGAAAGCAAGTTAAACGCACAGTTTCATTTAAATGGCCAAATGCACTGTTTTCTTTAACTCAAGCAACGTCAATAGATCCGTTGCTAAACGGTGTCGTTCTGGTCCTTTGTAAGTCAGTTACACAAGGCGGGAATGGCAGTTACCTCGCTATGGGTTTTGGTTTCCACATTATGCGGATCAATTCTATAATTCTAGGGATTTAATTATACGGTTAGAGAGGTTCATCTAGTGTAAATACTATGATATAGTTCATATTATAATTTCAAGCAAAAAGATCAACGAAAGCTCTTCTAGATTTCTCCCCCTCTCCCTCTCTCTGTGTGTTTGATCTTTGTTACGTAATCACTTTGATCTTTGAAACTTTCTTCACATTGAAGAACTATCACGAACAATATTTTTCTTCATGGTATCAGGGCCATCAATCCTTGCAAGCAACTCAACAATGGCAGCTTCGAGCTTAGCTATGGCCTCTTCTTCAACAACTACCTCAACCTCTTCAACCTCCACTATTAATGTGATGAATCAACCTCTATTACTCTTATCAAACATGGCTGCTAAGCTTGAAAACACAAATTACATAGTGCGGAAGCAACAGATCACTATGGTCTTGGAAACATATTCATTGTTTGAGCTTTTGAAGAAGCCTTAATTGATTCCAGAAAAGTATTTGAAGGATCTTTCTGGACTAATCACCACAATCATGAATCCAAATGATGTGAATTGGAGATCTAAAGGGAAAGCTCTGCTCACTTTTATGAGTTCTACTCTTTCACTTTCCATTTTATCCTTGACTTTAGGCTTTACTATTGCAATGGAAGTGTGAAAAGTACCAAAGAATAGGTTTTCATCTATCTTTAGATCACATGTGATGAATCTCAAAGGAGAGCTAGATAACATCAAGAAAGGCATAGACTCTATGGATCTTTATCTATAGAAGATCAAGGTAGTTTGAGACAAGCTTTTGGCTATAGGTGTCATAGTAGATGATGAAGAATTATTGCATATATCAATCAAGGGGATTCCTAAGTATAATAATGCCTTTAGGTCTACCAAAAGGACTAGAAGCACTCAACTTAGTTTTGATGAACTAGCAACAATGCTGAATGTTGAAGAAGAGTCCGTGATCCAATCTTTGCTACGGCTACTGCATCAAACTCAAGGCCTAACACTAATTCAGGTTACAATCAGTCTTTCAATCAATCCCATAATAGAGGAAGAGTTCGAGGCAATTACGACAAATCAACAATAGCCTTGTAACATAGCGTAGGCTTAGTAATGCCACTCTTTGATCTAGTCCGTATAGGGTGCTGGTTTTGAGTAGATGGTTGTGAAACAAGGAAAGTGACTGTTAATGTATATAGTGTTGTGGGCTTTAGGCTTAAACTAGTTTACTTGTATAGCACACATTCTTGCACTACACTCTTACTTGTACTGCACTCATATTTACTTGTACTGCACTCATATGCCTCTTATATAAAGGCACTCATGTATATTCTTTTGGTGAGAAATACAATACAGTCATTCAGTATTTCTAACATGGTATCAGAGCCACTGCTCTGACCTTTTTCTTAGCAGTCTTGTCTCTATTAGTGTTACTCCATTCTCGCTTCCGCCGTCACAGCAACTGCCACAGCCTTTTGCCGTTGAACCTCCAACGTCTTCCAGACATTGTCCTTGGGTTCCGGACCTGTCGCAGCCGCCGTTGAGGAGTTCCACACAGACCACTGCCTTTTTCGCACCGCCGCAAATCTTGCTCCGATCAACTTACGTCAGCATTCAGTCTCTGCTGACATCATTGCCACGTCATCTGCTGATGTCATCACCATTGACTTTGACCGTTGATCGTTGACTTTTGCTGTCTAGGTGCTCCTTACCCAGTTTTTCACGTAGATTTCATTTTTGTAGTCCAATTTTGCACATTTTGCTTCTAAATGAAGAATAAGGACATTTCTTCTTCCTTTTGCAACAATCATCGCCGACAATCCAGCAAACGTTTTTGCAATTTTTGTAAACGTTTTGGCTATAATATTGAGACTTACTATTAGCGCAATAAATCAACTGTTTCAAATTCTGCTGCCGCTGTTAATAACACTGAGAGTGTCCAACCAATGGCTTCCGTCTCTGCACAGTCTATATCTTCAGGTCGCACTTTCACCATGTCCACAGATGACCTTAAAAACATTATCGCCAATGTCATTCGTATGGTTGGTAATACATCTTATTCCTCTTCTCTCTCAGCTTTATTTGGTATGTCTCCTTCCTCTTGGCTTATGGATTCTGCTTGTTGCAATCATATGACACCTCACTCGTCCTTATTTTCTGAACTTAAACCTGCACCACACCCTCTTAATATACACATAGCAAATGGTTCCACAATGTCTGGTCATAATATGGGTTCCATTTCGACCTCAAAACTCTCAGTTCCTGGGGTCTTTAATGTTCCTGACCTTTCTTATAATTTGCTTTCTGTGGGACAATTAGCTGAGTTAGGTTATCGCATTATATTTGATTATTCTGGGTGTATTGTGCAGGATCCAAGGACGGGACAAGAGCTTAGGACCGGTCCCAGAGTTGGGCGTATGTTTCCCATAGACAACCTTCGTCTTCCACTTGTTGCTCCTGTTTCTATTGCCGCAGCTGCTACAGTATCTTCTATTCCTTCCCTTGCACTTTGGCATGCTCGACTTGGTCATGCATCTTCTTCTCGAGTACAACAGTTGGCTTCTAGAGGTTTGTTAGGTTCAATGTCTATAGAAAATTTTGATTGTGTCTCATGTCAGTTAGGAAAACAACCAGCTTTGCCTTTCAATACTAGTGAATCAATATCCGCTGATATCTTTGATCTTATTCATTCTGATGTTTGGGGACCTTCCTCTGTCTCTAGTATTGGTGGCTCTCGATATTTTGTTGTCTTTGTTGATGATTACTCTCGCTATAGCTGGATTTTTAATATGAAACATCGTTCTGAATTATTGCAAGTATATTCTAATTTTGCAAAAATGGTTGAAACTCAATTTTCCAAACGTATCAAAATTTTTCGATTTGATAATGCTTTTGAGTACACTTAATATGCTTTCCAAGCTGTTTTGCATTCATATGGCACTGTTCATCAACTAACTTGTCCAGGTACCTCTCAACAAAATGGTAGAGCCGAACGAAAACTTCGTCATATTCTTGACACTATTCGTGCTCTCCTTCTCTCTGCTAAAGGTCCTGCTCCTTTTTGGGGCGAAGCCGCTCTTCATGCTGTTTATACTATTAATCGCATTCCTAGTCCTGTCATCCAAAATCAAACTCCATATGAGCGCCTTTTTAGGTCACCTCTAGACTATCATCACCTTCGCTCCTTCAGTTCTGCTTGTTTCGTTCTTCTTCAGCCACATGAGCATAATAAACTTAAGCCTAGATCAAGGCTTTGTTGTTTCCTTGGCTATGGCGAAACTCAAAAGGGGTATCGGTGTTATAATCCTGTTTCTCATCGTCTTCGTATCTCCCGCAATGTTGTCTTTTGGGAACGTCGCCTCTTTGTCGAGCTTTCTCACTTCAGTGCTTCTCTATCTTCCTCTTCTGTCTTAGATCTATTTCCAGATGAGGCACATACTCCTTCTGTAGCTGCTCCTGACCCTCTTGTAGCTGCCCCTGATCCTCTTGTAGCTGCTCCTGATTCTACTATAGACTTCTCTGTCCAACCACCAGATATCCTTAATCCCTTTCCTAGTTCCCCCTTTAATGAACAGGTGGAAGATGAACAGGTCGAAGATGAGCTACCCAACCCTGATCTTTGGTCTCCTGCTCCTGCTCCGCCTGAAGATCTTGCACAAGACATTCCACCTCGTTACTCAACTCAGGTAAGGTCCATTCCTACACATTTGCTTGACTATCATTGTTACACTGCCCTTGCTACACTGCACGAGCCTCACACCTATCGTGAGGCTTCTACTGACCCTTTATGGCAGATTGCAATGAAAGAGGAACTTGATGCATTATCTAAAAACCATACTTGGGACTTGGTCACTCTCCCCCCTGGCAAATCTGTGGTTGGTTGTAAGTGGATCTACAAGATTAAGACTCGCTCTGATGGGTCCATTGAGTGCTACAAAGCTTGTCTTGTTGCAAAAGGTTTTACACAAGAGTATGGGATTGATTATGAAGAGACTTTTGCTCCGGTTGCTCGTATCTCATCTGTTCGTGCCCTCTTAGTTGTTGTTGCTGCTAGTAAATGGGTCCTTTTCCAGATGGATGTCAAAAATGCATTCCTTAATGGGGATTTAAGTGAAGAAGTTTATATGCAACCTCCTCCTGGTCTCTCTATTGAATCAAACAAGGTTTGTCACCTTCGACGTGCACTTTATGGCCTTAAACAAGCTCCACGAGCTTGGTTTGCCAAATTCAGCTCTACCATTTCTCACTTGGGTTACATGGCCAGTCACTATGATTTTGCCTTTTTTCTTCGTTGCACTGAGAAAGGCACTATTTTACTTCTCCTGTATGTGGATGATATGATCATAACTGGTGATGACCTCAGTGGCATTCAAGAACTCAAGGATTTTCTCAGTCAGCAGTTTGAGATGAAAGATCTTGGACATCTCAGCTACTTCTTGGGTCTTGAAATCACTCATTCTATAGATGGACTTTACATTACTCAAGCCAAGTATGCCTCTGAACTCTTGTCTAGAGCTGGACTCACTGATAGCAAGACTGTTGATACTCCAGTTGAGTTTAATGCGCATCTAACTCCTTCAGGAGGGAAACCATTGTATAATCCCTCTCTTTATAGACGCTTAGTTGGTAGCCTAGTTTATCTCACTGTTACTCGTCCAGACATTTCTTATCCTGTTCACCAAGTGAGCCAGTATCTGTCTGTTCCGCGATCGACTCACCATGCTGCTGTTTTGCGCATTCTTCGGTACCTAAAGGGCACTCCCTTCCATGGTCTTTTCTACTCTGCTCAGTCTCCTCTTGTTCTCAGTGCATTTTCTGATGCTGATTGGGCAGGAGATCCCACTGATCGTAGGTCCACCACTGGTTATTGCTTTCTTCTTGGTTCTTCTTTGATTTCTTGGCGAAGCAAGAAACAAACTCATGTGGCCCGTTCCAATACTGAAGCAGAATATCGTGCCCTTGCTGATACCACATCTGAGCTTCTTTGGCTACAATGGCTTCTCAAAGATTTAGGTGTGTCTACATCTTCTGCTATTCCTCTTTATTGTGACAACAAGAGTGCCATTCATATTGCTCATAATGACGTCTTCCATGAACGGACTAAACACATCGAGATCGATTGTCATTTTATCCGTTACCATCTTGTCCATGGTGGTCTCAAGCTAATCTCAGTCTCCTCTACAGATCAACTTGCAGATATCTTCACCAAGTCACATCCTAAGGGACGCCTTCGTACTTTGATTGACAACCTCAAGTTGGTCTCACATCCACCTTGAGTTTGAGGGGGGCTGTTAATATATATAGTGTTGTGGGCTTTAGGCCCAAACTAGTTTACTTGTATAGCACACATTCTTGCACTACACTCTTATTTGTACTGCACTCACATTTACTTGTACTACACTCATATTTACTTGTACTACACTCATATGCCTCTTATATAAAGGCACTCATGTATATTCTTTTGGTGGGAAATACAATATAGTCATTCAGTATTTCTAACAGTGACATTAGAAAAGGGAGTTACAAAATTGGGAGCTGTAGAATTAGGAATTGCAGAATCCAAAATAGTAGGATTAGGCACATTAGAATCTAAAGTAGGAGTAAGGAAGCTATAGGATGGGAAATAGTTAGAGTAGGAACAAGTTGAGAAGGTGGATCAGGTGAGGTAGGAAGTGTAATGTGTGGAGTGGTAGGAAAGGAAGAAGTGCAAATGGACTAAGCAAAAGGAAGTAGATTTAGTGGGTGTATGAAGAGTGTAAGGAAACTTAGATTCATTAAAAAGTACATGTCTAGAAGTATAAATCAATTTGATCAAAGGTCAAGATACAAATAAACTTTAGATACTGTGGAGTGACCAAGGAAGACACACTCTCTACTTCTAGGCTCTAATTTGTGGGAATTATATGGTCTGAGATATGGATAGCATGCATAACCAACTACTTTGAGCTGAGACAGATTGGGATTAGAACAATATAACATAGACCAAAGGGAATGGAATTGAAGAACAAAAGTAGGAAGAAGATTGATTAGAGAAACAGTTGTTTGTGTAGCATAAGGACAATAGGATATGAGAATGGAAGCTTGTGACAACAAGGTGATAGCGGTTTCAATGACATGCCTATGCTGTCTCTCATCTAAACCATGTTGTTGAGGAGTATATGGATGTGAAATTTGATGGATAATGCCATTTTGAGACAATTAAGATTTGAAGGCATTGGAAAGAAATTCACCACCTCCATCAGACCTAAAAGTCTTTACTTTGTCAGTGAATTGAATCTCAACCATGCATTTGAATTGAAAAAATTTTGTAAACGCAAATCTAGTATAATGATCAATGAAAAGGATATAGTATTTAAAACAATTGACAAAATTAACAGGATTAGGTCCCCATATATCTGAATGAACCAGTTCAAAAGGGGAATTAGCAATGAATTGAGACTTAAGGAAAGGAAGTTTATGCATTTTGCCATATAAGTAATGTGTACATGAAACACTAGCATTACACTTATTTGAAGAATATCTTATTGAGAAGAAGGGATTAAGGAATTACCAACATGAGTGATGGGTAAAATCTACCCATTTCCTACTATGAGATGATCTTGGCCATGGTATGGCTTTGGAAGCTGAGTTGATTAAGACTAGATGTAACATGATCTGTGGCTGCACTATCAGCAAGCCATGGTCATTCTTGAGCAATGCAAGCATTTGATGCTATGGCCATTGCAACAAGCTTAGTGGATGGATGCTTCCCTTAATAAGCATAGTCTATCTTGTGGTAGCAGTTAATTGCCAAGTGACCAAGCTTACCACAAATCTGACAAGTAGGCCTTTCTAATCTTGCACCAATGGACTGGTTTTGTGAGAATGGATTGAACTGATTTGATGATGAATTGGAGCCTCTTCCTAGACCTCCTCTATTTGCACTTATATTGAGCCTCCTACATACAAAATTGCTCCTCGATATCCTAAATGGTAAGAACCAATGGATGCTGAATTCAAAACTTTACAGAAGCAAGACACTTGGACTTAGTTCCTTCACCTCCCAATATGAATATTATGGTCTGCAAGTGGGTCTTTAAACTTAAGCTGCATAATAATGGTTCTATTGCTAGATATTGTAAGACATATGTATTTTATTTGTTTAGAACATATGTCATTCTTTATGTAATTGGCTTATCCTTTGAAAAAACGCACTTAGCTTGTATTTAGGTAGATTTAGGATGATTTTAATATTTCAAGAAACAAGGTTTCAAGGTGAAGTGTTAAAACCATGCAAGTATGCCCAAGATTCAAGCTGAGAAGTGCCAGTCATTAAAGCTCGACAGCTTCATCAATCGAGTTTTAAAGAAGCTGTTCAGCCATGAGGCTCGATAGCTGCTCGACAGCACCTCAACACCTCTAGCTGTCGAGATTTATAAAAAACAGATTTTGAAATTCTATTTTGATTACAATCCATGGATGTGTCTTTGGGTCTTCTTTTCTCCTAACCCTAGACATATAAAAGAATTATTTTAAGGGCTGAAAAAGTGGTTACAAGTTGCACAAGCATTGAGAAATCCTTGTTCAAGCAAGTTGTGACCTGAGACAAATGTTCTTGCCCTAGTTCATCTCTTTTGTGAAAAAGTTGTTGTGTCTTTGTACCATAGGGTTTTGTAACCAAGCATCTACTTGATCTTCATCGTGTGAACGATTTGAAGAATTTTGTAGCCAACAACTTTCTCTAGTTGGTGACTGAAGTCTCGTACTAGGATCCACACAATTGGTTAGTCACGTACTGGGAGCCGTGCATCAAAAGGAGAAATTTTCACTACAGAACAAGTCCAATTGGGTATTTGGGTAAGGGTTCAACTGTAGGTTGGTATAAGGTACTGGGATTCCTTTACTTGCAACCGCTTGTTGTTATAATAGTAGAATTTCGGGAGTGGTGACCTTAAAATCACCCGATGGGGTTTTTGCTGTGTAAGTTTTCCCCATTCGATAACAAATCACCGAGTCATTTAATTTCCGTTAGTTTAATTGGTGATTTGTTTGTGCTACCACGTGCTTTTTACGTTAATTTGATTAATTAATAACTTAGCTAATTAAGCAATTTAATCCATCACTAGAAGTCAATACATTTTTGGCCTGCCAAGTGGTATCAGAGCGAGCACACTCTGATTAGGGTTTAATTCTTATGTGTGATCCATTGACCCCTGTTTGTCATGGATAGAGGACAATCTCTCATTATTCCTCATTTGTTTGATGGTACTAACTATGCGTACTAGAAAGTATGCATGAGAGCTTTCTTGCAGTCACTAGATGAAAAAGTGTGGCAAGCTGTGGAGATAGGCTGGACCAAGCCTAAGGAAGCGCTGGCCGATTGGGATGATGCTAAGATCAAGGCGGCAAACTTCAATAGCAGAGCATTGAATACTTTTTTTAATGCGGTCACTAATGAGGAGTTTAAGAAGATATCCTCCATTGAAACTGCTAAGGAAGCATAGACCATCCTCCAGACAACCTATGAGGGAACAAAGGCTATCAAAGACTTGAAGCTACAGAGGCTCACTACAAGTTTTGAAGAAATTAAGATGGAGGAGGATGAGTCATTCAATGAGTTCTATGCCAAGCTCGAAGACATAGTGAACTCAGCTTTCAACCTTGAAGAGACCATTCCTAAACCCAAGATTGTGAGAAAAGTGCTCAGATCTCTGTCGAAGAGATTCTATGCCAAGATCACGACGATAGAAGAATCAAAGGATATTGACAAGATTCCTCTAATTGAGCTGGTTGGTAATCTGCAAACCTATGAACTAGGGTTGACAAGAATTGGCAAATCGGGTAAAAGTAAAAGCATGGCACTGAAAGACAAGAGCAGTGAGACAAATGAGTCTTCAGAGAAGATTTTAAGATGAAGTCCTACATCACCAGACAATTCAAGAAATTCATGAAAAATTCCAATGGAAAAGGCTTTGACAAGGATCGTAGGCATTCCAGTTCTTCTTAGTTCAAGAACCAAGATAAAGGGAAAAAGGATACTAGGGATGGCGGTCAATAAACTGTTCCCACAAGACCTAACTATTTCGGATGTCAAGGCTTTGGTCACATGAAACAGAAGTGTCCCACATATCTCAAAAGCATTAGGAAGAGCAAGGCACTTGCTGCTACCTTGAGTGACACTGAGCCTGAGGATGATTCTGACAATGAGGACGATGGGATCTTGAATGCCTTCACTGCCACTGTCAATCCTACTGAAGGGATTGTAGAGGATGCAGATGAAGAAGGAGACTTGGTGGATGCTAAGTTTGAAAAGATGGATGATTAAGATGATATCCATACAGCCTATGAAAAACTATACAAGCTTTCTGAAAAGTATGAGAAACTCCATAGGCTGACCACCAAGAAGCTCAGTGATGTGAAACTTGATCGTAAGGAGCTTTCCACTAAGTTTGATGAAGCCAATCAGACTATTGGGGCACTGAGATTCGAGAACAATTTCTTAGTTAGGAAGACCAAGAAGCTTGAAGTAGAGCTGTTTCAAGTTAGAGCTCAATTGGAGAGGACATTAAGTGTGAAGCTGGATGAGATGCTCAGCATTCAGAAATCTGCTTCTGATCGAACCGGTTTGGGGTATGAATTTTCTTCTTCTAATATTGCTTCTGTTAGTACTATTATCTTTGTTCCTCCTACTGATAAGAGTAAAATTGAGAACAATGATGTTAAAATTGAATTAGTTAGTGAGAACCTGGACAAGAGTAAATCTATCTTAGGAGCACCCCCTAAGTTTGAGAAGAAGGACACTAAAAACCCTAGGACTAAGAAGGCTATCCCTTAAAAGCCTAAACAGAAAAAGCAGCATCTTTGTCATCATTGTGGTATTGCCGGTCATACTCGATCAAATTGCTATAAGTGGTTAGCCACTCAACAAAGCAATGGCATAATAGCATCTAGGAACCAGAATCAGCTTCAAGCCTCTCTTGCTCCTCTTGGAGATCTCTTCAAAGCCCTTATTTTCCTTTCGAACTTGAACGGTTTTAATTCTTCCCCCTCATCACCAACTCAAGGGTTTGCTAAAAGAAAAGGTTCTTCCAAAGTGTGGAAGGAAAAGGGTACCAAGTGATTTATTCACTTTTTTTCTCTCTCCCCTCGTTGTTGTTGTTTTTGCATTACTTATGTGTTTTGCTTTACTGTTATGAGTCAGTCTAGCTTTATGCATTAATTTTTTTTAACATGTTTTTGTTTGCTTATTTTCAGTTTTTGTTGAAAAAAAAAAATACAAAAACAGTGTGTGGTAGTGTACATTGGTTCTTATGAACCTTAAAATGGCCATTGAAATAGAGTTTTTCAAACTTTGTATCGCTTGTAGCTTAGATGAGCATTCTTATGCATAAAATAAGTAAGTGAGCTTTATGGCTCTTTATTTGTGATGAGTAAGGTTAAGCGATCTCTTGTACTTAATACTCGTATCACTCTTTTTGACGGGTAGGACTAGAAAATCCTAAGAGAAAGGCATAAATAACCATCTCACAACTGTTACCCATCAATCATGAAATGACATCTGTATGCTTCGGCATAACAAAAGTGCAATTTCAATGACATCTGTATGCTTCAGTATAGCAAAAGTGCAATGTCAAAAAACTTAACATAATTGGGTATTTCTTCTCTCTCTCTCTCTCTCTTATATGCCCATGCATGGTTTGCTTAATAAAAGAACAAAATGCTTTAAAATATGATTGCAAGCATGTTTTCTAGGAGATGTGGGAGTTATAGGATGTACTTCAAAGGTGATAGTCCCCATCAAACGGTTATGATTGGGTGTGAGTTAAAGTGATTTTCTCATATCTCAAATCGTCATAACTCTGAGAAACTTATGCAACCTTACGATGTTCTTCATGCACAACACGCAATATTCTTTGCTAATTTTGATACATGTGCAGGTACAATGTGATTTACCCATCACAAATTTTACATGTGTTGATGTATACTCACTAAACTGTCTTAACTTGTTTTTAAAATATAAAATTGGTTAGACGTGTTTAGTGTGTGTGTGTTTTGGAATCCATGTGCTTAAAATTGTTGATTAAGAGATGATTTTGAGAGTTAATCTGATGTTTGGATCATTGGTTGAGTTGCATGTGTGATTGCATTCATGTCTGTGTTTTTCTCTTCTCGAAAAACTTTTTTAAAAGCTGGCTCGACATCTCCTCGACACCTATTCGATACCTGGCTATCTGTCGAGCTTTTTAGCTTTTTCTTATCGCAATCTCGATAGCTTCTCAACACCTAGTGGATCGATCGAGGAATTTTCTGTCCTCTCGATAGCTTCTCGACAGCTGGTGGATCGATCGAGCTTCTATTCTCGTGTCTTTGTTTTGTTCCTTAACACCTTCTCGATAGCTCTATCTATCGACAGTTGTTTTTCTCAACACCTTCCTCGACAGATGTCTTGACACCTCTTGATACCTATACCTGTCGAGATTTATTGAACCTTTATATAAAGGTTTTGTGCGATCTGGTTCATGTTTTCTCTCAATCTCTCTCTCGATAGCACTGTCTCTTCACCTTCCAAACCTCTCTCTCTCACTCCAAACCTCTACCCAAGGTTTCTTCAAGCTTCTTTCAAGTATTTCTTCACTTGGTAAGCTTCTAATCTCTTTCTTCATGCATTTCATGTTTTGAAACCTAGCTTTTGGTTTTTTTTTTTTTTTTTTGAAAATTTTAGGGTTTTTCAAAATTGATGAGTTATTGTTGCAATTTTTAGGATGGGTTTTGTAGATTTGATCTTAAAAACTCCATGTATTGCATCACATTAGCATTTTAACAGTAATCTCATGCATTTAGATGTGTGCAAACTAGTTGTGTGCTGATAGGTTTGGATTGGACTGAGCCTATAATGCTCTTCATATTGCATTTCACATGTTCATGCATTTCTCATGCATACGTTCTCTCTTTTCAATATACTTGTTATATTTGATTTGTTTTGGAAACTTTTCTCTGTATTTTTTTCCCTTCTCTTTTTGTTTACATTAGTAGTGTCTATGGCACCAAAGTGTAAGTCCTTTCCATCCCAGAACCCTCTTCGTTCTAAGACTTCTTCGTCTTAAGACTTCTTCGTCTTCTGATCCTACTCCTTCCTCTGTTCGGTTCCGTGATGAGGATGCCCGAAAGGCCTTTTCGGAGAACTTTTCTAAATGAGGTGTTCATTTTGAACGCCAAGTTGTTCTGGCAGACTTTGCCGACATTGACCTACCCGATGTCACTCACAGTCGGTGTTGGGAGTCATTGTGTAACGTCCTGGTCACTTGTCCTTCCGTGCTGATTCAGGAGTTTTACTCTACCATGCATGGAATTGATACTTCAGCACCTCTCCTTCACACTTGCGTTCGAGGTACGCACATAGTAGTCACACCGGAGTTGGTATCCGATGTGCTTCATGTTCTGAGGGTTGCACATCCTGACTACCCCGATTATGAGCTTCTACGGACTGTGTCCAAAGATGAGATGATTTCTGCATTTTATGATTGCCCTTTTGATTGCCCTTCTAATTGGGGTGAGCGTCAGTTTACATTATGTCAACCTTTCGCTAAAGGTCCTCGTTTCATGAACATGATGATGACGTTTGTTTTGCATCCACTCTCTCACTACAACTCCATCACAGAGCCTCGTGCTCGGTTCTTGTTGTTAGTTCTTGAGCATCTCACTATAGACTTTCCTTCACATTTCATTCTTTATATCATAGATGTCTATAGGGATATGGCTACCCGTGATGAGATTATTTTTCCTTCTGCTATCACGAGGATATTACGCCATTTTTCCATCCCTTTTCTTGTGTCCGACCCCTTCCATGTCATGGTTGCCATAGACGCCGCTACCGTAAAACGTAGTGAGGCGCAGTTTAGGTCGCGACAGACGGTTTCAGCAGCTCCTTCCTCCCGTTCGGCTCCATCTAAATCTGCTCGAGCCACATCTACTCCCTCTTCTTCTTCGAGCGATATGTCCCTAAGAGATATCATGGCACAACTTTAGCACATGGATGTTAGCCTAGATACTCTCTCTATAGAGTTGTATCAGGTGAATGTTCGTGTTGGTTGCATTGCTAGGCGACAAGCGACCATAGGCAGCTTTGCTTCCGTGGTTTCTCCTCCACCACCTCCTGTGGCTTCTGAGTCTGAGGATAATGATGGTGATGACAATGATGCTTTGGATGATGTTGATGGAGATGCTAGCTCTACCGATAAGATGTCTACTTGACACTCTACCCTTTGTCACTCGTGACAAAAAGGGGAAATAGTTTTGGATTATATGAGAGTATTCATTCTTAGAGGGAGAGCATGTATAGGACATTTTTTATAGGGGGAGTGTTGTTGTTTTAAGGGATGTAGTGAGGATTACATGTATTTTCTTTTCTTTTCTTTCTTGTTGGAGATACATTGGTCTTGTGACCATTTTTTTACATACATGATGTTTCTCAAGTGGTATATATATATATATGATGATGTATGTTTCTTTCACCTATCTTTACATGTGTTATTTTTTTCTTTCTTTATACACATGTTTCTTATACTTATATGCAATCTATTATTTCTACTTCACAGAAAGATGCCTTGATTTGTTTTGTTTAAAGTGTTTCAGAAATACAGGTTATCAAAATCTTCCATGCCATAAACTCTCTTCTTGCAAAGTTTTTCAAGAGTTTGTGTTAGGATAGATTTTATTGTATTCAACAAGTGAATATGAGTTGAGTGATTTATGACTTCTCTCATATGTTCTTTTGTTTGTTGTGGTTTTGTCACGAATTGCCAAAGAGGGAGATTGTTAAGACATATGTGTTTCATTTGTTTAGAACATATGTCATTCTTTTATGTAATTAGCTTATCTTTTGACAAAACGCACTTAGCCTATATTTGGGTAGATTTGGGATGATTTTAATACTTTAAGAAATAAGGTCTCAAGATCAAGTGTTAAAGCCATGCAAATATGCCTAAGATTCAAGCTGAGAAGTGCCAGTCATTAAAGCTCGACAGTTGGCTCGACAGCTTCAACTATCGAGCTTTAAAGAAGCTGTTCAGCCCCGAGGCTAAACAGCTACTTGACAGCACCTCGACACCTCTAGCTGTCCAGATTTACAAAAAAATGATTTTAAAATTCTGTTTTGATTCCAATCCGTGGATGTGTCTTTGGGTCTTCTTTTCTTCTAACCCTAGACATATAAAAGGATTATTTTAAGAGCTGAAAAGGTGGACACAAGTTGCATAAGCATTGAGAAATCCTTGTTCAAGCAAGTTGTGACTTGAGACAAATGTTCTTGCCCTAGTTCATCTCTTATGTGAAGAAGTTGCTGTGTCTTTGCACCATAGGGTTTTGTAACCAAACATCTTCTTGATCTTCATCGTGTGGATAAATTGAAGAATTTTGCAGCCAATAACTTTCTATAGTTGGTGATTGAAGTCGCGTACTGGGATCCGCGCAATTGGTTAGTCACGTACTGGGAGCCGTGCATCAAAAGGAGAAATTCTCACTACAGAATAAGTCTAATTAGGTATTAGGGTAAGGGTTCAACTGTAGGTTGGTATAAGGTACTGGGATTCCTTTACTTGTAACCGCTTGTTGTGATAATAGTGGAATTTCAAGAGTGGTGACCTTAAAATCACCCGGTGGGGTTTTTGCCATGTAGGTTTTCCCCATTCGAAAACAAATCACCGAGTCATTTAATTTCCACTGCATACTTAGTTTAATTGGTAATTTGTTTGTGCTACCACGCGCTTTGCATGTTAATTTGATTAATTAATCAACTTAATCCATCACTAGGGGTCAATAAGTTTTTGGCCTATCAGATACAAAGCCAAGTTAGTGGCTAAGGGATTTCATCAGCAAACTGGATGGGATTATATAGACACATTTAGTCTTGTTATCAAACCTGACATTGTGAGGTTAGTTTTAGCAATTGCAGTTAGCTCTTACTGGCCATTGAGGCAACTAGATGTTTCCAATGCCTTTTTACATGGATTTCTTAAGGAAGAGGTTTATATGCAGCAACCTCCTGGCTACGTTTATTCCAAGCATCCTAATTATGTTTACAAATTGCATAAGTCCTTGTATGCTTTGAAATAAGCTTGAGAGCTTGGTTTGAAAGGTTCACATTTCATTTGCTACACTTCGGCTTTATAGCTTTCCTAGCTAATAGCTCTCTCTCTTCATTTTTCAAACCACACAAACTATCATCCACTTGCTCTTGTATGTGGATGACATTATCATCACATGCAACAATTCTACTTAAATTAGTAGGCTTATTGATGTCCTCAGTTCTACTTTTGAGCTAAGGACTTGGCGCCTCTCTCTTACTATCTGGGTATACAAATTTAGCCTATTAAGTATGGTCTCACCTTGACACAAAGTAAATATGCCTCTAATATCTTATACAGGTTCCAAATGGAAAATGTCAAGCCTACTAAGACCCCTTGTTGTCCTCTTAAGAGATTGCTGCCTTATGAGGGACTATTCATTCTAATCCTACTAAATATAGATCTATGGTTGGAGCTTTATAGTATTTGACATTCACATGCCCTGACTCAGCTTTCAGTGTGCACCGGCTCTATCAATTTATGCATCATCCAACCTCGACTCATTTTGAGGTTGCTAAGCTTGTTCTCAGAGATGTCAAGGGCACTATTCACCATGGTATCAATTTCTCCCCTGGTCCTTTGACTCTCTCAGCTTTCACTAATGCTAATTGGGCAAGCGATCCATGTAATCGTCGTTCAACAACTGGGTTCTTGGTTTTCCTTGGTTCTAGACCTATGTCATGGTCTTCCAAGAAGCAATCTACAGTATCACGCTCCTCTACAAAAGCTGAGTACAAGGCCTTAGCCATCATTGTAGCTAAATTGGCTTGGCTGTGCATTCTTTTCAAGGGGCCTAAATTGTTTCTATATCATGATCCAATGTTATGGTGTCACAATGTCTCAGCTATTGCCCTTTCGGCCAATCCAATCTTCCATTCTTGCACCAAACATATTGAAGTTGACTACCATTTTGTCTATGAAAAGGTTCTTTGTAGAGATTTGTGTGAGAAGTTAGTTTCGAGCAAGGATAATTTAGCAAATATTTTCACCAAATCTCTACCCTCACCTTTGCTTTTTCATCAAAGGTGCAAACTCATGGTGGATTACTCCCCCTCTCATTTGAGAGGGGATATTAAGGAAGATACAAAAACCCAGAACAAAACAGCATTGTTGACTTCAAGACAATAAGCATGAAATGCACAGTTTCATTTAAATGGCCAAACGCATTGTTTTATTTAATTCAAGCAACGTCAATAGATCCATTGCTAAACAATGTCATTCTGGTCCTTTGTAAGTTAGTTACACAAGGCAGGAATGGCAGTTACCTTGCTTTGGGTTTTGATTTCCACATTATGTGGATCAATTCCGTAATTCTAGGGATTTAATTATATGGTTGTAGAGTTTCATATAGTATAAATACTGTGATGTAGTTCATATTGTTATTTCAAGCAAAAAGATCAATAAAAGTCCTTCTAGATTTTTCTCTCATTCTGTGTGTGTGTGTGTGACCTTTGCTACACAATCACTGTGATCTTTGAAACTTTCTTCACATTGAAGAACTATCACTAACCATAGTTTTCATCAAGACTAAGGAGTTAGTGCACCAAGATGGCTTTGGAGTGCTAATAGAGACTTAACTTGACAAAGGAGATCGAATAGTCTTGGTGTTGGCTTTTTATGAGCAGCAGTGGGACACAACCTACATGTTCCATATTGCTGGCAAGGAGCTAACTCTAACCTACATGACACCTACCACCTTATCGAACTTCATTGTAAGGGGGGAAGGGGGGTAGCTGTGAGATGCTAAAACCTCCTTGTTGATGCTTGCCTTGATAAGGCGTTATTGGGCACACTTTTCAAACTAGCACTGTCAACTTAAGGGCCTGTACTTGCTCAGAAACAGGCCTTAGACCACTCATGGGATCAAGAGAGGATGGCCCAAGCCTTCATTCTTCATCTACTTGAACAACACTTCAATAGCCATTGTAGTTGGGTCAATCTCACTCTACTACTTTACTCTGTTGGTTGACTTTGTGGAGGTGGCCACCTATCACAAAGTCACTCAAGTATTTAAAGGAAGTGAGACAACAAGAGGCCTTGGTAATGGTGGGTTTGGTGGTGGATTAAGCCGTGTTGATTATCATTTTCACTTATTTTCTTGACACATCTACAAGTCTGATTCGGCCAAGATCGACTTTTTTGTGGGATTAATCCATGTGTTTTATTTTATTTTATTCTTTAAAGCATGACCTAAACTCATATGACATATTGGAAAAATTGAAGAAGTGTATTTTGGAGGGCATGGTTCAGTTCCTTTTGGACTTTTTGCATAAGCCTAACTCATGCATGCTAGAATGCGGGCTAGGGATGCTAGTACCACCTCGGGGGGGGGAGGTAAGTAAATTCTAAGATAATTTTAGATTTTATTAGTATCATAATTGGAAATTTTGAAATATCGAGGGGGAGGGCATTGAAATAAAAAGAAATATAAATGAAAAAACATTATATGAAGACTCACTACAAATAAGATAATGATTTTGTAAAAATATTGTGAGATTTTATTGTGTCACTAGACTTTCTCATAATAGTAAAAATACATGTACATTAATAATTGATATAAATATATGTAAAATTATTATTATCATTATCATTATCATTATCATTATTATTATTATTAAGGGATAAAAATCATAAAAATCAATGCAATAGATTGTAGTTTGTCGTCTTTATTATCATCAAACTATACTTTTAAATCAATATGCCAAATGATTCAAACATACATTTTTATACAGATATTACTATGTATTTTAAGTTATATCTAATGTAATTTTGAATGTTACACTTACACCCTATTGGAAAAACATGTTTGCATTGGATGCAAAACATACGTAGTGGAAAATTAATGGATCTACTTCATTCACAATTGGTAACATGTACTATGTAAATTTCAGAATTTAAGAACAAGAGAACATACCTTGGTGTGGGAAATTCAAAACCAAATATTAGAAGTACTTGAGAACACTCTTAATCTTCACTCCAATTCCACTAACTCCCAAGAAGTACGGTCTCTCAATCAGTTTACATGTATGTGTTCTAGGGAGAATAATAGAGTGTCCAACACTCACATACAAATCATTTCATTCCACTCTAAGTGTCTTAAAATTCTGTATATTTCTCCCTTTGTATCAAACTGATTATCTAATTAGGCTAACCTTTTAGGTCATTCCAATTGGGCTTAAGTATGTGGCTTGGAATGGGACCAAAAAGGAACAAATAAGACACTAGCTCCAATGGACCTTGGTTTTTTTCAGTCAACACTTGATAAGTCCAAAGTTACTATTAATTATATTTAATACTACTATATAAATATAATTGCACTCTTAGCCTTATTACATGCAACCCTTCATAAAATATTCATAGTAATACAAAGTCATAAATGTAGACTTCCACTTTAAAGATTACTACATCTTAATTCTTGAGTACTCGGTTTAATTCTTTAAGTTATTTATCATATATTTATGAAATCCAACTTCATAAATATATATTTTAGTAACTCAATACTAAAGTGGTTAAGTCTAACACTCTAAATAATCGAACCCATTAAACTTACCTCAATGGAATATTTTATATCTCCGTAAAAAGATTATAAATTCCATCTTGAGAATATATATTTCATCAACACTAAATGTGGCTGCTTAACATACTGAGGTTTTGATTGTGACTTTAGATCTCACTCTTGATATATCAAAACAACTTACACTTCATGATCAGGTTTATTATTCTCTTAGGATTAAGAGTTGATGTGAATAGAAGTCGTGAGATTTATTATTTATTTGACAATCGTTGGGAGAATAATAAATCTCACAGCGGTCCTGTTCAATATGTCTTAACTCTTAAAACATATTAACATATCAACTAAAAGTCTCTACTTCCATGATCAAGACTTGATATGTTATAGTCTTTGTAGATGAAATGCCTAATTTCATCACCGACTCGAACTAAAATTTTGAGTTTACAAATAACTTGTGATCTATATCTTCTGTGATTAAATCTCATAAATCACATACTATGCATCTCATGAACTATATAATGATATTCAAATATTCATGTTACCATTATTTTAGATAATAATAAAACAACTTTATTAATCACAACATAATGTCATACATAGCATCATACAATAGGATTTAAGGGCACATATCCTAACAATCTCCCACTAGCCCTAAAGACTATTGTGCACTAATTTAACTCTCATTCCCTCCAAATGTGACTCAAAGGTCCTTTGGGGCAAGGTTTTGGTAAAGGGATTTGCAAGATTATTTGCACTGTCTTTCTTTACTACTACTACATCTCCTCAAGTAACAATGTCTCGAATGATGTGGTACTTTCTTTTAATATTCTTTCTTTTATTGTGATTCCTTGGATCTTTAAATTGTACAACCACTTCATTATTGTCATAAAACAATGTGATAGGAACTTGCTCCATTCTCACAACACCAAGATCAAAAAGGAATTTCTTGAGCCAAACAGCTTCCTTTGCTACTTCACAAGCAGCAACATATTCAGCTTCCATGGTAGAGTCAGCAATACAAGATTGCTTAACACTTCTCTAACTTATGGCTCCACCTCCCAATGTGAATACACAACTTGAAGTGGACTTTCTAAAATCAAGATTTGATTGAAAATCTGAATCTGTATAATCAATGGGAATCAAATCCTCACTTCGGTAAATAAGCATATAATCTCTCGTTCTCCATAGATACTTAAGAATATGTTTTACAGCTTGCTAATATTTTGGTCATGGATTAGATTGATATTAGTTGATCATGCCAACTGAATAACAAATATCTGGTCTAGTATAAAGTATGACATACATGAGACTTCCTACTGTAGAAGTATAAGGAACTTGTCTCTTCATATTTTCTTCCTTAAGAGTCTTAGGCTTTTGGTTATCAGACAAAGGAACTCCATGTCTGAAAGGAAGCAATCCTTTCTTGGAGTTTTACATGCTAAACCGTTCTAGAACCTTATCTATATACCTAGCTTGTGACAAACCTAACATCTTATTCTTACAATCTCGCCAAAGCTTGATCTCTAGAATAAAGTTAGCTTCACCCAAGTCCTTCATATCAAATTGGCTTGACAACCAAACCTTTACTGATGACATTACCCCTATATCATTTACAATGAGTAGAATATCATCACTATAAAGTACTAGGAACATTACTACTTTATCTTAATGTCTTTTGTACCGACATGGTTCACCAAGATTTTGTTCAAAACCAAATGACTTGATTGCTTGATCAAATCTGATGTTCTATGACCTAGATGCTTGCTTAAGTTCATAAATGGATTTTTTCAACTTGCATACCATATGCTCTTGGTTATTTGCTATGAAGCCTTCTAGTTGCATCATACAGATTTCTTCTTGAAGATTGCCATTAAGAAATGAAGTCTTGAAATCCATTTTCCAAATCTCATAATTATAATGAGCAACAATGGATAAGAGAATTCTGATAAATTTAAGCATTGTTACTAGTAAAAAGGTTTCTTCATAATCAATACCTTACTTTTATGTATACCCTTTCACCACTAGCCTTGGTTTAAAGATTTTAACCTTTCCATCTATCCCTCTCTTTCTCTTGTAAACCCATTTTCAACCAATAAGTTTAATGCCTTTAGGCGCCTTTACAAAATCTCAAACTTGATTGAAATACATTGAATCTAATTTAGATTCCATAGCTTTGACCCAATGATGCGCATCTATATCATTCATTGCCTCTTTATAAGTGTAAGGATCAATTTCGGCCTCTTTAGAAATAGCTTCATAAGTTTCTCCCAAACTTATAAATCTTATAGGTGGCCTTATAATCCTACCACTACGATGAGGCACCTGTGTACTAGACATGTTATGAGTACTATCTTGTGGTGTATTTAATACAACCACATCATCCCTAGTTTTATCCATTGGTTGTTCAATTACAGGTTCATCTAATTTAGCCAAGGCAACTTTACTTCTAAGATTAAAATTATTCATATAATCATCTTCTAAAAATTTGGCATGGGTGTTAACAAATACTTTGTTATCCTTATGATTATAGAACAAATAACCCTTGGTTTCCTTTTAATAACCTAACATGCATACTTCTGTTTTTGTTTCCAACTTAGCAGATTTCTCTTTCAACACATGTGCTGGACATTCCCAAATGTGAAGATATTTCATACTAAGCTTGCGCCCACTCCACAATTCCTGAGGTGTGTTGGGAACTAATTTTGATGGAACTAAATTTAAAATATGCATTGCAGTTTTTAGTGCATATCCCCAAAATGAAATTTGTAAAGTTGAATAACTCATCATGGACCTAACTATTTTTAAAAGAGTCCTATTCCTTCTTTTTGCTACACCATTTTGTTGGGGAGTTCCAAGTGCAGTCAATTGGGATACAATCTGTTTTTGAGTTAAGTAATCCTTGAAATCCCTAGGAAGGTATTTGCCATAACGATCAAATTGAATGGCCTTTATGCGTTTACTCAATTAATTCTCAACTTCAGCCCTAAAATCTTTGAATTTTTCAAAAGTTTCGGATTTCTGTCTCATTATATACACATAACCATATCTTGAGTAATCATCAACAAAAGTGATGAAGTACTCATAACCTTCTTTTGCTTGGGTTGACGTATGAACTAATTCAAGCAACTCTTGAACTCTTTTACCTTTTGCATTAAAATGTTGTTTAATCATTTTGCCTTCCAAACAAGATTCACAAATTGGCAGTTCATCAAATTCCAATGGCTCTAAGAGACCATCTTTGATCAGCCTTTGAATTCTATTTGAATTAATATAACCCAAATACAAGTGCCAAATATATGCGTCATTAGTAGAAGAAAACTTTCTCTTTAATGATTATACATGAGAGTTATTATCTAATTTAGAATTGTATAATTCATGCTTATCAGGAATTAAAATATAAAGACCATAAACAATATTGCCAGAACAGATAAACACTTTATCTTTCTTTATTACAACATTGTCTTTCAAGATAACACAATATCCATGTTTACCTAAATAAGTTGTAGAAATTGAATTCCTATGAACATTAGATACCTATAAACAGTCTTCCAATATTAAAACTCTAGAATCAAAGCATAAATTAATCAGTCCAATAGTTACAACTAGAATTCTGCTCCCATCAGCCAAAGTAAGAAAGAATTCGCCTTCATTCAGCTTTCTAATCTCTTGGAACCCCTGCAATGTATTGCAAATATGGTTATTACAACCTGAATCCACACACTAGAAATCCATGGGATTTTATACTAAACATATTTCAAGAAGTAATGAACTTTTCATACCCTTATTATTGACAGCTCTGAATTTTGAACAATTCTTCTTTCAATGTCCTTTCTCACCACAATGAAAACACTTTATTTTAGCATAGTCCTTCTTCTTTTCCTTGTTCGCAACTCCTAAGGGAATATGTTTACCATCTTGCTTGGTGAAGTCTTTCTTCTACTTCTTTCTACCCTTGTCTTTCAACTTAGGATAAGGTTGAGAAGTAGAAGCTTCAGCCATATTGGCATTAACACTGGATGTACCAAGAATACCTTCCGCCACTACCAATTCATTCATTAATTCAGACAATGAATAAATTTTTTTGTTCATATTATAATTAAGTCTGAATACGTTGAATGATTTTGGTTGTGACTGGAGTATCATATCCAATTAGGATTCTCCATCAATATCAGCACATAAAACTTCTAGTGTATTCAAATTAGAGATCATCTTAAGACAATGCTCCCCCACTGAAGTGCCTTCAGCCATTTTGGTATTATAAATTTGTCTCATAGTTTCTTGCCTTATCGAACGGTCTTGCTCACCAAACATCTCCTTCAGACTTAGCATTATGTCCGAAGCTAGTTCTACATTCTGCATTTTGCATTTGATACTGTAGAACATTTAAGGTAGATGCTAGGATAGAGCTTGGCCATCTCATTAGATTTCTACCAATGATCGTATCACTATTTTCCCTCAAGAAGAGCATCTAATGATGGAAAGTTAGGACAAGGTTGAAAAGCACATATTTGTGCTCTTCAGTAGTAAGAACAATGTCCAAAATTCTTTTCCAGTCAACATAGTTGGATCTAGTCAGTCTATTTTGATTAAGAATAGGAACAAGTGGGCTAAATGATACCATGATTAAATTTGAAAACAATAAACATGAATATAATAAGTAAACTAGACATTATCAATTTTGCATATAAACATATAGAATAGAACCTTTATAAAACTATAATATAAAATATACAACGACAACCCAATCCATGTTTGCAATTCCTTGGTAGCAAGTATATTATAAACACCAAAATTGATTGAAAACTATTCTCATTATTAGTGCTATCATGATAACTCTTATCCAACACTAATAATATGCCGTATTAACTTTAGCCTCTAAGTAATAATGACATAGCTCCTTTGGGAGGTTAACATTACACTTAGTCTAGTGTACACCATTACCTAGAATCATGTGTAGTCACATTTCATCTCCCTTATAGTGTTTAAACTTGTAGTACCATGAAACAAAATACCCTTCTTTGGGATCGTGAGGCATATACACCAAGACGAGGTGTTTGTTCACACTACTTTAAACAGGTAGTTTAATCTTGTAGTACTATGAAGTAAACACCCGCCTTTGGAATGGCGAGACATATACGCCAAGGCGAGGTGCTTATTCACACTACTATGAACCGATAATGGAGGCCATGAGATCTAATCCTTATGTCTCTCTCTCACTATATGTTTTAAATTAAAGATTTTTAATTAGAAAACATATGTAAACTAATCACACATAGCCTTGTACTTTATACATGTGAAAAAAATTTGAAAAATTCAAAATTCACAGTTTTTGATCAATCGAATGTGTATCTCGAGCGGTCGAAAAAATTAAAAAATTATCACTTAACAATTTGCTTGGCTCGATTGGTGCTCAATCGCTTCTCGATCAATTGAAAAAGAACATTCGATCGATTGAATAACAATCAAATATGAATTGAGTCAAATAGATTGGTCACTGTTTCACTTGATCGATTGAAAGTAATTTTCGTTCGATCGAAACTTGTGAAATTCAAATTTTCCAGAATTTTTATGAAGAAGTTTTCAATGGTTTTTCATGAACAAACAACCATCATATGAACATAATAGACAGAGATTGATATCAAACCTGAATTCCATTGATGATATAGCCTTAAAGTTCATTTTAACATACATAATATCAAACTTAAACATCATAACATCAATATCAATTTTCATAAAACAATAATTTCAACAACCATGTAGAAAAATAAATGTATAATCTTCTAACAACATGAAATTACTATCTCTAATTCAAAACTCACAAAACATGTTATACAGATTCGAAATTGAAGACCACTCTGATACCAATTGTTGGAAAAAACATGTTTGTATCGCATACAAAATATAGGCAACAGAAAATTAACGAATTTACTTCATTCATAATTGATAATATGTACTATGTAAATTTCAAAATTTAAGAACAAAACAGCATACCTTGGTATGGTGAAATTCAAAACCAAATATTAGAAGTACTTGGAATCATTCTTAATCTTCACTCCAATTCCACTAACTCCTAAGAAGTGTGGTCTCTCAATCAGTTTATATGTATGTATTCAAGGGAGAATAATAGAGTGTCCAATACTCAAATACAAACCATTTCATTCCACTCTAAGTGTCTTAAAATTCTGTATATTTCTCCCTTTGTATCTAACTGATTATCTAATTGGGCTAACCTTTTGAACCATTCCAATTGGGCTTAAGTATGTAGCTAGGAGTGGGACCAAAAGGGAACAAATAAGACACTAGCTCCAATGGGCCTTGAGTTTTTCTGTCAACACTTTACAAGTCCAAAGTTAATATTAATTATATTTAATACTACTATATAAATATAATTGCACTCTAGGTCTTATTAATAAATTATATCCCAAGACTTTATTGTACATGTAACCCCTTCATAAAATATTCATAATAACACAAAGTCATTGATGTAGACTGCCACTTTGAAGATTACTACATCTTGATCCTTGAGTACCCAGTTTAATCCTTTAAGTTATTCATCATATATTTTATAAAATCTAACTTCATAAATATATACTTTCGTAACTCCTTACTAAAGTGGTTAGTCTTAACACTCTAAATAACCAAACCAGTTAAACTTATCTCAAGAGAATATTTTATATCTCCGTTAAGAGATTATGAATTCCATCTTGAGAATACATGTTTCATCAACACTAAATGTGACTGCCCAACATACTGAGATTTCGATCGTGACTTTACATTTCACTCCTGATATATTAAAGAAACCTACACTTTATGTCAGGTTCATTATTCTCTCAGGATTAAGAGTTGATGTGAATAGAAATCGTGAGATTTATTATTAATTTGACAATCGTTGGGAGAATAATAAATCTCATAGCAGTCTAGTTCAATATGTCTTAACTCTTAAAACATATTAACATATCAACTAGAAGTCTCTACTTTCATGATCAAGACAAATCATCTAAGTTGATATGTTATAGCCTTCGTAGATGAAATGCTCAATTTCATCACTGACAACGAACTAAAATTCTGAGTTTACAAAGAACTTGTGATCTATATCTACTGTGACTAAATCACATAAACCATATACTATACATCACATGAACTATATGATAATGTCCAAATATTCATATTATCATTATTTTAGATAATAATAAAACAACTTTATTAATCACAACATAATGTCATACATAGCATTATACAATAGGATTTAAGAGCACATATCCTAACACACCCTTCAATAATTTTAAATGTTACACTAATCACACCCTTCAATATTTTTTAATTTGATGCAAACTTTGATAGATTTATCATTGAATAACATTATCTTTGTATATTCTTCATATTTTCCAAATTTAAAGACTATAAAAAATCAATAACTATGTAATCAATTAAATGTTTAAAGTTCAAGTTTTTGTAAATTAAGATTATGCATTAAAGATGAGTTTATTAATAAAAGAATAAACTACGTCCAATTGGTATGAAATTTCGTACGCATGGAACATAGGGACCATAAAATCCAACAATGAGATTTCAAATTATTAATCTAATAAATAGTTTTAGGTGGTGTAACATTTCTAAAAATTACATCAAATGTAACTTAAATCTCACCCATTTAACATATATTGAATCACAGTATTTTCAAGCTGGCTATTTAGAGTTATACTAAGATTATCCTTAGGGTTTAGAAAATTATAGAGAAAACTGCAGCAAATGTCTGGATGGCCGAGTGGTCTAAGGCGCCAGACTCAAGTTCTGGTCTTCGTGAGAGGGCGTGGGTTCAAATCCCACTTCTGACACTTTGTTTAGCTTTGGTCTTCGTGAGTGGGCGTGAGTTCAAATCCCACTTCTGACACTTCGTTTAATTTTGGCATCTTTTACTCTCATATATGGATTCTTGCTACCACGTGTAACTTTGCTGAATTGATGGTTTTCAGACCTGGGTCTGGCCAAGCTCTAACGTTTGCACCAATTTTTGTCATTGTGCAGTAGCAATCAGCGATTAAGCTTTCAAAAAGTAAACATGTCCAATTTTGGATGGCTTATAAACCCCTATATCTACGCTGCATATTTTATGTATATATGAATGACAGTGTTGGCCATGTTTATAGTCAGCAGCATATGGAAGAAACCAAAGATAGATTTCAAATGGACGGAACAAAGATAAATGAAGAGTACATTGATACTTAAAATGCCTAGCAGACTAGAAGAAAATTTATTTACAAATGATATTTAAACCTTCAACATGCATAAAACTGCCACATACTCTGCCTTCAAGGTTGCATTTAGGTCGTAGAATATAGAGGTGTCTCTGTCAGCTCTAAGAAAGCTAAGCCACTTTGAAGCCTTTTGTTGTAGACTCATGATACACTTCGTTTAATTTTGGCATCTTTTATTCTCATATATGGATTCCTGCTACCATGTGTAACCTTGCTGAATTGATAGAATTCATATTTGATAATCCCACTATTTGAATTACATAATCTATATGTTCTTAACATTCATGCTAATTTTCATGTCAATTAGGTGTTATTTACCATCTAGTCTATAAATTTATTTTTTATGCATTATTTTAAATTACAAAAACTTGAATTTAAACAATTGATTGATAACATCACTATTAATCTTTGATTACCTTGAAATTTTGCAAGCATGGAAAATATATAAAGATAATGTAATTTAACGGCGGATTTGTCAAAATTCATATCCAATTAAAAAATATTGAGTAGTATAATATTGTTTAAAGTTAAATCCACCCTAACTTATACAACTTGATTACATTTGAAAACAAAATTAAACCAAAATCCCAATTCATTAATGAAAAACAATCCAAATTTCTGAACCTTTTTAAAAAGTGAAATAGCCTTGAGTAAAGATTGATTTACATAAAAATTTCGGCCAAGTGTTCTAATTTAGCCAAATATTATAATCTTGCCCACAAGTAAAAACCTTTTTAGATCCTTCTGTTTCTTATGTATCCAATTTCACGTTGACAACAAATTTTTCTTTTAAAGAATATATACTACATAGAACAAAGCACCAAATGAAAACCACAACAAACTAAATTTACAAGAAAATATTGATATCAACCACAAACAATCATGTGATGACAAAAAAATATGATACAAATATTTCACTTACTATATAATCTACTCATAGGGAAAACATTCCACACTATTACATAACAATTGAAACTTTATAAGTTATCATTAAAAAGGTGCTATGTTTACAACAAAAACAACAACAACAACAACAACAACAACAACGACAACAAACTTAAAACTAAAAGATGAGGTGATGTCTTTGTAGGAATGGCAATGGGTCAGGTTTGGGCTGAGTTTTTTATACCCGGACCCGACCCGCGGATCTGCCCAAAAACCCAGACTCGGCCCGTCGGGCACTCGCGAGCCTCGCCAGCCATGCCACAATTTGGTCCTAAACTGTGGCCCAATCCCCAAAAAAATTTTTTTGCCTAAAGCCTAAACCATATTAACATGGCACAATAATTAAAAAAAAAAAAATGTTTGGCCAAAATCATTATTTTTGAAGATGTGTTTTTCAAATTCTTGTGTTTGCCAAATTCAAGCCTTGATTTTTTTTTTTTTTTTACTCTTTGATGGATAGAGAAAATCAAAGAATGAAATTGAAAAGTAAAAAGACCCATTAGGAAACAAACACAAACACAAAAACAAACACAAATCCTAATACAAGCACAAGCACAAAAAATCAAATTTATAATTTTCCCATTCAAAATCACAAACAAAAACACAAATTCAGGTATATATTTTTCCCGTTCAAAATCGCAAACACAAACACAAAAATTTCAGATTTATGACTTTCCCTTTCAAAATTACAAACTCAAACACAAACAACTCACATAATAGAGACGAAATGAACCCAAAAAAAAAAAAAAAAAAAAAAAAAAGGAAAAAAGATAGAAAACGAGGTGGTCCGATGGAGAAACACGGAGGAAGTGAGGCGGCTGGAGGTGCAAGTGATGGCTGGCAATGAAGGCTTTCAGGTTAATCAGGCCGGCAGTGACAAATGTTCAAGCCGGCGGTGACAGATAAGAGGTTGGGGGTGAGTGAAAGGGAGTGACCGAGTGAAGAGTGGGAGAGGAGAAAGAGATAGGGAGGCAGTTGAGTTAGAGTGAACTGATTGTGTGAAATGGGTATGAGATTAGGGTTTTTATTTTTTTTTATTTTTTTTATAACTTATATATATATATATGGGGGGTATTTTAGTATTTTTAACTTATATATAAACGGGTCAGGTCCGAGTCCAAGGTTGAGCCAGGATTTTGCAAAAACCCAGACCCGACGGACTCGCTTCGGGTTTTTTTTAAAAACCCATACCTAACCCTATAGCTTATTAGGTCGGGTAATCTGACCCATTAGGGCTGGGCTGGGCTGGGTATCCGTGGGTCGGATATAAATTTCCATCCCTTTGTCTTTGAGATTAAGAGATACAAAAGTTTAGAGAAAACAAATCAGGTCATGGATGATTTTTATAATCCCTTAGGGTGTGGATTTCTATTTTTAGTGGTCATGTAAATTCACCTTTAATTCCTAATAAACATAATCAGTAAACACTAACATGGAATTTCAACCTATCTACAAAACTTGTTGATAAAAATCATATACTATATTATAAAAATGCAACAAATACACAAAACCTATTTAATTTGATGAAAAATCTTCCAAGATGCTAAGCTAGCGACTTTTTCTTTTTTTAATTATTATGCTAAAATTTATTTTATCTTAGAATGTGCTAATGTTCTTAGTTTGTTCTTTACTTCAATGTATCTTTTAGAGTAGGATTAAAGATTTCTCTTAAGAAATTTTAGAAAAATTACATTGCTGTTATGAATGAAAATAGTACAAGAATTATCAATTATTGTTGAGCATGGGATAGCACCACGTTCATAAGAAACATTGAATACTTAGGGACGTACTTTCTTAAATGCCTTGAATTAATGTACAAGGATGTATTATAGAGAGCATATTGGGGGATGATAGAAACCTTGATGCATTAGTATGGTTCACTTTAATCACTCAATTTAATCTGCTTAGGATTTATATTAGACTCTAAATTTTGGGATTAAGGTTTCGTTGTTGTTTAATATATATATATATATAGTTGTAAAAAATAGTTAATATCATATCAGAGTGGTTTTCTTTGTCTTTACTATGAATTTTGCAATATTTCTACTCTCTTATTTTTTTGTTTTATTTTTTTTTTATTTTCTTTTTTTTGGGCCCTTTGTTGAACATTGTCTTCTCTTCAATTGTTGTCAAGTTGCAAGATGTCTTCTTATCATATGATTGACGAGATTCTTACCATTTTTGTCAAGTTTGAAATATATATTTTATTTGGTTGTAAAAAATAGTTAATATCATATTAGAGTGGTGTTCTTTGTCTTTACTACGAATTTTCCAATATTTCTATTCTCTTATTTTTTGTATTTTGCCCTTTTTTGAAACATTGTCTTCTCTACAATTGTTGTCAAGTTGCAAGATCTCTTCTTATCAAATAATTGATGAGATTCTTACCACTTTTGTCAAGTTTCAGGATTTCTTCTTATTATATAATTGATTACATAAGAATTTGTTTCGAGCATTTAACCTTGTACCGCAAGCCCATTGGAGCAAATGTTCATGTGGTACGGGGGTTAAAGTGTTTCTTAATTTGCATGTTTCTAACCTCAACTATCGGTGTAGGTTTTTTCTATATGATAACTACATTGATTAGTGCTATTTCATCTACTTCTATTGTTAAATTATCACTTATAGTTTTTTTTTTTTTTTTTTTTTGACAAACAAAGGTATCGAGATCTCTTTGACAATTTTGTTTTAGTTTGTTGCTGAAATTATTCTTAAGTTAGTATTTTTGTATGATTTGCAATTTAGTTTCTATTTGTTACTGAAACTATTAAGCACTTAATGTGTCTGCCATGCTTGCATTGGTATAAAGATGCTTGCCAATGTTGTGTGTATTGTCTTCATCCTACAATATTTGGTCACTAATGTTTTTATTAATATTGTATTAGCATGGAATGTGTGTGATAATGCTTCAATGCACGCATACAAGAGATTTTCCTCCACTGTCGCTCACTGATAAATATATTTCCTTAGGTAAGAGGGCCGTGCATCAAGGGTTTTCTTCACAGGGATGGACCTCTAGGGCCTACCTTGATGAGGTCTCATGTCATCCAAAAATTATTTACTTATTTGTAAGGAAAATTTTTGTAAGTTCATAGGTAGTTAGGATCTTTTTAGCTGTTTATTTTTCTATAATTAAAAACATGATTATGGACAAATCAATCCTTGGCATAAGCATTGTCGTCAAAACATTAATTGTATCGTATCATGTATCATGAAATATACAAACACTTAATAAAATTTATAAATAAATTATTGATATGCATATATAAAGAGTACTTGCAGCAATGCCTTACGGATGAAGAGCTGGAACTTTTTTGGACACAGTGTTGGTTTATTTGGAATCAACGAAATGCTATCTTGCATGGAGGTATCATTCAAGATCCAAGTTGGTTGAATCAGCGAGCCAAAGATTACCTGGATGAATTTAGAAATGCACAGGTGCGTTTGATTGTCTCGGGTTTGGTTTCTCCACTGCAGAAATGGCGTCCTCCTCCAGGTGATTGCTACAAACTAAACTTCGATGCGGCGGTATTCTCTGCTACGTGTTCCTCGGGGTTTGGGGCAATTATCAGAAACAATGTGGGGGAGGTTATGGCTGCTATGTCAGCCAAAGGGCCGGAGGTGATAGACAGTGAAGAAGCTGAAGTGCTAGCATGTCGGAGAGCGCTCGAGTTTGCCATTGATGCTGGGTTTGGGGAGCTGCTGATTGAAGGTGATAATTCCACAGTCATAACTTCCATTAATTCTTCACGGGCTTGGCTGTCTCGGTTGGGAAATGTTTATGCAGATATTTGAGTGTTAGCTTCCGGTTCCAGGTGCAAGTCTTTCTGTTGTGTCAAGCGTGAAGCCAATTCCGTTGCTCACTCCTTAGCTAAATATGCTAGGTCCATTGAAAATGATATTTTTTGGATTGAGGAGTCTCCTGCTCCTGCCCTTGAGGCTCTGTATTTAGACTCTGTTTCTTTGAATGAATGAATCTTTGGGTCCGGCTTCAAAAAAAAAAAAGAGTATATTCATTATGAATTTTGAATATATTCCACTAATGACTAGATAAATCAAACTAGCATGTGTTTGTAACATACAAATTCAAATTAATTAAACTCAAAAGTGACAATACATTGAAAATGACCCAAAATAATAATTTATTTTCGTCATATTGCCTAATCAATGCCATCTAAGTCAATGTTATCATCATATTCATCATTTTGCAATAAACTTATTGTTGGAAATAAAGGAGACAATACCTGAAATTTCCTTGGAAATTACACAATTTGATTTTATCAAAAAAATAGGTGGCAGAGATGAGGCATGGACTAAGTCACTGTCTTGAGACAAATTGTGTCATCTATGGTATATCTGATATAGTTAGACAAATAGTTTCTGCATGTTGTCCCCAGGATTCAACAGTCCAGCCACTTTTGTTGATTATCTTTGCGAGCCTACACTGCTCGTAGAATATAAGCTCTCAATAGTACTTTCTTTATCCAAAAAATTTTGTAAAAGATAAAATATTTTTTGTGAGTAGTAAGAAGCAATAGATGGCAAGTGTTTAAGAAAAAAAAATTGTTTTTGAAAAGTGTGCAGCCTTGTAATTTAAAAATTAAAATATGTGTGTCTGAAATTTTTATTTCTTTCCATATGTATAGAGTTGCTTGTCCTTAGCCAAAAAATGAAAACGTTTGCTATCTTTAAAAATTTAAAATGGTCATAAAATTATTGAATTTAATGTATGATCAATAGCTTTCTTTTTCTATATATATAAGCCGGACATCAAAACATATCTTCGCCAAATCTATACGTTGAGAACAAGGGAAATATGTCATAATGCTATGTATTTAATGGCCCATAGTTAACATGAAGAACTTTATTAGAATACCTTTTTTGAAAATTTCAGAATATATATTACAAGTTAACGTGAAGAACTTTATTAGAATACCTTTTTGAAAATTTCAAAATATATATTACAAAAAATTGCTAGCTGTTTTGACCACTTTCCATTAAACCAAATAGTAAATACTTGTTTGTGTGGGTGTGTGTGTATATATATATATATAGTAACTTATTATAACATAAAATAATTCAGCAATAGTTGTACATTTAAGTGCTGAAAAATCTTTCATAAATAAGAACGTTTGAATAAAAAACATTTAGAATGGAAAGTATATATTTGTAATAAAACCAAATATGTTGGCAATTATAGTATTAATATCACATTAATGTTCAAAAAATTCCCATATTAAACCCATTGACAATAGCTATTCAAATTTTGAATTATATTTGAATTTCAAAATTTAGCATTTAACATATCTGGCATTAAGGGATAATTGATTTCCTCAATTCACATAAATGAGTATTAAAATAAATATGATATTTTTTATAAAAATATCCAACAATCCCCCACTTATTTCTTTATCGAAATTTTCTTCATCATCATCAACATTTACTATCTTTTCTTGTTTTTCTATTTAAATATTTTTAAAAAAAAAATTTATTTCTTCATAGCATTCTAGTTTCTTAGACTTATATCAATAATGAAAAAAAAAATGAAAAATGGTTATACCTTGTTCATAGTATAGAAAAGATAATTTTTAATATGAAAGTGAAGTTTAAGTGTGTAGTCCAAATTTTTTTGGAAAAAAAAAAACATATGAACATGTTTTTTTATTAGGCTAAATTAAATAACCTAATAATTTAATATTAAAAACAAGTCTAACAACTTGTTAGATTCAAATAAAAGTACAAATTTTAATCCCCCCAAAAAAAAAAAAAAAAATTCATTTTAAAGCATATGTTTAGGTAACTTACGATACATATATGATTTTACGATATGATATGATTCATACAATGCTCATAGTGTAGTTTTATCCCTAACACTAATCTTGAATTTCTAAAATTTGCAAAACAATATTTTGTTAAAAAAATCCAAATGCGGATACATAAAAATATCTTCATGGTCTTGGCAATAGAAAATATTCCTCTTCAAATGAGTGTCAATTCTACAAACTCTTAGTCATGTACTTGTGCTCCTATATTTTTTTTCCACATCTTCTTAGCCTTCGTCTCCATTGTAAATAATATATATATATATATATATATAATCTTTTAATCCTTGGCCAAACACAAACAGATGGGTGCTAAAAGCTTGTCTAGTTTTCTTCTCCTAGTCTTTATCTATTATCTCTTCAGATTTGTCTTCCAAAGCAATATTTAACTTTTATTGGACCAAGACATCTACAACTTGGTATTGCCACATGTCAATGTTGTTCATTCCATAAAAACATAGCCTATGGCTGTGTTTGGTTTGATGTAAAATGTTTTCCAAGTGTAAAATATTTTCAGGTGAAAATATTTTTCGGAAAAGAAAATATTTTTAGGTGTTTGGTGGTATTTTAAAAACTACTTTGAAAAATATTTTTTAGTGTTTGGTTGTGTTCTTGAAAATACTATAGAAAACACATTTTTTGCTCACATTTTCTCAGCTTCCAAACAAATATATAACATCATTTCTCAGAAACACAAAAGAAACAAAACCCAAAAAAAAAAAAAAAATCATCAAATCCAAGAGAGAAGAAGGAAGAGAGAGAGGTGAGATTGCGCGATAGAAGGCGAAGACGAAGGCTTCGATCGCGTGGCGGAGGCGAGATCGCGCAATCGACGGTAAAGGCGAGAGGCGCAGCGGAGGCGAGACCACGTGATCGGGGGTGACTAGGTTCGAGATTGCGCGGCTTTGAAGTCGATCTTTGCTTGATCGGCGGTGAGAGGCATGGCCCCAACGGCAAGATTGCACAGCGTTGGAGTCGATCTTGGTTCGGTTCTTTTTTTTTTTTTTTCCTGGAAATGGTTTGAAGGTAATGGTTTGGAGATGGGTTTTGGACCGTGGGAAATGGTTTGGAGATGGGTTTTGGAATGTGGGGTGGCACGATCTGGGCTGGCCGGAGCTTGGCTGAGATGAGCTTAGAGATGGGTTTTGGACTGTGTGAGGAGTGTGCTCGAGCTGTCTCTCTTCAGGTGTGGTTTTCTGAAATTGTTTGAAGGTAAAATCAAAATGTAAATGATTTTCCGTTCAAAGGGGCTTATTTTCTGGTCAAATCGTAAATGATTTTTCATTGACTGTATTTTCCATAACCACCAAACACACGTAAACGCGTAAAATAATTTCTTGAAAGAGTTTTCAGTCCAAAAAAATGCAGCCTTAGATACACGAACCAATCAGTAAAATCTTCAAAATACAAATTCCTAGGTACAGAATTTTGGCTTTGAATACCGGTTTATTGTGCCAAAGAGCTTCTTGAAGCACTACCATACAAGATTGATTGTAAAAATTGTTACAATCTTGAGAAAGATCTCACAAACAAATAACAAGAATGAAGAAAACTTGAAAGGAAAAAATTTACATAGCCACACAGAAAAGAGAATACTAATGATTTAAATGATTCAGCCTTTGGCCTACATGCATAGAAAACAACAAAGAGAAAATTTCATTAGCAAATATGGAGAATATAGAGTTGTGGAGTCTCGGTAGCGACTCTAGGAAATTTTTTAGGATAGTCATTAAGAAATTTAAATTATACAAAATATAATAAAAAAGAACTTAAATATATTGAAATTACAAACAAAAAAAGTGAGACTTGAGAATGTTGACACGAGGATAATAAAGTGATAAGGAGTCTGAAATGATGATAGAAGAGAAAAAAGGGTTTTTTTTTTTTTTTTTAATGTTATTTGGGCACATTTTTAATGTTATTTGAACACTTATTCATTTTTTTGTTTAAGGGGTTAAGAATGATGTTTGGGACCCAAGATTATTTTTGTGAGTAATGCTAGAAATACAATAAAATGTCACAACAATTCCAACATTAGAATACAAAAAATAAATAAATAAATAAATTATAGATTAAAAAAAAAAGCTCCTATGTGAGTAAAAATGCTAATTTTGGATTGTTTTGACATTTTATTATCTCTAGCATTACTCTTGTTTTTATTGAACCCAATTTTTTTTGTGGAGTTCCAACTTGTAGCATTTGCTTTTGTGATTTTGCTCTTTATCATTAGACCAAAACACTAATTAGTTTTTTATGTAGGCATGGATTGAACTTCAAATCTCTTATTCAACCATTACAAATTTTACCAATTAAGCTAACTAGAACTCACAAGGTAGACGAAACATGTTAATTTTATTTTTTTTTTTTTTAAAGTTGCATATATAATTTTATTTTGCAAGTATAATACATTTTTTTAATAAGTTAGGATCGTCCTCTAACCACTTGACTACTATGTGCAGCCACTGGTGGTCACTCTCTTAAAAGCTAAGGTTTGTTTGGTAAGGTAGTACAAATAACAGTTTTCAGTGTTTAAACACTGAAAATTGTGGGCTCCAAAAAAAAAAAAAAACAATGCATTTGATAAGAGATTTTGTTTAGAAGTGTTTGAGTTACATTTCTCATTTTTAGGTGTTTGAATACTGAATTTAGAGAACTTCTCTTAGAGCATCCATATTGGTGGAGCCATATTTTTTACTTTTAGCAACTCAAAAAACTACTTTATTTAGTTTAACATCTTATTTTATAACACTACCAACATCAATGGTTCTATATTTTTTAGCATTTCATTTAAATGTTTTTTTTTTTTATCTTTTTTTTATTCTTCTTTTGTTCTTAATCTCTTTCTCTCACAACAATCACAAGCCACACAAACCAGCAAAACCCATAAACACATCAACAATCACAAGCCACACAAACCATAGGCCGATCAAGATACAACTCACCACGGCCACCACACCCACAACCCCAAGAGCCTATCACTGGGCTAGTAGAACCTGCAAAGCTAGAGCTAACATCTAACCAATTCCAGCAATTCCAGCAAATCGATTTTAGCAACCCAAAATTCCAGCAAACCGATTTCAGCCATTCCAGCAACCCAATTGCAACAAACCACATCCACCAATTCTAGCAAACCACAACCACCAAACCACCCACGAACCCACCCATACCACAAATCCAGCAACCCACTCACAAACCCAGAAACCCACCACGAACCTAGTGACCCACCCACAAGCCCACACTGACCCACCACCATGAACCTACCCGAGAGAGAGAGAGAGAGAGAGCCTTTTTTTTAATGAGAGGAGAATATACAAATATTTTTTCTATGCCTTCTTGCTATAGTATACAACTACTTTTGGTTGTATATTGTAGCAAGATGGCAAAAAAATTTACCTTTGACTCCACCAATGTTGGGCACTAATCGAAGTTTGTAGTGCTAAAAATAGCAATTTAGTTTTTTAGCACTACCAATACTAATGCCTATCATTTTTTAGTTTTCAAATAGCATTGTTTAATGGCACTTTTGTAAATATTTATAAAAGTGTAGAACCCACTTGATAAAACCTAGCATAACTACAACTCTCTCTTTTTTCCTCCCTTCTCTTTCTCATCCCTTCTCTCTTCACTTTCAAATTTCTTCATCACTTTGTTCACCTCCATTAATTGTACATGTCGAAAAGTTACAACTTTTATAGGAAAATACATACACGTATCAAACACAATTATATTTTTTCACATTTTAAAATATGTTGTTTGAAACATGGTATCAAAAATTTTTTTTGCATTATGATTACTTTAAATACATAATTTCACAATACTTTTTAAACCACAATTTTTACATCATTTTAAATAACAATACTTGAAAGCCACTATCAAACAGGACCTCAATTACACCAAAAAAAAAGAAAAAGCAAATGATCTCTACAATACAAAATTTCGTACTACAGTTAAAACAAAGTGAAATATTTTCTGTTCTCTAAATTAGTAATCACTCCACAGGACCACGGCATTGACAAATAGCTCTCTTCGTATTCCAATTGCGGCACTAGGACGCAATATTAGACAAAGCAAAATTTCTATTTAACTTTGCCAATCGCATATGTAAAAAAGTAAAGGAAAAAAAAAAAAAGTTGCAATTCAAGCCACCGACTAGGGTATTGGTTAAAATTTACCAAGAAATCTACTTATTGGTGAATGTCGCAGTTGCAGTCCTTATCTTATAACTCATCAAGAAATTGTGCAAATCTAAGTCAAGTCGTAAAGGATTTGGTTAGGTCTGGGATCAACACCGACTTGACTCTTTCATGCATTTTCATATGTCAACCATTTATGTGAAGTAATTCTGCAAAAGCAATCAATGTAGCCGTAAGAATAGGATTACTTTTGTTATATGCCCCGAACCCAAGTAAGAGCTAGGCACGTGACAACAACCACACACTTATAAAATTTGTATCCTACGAGTGTGAAAGGTCTTCTTAACAACTAAAGAATTATCCTCAAAGAAAAATTTCATCAATAAATATAAAAATATCTTCAATAATGCAATTCTCAAAAGATCTCCAAATAATAATCTTCCAACATCAAAATAAAAATAAAAAAACTAAATTCTTTAAGGCTAAAAGTCTACGCAAATGGTGATTTTAAACATAAAACTTCAAATCTTATTCCATAGATTTTCTAAACTTCACTTATGTGCACATAAGTAACCAAAGTCCTAATAAGTTCTATCAAGGAAATAGATCTGTAAAATAATAAGTTGTATATAGTTCAAATATTTTAAATCTTACAAATATATCATAGATGAATTAGAAAGTAATTTGCTTTCCATATATATTAAAGTTATAATTTACAATAGATTCCACCTCGTTATGTACGTAATGATTGGAATGTTGTTAGTTAGTAAATGATTGCTTGATAAACAATGTTGAGTAAAAATTATTTTAATTCTATTTAAGAAATTTTTTGTGAAATTTTCATTTTCATGTCCATTTTTAAAATCTAATAGATTTAATTTTCACGTTACTTTAATTGAATTGTATTGTGTTTATATATTTTTTCTTAACTACAATTGATAATTCACAAAATGAGTAAACAACTTATTGAGTATTGTAAAAGATACAAATATGAACATTAACATGAGCATGAACATGAAGGGAGATTTCTATTCATTTTCCTGAAGAAAAAATGCACTTATAGAAAATTCCAAACTTTATTAGGTAAAGAAGAATCAAAGTTATAAATATCAAAATCAATAAACAAAAAATTTTGGGAGCCTAAGAGGAGCCACTACTCATTTAAACAATCCAAATACTCAAGGACTAAAAAAAAACTATCCACTCCATACTTTCATCACAACTGCTTTAGCTCAAGGAAAATAACATATATTTCTATATATTTTTTTAATTTAGAAATAATTACAATATGCTGCTAATTCCGCAACTTGAATATTTTTTCCCCGACTCTTGCAATTTGAACATTTTCTCCCTTAAACACCAGACAATTTGTGTATGGGGAGGTGTCAATTCAACTACATGGCCCTCGAGATATATATATATATATATATATATATCATTTAATAAATATATAACTTTCTTTAAAAAAATTAATATGTTTATCATAATTAAAGGAAATCCTAATGGGTACTTCACTTGAGCATATGTGAAAAAGGCATAGGCATACATCAAATGGTAAAGGAGAAAGAAAAAGTTGTTATTTCCTTCTAATATGGCTAATTGCTTTGGCTCAATCAGTCGCCCAAACAATATACCGCTTATTCATACCACAACCACAAATGACAACGCAACATTAGTCATCTATAATTGCTAATTTGAAAGTACAAATTTCTTTAATAGCTCTACCTTCATTTCTTTTGGCTAATATATCTTTACTGAATCAAAATCAAACCACAAAAATCATATAAAAATCACCAAATTAGAGTTTAAAATTATAATTAAATTTTTAAAAGAAATCTAGGCACAATTGCACAAAAATTCCATGTAACTAAGTCACACTTAGGAATATTGGACCATTTTTCCTTTATATAAATAGGGGGGGTCCCAATGGGATGAGGGGGCTAACAATTTTCTCTCCAAAAAAGTTTATTGTAAAAGCATAAAAGTTTTTCATTATAGACTTTTCACTATTAAAGAACATGATTTGCCAACTAATCAAACTAGAGTTTTTAGTACCTACAGCAATTTCACAACATCAAGAACAAATGCCAATGTATTCGGTGTCAAATTTCATAGTCTCCTATTACATTAAATGAGTGTTTAATTTTTCTTGCAATTATTGAATAGTAAAGCTTCTGGGCCATAGTCTCAATTACGACTCTCAATCATGTTGGACTTGGATGACACCTATCAACAACGGATCATTATGAGATGCAGAAAAAATTTGGAGTGTACACAGCGTTTAGTGTGGATGGGAAGAAATTTCATCCTATTCCAATTGGTTAGGTTAGTAAGGGACCTATTCCAATCTAATAATCTTGGAATTTTGTATACAAGTAATAATCAAGAAAACTTCCGCCTAAAATAAGTCGGACTTTTGGCAAAAGAGAAAATTGATGTCTAGACAAATCAAGCCAATGCCAACCAAAATGGACCATATACTTAATTTCTTATTTCTATTTGTTCAATGTGCAAGACTTACAATCAATGCTTGGCGTATAAAAGTTGAACATTTTATCTAGAGTCCATCCTCTGAAAGCTTGAGAAAAAATTCATTTAAACCAACACAATATATAAATTATAAAGGAATCAAAGAAAAATTTTCAAAAATAATGAAAATTTAATCTATGCTTAAATTCTTATAAGGGTGAACACAATAGCAATATTCTTTTTTTAAAAAAAAGAAAAGAAAAGAAAGGTAAAGATAAAAAAATCTATGCTTATTTGTATGTATGATAAAGTCCTGTCACAAAGTTTTTTGAGACTCATGTTAATTAGTGATTAGGAGTTATAAAGGAATAATCATCAATACATATATATATATATATATATATATATATATATATATAAGTAGAGATCTCATGCAGGAGTGCACGAGGTTTTGCCAAGTGATGCTCTAATTTTGCATTTAGTATTTTTTTACCTCTTTCATCAAGTTTTTTTTTTTTTTTTACTATTACCCAAAAGTTTACATTAACTTATTTTACTATTATCTCAATAGTCTCTCATTAATTGCCTAAACTTACATCATACATTTGTCTTTTTCATGTCTTTTAGCATACCCATCATTTTAATATTTTAAAAAAAGCAAAAAAAAAATAATTGAGGACTAATAATAATAACTAACCAGATAAGGCATTGGAGAGAGATAGAAAGACACAACAATGCTGTGGATTGTTAAATAAAATGCATTGTTCCATTATAAAAGACCTGAGACTGACAAAACATTTGAAAGAGAGAGAAAGAAAAATCTGAGGGGTTGCCGCCTCCATTATATTGGCCTCCCACCACTATCAAAATGTCAAAACCCCTTCGATTATTTTTTTTTCTTTTCAAATTAGGGGATTAAATATGATTTTGGTTTGGGTAATTTTGTTGGATAGTTTTTTTTTTTTTGGTATATAAGTAGAGAGAATATTTGGTACGAAATGTAAAGCCATATTTTATCATGATTTTAAATCATCTATAAGACACATAAATACACACTTGCCCACACCATGTTTTAATGTTGCACTATCAATGAGTGGAAGACAGTGAGAGAGTTGGACATACTTCTATTTCATTGTATTAAATATGTGAATACAACACAAATTATTTGATTTTCATGGTCCTGTTACTCTTTTGCATTTATTTTTGGCTTCATGATTAAAAAAAAAAAAAAGTGTAATCTTACCTTAAGAAGGCTACAAATATGCAGCGAAATAACAATTATAAATTGAACACACATAACCATTATAATTATTCAGTTCAAGGAATGAGTAAAAATAAATAAATTTTTCAACAATATTGTAGAATAAAAGTTGTCACAAAATGTCTCTCTCTTAGAGACCTCATGCGAAAGGGCACGAGATCTTGTCAAGTAGCACTCTAATTTTGCATTTAGCCTTTTTCTACCTCTCTCATTAAGTTTTGTTTTTTTTTTTTTTTTTTTTTTTTTTTTTTTTTTTTTTGTTACCCAAAAGTTCATATTATCTTATTTTACTGTTATCTCATTAATATCTCATTAATTGCCTAAAATTACACCACACCTTTCACTATTCTTCATTTCTTTTAGTATACCCACTATTTTAGTATTTTTAAAAAAAAAAAAAAAAGTAAGGACTTATAGTAATAACTAACAAGATAAGACTCTAGAGAAAGATAAAGAGACACAAAAATGTTGTAAATTGTTAAATAATAGGAACTATTTCTCTATATTTTACCAAAATAAAATACTTGAAACTAACAAAACATTTGAAAGAAAGAGAAAGAGGAATCTAAGAGGTCACCACCTCCGTTATACTAGCCTACCACCACCATCAAGACCCAGAAACCCCTACGAGTAATCTTTTTTTCTTTTTAAATTAGGGGCTTAAATATGATTTAGGTTTTGGAAATTTTGTTGGTTAGTTTTTGTTTTGGATATATAAGTAAAGAGAATATTTGGTGCACAATGTAAAGTCATATTCTACAATGGTTTAATATTAAATCATCTAAAAGACACCTGCATACACACTTGCCCACACCATGTTTTAATGTTGCACTATCGATGAGTGGAAGACAGCTAGAGAGTTGGGTATATTTTTATTTCATAGTATGAAATATGTGAACACAATAGAAATTAGTTGATTTTCATAATCTTGTTACACTTTTGCATTTATTTTTGGTATCATGATTTAAAAAAATAATAATTTTACCTTAATAAGGCTACAAATATACAGTGAAGCTACTAAACCAATTTTTAATATCTCAAAATGTATATGTTTCTTTACTCTAATTTAGTTTACTTTTTCTTTATAATTTATGTACAACATTATTTAAAACTGTTTTACATAAAATATTACAAAATTCTCCGTTCATCGCATGAGCAACTTACTAGTATATATAAAAGTAGAGACTTCATGTGGGAAAGCACAACATTCTTCCAAGTGGCACATTGTATGACGTCCTTCTGATTTAGGCTTCCACCTCATCTAAATTTAGCATTTATGTCAAACTATTAAGTAATGACAAATGCATTTATTTCAATGTATTAATAAAATTCAAAGAATTTGTAAGCATTTATAACTTTACATGCTTTGAATTGATACGAGTGGATTTAACAAGTCATGGAAATGTAGGAATAAAATTCAAAGAATTTGTATATATTAATAACTTTACATGCTTTGAATTGACACAGATGGATCTAAAAAGTCATGAAAAATGTAGGAATCAAAAAACTTTTCAATTTCCACCATAAGACTAACTTCAATGTAGAATTGCAAGAGTCGAATTCAATGAATTGAGAAAATATTATTTGTTTCCACATTTGTCCAATTTAAATCTCCATTTCCATTGGACTTAAAAATTAAACTTCAATAATTTTCTCAAAATATCTTTGTTTTACTTTCTAAGAGATATGTTAATTTTCAAAATATTACGTTCGTCTTAAATATTTTGTTTAGATTTTATGTATACGGTTTTACTTATGTAGAATTGTAATTTATTTAGGCTTATTTTTTCTTATTATGTGCCAATTTATATTTTTGGTTTGTTGTATGATGCGTATACCTGGTAAGGATCTATTTTTGGCTATTTTAGTTCAATTAAAATTTCAAGGTTAAATTGTGATATTATTGCATCACTATGACATTATTTTTTTCTATTGTTGTATCATGAAATTTTAGAAGTTTTTATACCTAATTGATATATAAAACATAAATAATACAAGAAAGACACCTAGGAACCAACAGGTTTGTAGGTGACAATTTCACTAAGATGTAGTGACATTTCTTGGTTGCATGAATTAGAGGAATTTCCCCCTCAATGCATTTAGTTTGAATTTATTTTTAGTAGAAAACCTCATAGATTAAGTGTGACTAACAATAATAGTATTCATGAAATCAATGAGTCATAAATAATTTCTTACAAAATTTATCAAAACGCATCGCGCATTGCGCGGGATATCCGCTAGTAATAATAAAAAGAAGACGAAGGCTACCTTGTTTCTTGTTTTAGCCTTCATCTATGCTGACACACTCACATCATCAATGCTGCTACTTCATCGACTCTCCTATTCACCAAAAGTACAACTTTTTAAGGCAAAAACTGTGTAGAACCGGACCTCAAGACCATGCCTAGCCTTCTACAAATTCATCTTTACTTACAAACTGGACCCACCATGACCATGCCTAAATTTTCTGTAGAACAATCTACACTTAGCGCAATAGTGGTGTAGGAAAAGAATCACTATTATCAAAATAGTATATACACCAAAAATATAATTTAATCCCTTCTGGTCACATCATAAAATTCATTGAGTATTTAAATAGTTTCACTTCGAGCTAAAATACCAACGTAAAAAAAAAAAACTCCAACTCCAAATAAAGCTTAGATTTGACAAGAAAAAGATTCTTAGGGCCGTTTGGTAATATTATTCTAGTAACGTTTTTCGTGTTGTTTTGAAATACGTGTAGGTAAAAAAGTGTGTGAAAATACATATAATGTTGTTTAAAAACTTAAAATTGTTGTTTAAGTTGTGGTACCAAACACCCCCTTAGGCGCCTATCTCAATTGTGCAGTTAAACATTCTCTACTTGAGTATTTTGGGTAATCTATTCTCTCAAAATATATGTCATTATACGCTGACTTAAATTAGACTACATATATTGCTAGGGTTTCAACCTTATTTTCTAAAAACCCCTTAGAAATATTAATTATAAAGTTGACCCATAAACAAATTTACTTAAATACCCCTACTTTTAAATCTTTTTTTATTTTCCGGATATTACCACTTTTGTCCTATAAAAGATTGAAAATGTGATACACGGAACACCACAAACACAAAGAAAAAATCTAGTTCAACTGTGACTCTCTAAACACACACAAACCTACTATACTATGGCATCAAATCCGTCAAGCTCAATACCTTTCCTCTTATCAGTAATTCTGATTCTAGTGGTTGGTACTAATGCTGGTGAAATCGCAATCTACTGGGGCCAGAATGGAAATGAGGGTACCTTGGCACAAACTTGTGCCACAGGTAATTATGCCTTTGTCAACATAGCCTTCCTTCCAACCTTTGGCAACGGTCAAAACCCCCAAATCAATCTTGCTGGCCATTGTGATCCATCAACTAATGGGTGCACCAAGTTTAGCTCTGAGATACAATCATGTCAGTCAAGCGGAATTAAGGTGATGTTATCCATTGGAGGAGGTGCAGGGAGCTATTCTCTTTCTTCAACTGACGATGCTAGACAAGTAGCGACCTATCTTTGGAATAACTTCTTAGGAGGACAATCCTCATCTCGCCCTCTTGGGGCAGCTGTTTTGGATGGAATTGACTTAGATATTGAAGGGGGAACAACCCAACATTGGGATGAGCTTGCAAGGTTTCTCTCTGAATACAGCAAACAAGGAAAGAAAGTTTACTTAACCGCAGCTCCTCAGTGCCCATTTCCTGATGCTTATATGGGAGCTGCCCTTAATACAGGCCTATTTGATTATGTATGGGTACAGTTCTATAATAACCCTCCATGCCAGTACAGCTCAGGTAATCTAGTAGATTATTGGAACCAATGGACTACCTCTATTCCTGCCACCAATTTTTTCTTAGGACTTCCTGCTTCAAATGATGCAGCTGGGAGTGGCTTCATTCCAGCTGCTGATTTAACTTCTAAAGTCCTTCCGGCCATTAAAAGTAGTGCCAAGTATGGAGGTGTGATGCTGTGGTCGAAATACTATGATGACCAAACAGGATACAGTTCTTCCATCAAGAGCAGCGTTTAGGAGATAGAGTCTATATGACTCTCTAATTGATGCATGTAATAATTTCAAAGTAGACGAGTTCCTACATCTTCGATTACTATTATCTGTGCTTATGTTCATGTATGTATGTGACACGAATAAAAATACGCATCAATTTAGAACATGTCCCTTTTTTTTTTCCATGAATGAATGTAATCTGTGCCTTTTTTTTTTTTTTTTTTTTTTTAGGATCATATTATATATTATCAAATATTGTCATGCCCTGAGTTCAACCGATATGAATTGGGCATGTGACAATAGCCAAAAACCTATAGATACTATACCGGTATCGTCCGTACTGGGGAAATATACCATACCGGCCATTAAACCAATACTCCTCCAAAATGTACCAAAAAATATCAGGTTATATGAACTTTTTTCAGCTGCACTGGCCGGCATTGACATTTCGGCCGGTACAATAAAAAAAATTAAAAATTAAAAAAAAATTATTAAAAAAAATTATTTAATCTAATATATTGGTTAATGTGCTTAAGCTAATATTTAGGCTTATAAAATATGTGGACTTTAAATATTACGTTGATAAATATAAAAATTAATAAATTCATACTTACATAAATAATACAAATATATATATATATATATATTTATGTATAGAAATATATAAATAGCGATAATCCTAAAACGGTACACCTGTATCAACTGATACTGAAATTTCGTTCTCCTAGCCAAACTGAAACAACATCTATTATGAAATTAACTACCTTGTGATTTATACCAATTAGCTGCTTATTATTGATATAGTAACTAGTATTTACAACTACTCCAAAAGTTACTAAATTACAAGAATTTTAATGATGAAAATAGATTTGAACAATCAATGACAGCTTGTATTGGCTTTTAATTGTTCCTTAAATTGTTGGAAAACATGATTTTTCATCTCATATAAAACAAGTACTTAAATTTTTCTTTTTGATCTACTCTATTCATGTAAAATAACATGAAACTTTTGAATTTTAGAAACAAAAAATAGAAAATAAAACTTGATTTAGTAATTCTTAAAAAAATAAAAAAATAGAAGATCAATCTTAGGAAACTTTCAATCTTCATGATAAGAATTTGCTAGAATATGAATATGAATTGTGGAAAAGTAAGAATGGCGAATTGGAATAGTAGTTGTTGTAGGCCACTTCAAGGGGACCTAAACCTCCAGAGAGAGAGAGAGAGAGAGAGAGAGAGAGAGAGAGAGAGAGAGAGAGAGAGAGAGAGAGAGAGAGAGAGAGAGAGAGAGAGAGAGAGAGAGAGAGAGAGATGCATTAAGCAATTGATTTATTCTTCAATGATATCTAATGTTGAATTACAATTATGTATTTGTAGAAACTAACTCTAATTTTCTTGGCCCACGTGGCTCAAGATAATTGGCTAGTTAATTTAATATGTGCTTTATAAATTTAGTCATGTGTCAAATGAGCTACATGTGCCCAAATCCTAACTAACTCATTCTAACTTCAATTAACTAACCAACTAAAGAGGTTGCAACTATGAGGAGATTACAAGACATACTTTGGGGTTTCTATCATTTCCCTCCCCTTTAAAACACCTTGTCCACATGGTATTTTTGTGGTTGGCAGCTTCATCAAAGGAGATCTTCCAATGGACTAATACCTTAGTAACATTTTACAATATTTATGCACTTCTCTTTGACAAGCAATCTCATGTACATAAAGGTTTCTTTTTCGTAGATCTTCAAACTCTCAAATTATTGAGTCTTTAATGGTTCTTCAATCTTTAAGATCTCATTGGTTCTTTGGACCATGGAATGTTCTTGGATCCTTAAAACCTCACTTGATTCTAGAACCATTAGAATTGTTGGTGCTTGCATTTTTTATTCTTGGATCACCAACACTTGGATTGCTAATTCCTTAATCGTAGACTTTTGAGGGAGAGCCTCTATTGGTGCATAAAGAATTGGTTCTTGGTCCAACGGCATGAAATTCAAGCTCTTGCATCTTAGATTCTTGGGTAGTATTTTCCATTAAGGCATCAAGGATTGGTGATTGAAACCGATTTTGTAGAGCACATATGACATACTCAAATCCTAACTAACTCATCATTATCTCAACTAACTAACTAAAGGGATTACAACAACTATGAGGAGATTACAAGTATGACATAATTTGATTTTTTTTTTTTTTTGAGGTTATGGATTATGTTTGGAGGGCCAAGATTACTTTGTAAGAAATGCTACTCTCACAATTTTTCACAACAATTTCACAACAAATCCTAAATGACAAATGTTACCAATGAATAAAAAAAAAAAAAAGATTTGTTGTAAAATTGTTGTGGTCATAAAATTACTCTATTTTAGTTGAACCCAAATTATTGGGATTCTAAAAAAAATGTTCAATATATATATATATTGTAAACAAAAAGTGTTATTAAAAATAAATAATAAATATAAAAAATTGCAAGTATATATTTGGGTTTTGTTTTTTGGCAATCATAAGTGGCTTGTAACTCGGAGTTTTTTTTCAGTCAAATATAAACTTCATCGCTTGTTTTCTTTTAATCTTTTGTTTTCTTTTTACAACAACTCTTATTGCATCAAAGTGATTCCCCCTCAAGAGTCGGAACAACCAAAATTACACTTCCTTTTTCTTGTCTTATTATATCTTTGTTTCTCTCAAAGTATTTGTTTGTATCCATCAACAGTTCAACTGCCAGTATTTTATACTTGTACGGCACAATGCACAAAAGAACCAGCGATCGGCATGCCCTAATTAGGGTACCGTCAAAGGGTTTGATCGAATTTTTGTCAGAAGGCACATTATTGAAGAAGCCACTGGGGCTACAAGAGTCCTTAGAAACCACGATGATCTTGACCCTTTAGCAACAAGACCAAACATATTATTGGTAGATGCAAGGAACTTACAACACACTTTCCAACTATGACTAGAATTGACCTGGGATTGTGTGGCCCAATGCCGAAACTGGCCTTCCATTGGTCGGACGATGCGATAGTCGATGTAAGGAAAAACTTTTTACTAGTATACTACCACCGGTGAAAGTTTCCAACCATGACTAGTATTAACACTTTTTACTTTATATCATTTCAGTTTAAAAAATAAATAAATAAAAATAAAAATAAAAACTTTTTACTGCTTCACCTCACCCTTCATTTTGTACTACCACCCATAAAAGTTTCCAACCATCAAGGTCCGTTTGATGGAGTGGTGGAAAAGTAAAATAATAGAAAAAATTTTATTCTCTCTTTTTTATTTAGTTGAGAGTGAAAAAGTGGAGAGAAAAAAAAATAAATTTGAATAAATTTACTCATATACTCTTGTTAAAGAATCATGTTAAATTAAAAAAAAAAAAAAAGTGACAAATAACCACACAAAAAAGAGCAATTACCCAAAAATTTTTATAAAAATAAAAAACATGTTCCAAAAAAATCACATCCAGTAAAAATAAAAATAAATTATCACGCACAAGCCTGAAAAAATCCAAAGAAAAAAAAAAAAAGAGGCAATGTTAACGACCAAGAAAAAAAAAAAGTGACAACTGGCAACGTGATTGCCCAAAAATAGAAAAAAAAAAAAAGAAAAAAAAAGGGCAACGTTACTGGCAACGTTGCTGCCCAAGGAAGAGAGAAGAAAAACAAAAAATGCAACTTAAATTGAGGGTATTTGTATAAAGTGCATCTTTCAGCACTTTTCCCCCCTCATTTTGCTTCCAAATTGGGAGGATAAAAAAGGTGGGCTCGAAAGGAAAATTTTTCCCCCTATTTTCTGTCTCTCTTGTTTTCTCTCCTCAACCAAACAGTGAAAACTATCATTTTTCACCCTATTTTCCTTTTCCTATTTTCCATTCTCCATGTTTTCACCCCAACCAAACATACCATCAGTTTATCACTTGTTTACTACTACACTCCTTACCAAATAAATAAATAAATAAAAACTTGTTTACTACTACACCTAACCCTTCTTATTATATTACCACCAGTTCCGTGTATCACATGATTTTAGTTATGAATTTTCTTTATATATATATATATATATGTGTGTGTGTGGGGGGGGGGGGGGGGGGTGCAGCAATTTGGTAAAGTAGCGTTGCCACATGTTGTGCCATACGCCGAGAAGGCAAGGGCAATTCCGAGAAGATCCCACCCTCGGATGGGGGGCCACGTCAACGATATGCAACCAGAGGAGGACGTACTATAGAGAAATGGGCTAGGAGCAATGCTTAACCCTGACATGCTGAGGGAATGGCAGCTGCCACCTCATTTAATGCATCCCACCAAACCTTCTAGCCGCATTTATGTAGAGAAGACCCTTAAATAGTGTTTTCTTGGTTGCCACATCTCACAGAGGTTCTGGGAAGGTGGCTGATGGGACTAGCACTTGAGTGGTGGCTTGCATGATAAACAAATGGAAGACTGTAGTCATCTAAAAGGGATCTATATAAGACAAAAGGTCCCCCAGAGAGGAGGGATCGGAAAAAATAGTAGAGAAAAACATTGTAACACAAAGAATTGAAACTGTAAACAAGTCCAATAGAGAAATTGAAACTGAAACTGAACCAGTTTCCTCGAACTGGGTCGAGGAGAAATTTTTTGAACAATATTGTGGTCACCTTTTGTCTTTCATGGCTTCCATGTTATTTTTGGCCCATAGTGAACGTTATCTAACCCATAGAAGCCTAGTCTTACAGCCCGCTCTCTACAAATTCATTGGGTTAGGCTATTTGGGCCTAGGTCCTCTAGTCGTTTGGGTTCAGGAGATAAATCTAGTCTCTACAATTGGTGGCATCTGTGGGGAAGGCTTGAGCTTTAAGGTGTTCAGCGTTTAACTATGGTAGGCTCAGGGCCAAACTGGGAGGAGTCTGTTGGCTCTCAACACTAGGACCACTTCCTCAACCTTGAACAAAGAATGGATAGGGAGGTCAATGTGCATACCAGACATACTAGGAAGCCAATCTCGAGGAGGGAGCTACATTTCTCAGGAGGAAAATACCAGAAGCATGCAGTTGGAAATCGACCGCCTTCGCAGGAGGTTGTGCCATGAAAGGCAGAAAAGGACTCCCTTACATTCCGACCACTCTTCCGAAGATGATGGAGATGGCAGCTACAGGCCCAGATCAAGGACTCCCCTAAGTGCGTCTTTCTCAAAGGATGAGGAACGCCGTCATAGGCGCAAAAACAAGAATTCATCCTACGAAAGCTTGGGGAATGACGCCATGAGCAAAGCGTTGAACCAAATCTCCAAGTCACCCTTCACGTGTGGAATCGAGGCAAGAAGACTCCCTCGCTGGTTTACTTAACCCACATTTACCATGTAAAACGGTAGGACAGGACCTTGTAGAGCATGTGAGCCACTTCAACCAGAGAATGGTTGTACATTCCAAAAACGAGGCCCTAATGTGCAAGGTGTTCCCCTCTAGTTTGGGGCCTGTGGCAATGAGATGGTTTGACAACCTGAAGGAACACTTTATTGGCTCCTTTAGGGAGCTCACTCAAGTGTTTGGGGCTCGTTTTGTCTCTTGCAGCAAGGTTCCTCAGCCTTTAGACTCGCTGTTGTCCATGACAATGCATGAAGGGGAGACCTTGAAAACGTATTCTAACAAGTATTGGGAGATGTTCAACGAGATTGAGGGAAACTTCAATGACGTTGCCATAAGAACCTTTAAGGTCGGCCTTCCCCGCCGACCATGACCTGAGGAAGTCCCTGATAAGAAAGCCCATTGGGACAGTGCACCAACTCATGGATCGCATTTATAAGTATAAGCAGGTCGAAGACAAGGAAAGGGAAAGGCTAAGGTGAGACCCCAAGAGCGGAAGGATTTTAGGTCAAATAGATACAATAATAGCAGACCTTAGAGGGATTTTGCTGGGCCCTCAAGTCCGGTTGTTACCCAAGCGCTTAGCACCGTGTTCCGAGAGCCCGTAAACCAGGTCTTGGAAAGGATTAGGAATGAGCCATGCTTCAAGTGGCAAAATAAGATGGGAGGAGACCCCACGGAGTGCAACCAAAGTCTCCATTTCCAATACCACTAGGAGCGTAGGCATACCACCAGAGCGTAGGCATACCACCAACGACTGCAGGACTTTGTGGAACCATCTAGAGTAGCTGGTGCAGGCAGAAAAGTTAAACCAATTCCTATATCAACCTAATGAACAAGGAAACAAACTCGGGTCAAGAGCACATAGAGATGCTTCTTAAAAACCCCCGCTGGGTACAATTAGCATAATCTTTGCCGCTCCGAGGAGAATCGGCTCCTTTCCATCGGCCACCTGTCGAGGACTTAACTCTTGGTCTGAAGAGGATCAGGGTGGAAGTCTAACCAGCCTTGAGCTTTTTCGACCAACCTAGCGGTTACCTTAAGAATTAGGGGGTATGACATAAAGAGGGTATTGGTAGATCAGGGTAATGGCATAGAAATCATGTACCCCAATCTATACAAGGGGCTAAGATTAAGGCCAGAGGACCTAACTAGCTACGATTCCTCTCTAGTGGATTTCGATGGAAAGATTGTTATTTCAAAGGGGCAAATCAGAATACCTGTGTAGGCAAGATCAGAAGTAATGAAAGTGGATTTCATTGTGATGGATGCCTATTCCCCCTACACCACCATAGTGGCGAGACCCTAGCTTCATGCTATGGGGGTCGTTCCTTCCACCCTGCACATGAAAGTGAAGTATCCATCTAGAGATTGGATCGAAGAGCTAGTTAGGAGTCAATCTATGGTCGAACAATGCTTGGTGGCCGCAATTAGACATCAAGCTAGAAGGAAGCTCCCACCCCCTAACAGGCAGGGTTTATAGCAATCAAAGGTGCCGGTGGTATCCATGGATGCGATGGAAAGTGAGGTAGAGTGGGAGCAATTGGAAAGGGTTATTTTTGGGGACGATGAGGAGAAGTTCTTTCAAGTTCGCGTTTTGCTCCCTCCTTAGGAGAAGGAGGAGCTAATAGATTTTCTTAAAAGAAATGTTGATGTATTTGCATGGAACCCTTACGAGGCTATAGGGGTGGATCCAAACTTCATTTGCCACCGTTTAAATGTCAATCCATCTGTCGCCCCAAAAAAGCAACCACCTCGGTGCTTATCCAAGGGACACTTCGATGCCGTCAAGGAAGAAGTACTCAAACTTAAACGATCTAGAGACATTAAGGAGGTGTTCTACCCTGAGTGGTTGGCCAACACAGTGGTTGTAAAGAAGAAAAGTGGGAAATGGCGGGTGTGTGTGGACTTCACGGATTTAAATAAGGTCTGCCCAAAAGACCCCTTCCCTCTACCTTGAATAGACCAGCTAGTGGACACAACTGTGGGCCATCCTCGGATGAGCTTTCCGGATGCCTTTCAAGGACATCACCAGATACTGTTGGCCCTAGAGGATCAGGAAAATGTTCGAACCACAACTAGACAAATGTATTAAAGTCTACATAGATGACATGATAGTAAAGAGTAAAGCGGAATCTGAGCACATAAAAGACCTCGGAAATATTTTTGGAATATTAAGGAAACACAAGTAGTGCCTTAATGCTTCAAAGTGTTTTTTCAGTGTTGGATTTGGAAAGTTTCTAGGCTATATGGTCACCCATCGTGGGATTGAGGTTGATCCTAATCAGATCAAGGCAATCAACAACCTACAGCCTCCTCAAAACCCCAAGGAAGTCCAAAAATTAACAGGAATGACTGCCGCCTTGAACCGGTTTATTTCTCGATCAGCAGACAGGTGCCGACCTTTCTTCCAGCTGCTGCACAAGTCGAAGGGGTTTGAGTGGAAGGAGGAATGTTCCTAGACCTTCCAACAATTGAAGGAATATCTTTCTCAGTCACCCATTATGTCCAAACCCGAGGAGGAGGAGGTTCTATTTGCCTACATCACAATAGCATCACACGCGATGAGTCTGGTATTGGTACGAGTCGATAATGCGGTGCAGAAACCAGTCTATTATGTGAGTAAATCACTACATGAGGTAGAAGTCCGTTATCTACACTTAGAGAAGGCCTTCTTGGCAATAGTGCACGCTACGTGAAAGCTCCCGCATTACTTCTAGGCATACACGGTTGTGGTTCTAACCTAAGTCCCCCTTTGATCACTGCTTCGAAAAGTGGACTATATGGGAGAATTGCAAAGTGGGGGACAATTCTTGGAGCTTTCGACAACAAGTATATGCCACGTACTTCCGTGAAGGGTCAGATCCTTGCGGACTTGGTGGCCGAGTTTGCTGAACCCTCATTGATAGAAAATGAGGAAAGGTCAGGCATTGATGGAAAATCAGTTGGAATGACCGCCGTACAGGAGCTTCCATCATGGAAGGTGTACGTGGATGGTGTAGCCAATTAGACGGGATCAGGAATGAAGCTAGTTATAGTGTCTCCTAAGTGGATCACCATTGAAATATCCTTAAAGTTGGGCTTCTCGGCTACGAACAATGAGGCTGAGTACGAGGCTCTATTAGTAGGAATGGTTATAGTACAAAAGATGGGAGGATGAGAAGTGGTGATGTTTTCGGACTCGAGATTGGTCATAGGCCAAGTGAAAGGGGAGCTGGAAGCCCGAGATGTAAGAATACAAGACTACATGAACCGAGTCAGGCACTTGTAGGTAGAGTTTAAGTCTTTCTCCCTACAATAAGTCCCAAGGAGCAAAAACACGCATGCTGACTCTCTTACCACTCTTGCAACCTCCTTGGCACAAGATTTAACTTGGGTGATCTTAGTCGAAGATCTGTACAAGCCTGTTGAGAAGGAAGGGGAAAGGGTCTTTCTTCACTAAATTAGGGTGGGGCCTAACTAGATGGATCCTATCGTTCTACTTCTTAAGGATTACATCTTGCCTGAGGAAAAGGGGGAGGATGATAAAGTACGAAGAAAGGCCCCTCAGTTCTAGCTGTTCGAGGATTGAAAGTTATAAAAATGCTCTTTGTTTATGCCGTATTTGTTGTGCATTCATCTTGAGGCGGTGGACCCCTTCCTGTAGGAGTTACACGAGGGGATTTGTTGAAGTCATACGAGGGGCAGGTCGTTGCCTCATAAGGCCCAAACCCAAAGGTACTAGTGGCCAAATATGCAAAGGGATGTGCAAGAATACATGAAGAAGTGCAACTAATGTTAGAGATATCCCCCAAACATCTTCCAGCCAGGAGGCGTCCTTAATCCCTTGCCCAGCCCTTGGCCTTTCGCTTAGTGGGACTTGGACATCGTGGGGCCTTTCCCCAAGGCTGCAGGAAATAGGAGGTGGCTATTGGTGGGCATCGATTACTTCACCAAATGGGTTGAAGCCAAGCCCCTGTCAAACATTTGGGATGTGGAAACTAAGAGATTTGTATGGAAAAACATTGTTACTCAGTTTGGGATCCCTCACATCCTCATCTTGGACAATGGTCTTCATTTTGAAAGCAATGCATTTAGAAAATACTGTGGTAAACTGGCAATCACTAATAGGTACTCGACCCTGACTTACCCCTAAGGAAATGGGTCGGCCGAGGCTGTGAATAAAGTCATCGTAAATGAACTCAAAAAGGGGTTAGATGATGCTAAGAGAAAATGGGTGAAAGAGCTGCCCCACGTACTTTGGACATATAGAACCACCCTTCGTATGTCCTCAGGGGAGACTCCTTTTTCCCTAACTTATAGGGTCGAGGCTGTGATTTCTCTAGAGACTAGATTCCCAATGCTGTGGACAAGTTTGTTCACTCTGGACAGCAATGAGGGGTTACTAGAAAAAAGCTTGGATCTGATTGAAAAGCAGAGAGAAAATGTCATGGTCTAGATGGCATATTATCAACAAAAGCTTAAGCAAGGGTATGACTCAAATGTAAAGTTAAGGCCACTAGCTCCTAGAGATTTGGTATTGTGGAAGGTTTTGGGGATGATGAAGAACTCGGCATGGGGAAAGTTAGGACCCAATTGGGAAGGGTCATACAGTGTCACCTCGGCAGCTTGGATAAGAGCATATTTCTAAGCAAATCTAGGCGAAAAAATTGTATCTCGACCCTAGAATGTAAATAACCTGCAAAGGTATTACTATTAATAAAAGTATTTTTTCTATGTGCTACTTAGGACATTGTTTGCTATACTCATTATTTCTTTCAATATTAAACAAAACCTTGGTCATGCCTAGTCAGACCATATACCTTGGGTAAATTAATGCTCTTCATTATTTCTCTAACTATTAAATAGAATCTTGGTCATGCTTCGCTACTCAGACCACATACCTTGGATAAATTAATACTCTTCATTATATCTCTAAGTGTTACATAGAACCTTAGCCATGCCTAGCTCCTCAAACCACATACCTTAGATAAATTAATGCTCTTCATTATTTCTCTAAGTGTTAAACAGAACCTTGGTCATGTCTGGCTTCTCGGACCACATATCTTGGGTAAATTAATGCTCTTCATTATTTCTCTAAGTGTTAAACATAACATTGGTCATGTCTGGCTCCTCGAACCACCTACCTTGGGTAAATTAATACTCTTCATTACAACCTCTAAGTGTTAAACAGAACTTTGGTCATGCTTTGGAAAAATTAACACCTTGATTAATTCTTCTAAGTATTAAACGGAACCTAGGACATGCCCTGGGTAAATTAACACCTTGGTTAAGTTTTCTAAGGGTTAAATCTTCTAAGCATCAACACCTCTATTATTAGACAGGGCTTCAGCCCTGCCTACTCCTTAGTGGGGAGTCTCAAACGACCCTTCCTTTGCTAAGCATCCTAATAGGCACATCTCAATATCAACACTTAGTGGATTTTTCTCATTATTCATATGGGTTCAGTTTACTTGATTTAGGGAAAGTTCATTGTTGCTAGCCTTTTGTCAAAACACGAGTTCCCATTACTCTCAGCAAGGTACAGAGTGCCAATCACATTTGGTTAGAGGTAAATGTTGTAAAAATAGGCAAAAAAGAAAAACAAAACTACACTTGCCAAAATAATAAAAGTCATCATGTGTCCATTACTTCAAAAAGAAAGGTACATGTTAAACAGGGCAATTGGCCACAGCAAAAGAAGGTTACAAAAAAAAAAAAAAAATGATAAAAGGACAACAACATCAAAAAGAAGGAGAAGAGTCCTAGGCTAAGCCTTGGGAGGAAGGGGGACATCCTTGTTACTTGGCTTGGAGGGAAAAAGGTCTGTGGCCTTCGGATTAGCTTTTTTGGACTTGGGATCCGCCTCTTTTGCTTTGAGTGCAGCATCCTAGGCCTTGGGAGTAGCATCCTTGGGCTCGAGGACGACCTCTGGCCCCTTGGCCTCTGGCAGAGGCTTGACCCCCTTTCCCTTATCCTTATCCTTGGACGCCTCCACCTCCTGACCTAGTTCACTAGCCTTGCCAGGCTCCTTGGTGAACTCAGGAAGAGGAGGAAGGACCTGGGCGATGGGGGGCTGTTTAAACGTGGTGGATGTGGCAGTAACAAGAGGGGGAAGTATTGATAGGATTACTCGGATGTCTTGAAGGTAAAAGAAATTCTCCTCCTTCCTCCACTCCGAGGTGGCAGGGACCTCCACCAAGTTAAGGGCCTCTATCCACACCTCCTTGCAATAATCCCTGCAAACCTTTGCTAGCTTATTCGCTAGGCATATCTCAGTCTCATCCACCCTGCGGTTATAGGCTGCTTGTGCCAAGGCCTTTGCTGCTTCCTTGGCTGCCTTGGCAGCCTCTTTTGCCTTCTTTAGCTCCACCTTCAAGTCTGCAGCCTCCTTCTTGGCCGTTTCCTACTGTATTTTGCTGTAGTGGAGCTTCTTGTGTTGCTCTTTGGCCTGCGCCTCAGTAGTCTTCAGGCCAGCCTCGACGCTCTTCCTTTCCCTTTCCTCAACAATTAGCTTTGAGGAGAGCTCATAGACTTGCTTCTTAGAGGCACCCAAGGCTATGTCGGCCTTGGCCTTAGCCTCGCCCCTAGCTTTCTTCACCCATTCCTCAGCTATGAAGACCTCCTAGATGCATTGCACAGAAACAACAGAAGAACACATTCTCAAATAAGAGAGGTGACCTAATAAGATGAAAGAAAGATCTGCAAAGAAACTTACCAAAGCGAAATCCCTCTTCAGGGATAGGAAGAGGTTTGGCTGCCTCATCTTCCTCAGTCCAATCATATCCCTCGGCAGCAGGAGAGGTTACTCTAGGGCTTCAGCAAGGTCAAAGGCTTGCCCTTTCTAGAACTCTCTGATGTTGGAATTTCGCGGTATGGCTACGCCTTCCAGCCCTAGTTAGGGGTCCCACATCGGGTTCAGAGGGCGCACCTAAGCTAGAGTTTGATCCTCCCTGCTCTCGACTGGGGAGGCCTTCCCCTTGCCTTTAACTAGGGCAATCTTTTGCTACTTGGAAGGGACTGCCTCCTCATAAGAGTCCATCTCCCCTTCCTCAGAAACCTCTTTCTCCTTCCTCTTCTTCTTTAGAGGAGGCACAACGAATAGGTTAACTGAGAGGGTAAGAGGCAGAAGGGGAGCTGATGGGGGTTGTGACCCTAAAGCGCCCTTGGCCACCAGCCCCTTATTCCTATTAGTGAAAAGTGTATGCAGGCCCATCTTTTGTAAAGACATCTCCTATTCTTTCTCCGAGCTGTCGTCCACCCACTTAACAATGAACTTGGATGTATGGATGTTAGAGGACCTGTCAAGATCTTCTTTGGAGTCTGAGATTGAGATCATGGACTCTCTTTGCTCCTCTTCTTCTTCCTCGGGGTGGAGCTAGTCTATCTCCTTCCAAAGCGATTTTAGTGAAGAAGCTGTGTCTTCTCTCGGGGCAGCCGCTTCAAAAGGAACGTGGTGGGAGGGAGACTCAGCTGGTGCAAAGTCTTCTCTGGCAAAAAATCCTGGCACTGTAACATCTATTAGAGCTAAATGACAATCGCCCGCTCTAATCGAGTTACTCGCATCCTGGAAGATGTTGGACAAGGGCTTAAAGCCAAGAATAAGGTGGACAGCTCTCAACTACTTGTCCTCACTTACAAATACCTCAGATCTTAGAACTTTATTGAGGTCTACAATGTTGACAAAGCTGATGTTGGGCGCCATGTACCTTTTGTCTGCAAAATAGCCGAGAGGCGAAAATTTGGTCAGCATAGCAAAACCTTTAATCAAGAAGAGACTATGTATCAAAAGAAAGAAGAAAGCAACAAAACTACGAAACTAATGCCCTCATTGAAATTCCTAAGCCTAAAGTACCCCACCTCGCTCTATCTCTTGGACTAAGCAGTGGAGGCCATCATGCCAGTCACCTGAGACGATCGAGAAGTCATCTTTCATACCCTTGTTGGACTTGGGGAGGCACGATACAAGCCTAACAATGGAAGACCAAGATTTAAGGTAATAGGCTAAATCTGTGAGCGAATGACACTCGTACATCCAGACGACATCATGCCAGGAGAGGTCCAACCCTATTTGTTCGTTGAAAGCGTCTACACTGCCCAGTACTCTAAATAGGTTGGGCGTACACCGGTGGGGGCAAAGCCTATGGGCTATCAAGTAATCCCTAGTCACCCTTCCCATGGATATCCTCATCCCGCCTTCTATAAAGGCTATCATGAGGATAACTACTTCTCCTTCCCTCCTAAGGTCAGTCCATCTGCTCGAAGGGCAATACTGTAAGGAGACGCCCCGAGGGATCTGATACAAGGCCCTAAACCCCTCCATACCCACGACAGAATCAACTAAATGAGCAAACCTATCTATCGTGGCAGACTAAAGAAAAGTGTGGGAAGTACTTGCTAAAAAGAAGTAAAGAGAAGAAGGCCGAAGAGAAAATAGCCTAAAAATAAAGAACTTACGAGAATAAGGACAGGTAGACACCTTAGGAGCTTCTCGAGAATCGGGAGGTTTGGGGAATTTTGGGAGCTTGAGAGAATGGGAAGCCTTGGGAATTCGAAGATTTGTAAAGTGGGAAAAATGAACTCTCCAAGTGCCTTATATAGGAGGCAGAATTGGGTGGAAGTTATCCCACCCTAAATTTTAAGGAAAATTACCAGCCGTAAGATCTCCATCTCACTGTAGGACATAGGAACAAGTTGTCACCTAGAGCATTTAATAAAGCATTGTGGACTCCGAAGCATCAGGAGTGGTTACAAGACAGGCAAAATGACATTCTCAAGTGGGAAAGGAGGGAAACGTGTAGGATCAGCCACTTCAGTTCAAATCCCCATTCTTTCTCCTCAGACTAGAGGGAAACACTAGAATTTTGAGGGGCTATCGTGGGGTGCAACAGTTTGGTAAAGTAGCGTTGCCACTTGTCGTGCCATACGCCAAGGAGGCAAGGGCAATCCGAGGAGATTCCACCCTCAGATGGGGGGCCAGGTCAGCGGCACGCCACCAGAGGAGGACATACTATAGAGAAATGGGCTAAGAGCGAGGGTTAGCCCTGACACGCTGAGGGGATGATGGCTACCACCGCATTTAATGCATCCCACCAAACCTCTTGGCCGCATTTATGTGGAGAAGACCCTTGAACAGTGCTGCCTTGGTTGTCGCATCTCATAGGGGTTTTGGGAAGGTGCCTGATGGGACTAGCACTTAAGTGGTGGCCTATATGATCAACAAATGGAAGGCTCAAATCATCTAAGAGGGGTCTATATAAGAAAAAATGTCCCCTAGAGAGGAGGGATTGGAAAAATAGCAGCAGAGAAAAACACTGTAGTACAAAGAACTGAAACTGTAAATAAGTCCCATAGTGATATATTCAAAAACTAGTCTCCTCGGACTGGGCCAAGGAGAATATTCTTGCGCAATATTGTGGTTGTCTTTTTTCTTTCCTAGCTTCCTTGTTATTTTTGGCCCATAGTAAGCGTTATCTAACCCATAGAGGCCTAATCTTACAACCCGCTCTCTACAAATTCATTGGGTTAGACTATTTGGACCTGGGTCCTCCAGTCGTTTGAGCCTAGGAGCCAAATCCAATCCCTACAATATATATATTGAAAAACAATATTAAATATAAGATATTTTTGTATAATTTTAGAACTCAAATCTAATTAAATAAATTATTATTATTATTATTATTATTATTATTATTATTATTATTATTATTATTATTATTATTATTATTATTATCTTGTAAAAAATTGCTTATAAAATGCATAATTTTTTATATTTGTCCTTATATATAATATTTCTAAATTAAATTATCAATAAAAACTTTTCTCCTTTTTTTTTTTATAATTCCTTATTCATTAATGAAGAGTGTGATATGAATTGAAGTAATAAAATCATTTGTAATACTTGCATGAATAAGATTATCCAAAAAGAATTAATTCCAAAATTAAGATTAAAAAATCAATTATATTTACACACCAAAAAGAAATTTCATATTTTAGTCTTATTTGTAAAACCAACATATGTAGTATCCACATTTAACATTCTAACTTACTAGTAATATATATATATATATATATATATATCGTGGGATATAGCAATTTAATAAGATAGTAATGCCACGTGTCATACTCGAGGCCAAGGAGTCCAATGCAGTTCCGAGGAGACCATACTCTCGGACAATGAGGCTAGAGAGGCAAGCCATGGCCACATCACTAGAGGAGACCACACTGTAGAGGAAGAACCTCAGAGAGTGGGCTAGCCCTGACGTGACTGGAGGAATGGTAGCTGCCACCACATTTAATGCACCCCACCAAACCCCCCTAGCCGCATTTATGTGAGGAAGACCCCTGAATAGTGTTGTCTTGGTTGCCGCAACTCACAAAAGATTTGGGAGGGTGTCTGATGGGACAAGCACTCGAGTAGTGGCCTACATAATCAACAAATGAAGAGCCAAGATCGAAGGAAAGGGGCTATATAATGGAAGAGATCCTCCAGGAATGGAGGTTCATCTGAGAATCTGTAGAGAAAACCTAACAAGAATTGAAATTGTATCCAAGTCTAAAAGAAATATACTCAAGAACTACTCTCCTCAGATTTTACCGAGGAAGGATTTCTTTGCATAAAGCTTGTTTTTCTTTACTTTCTTACTATCTTTAATCCACTGTGCTTGTTGCTCAATCTATTGAAGCCTAGTTTTTAAGCCCACTCTCTACAAATTCATTGTGTTGGGTTCTTTGGGCCCTAATCTAGTTACTTCTTGGGCTTAGGATCCAAACCGTGCCCATACATACATACATACATACATACATACATACATATAACACCCCAACTTAAATAGCTTGAGTAATGTTGCTAATCGTACTGTGCTTTAGCCTTTAAGAATACATATATTAATATTACACATAAGAAAATAATGACTTTAATAATTAAAACATTTGAAGACAAATTATTAAGCCATAATCCCAATTCAGTAAACCAATCTAAATTTCAGAATTTAAATAAAAAAAGTTAAGTAAAGATAAACTTTCATAGGAATTTAGACTGATGAATATAATTTAGCCAAATATTATATGCTAGCTCACATGTAAGAACCCTTTTAGATCCTTCTTTCTCTCTTGTATCCTATTTCATGTTGGCAGCAAATTTTTCTTTTAAAGAAGATAAACTACCTGCACCATACGAAAACACAACATAATAAATCCTCAAGAAAATATTGTTGTCAACAACAAAAAATCATGTAATGAGAAGATAAATGATATAGATATTTCACTTGCTATATAATCTACTCAAAGAGAAAACATTCCATACCATTACATCATAGCCTTCATATTGAATTTTAGTTAAATTTTATGATCTAAAATGATATAGGAGAAATTCTAAATTGAATTTAGTTAAACTTTCAAAGAAATACAGTCATTAAAAAGCTCACAAGAACCTTAAATTATATGATCTAAAAGGATATGGGAGGAATTTCGCATACTAAGAAATTAACATAGAGTACAAATAAAATTTTAAAACATGTAAATAGATAAAAATTGATAGTTTTAACAATCAATAAGTAAAAGTAACTTAGAATTAGATTGCACTACAACACATAAAAGACATGAAATTTGAACCAGATTTTTCGTAGTGATAGTCAATTGAAAAAAAAAAACTTACAAACTAAATATATAGAAGAATCAAAACCTCAATATACACACAAAATAGTCCAAAACTTTAGAATTTAAAAAAATAAAAAATTTTCCTAAGAGGAACCAAGAAATTAAATGGGTGTCCATTGTTTTGCTATTTATAGTAGACTTCCTTTGACATAATATTCATAAATGCAAATTTAGAAACATATCACAATAAGTAAAATGAATTTATTTAGTCAAAACTATCATATACATGTACGTATCTATAAGTTGCAACTTGAAAAAAAAATGTGGGGTGCAAAAGGGGTTCTACGGAAATAGGGATAGAATCTGGATTTCAATTTAGGGGGGACCAAAGCATGAACCAAAATTTTTTTTTGATGACATGGTGGTTTATTAAATTAAAAAGCATGGTAGACAAAAAAATTGCATTTTATTACGTGAATTTTAAGTCACAAAGGAAATAACATGAAAAACGAAAATTGAAAGCTATGAAATAATATTCTAGCCTTCTATTAAAAGAGAAAAATAAAGATGGCTTAATATTCCATTTATTGGGTACTTTGAAAGAATATGTTGATTTTATCATGTTGACTAATATGATAATCTCATACTTATGGATGCAACTTCGATCATGCTCTAATGAACAAATATCAACTTTATTAATTTCAATTTTTCAAAACTTTGTTTGAGGATTTAAAAAAAAAACTGGGATATTAATATTAAGGGAAGGAATGTTACATTATCAATATTGGCTCTAGAAGTATTTGAATGACTTTCCTAGAATTTATAAATTAAAATTAATTAAAAGTCATAGAAATTATCTCATGACACGTGCATTATTCATTCTCTAACTAAAAAAAAAATTAGAATAATGATATGTCCACAATAATTTTACAACATATTCTAATTGGTAAATTGTTACTAAATTCAATCTAAATTAATCACTAATATCATTTTTTTTATTTATTACTAACAATTGTCACCTATAATTTATTGTAAAATTATAGTTAAAATTTGTAGTAAACAAAAAATTAGTTGGTATTTAGTCTGATGACACCCAAAGTTCAAACGATTTGGTTACATACGTTAAGTTAGCTCTTCTTTTTGTCTTTCTAAATGATAACTACCTCAATAAAATATTGGGCAATGAACGTGAATGCTGTAAACCCCGTAAAGGAATTTTTTTTTTTTTTTTTTTGGTGATTTGGGGATGGGTGTCTTTGTTGTATTGTGTTTGGACTTTGGAGGGACCACGGACCTAATGAATGGGGCAGGTGATTAATTTCATTTGGGCCATTTAGACCAATTTCAGAAATTTGATTGGGTTCTTTGGACCAAACAAAATATTAGGGGGGGTGGGGGAATGAACTATAAAAATTTAGGTCCAGACTCTAAAATATGAAAATTCATATATACTATATAAATATTTTTTAAAAATTGAAATATATAAGTTTTGAAACTTTAATAATAGATTTTTAGTTGGGGTAAAAGGCCCAAAACTGACATGTGTAGGGATAAAAGGCCCAAAAATGCATATTGGGTCATGGGCTTTGTCCGAAAGTGTTCATTTGTCCAAAGACAAATTAACAGTAATGAAGATGTCAGACCTAGAGGTCCACAAGCAAGTTGCAACCGAGGAAGCTAAAGGAGGTAGTCCGAAGAGGGGTGTCTCCTCGGCTAAGCGAAGCAAAGGTCAGATGGTACGTCCTGTTATCTAGAATGATCTTCTAGGAGGTCCTATTGATGATGATATGTTTCATTAGGACACAGAGCAAAGGAACGGCTACCAAATATCTAAGAAAAAGCTGCTACCACAGCATTGAATGCTCTGTATCCAAATCTCTAGCCGCATTAATGAGGAAGTGATATCTAAACAGTGATTTTCAACTTTACAGCTATTACCCAAAGATTTCAAGAAGTCGCTGATAGAACAAGTATCAACACTAGCAGTCTGGACCTACACGTGGAGGGAAGAAATGAGGAAAAAGAGGAAGTATAAAATAGAAGAATGTCCCTGAGAAAAGGGGGATCGAAAGAAATAAAGAGGGAAAAATACTGTAGATTGAGGAACAATATCTATAATTTGTCCTTAAGAGTAAGAAATATAAGAATCAACCTCCACAGCTTGAGTCTAAGGACAATTTTCATTATACAAACTATTCCATTTTTTCCATACTGTGATCTTGGCCCATGGTCATTGTTATATAAACTCATTAGAACCTAGATTTCTAGCCCACTCTCTACAAATGCATTGTATCGGGCTTTTTGGGCCTAATGCCATCTTATTTTGGGCTTAGATGCAAATCGTGCCTCTACAATTGGCGCCATCTGTGGGAAAGCCTTGTGTTTTTGGTGAGTTTAACATCTAGTTATGGTAAGTTCAGGTCCACACCAAGCAGAGTCTATAGGGTCCCAGTGTCAAGATCACTTTCTAAATCTTGAACGAGATAGGGACTGGGAGGTAAGTGTACACACCACCCATACTAGCAGGAGTCAGTCACAAAGTGAGAGCAGAGTCTCTCATGAAGAAAATGCTAGAGCCATGCAGTTGGAGATATATCATTTAAGGAGAAAGTTGCGTCACGAGCAACGAAGGGGAGCTCCTTCCATTTCTGACTTTTCTTCTGATGATGGTGGGGATATCAGTTATAGGCTCAGGTAAAAAACTCCCCCTGGTGAGTTTTCTCGTATGAAGCAGACGATCCCCATGGTCGTAGAAACAAGAAGTCATCTTACAAAGGTCTGGGAAACAACGCTATGAGCAGAGCGTTAAACCAAATTTCTAAATCACCATTCATGCGGAGATTTGAAGGAGGAAAGCTTCCTCGGCATTTCACTCAGCCAACGTTCACTATGTACAATGGTCAGATAGACCCTGTGGAGCATGTAAGCCACTTCAACACAAGGATGGCTATGCACTCCAAGAATGAGGCCTTGATGTGCAAAATATTTCCATCTAGTTTGGGGCCCGTAGAAATGAGGTGGTTTGATGGCCTAGGAGCAGGTTCTATTGATTCCTTTAAGGAACTCACCCAGGCATTTGGATCTCGCTTTATTACATGCAGTAGGGTTCCTCGGCCCTTGGATTCTCTGTTTTTATGATTATGCGAGAAGGAGAGACCTTAAAAACATACTTAGACAGGTACTGGGAGATGTTCAATGAGATTGACGGGGATTTTAACGATGTGGCCATTAGAACTTTCAAGGTTGGCTTACTTGCTGAGCATAGTCTAAGGAAGTCATTAACAGGAAAACCAGTTAATAATGTATGTCAACTTATGGACCACATCGATAAGTATAAATGGGTCGAAAAGGACCAACAGTTAGGTAAAGGAAAGGCGAAGGTTGTCTCTTATGATAGGAGGGACTTCAGGTCGGATAAATACAACAATAATCGTCTTCGGCGGGATTTTGTTAAGCAGACTGGGGTGGCTTCTATGCCACAAGCGGTTAGCACAGTATTCCGAGAGCCGGTGCATCAGGTCCTGAAGAAGATCAAGAATGAGTTATACTTCAAATGGCCAAACAAGATGGGAGGAGACCCCATGAGTCGTAATCAGAGTCTTCATTGTCAATATCAGCAAGAACGAGGACAAACCACTGAGGATTGTAGAACTCTGTGGAATCATTTAGAGCAATTGGTCAGAGATGGAAGGTTCAAACAATTTTTGTATCGGCCCAATGTTCGAGGAGACCATGCAGGCTCAAGGACTCAAGGGAACGCTTCTTCAAGGCCTCCTTTGGGCATAATTAATGTCATTTTTGCTGTTCTCAAGAGGACTAGTTCGTATCCCTCCAGAGTAATGACTGTAGCTCGGCCGCTATCCGAGGACTTTAAGCCTGAGCCGAAAAAGGCTAAAGTAGGAATCCAACCGGCATTGAGTTTTTCGGAAAAGGATAAGTTTGGAACTATACAGCCACACGATGATGCTTTAATGGTCACACTTAGGATAGGGGGGTATGATGTGAGGTGTGTGTTGGTTAATCATGGCCATGGGGCGGAGATTATGTACCCCGACTTATATAAAGGGTTAGGGTTGAAACTAGGGGATCTGACTAGTTATAATTCACCCCTAGTAAGTTTTAATGGAAAGATGGTTATACCAATGGGGCAAGTCAAGCTACCAGTGAAAACTGGGTCAGAGGTGGTAGAGGTCAACTTCATAGTGGTGGATGCATATTCTTCCTACACAGCCATAGTGGCAAAACCCTAACTTCATGCAATGGGGGTTGTCTCCTCCACCTTGCATTTGAAGGTGAATTATCCATCTGGCAACCAGGTTGAGGAGCTAATTGGGAGCCAGTCTATGGTTAGGTAGTGCTTGGTAGCCGCGATTAAACATCAAGCTGAAGGGGAGTCCTCGGCATCAAATGAACAGGGTTTGTAGCAATCAAAGGAGCTGGTGTTATCCGATGATCTAGTGGAGGATGTAGAGTGTGAAGGTTTGGAAAAGGTTTTTACAGGTAATGATAACAAAAAATACTTTTATGTCGGAGCTCAATTGCCTCCTCAAGAGAAGGACAAGTTGATGATGTTTCTTAGGGAAAACATTGATATGTTTGCTTGGAATGCTTATGAGGCTCTAAGGGTTTATCCAAGCTTCATTTGTCACCATTTAAACGTTAGCCCAACTGTCGTACCATGGAAACAACCTCCTCGGAGATCATCTAAGGAGCATTATGAGGCTGTAAGGGAGGAGGTGGTCAAGCTTAAACAAGCTGGAGCCATCAAGGAGGTATTTTACCCTGAATGGTTAGCTGATACAGTGGTGGTGAAAAAGAAAAATGGGAAATGGGGAGTATGTGTAGACTTCACAGATTTGAACAAAGCTTGCCCCAAAGATCCCTTTCCAATGCCTCGTATAGATTAATTGATGGATGCCACTGTGGGGCATCCTCCTCAAATGAGCTTTCTAAATGCCTTCCAAAGATATCATCAAATACCCTTGGCCTTGGACGATCAGAAGAAAACATCATTTGTCACTCCTACGTAATGCTATTTGGCTTAAAGAATGCAGGGGCTACCTATCAAAAGATGATGACCAGGATGTTTAAGCCACAACTAAGTAAAAATATTTAGGTCTATGTGAATGACATGGTGGTGAAAAGTAAGATGGTATTTGAGCATGTGGGAGACTTGAGAAACATCTTTGAGAAACTAAGGAGGCACAAGTTGCACCTTAATGCTTGTAAATGTTACTGTGGCATGGGATCAGGTAAATTTCTGGGTTATATGGTCACTCATCGCAGAATTGAGGTCAATCTTGATTAGGTTAAGGCAATTAATAGTTTGCAACTCCCTCTGAATCCTAAAGAAGTTCAGAAATTGACAGGAATGACTGCTGCCTTAATCTGAATCATCTCTCGGTCTGCAGACAGATGCAGGCCTTTCTTCCAATTGTTAAATAAGTGGATGAGATTTGAATGAACAGAGGAATATGCTTTGGCTTTTCAGCAGCTTAAGCAATATCTTTCTCGACCGTCTATTATGTCTAGACCTGAGGAAGATGAGGTTTTGTTTTCCTATATCGCGATGGCTACCCACGTTGTTAGTTTGGTGCTGGTATGAGTTAACAATGGTGTGCATAGTCCGGTGTACTACGTGAGCAAGTCATTACACGAGGTAGAGATTCGTTACCTACCTTTGGAGTAGGCCATTTTGGCAATGGTGCACGCTACACGTAAGCTCCCCCACTACTTCCAATCCTATACAGTTGTTGTTTTAACCTAACTTTCACTCAAATCAATACTTTGGAGTGCTAATTACACTAGAAAAATTGCCAAATAGAGTACGATCTTGGGTGCCTTTGATATCAAGTGTATGCCCCATATCTCTGTTAGGGGTCACATTCTTGTAGATCTAGTGGCTGAGTTTACTGAACCTTCTGTAGAAGAAGAAGAAAATAAGCAAAACATGGATGAAAAATCAATTGGCATGCTCTCCCTGTGAAAGCCTCCCTCATAAAAGGTGTATGTTAATGGTGCAGCAAATCAAAGAGGATCAGAATTGGGGCTAGTTATAGTTTCTCCCGTGATGCTAGTTATTGAAAAATCCCTAAGGTTTAATTTTACAGCCACGAATAATGAAGCTAAGTATGAGGCCTTATTGGCTGGGATGGCAATGGTCCAAAAGGTAGGGGGAAAAACAGTGCAGATATTCTCAGACACATGATTGGTTGTAGGCTAGGTGGAAGGAGAGTTGGAGGCCAAGGATCCAAGGATGTAAGAATACTTGAATTAGGTGAGACATTTACAATCAAAATTTGAGTCTTTCGCTTTAGTGCAAGTCCCCAAAAGCAGGAATACCCATGTTGACTCCCTGGCCACCCTCCCTCGGGTTATCCTTGTTGAAAACCTATGCAAACCCACGGGGATGAAAGACGAGATGGTCCGAGTTCATCAGATTAGGATAGGACCTAGTTGGATGGACTCTATAGTGCTATTACTTAAGGAAGATATCTTGCTCGAGTAGAAGTCCGAGGCAAACAAGGTATGTAGAAAGGCTTCTCGGTTCTGGCTATTCGAGGACCAAAAGCTATACAAACACTTTTTTCAGGACCATATCTGCTATGTATGCACCCGAAAGCAACAGAGCTACTTCTAGAAGAATTTCATGAAGGGATTTGTGGAAGCCACACAGGAGATAGATTCTTATTTCATAGGGAACTCACCCAAGGGTACTGGTGGCCAAATATGCAAAGGGAATCAAAAGATTATATGAAGAAGTGCGACCAGTGTCAAAGGTTTACTCCGAACATTCATCAACTAGGGAGCGTCCTCAATCCTCTATCCAGCCCTTTACCTTTTACTCAATGGGGCTTGAATATTGTAAGACCTTCCCTAGGGCAACAGGGAATAGGAGATGGCTGCTGGTCAGCACAGATTATTTCATTAAGTGGGTTGAAACAGTACCACTGTCAAATATTAGGGACTTGAATGCAAAAAGATTTGTTTGGAAAAACATTATCACCAAGTTTGGAATTCCTCATACCCTTATCTCAAATAATGGCCTTCAGTTTGACAGTAACCTTTAGTTTGACAGTAAGGCCTTCAAAAGATATTGCTGGGATTTGAGCATTTCGAACAGACATTCTACCCCGACTTATCCACAGGGAAATGAACAGGCCGAGGCTGTTAATAAAGTAATAGTGAATGGGCTCAAGAAAAGGTTGAATGTTGCTAAGGGAAAATGGGTGGAAGAACTACCACACATCCTTTGGACCTATCAGACTACACCTCGTAGGTCCATAAAGAAGACCCCATTTTCAATGACTTATGGGGCTGAGGCTGTAATTCCTCTTGAAACCGATTTCCCAACACTAAGGATAAGCTCATTTACTTCGAGCAATAGTATTAGGTTGTTAGAAAGGAGCTTGGATTTGGTTGAGGAACAAAGAGAAAATGCCATCGTTTAGTTGGCGTATTATCAGCATAAGCTCAAACAAGGCTATGACACAAACGTGAAGTTAAGGCCATTGGCCCTAGGGGATTTGGTATTAAAAAAAGTTTTGAGTACTATAAAGTACCCAGCCTGAGGCAAGTTAGGGCCTAACTAGGAAGGGCCATATCGTATTACCTCAGTAGTTGGGATTGTAGTTTATTATCTGGAAGATTTGGATGAAAATGTTGTACCACGTCCCTGAAATACAAATAACTTGTGAAGGTATTACTATTAATGAAGGATTTTTCTATTATATCGCACTTATTATTTTATGCGTTACATTTCTCATTATAACTAAACATCAAACAAAACCTTGGCTATGACTGGCTCTTCAAATCACATTTCTTAGGTAAATTGATATTTTTCAACATTTTTCAATGTATTAAATAGAACCTTAGTTATGTCTGGTTCCTCAAACCATGTACTTTGGATAAATATTACTTCAGATTATTTTTCTAAGTATCAAACAGAACTATGGCTATGCTTGGCTTCTCGGACCACATACCTTGGGTAAATTGATATCTTTTCAACATATTTTCTAAGCATTAAACAGAACCTTCATTATGTCTGATTCCTCATACCATCTACTTTAGGTAAATTAACACTTTAAGTTATTTTCCTAAGTATTAAACAAAAACTTAGTTATGTCTAGTTCCTCATACCATCTACTTTGGGTAAATTAATACTTCAACTTACTTTTCTAAGTATCGAACAGAACATTGGCTATGCTTGGCTCCTCACACAACATACCTTGGGTAAATTAATATTTTTCAATTTTTCCTAAGAATTAAACAGAATCTAGGTTATGTTTGGCTCCTCAGATCACATACCTTGGAGATTCCCACAACATTGATCTAAACGAACAGAAGTTCAAGAGCATTGCTTAAAGCATTTATGAGTATGTCAAACATATCTGTTATTTGGTTAATATCTAATTACTTCCTCAAGATCATTAGGTTTCTAGGGAGTGATGCAGATGATTGCTTTATTGTAATGTATGGATCTTGAAGTTAAAAGTGTGCTTAAAGGGATCTGCTAGATTATTTGCACTATTTATCTTTGCTACTACTACATCTCTTCAAGCAAAAATGTCTCGAATGATGTGGTACTTTCTTTCAATGTGCTTTCCTTTCTTGTTATTCCTTGGATCTTTGGATTGTGTAACCACTCCACTATTGTCGCAAAACAATGTTATAGGAACTTACTCCATTCTCACAACACCAAGATCAAAAAGGAATTTCTTAAGCCAAACAACTTCTTTTGCCGCTTCATAAGCAACAACATATTCAGCTTCCATGGTAGAGTCAGCAATACAAGATTGCTTAACACTCCTCAAACTTATGGCTCCACCTCCCAAGGTGAATACATAACCTGAAGTGGACTTTCTGAAATCAAGATCTGATTGAAAATATGAATCTGTATAACCAATGGGAATCAAATCCTCACTCCAGTAAACAAGCATATAATCTCTCGTTCTTCGTAGATACTTGAAAATATGCTTTACAGCTTGCCAATGTTTTGGTCCTGAATTTGATTGATATTGGCTGACCATGCCAAATGAATAACAAATATCTGTTCTAGTATAAAGCATGGCATACATGAGACTTCCTACTACAAAAGCATAAGGAACTTGTCTCATCATATTTTCTTCCTCAAGAGTCTTAGACTTTTAGTAATCAGACAAAGAAACTCCATGTTTGAATGGAAGCAATTCTTTCTTAGAGTTCTGCATGCTAAACCGTTTTACAACTTTATCTATATACCTAGCTTGTGACAAACCTAACATCTTATTCTTACAATCTCGCCAAAGCTTGATCCCTAAAATAAAGTTAGCTTTACCCAAGTCCTTCATATCAAATTGGCTTGACAACTAAATCTTTACTGATGACATTGCCCCTATATCATTTCCAATGAGTAGAATATCATCACTATAAAGTACTAGGAACATTACTACTTTATCACTATGCCTTTTGTACACACATGGTTCATCAAGATTTCGTTCAAAACTAAATGACTTGATTGCTTGATCAAATCTGATATTCCATGACCTAGATGCTTGCTGAAGTCCATAAATGGATCTTGCATACCATATGCTCTTGGTTATTTGCTATGAAACCTTCCGGTTGCATCATATAAATTTCTTCTTCAAGATTGCCATTAAGAAATGCAGTCTTGAAATCCATTTGGTAAATCTCATAATTATAATGAGCAGCAATGGATAAGAGAATTCTGATAGATTTAAGCATTACTACTGGTGAAAAGGTTTCATCATAATCAATACCTTACTTTTATGTATACCCTTTCGCTACTAGCCTTGGTTTAAAGGATTCAACCTTTCCATCTATCCCTCTCTTCCTCTTGTAAACCCATTTGTAACCAACAGGTTTAATGCCTTTAGGCTCCTTTACAAGATCCTAAACTTGCTGGAATACATTGAATCTAATTCAGATTTCATAACTCTGACTCAATGATGTGCATCTATATCATTCATTGCCTCTTTATAAGTGTAAGGATCAGTTTCGGCCTCTTCAGATATACCTTCATAAGTTTCTCCCAAACCTATAAATCTTATAGGTGGCCTTATAATCCTCCCATTATGATGAGGCACCTATGTACTAGACATATCATGAGTAGTATCTTGTGGTGTATCTAATACAACCACATCATCCCTACTTTCATCTATTGGTTGTTCAATTACAGGTTCATCTAATTCAGCCAAGACAACTTTACTTCTAGGATTAAAATTATTCATATAATCATCTTCCACAAATTTGGCATGGGTGCTAACAAACACTTTGTCATCGTTATGATTATAGAATAAATAACCCTTGGTTTCCTTTGAATAACCTAAAAACATGCATACTTATGTTTTTGTTTCCAACTTATCAGACATCTCTTTCAACACATGTGCTGGACATCCCCAAATGTGGAGATATTTCATACTAGGCTTGCGCCCACTCCACAATTCCTTAGGTACATTGGGAACTAACTTTAATGGAACTAAATTTAAAATATGCATTGCAGTTTTTAGTGCATATCCCCAAAATGAAATTGGTAAAGTTGAATAACTCATCATGGACCTAACCATTTTTAAAAGAGTCTTATTCCTTCTTTTTGCTACACCATTTTGTTGGGGAGTTCCAGGTGCAGTAAATTGGGATACAATTCCATTTTGAGTTAAGTAATCCTTGAAATTCCCAAGAAGGTATTCGCCACCACGATCAAATTGAATGGCCTTTATGTGTTTACCCAATTCATTATTAACTTCAGCCCTAAACTCTTTGAACTTTTTAATGGCTTTAGATTTCTGTCTCATTAGGTACACATAACCATATCTTGAGTAATCATCATTAAAAGTGATGAAGTACTCATAACCTCCTTTTGCTTGGGTTGATATAGGATCACATACATTCGTATGAACTAATTCAAGCAATTCTTGAGCTCTTCTACCTTTTGCATTAAAATGTTGTTTGATCATTTTGCCTTCTAAACAAGTTTCACAAACTGGAAGTTCATCAAAGTCCAATGGCTCTAAGAGACCATCTTTAATCAGCCTTTGAATTCTGTTTAAATTAATATGACCCAAACGCAAGTGCCAAAGATATGCATCATTAGTAAAAGGAAACTTTCTCTTTAATGATTTTACATGAGAGTTATTATCTAATTCAGAATTGTATAATTCATGCTTATCAAGAATTAAAATATAAAGACCATCAACAATATTGCCAGAACAGATAAACACTTTATCGTTCTTTATTACAACATTGTCTTTCAAGATAACACAATATCCATGTTTACCTAAATAAGTTGCAGAAATTAAATTCCTATAAACATTAGGTACATATAAATAGTCTTCTAATATTAAAACTCTAGAATCAAAGCATAAATTAAACACTCCAATAGCTACCACTAGAATTCTACTCCCATCAGCCAAAGTAAGAAAGAATTTTCCTTCATTTAGCTTTCTGTCTCCTAGAACCCCTGCAAAGTGTTACAGATATGGTTAGTACAACCTAAATCCACACACCAAGAATCCGTAGGATTTTTAACTAAACATATTTCAAGAAGGAATGAACTTTTCACACCCTTATTATTGGCAACTCTGAATTTTGAACAATTCCTCTTCCAATGTGCTTTCTCACCACAATGGAAACACTTTATTTTGGCATAGTCCTTTTTCTTTCCCTTGTTGGCAAATCCTAAAGCAATTTATTTTCCATCTTGCTTGGTGAAGTCTTTCTTCTTTTTCTTTTTACCCTTGCCTTTCGACTTCGATTGAGGTTGAGAAGTAGAAGCTTCAGCCATATTGGCATTAACACTGGATGTACCAAGAATACCTTTCGTCGCTACCAATTCATTCATTAATTCAGACAATGAATAAATCTTTTTGTTCATATCATAATTAAGTCTGAATTTCTTGAATTATTTGGTAGTAACTAGAGTATCATATCCACTTGGGATTTTCCATCGATATCGGCACCTAAAACTTCCAGTGTATTCAGATTTGAGATCATCTTGAGATAATGCTCCCTCACTAAAGTGCCTTCATCCATTTTGGTATTATAAATCTGCCTCATAGTTTCTTGCCTTACAAAACGGCCTTATTCACTAAACATCTCCTTCAGACTTAGCATTATGTCTAAAGCAATTCTACATCCTGCATTTGATGCTGTAGAAAATTTAAGATAGGTGCTAGGATATAGCACTTGGCCATCTCATTAGATTTCTGTCAACTTTTATATCACTGTTTTTCCTCAATAGGAGCATCTAATGATGGAAAGTTAGGACAAGGTTAAGTAAACACATATTTGTGCTCTTCAGCACTAAGAACAATGTCCAAATTTCTTTTTCAGTCAACATAGTTGGATCCAGTTAGTTTGTTCTGATTAAGAATAGTAACAAGTGGGCTAAATGATGCCATGATTAAATCAAAAAACAATAAACATGAATATAATAAATAAACTGGACATTATCAATTTTGCATATAAACATATAGTATAAAACCTTTATAAAACCATAATATAAAATATGCAACGATAACCCAATCCATGTTTGTAATTCCTTGTTAGCAAGTATATTATAAACACCATAATTGATTGAGAACTATTCTCATTATTAGTGCTATCGTGATAACTCTTATCAAGTACTAATAATATGTCGTATTAACTTTAGCCTTTAAGTAATAATGGCATAGCTCCTTTGGGAGGTTAACATTACACTTAGTCTAGTGTACACCATTATCTTGAATCATGTATAGTCATATTTCATCTCCCTTATAGTGTGTAAACTTGTAGTATCATGAAACAAAACACCCTCCTTTGGGATCGTGAGACATATACACTAAGATGAGATTCTTGTTCACACTACTTTAAACAAGTAGTTCAATCTTGTAGTACTATGAAGAACACCCTCCTTTGGGATCACGAGGCATATACGCCAAGACAATGTGCTTACCCACACTACTATGAACCGATATGGAGGTTGTGAGATCCAACCCTTGTATCTCTCTCCTACTAGATGTTTTAAATTAAAGGTTTTTAATTAGAAAACATGTCTAATCTAATCACACATAGCCTTGCACTTTATACATGTGAAAAAACTTTGAAAAAATCAAAATTTACAATTTTCGATCAATCAAATGTGTATCTCGAGCAATCAAAAAAATTAAAAAATTCTCACTTAACAATCTGTCCAGCTCGATTGTTGCTCGATCGCTTCTCGATCGATCGAAAAAGAACATTCGATCGATTGAATAGCAATCGAATATCAATCAAATCAAATAGATTGGTCACTGTTTCACTTAATCGATCAAAACTCGTGAAACTTGAATTTTCCAGAATTTTTCTGAAGCAGATTTTAACGGTTTTTCATGAACAAGCAACCATCATATGAACATGATAAACAAAGATTAATATCAAAACTGAATTCCATTGATGCTATGACCTTAAAGTTCATTTTAACATACTTAATATCAAACTTAAACAACACCATAACATCAATATCAATTTTCATCAAACAATAATTTCAACAACTATGCATAAAAATAAATGTATAATCTTCTAACAACATGAAACTACTATCTCTAATTCTAAAACTCACAAAACATGTTATACAGATTCAAAATTGAAGACCGCTCTGATACCAATTGTTGGAAAAAAACATGTTTGTATCACATACAAAACATACGCAGCAGAAAATTAACGGATTTACTTCATTCGCAATTGATAACATGTACTATGTAAATTTCAAAATTTAAGAACAAAAGAACATACCTTGGTGTAGTGAAATTTAAAACTAAACATTAGAAGTACTTGGAAACACTCTTAATCTTCACTCCAATTCCACTAACTCCCAAGAAGTGTAGTCTCTCAATTAGTTTATATGTATGTGTTCAAGGGAAAATAATAGAGTGTCCAACACTCACATACAAACCATTTCATTCCACTCTAAGTGTCCAACACTCACATACAAACCATTTCATTCCACTCTAAGTGTCTTAAAATTATGTATATGTCTCCCTTTACATCTAACTGATTATCTAATTGAGCTAGCCTTTTAGACCATTCCAATTGGGCTTAAGTATGTGGCTTGGAGTGGGACCAAAGGAGAACAAATAAGACACTAGCTCCAATGGGCATTGGGTTTTTCTGTCAACACTTGGCAAATCCAAAATTACCATTAATTATATTTAATACTACTATATAAATATAATTTCACTTTAGGTCTTATTAATAAATTATATCCCAAGACTTTATTGTACATGCAACTCTTTCATAAAATATTCATAGTAATACAAATTCATGAATGTAGACTGTCACTTTGAAGATTACTACATCTTAATCAATGAGTACCCGGTTTAATCCTTTAAGTTATTCATCATATATTTATGAAATCCAACTTCATAAATATATACTTTAGTAACTCCTTACTAAAGTGGTTAGGCCTAACACTCAGAATAACCGAACCCATTAAAGTTATCTCAAAGGAATATTTTATATCTCCGTTAAGAGGTTATGAATTCCATCTTGAGAATATATGTTCCATCAACACTAAATGTGATTGCCCAACATACTGAGGTTTTGATCATAACTTTAGATCTCACTCCTGATATATCAAAGCAACCTACACTTCATGATCAGGTTTATTATTCTCTCAAGATTAAGAGTTGATGTGAATATAAGTCGTGAGATTTACTATCCATTTGACAGTTGTTGGGAGAATAATAAATCTCACAGTGGTCCAGTTTAATATGTCTTAACTCTTAAAACATATTAACATATCAACTAGAAGTCTCTACTTTCATGATCAAGACAAATCATCTTTGTTGATATGTTTTAGCCTTCGCAGATGAAATGCCCAATTTCATCACCGACTACGAACTAAAATTTTGAGTTTACAAAGAACTTATGATCTATATCTTCTTTGACTAAATCACATAAACCACATACTATGCATCTCATGGACTATATGATAATGTCAAAATATTCATATTACCATTATTTTAGATAATAATAAAACAACTTTATTAATGAATCACAATATAATGTCATACATAGCATCATACAATAGGATTTAAGGGCACATATTTTAACATATCCTTCAATAATTTTAAATGTTACACCAATTACACCCTTCAATATTTTTTTTAATTGATGTAAACTTTGATAGATTTATCATTGAATTACATTATCTTTTTATATTCTTCATATTTTCCAAATTTAAAGACTATAAAAAATCAATAACTATGTAATCAATCAAATTTTTAAAGTTAAAGTTTTTGTAAATTAAGATTATGTATCAAAGATGAGTTTATTAATAAAATAATAAACTACAAAACTTGAATTTAAACAATTGATTGATAACATCACTATTAATCTTTGATCACCTTGAAATTATGCAAGAATATATAAAGATAATGTAGTTTAACGGCAGATTTGTCAAAATTCACATCCAATTAAAAAATATTGAATAGTATAATATTACTTAAAGTTGCACTAGGTGTAACTCAAACTCAGCCCTAACTTATACAACTTGATTACATTTGAAAACAAAATTAAGCCAACATACCAATTCATTAATGAAAAAAAATCCAAATTTCTGAACCTTTTTAAAAAGTGAAACAAGCTTGAGTAAAGATAGATTTACATAGGAATTTGGATCAAGTGTTCTAATTTAGCCAAATATTATAATCTTGCCCACAAGTAAAAACCTTTTTAAATCCTTCTTTTTCTTATGTATCCAATTTCATGTTGACAACAAATTTTGCTTTTAAAGAAAATAGACTACATAGAACAAAGCACCAAATGAAAACCACAACAAATTAAATCCACAAGAAAATATTGATATCAACCACAAGCAATCATGTGATGACAAAAAAAAATGATACAAATATTTCTCTTACTATATAATCTACTCAAAGGGAAAACATTCCACACTATTACATAACAATTGAAACTTTATAAGCTATCAACAACAACAACAACAACAACAACAACAACAACACCACAACAACAACAACAAACTTGAAACTAAAAGATAAGGCGATGTCTTTGTAGGAATGGCAACGGGTCAAGTTCGGGCCGAGTTTTTTTATACCTGAAACCCGACCCGCGAGTTTGCCCCAAAAACCCAAACCTGGCCCATTTATTAAATAGATTTTTTTCTTAACTCCAAACCCAGCCGTTCGGGAACCCGCAAGCCCCACAAGACATGCCACAATTTGGGCCTAAATCGTGGCCTAATCCCCAAAAAAAAAGATTTGCCTAAACCCTAAACCGGATTACCCTGGCCTAATAATTAAAAAGAAATGTTTGGCCAAAATCATTATTTTTGAAGATGTGTTTGCCAAATTCTTGTGTTTTCCCAAATTCAAGCCTTGATTTTTTTTTTACTCTTTTATCGATAGAGAAAATCAAAGAATGAAATTGAAAAATAAAAAGACCCATCAGGAAACAAACACAAACACAAAAACAAACTCAAATCCTAACACAAACACAAGCACAAAAATCTCAAATTTATAATTTTCCCATTCAAAATCACAAACACAAACACAAATTTAGATTTATTTTTTTCCCATTCAAAACCACAAACACAAACACAAACACAAACACAAAAATTTTAGATTTATGTTTTTCCATTTCAAAATCACAAAAACAAACACAAACACAAACACAAATCCTAACATAAACACAAACAACTCACATAATAGAGACGAAATGAACCCAGAAAAAAATAAAATAAAATAAAATGAACCCAGAAAAAAAAATAAAACAAAAAAATAAAAAGAAAGAAAGATAGATAGAAAACGAGGTAGTCCGATGGAGAAACACGGAGGAAGCGAGGCGGCAGGAGGTGCAAGTGATGGTCAGCAGTGAAGGGCTTCAGGCTAATCAGGCCGGCGGTGACAGATTATGGGTTGGGGGTGAGTGAAAGGGAGTGACTGAGTGAAACGTGGGAGAGGAGAAAGAGATAGGTAGGCGGTTGAGTCAGAGTGAACTGATTGTGTGAAATGGGTATGGGATTAGGGTTTTTCTTAACTTATATATATATATATGGGGGTATTTTAGTATTTTTTAACTTATAGATAAACGGGTCAGGTTCGAGTCTAGGTTCAGGCCGGGTTTTTGCAAAAACCAGGACCTGATCCGGACCCGCTTCGGGTTTTTTTTTAAACCCATACCCAACCCTATAATTTATCAGGCCGGGTAAAATCCGACCCATTAGGGCCGGGCCGGGCTGGGCCGGGTATCCACGGGTCAGATATAAATTGTCATCCCTATGTCTTTGAGATTAAGAGATACAGAAGTTTAGAGAAAACAAATCAGGCCATGGATGATTTTTATAATCCCTTAGGGTGTGGATTTTTATTTTTAGGTCATGTAAATTCACCTTTAATACCTAATAAGCATAATCAATAAACACTAACATGGAATTTCAACCTATCTATAAAACTTGTTGATAAAAATCATATACTATATTATAAAAATGCAACAAATACACAAAACCTATTTAATTTGATGAAAAATCTTCCAAGATGCTAATCTAGCGACTTTTTCTTTTTTTATATATTATGCTAAAATTTATTTTATCTTAGAATGTGCTAATGTTCTTAGTTTTTTCTTTACTTCAATGTATCTTTTAGAGTAGGATTAAAGATTTCTGTAAAGAAATTTAAGAAAAATTACATTGCTGTTATGAATTAAAATAGTACAAGAATTATCAATTATTGTTGAGCATGGGATAGCACCTTGTTCGTAAGAAACATTGAATACTTAGGGACGTACTTTTTTAAATGCCTTGATTGAATTAATATACAAGGATGTATTATAGAGAGCATATTGGGGATGATGCAAACCTTGATGCATTAGTTTGGTTCACTTTAATCACTCAATTTAATCTATTTAGGATTTATATTTGACTCTAAATTTTGGGGTTAAGGTTTTGTTGTTGTTTAAAATATATATATATATATATATATAGTTGTAAAAAATAGTTAATATCATATCAGAGTGGTGTTCTTTGTCTTTACTATGAATTTTGCAATATTTCTACTCTCTTATTTTTTGTATTTTGCCCTTTTTTGAAACGTTGTCTTCTCTTCAATTGTTGTCAAGTTGCAAGATCTCTTATTATCATATAATTGGTGAGATTCTTACCATTTTTGTCAAGTTGCAGGATTTCTTCTTATTATATAATTGATTGCATAAGAATTTGTTTCGAGCATTTAACCTTGTACCGCAAGCCCATTGGAGCACATGTTCATGTGGTACGGGGTTAAAGTTTTTCTATATGGTAACTACATTGATTAGTGATATTTCATCTACTTCTATTTTTAAATTATAAACAAGAATGCACTTGTAGCTTTCTTTCTTTCTTTCTTTTTTTTTTTTTTTTTTTTTTTTTTTTTTTAACAAACAAAGGTTTCCAGATCTCTCTGACAATTTTGTTCAGTTTGTTGCTGAAATTATTCTTAAGATAGTATTTTTGTATGATTTGCAATTTTGTTTCTATTTGTTACTGAAACTATTAAACACTTAATGTGTCTGCCATGCTTGCATTGGGATAAAGATGCTTGCCAATGTTGTGCGTATTGTCTTCATCTTAGAACATTTGGTCACTAATGTTTTTATTAATATTGTATTAGCATGGAATGTGTGTGATAATGCTTCAATGCACGCATACAAGAGATTTTCCTCCACTGTCGCTCACTTTTAAATATATTTCCTTAGGTAAGAGGACCGTGCATCCAGGGTTTACTTCACAGGGATGGACCTCTAGGGCCTACTTTGATGAGGTCCCATGTCATCCAAAAATTATTCCCTTATTTGTAAGGGAAATTTTTGTAAGTTCATAGGTAGTTAGGATCATTTTAGCTGTTTATTTGTCTATAATTAAAAACATGATGATGGACAAATCAATCCTTGGCAAAAGCATAGTCGTCAAAACATGAATCGTATCGTATCATGTATCGTGAAATATACAATCATTTAATAAAATTTATAAATAAATTATTAATATGCATATATAAAGAGTATATTCATTATGAATTTTGAATATATTCCACTAATGACTAAATAAATCAAACTAGCATGTGTTTATAACATTCAAATTCAAATTAATTAAACTCAAAAGGGACAATTCCTTGAAAATGACCCAAAATAATAATTTATTTTCGTTATATTACCTAATCAATGTCATCTAAGTCAATGTTATCATCATATTCATCATTTTGCAATAAACTTATTTCTTTGTTGAAATTTTCTTCATCATCATCAACATTCACTATCTCTTCTTGTTCTTTTATTTAAATAATTTTAAAAAAAAAATTATTTCTTCATAGCATTCTAGTTTCTTAGACTTATATCAATAATGAAAAAAATGAAAAATGGTTATACCTATTTCATAGTATAGAAAAGAAATTTGTTAATATGAAATTGAAGTTTAAGTGTGTAGTCCAAATTTTGTAGGGGAAAAAAAAAAACTTATGAACATTTTATTTTATTAGGCTAAATTAAATAACCTAACAATTTTGTATTAAAAACAAATCTAATAACTTGTTAGATCCAAATAAAAGTACAAATTTTAATCCCCCATAAAAAATACTCATTTTAAAGCATATGTTTAGGTACCTTACAATACATATATGATTTTACGATATGATATAATTCATACAATACACACAATGTAATTTTACCCCTAACGCTAATCTTGAATTTCTAAAATTTGCAAAACAATATATGTTAAAAAATCCAAATGCGTATACATAAAAATATCTTCATGGTCTTGGCAATAGAAAATATTCCCCTTCAAACGAGTGTCAATTCTACAAACTTAGTCATGTACTTGTGCTCCTATATTTTTTTTTCCACAACTTCTTAGCTTTCGTCTCCATTGTAAATAATATATATATATATATATATATATATATATATAATCTTTTAATCCTTGGCCAAACACAAACAGATGGGTGCTAAAAGCTTGTCTAGTTTTCTTCTCCTAGTCTTTATCTATTATCTCTTCAGATTTGTCTTCCAAAACAATATTTAACTTTTATTGGACCAAGACATCCACAACTTGGTATTGCCACATGTCAATATTGTTCATTCCATAAAACCTCCTTACCTTAGATACGCGAACCAATCAGTAAAATCTTCAAAATACAAATTCCTCGGTAGAGAATTTTGGCTCTGACACCGGTTTATTGTGCCAAAGAGCTTCTTGAAGCACTACCACACAAGATTGATTGTAAATATTGTTAGAGCACCAGCATCAAAAGGGCTAAATCCCAAATCTTAGCATAAAATATCCAATTAGGCCCAAATGCTCCCTCCAACGAATGTGGTAAAAAGTCAAGATTGTAAAAAAAAATACAATTGAGCTACAGTGCGGTTCTAAATGTAGAACCGCACTTTAGCTCAATGGCAAAAACAAATATTAATATTTTATACTTAAAGGTTTCTCTCTCCTCTCTCCACGGTCTCTCATCTCTCTCTCTCATTCTGACTCAGTTCCTCACTCTCTCTCTAACAACGGCTCCTCCCTCCTCACTCCCTCTCTCACATCTTTGTCGTTCGAAGCTTGCATCGGTGCTGGGTTTTGGATCGGCGTCTTGGCGGGACTGATCGTTTGTGGTGCTGGGTTTTGGGTCGGCGTCTCGGCGAGCTGGGTTTGGATCGGCGTCTCAGATCGGCGTCTCGGCGGGCTGGGTTTGGATCGGGGTCTAGGCGGGATTGACCATTTGTGGTGTGGGATTGACCGTTTGTGGTGTGGATGATCGGAGAGGTGATGGTCTGGGTTTTTTTTGGGTGTTGACGGTGGATTGTGGGTTGCTTTGTTTTGTTTTTTTTTTTTTTTTTTTTTTTTTTTTTTTTTTTTTTGTGGTGTGGATGATCGGAGAGGTGATAGTCTGGGTTTTTTTTGGTGTTGACGGTGGATTGTTGGTTGCTGTGTTTTTTTTTTTTTTTTTTTTTTTTGGTGCTGATGATTGGAGAGGTGATGATCGGAGAAGGTCTGGGTTTTGTTTTTTTTGTGGTGTTGATGATCGAAGAAGGTTTGATGGTCTGGGTTTTTTTTTTTTGGTGTTTGCCAGTAGATTATGGGTTGCTGGTGGTGGTGGTGCAGCGGTGGTGGTGATCGTGGATCTTGAGCAGAAAGAAAGAAAGAAAGAAAGAGAGAGAGAAAGAGAAAGAATAAATAATGTTGTGAAATATATTATTTTATTGTGTAAAAATATTATTTTAATGAATAGAATAGGAAAATAGAAGTTTGGATGTGGAAGAATTGTAAAATTGTATTGTATAATTGATAAAGTAGTTTTTTGAATGGTAAAATAGGATAGAATTAGGAAAAATGAATGTGAATGCTCTTACAATCTTGTGGAGTCACTCTCAGCAGTGGCTCTAAGAAATTTTTTAGGATAGTCATTAAGCAATTTAAATTATACAAAATATAATAAAAAAGAACTTGAATATATTAAAATTACAAACAAAAAAAAAATCAAATACATGAATTTGTACAATTTTATTTGGCAAACAAAATTAAAAAGCAAAAAGTGAATAATGAGAAATTAAGTGAGATTTGAGAATTCTTACCTTCTCCTATAAAAAAAGTGAGGCTAGAGACTGTTGTCAAGAGGATAATAAAGTGATAAGAGTCTGAAATGATGATAGAAATTAGAAAAAAGAGGATTTTTTTTTTTTTGGTTATTTGGGCACATTTTTTTATGTTATTTGAACACTTTTTATTTTTTTGTTTAAGGGTTAAGAATAATGTTTGGGACCCAAGATCATTTTTGTAAGTAATGCTAAAAATACAATAAAATGTCACAACAATTCCAACATTAGAATACAAAAAAATTTTAAATTATAGATTAAAAAAAAAGCTCCTATGTGAATAAACATGCTAATTTTGGATTGTTATGACAATTTATTATCTCTAGCATTACTTTTGTTTTTATTGAACCCAATTTTTTTTATGGAGTTCCAACTTGTGGCATTTGCTTTTGTGATTTTGCTCTTTATCATTAGACCAAAACACCAATTAGTTTTTTATGTAGGCGTGAATTGAATTTCAGATCTTTTATTTAGCCATTAAAAATTTTACTAATTAAGCTAACTAGAATTCACAAAGTAGACAAAACATTTTAATTTTGTAAAAAAATTGCGTATATAATTTTATTTTGCAAGTATAATACATTTTTTTAATAAGTCAAGATCGTTCTCTAACCACTTGACTACTACGTGCAGCCGCCGGTGGTTAGAGGACCGTCTGACTACTATGTGCAGCCGCAAGTAGTCACTCTCTTAAAAGCTAAGGTCTGTTTGGTAAGGTAGTACAAATAATAGTTTTTAATGTTTAAACATTTAAAACTATGGGCTAAAAAAAAAAAAAAAAAAAAAAGAAGCCTTTGATAAGAGATTTTATTTAAAAGTGTTTGAGTTACATTTCTCATTTTTGGATGTTTGAATACTAAATTTAGAAAACTTCTCTTAGAGCATCCACATTGGTGGAGCCATATTTTTTACTTTTTAACAACTTAAAAATATACTTTATCTATTTTAACATCTTATTTTATAACACTACCAACATCAATGGTTTTATATTTCTTTTGGCATTTCATTTAAATATTCTAATTTTTTTTTTATTCTTCTTCTCTTCATCTCTTTCTCTCACAACAATCACAAGCCACACAAACCAGCAAAACCCATAAACAAATCAATGATCACAAGCCACACAAACCATAGGCCGATCAAGATACAACCCACCACGGCCACCACACCCACAACCCCAAGAGCCTATCGCTGGGCTAGTAGAACTTGCAAAGCCAGAGCTAACATCTAACCAATTCCAGCAATTCCAGCAAACGATTTCAGCAACCCACAATTCCAACAAGCCGATTTCAACAAACCGACCCACAATTCCAGCAAACACCAAACTGATTTCAGCAACCCAAAATTCCAACAAACCAATTTCGGCAATTCCAACAACCCAAAACCCCAATTCCAGCAAACACCAAACTGATTTCAGCAACCCAAAATTCCAGCAAACCAATTTTGGCAATTCCAACAACCCAAAACCACAATTCCAGCAAACCACAACCACCAATTCTAGCAAACCACAACCACCAACCCACCCACACCACGAATCCAGCAACCCACCCACGAACCCAGTAACCCACCCATAAGCCCACATTGACCCACCACCATGAACCTACCCACGAGAGAGAGAGAGAGAGAGAGAGAGAACCTTTTTTTTAATGAGAGAAGAGAATAAACAAACATTTTTTTTTATGCCTTCTTGCTGTAGTATACAGGCCAAAATGGCCAAATACCACATTTGGCTAAAATTAGTATCAATTTAACACTGTTTCGGAAATAAGTGGGAATCTACCACTTTTCCAGTACTCGAGCTCGGTAAGCTCGAGTACGCCCTAATTCTGCCACCGTGTCACCGGCTGACCTGGCATTCCGCATTAAAAAAATCCACTTAGTACTCGAGTTTAGTGGACTCGAGTATTGTGCTACTGGTACCCGAGTCCATTAAACTCGAGTACTAACCTGTATGATAGTGGAAATCTTGCTAATTAATACTCGAGTTTAGTGGACTCGAGTACGCATTGTACAGTACTCGAGCCGACTAAACTCGAGTATTAGCCTTGGCAGTACCCAAGTTGCTTAAACTCGAGTATCACTCACTAAAACCACAAAACTTCAAATTTTATTTCACTCTCATTTCTCACTCAACACTCACATACCTGAACACACTCACTCTCCTTCACACCCAAACGTACAAACCTAAAACCCTCATTCCACCGGAGAAAAGCCCATCTCATCAGTGGCAGAAATCAAGCTCTCGTCGGCGACCTCAGACGCACTCACCCCGCCGTAGACAAGCTCACTCTGCCGTAGACAAGCTCCCTTCGCCGTAGAAAAGCTCACTCCGCCATAGACATCTCATCGTCGGCAAAAAATAAGAACTTCTCGTCGGTGACCTCGCACTGAAATTTTGGTAATTTTTTTTTTCTTTCTTTCCATGAGTCTTTAAATTGCACTTATGTTTAAGATTACAAAATTTCCCAAAAGGTTTATGTTAGGAAATTGTGAATTTCATGTAGTCTAACATCCTAATGATGGCTGGTGTTTTACAAATGTAAATTCCACAAACCGTGATTGAAAATGAATATCTTGCAAATGACATGCATAGGTTTTAGGTTTGTGGTCAGGTCCCACATATGGACCTTGACCATGCACTGATCACGACCTTAGTGGAGAGATGGCAGACAGAGACGCACTCATTCCACTTGCCCCACAGTGAGGTGACTATCACGCTATAAGACATAGAAGTCATAATGGGGGTACTTGTACATGGCTTGCCGGTGGTGGGATTTACCCATATGTACCATTGGCGTGACTTGTGCATCGAATTGCTAAGTACCCCTCGTCCACCGGAAAGACCAGTCAGTACAAAAAAGAATACTGTAGTGTTGGAAGCCTGAGGATAAAAGCGAAATGGCTTGAGGAGCAGTTTAGCAACCCTCTCCCTGCTAACGCCACTGAGGAGCATGTGTAGCAGTATGCTCGGTTTTACATACTCCAAATGTTGGGTAGTATGTTGTTTTATGAACAAGTCTGGTGAACGGCTCTCAATCATGTATCTACAATTTTTCAATCCAATTAGCAATGGCAAGAATTATAGTTGGGATAGTGCAGCACTAAGTTGGCTATATAGACACCTCTGTAATGCATCAGAGAAGACAGCCAAGCAAGTTGGTGGTGCACTGCTGTTAGTGCAATTGTGGGCGTGGGCGAGGTTTCCACACATATGTCCTGTGATGAGGCATCCACACCAGGCACTGCCCCCAAGTCCACTTGCTATCAGGTATGTAGGATCTTAGATAGTTATAGTTTTACATTTCCGCATTAACTTTTTCCGCATGGGAATTATGTAAGTAATTAATATGAAGGTTATGTATGTGTTGTTTTGTAGATGGAAAGGGGCTAAGATAACAACTGACCATCCAATACACGCCTTACGCGCATATCGTGTGTCGCTTGCTTCGCTACGGCCTAATCAGGTATCGTGTCTTACACCATTTTACTGCTTTGGCATGTATTGTTCACATTCGTTACACATTTTTCTCTAATTATATTGTTAATATGGTTGTTTGCATCTGTTGGATCATTGTAGATTGTGTGGGAGCCATATAGAGCTTATTTGGGTTCCCTGCCTGCATATTGTACAGTAGGCCAACACATATGGAAGTCCATCGTGCCGCTTATACATTTTTGGGTGGTTGAAGGCCATCACCCCGAACGTGTTCTCCGACAGTTTGGGATGAAGCAAGGCGTATCGGATAATGTCGATACTTCAATTGAACTTCATAAGATAACACTTCAGCGAAAGCACACAAAAAAAAACTGGGTTGAAGAACATGCCACTCATATTGCTAGATGGGCTGCACACGCCACAATTGCCGAAGCACCACCCTTTCATAGGGTAATGAGCTACAATGACGAATATATGGTGTGGTATCGTTCCATCACTGTGAGGCATATTACAAAAGAGACCTCGTACTGGCACAGTTTGGTAAGTTTACAAAGATTGTTCTGTGAGGCATATCGTTCCCTCCTCTTTGTACGGAGTCTTACACATGGTAAAAGAATAGACATGAAAGCATATTGTACTCAGTATGTGGCTGTGAATAATGGTAGAAAACCTGAACAAAAAAATAAATTATTAACACAAGAATAAATTTCTTTAGTGTTTTTATCTACCAAATCAAACTGTTAATTGTGATAATCGTCTTTCCCTTCAAATCACCAAGTGGTTTTATATGATCACCTTTGGCACATGATGGAAACCAAGAAGGTGCAGTACTATGTCAAATTCTCAATGTTTCTCATAGGTGCTTGAGGCATAGCCTTGAGACATCGTTAATATAGTTATAACTTTTGAGTTACAATTATTATGGGTGTGTTCATATTAGTAATTTCATCTTATGTTGCTTGGTTATGGTTTTGAAGTTTATATTATTATTTTTCTGTGAAAGAATCAATTTTTCTTCAACAATAACTAGTACAAACGGCAGTGTGCATAAAGAGTACAACAGCAGCTTCAGCTGCAGAACAATGAAACTTTAAAAACAAAGCTACAGCAAAAACAAGCAAAGAACAAGTGTCAAGAGTCTTGTAACTCAACTTACCCCTCTTGGACTTTCCAATGGAGAAGTCTAGGATTCAAATCCCCCTCCTCTATTGTATCTATTGGATTATCAAAAACTCAAATAACAAACCACTGATCAAACACACAACAGAAAAGCCTATACCAAATGTCAGAAGCAATGGACCTGCACCTACTCATACTCAGACCTGATTTTGCCAATATGCAAGTTCATGTTAATTTTAAGTAGTGCCAGTATATTGGTTAATAATAAATGTTTATTGTTTAATCGCAGATAGCAGGAATCCATCCGGAGAATTGCAGGTTGCTAAAAACGGAATCTTCAACTAACTATGCCCTTTCGCCTGATATTATTTGTGAAGCGATTGCACATGATGTTGCCATCGGTTTAGTCCCCTTTTTCTTATGTGCTACTGTAAGAAACTAAGGAGTCTATATGTTAGCTTGTTTCCTTTTGCTTCTATCATCATTTTATTTTCTTTTCAATGCTCTGACTGAGTTACTAATTGGTTTGAATACTCTGTGTTTTCTTAACGCCATCTTTTGAACCCCATCTCCTCTTTTTGGCACCTTCAACATGATCCAATTATTACTCTATTAAAAGTTGAGTATTCTTTTCTTTTTGGTTGGTCAAATCTGAGCTGCCAATTGAAATTATAATTTTGCATGACTACTTTTGGCCATATTCGTGACCTCAATTTTCATGCAAATTTTGCTGTACTAATTTTAAATGTGCACAAGCTTAGACAATTCTTAGAGATTTGGATATTTAAGAAAAGTTACGATTTTGTCAAGATTGCTGTTTCACTTAGGAAATTTATGATATTTTGGTAGGTTGCGTACTTATCAAATACTAGCTGAGTTTTGTAAAATAAGGAAAAATGGATGCTAGATTCAGGACAGTGGTTGCTAAATATTTCAACACAACACTAGTGAGTAGTGACTGAGAATTAAGAGTCTAGCACACAAGCTAAGAAGGCCCTAAAATTGACTGCAAATTCATAATGTTTTTCACAAATAATTGCATCATGCCAAGGTCAATCGATGGAATAAATAATTTTCCTACAAATGTCTTGAGTTTCTTTTACTATTAATTTGAAGTTAGCTGTACTAACTTTGAAATTGTTTGTTGCAAATCTGCAATTGTTCAAATGGTGCATTGTTAGTTATGGAGGAAACCTTGTGCATTGCTTCATGGGTCTTGTGACTCTTGTCCATCGAGCAGATTCAACCCATTTGCATGAAGTTCTGGCTTCATTCACCAAAATCAACTTATCAAAAAAAAAAAAAAAAATGTTCACTAAAAAATCAAATGGATTTAAGAGTGTACAATAAGTGAGAGCTTGAGCAATGGATGTAAAAAATCAAACGGACGTAAAGATTTTAAATGCATGATTTTTAAACCACATACAGATTATACTCGAGTTTAGTGGACTCGGGTACTGCTAACACAGTACTCGAGTCCATGAAACGTAAGTAATTAATGGTCATGATTAATACTCGAGTTTCATGGACTCGGGTACTATGTTATCGGTACTCGAGTCCATGAAACTCGAGTATCAATTGGTGTGATGCCCCCAATAAGTTATGGCCAACCCAGCTTGATACCCAAGTCTAGAGGACTTTGGTACCAAACCACAGTACTCAAGTACATGAAACTCGAGTACTAAGTGGCATTTTTTAATCCTAAATGTCATGTCAGCCATGCCACGGTGGAACTAGAAAATATGGTACTCCAATTTGGTGAGCTCGAGTACTGAAAAAAGTGATAGATCGCCGTTTATTTCCAAAGCAGTGTTTTTTGGCTAAAAAGTTTAGGCAAAGATGGTATTTGGCCATTTTGGCCATAGTATACAACTACTTTTGGTTGTTTATTGTAGCAAGATGGCAGAAAAAACTTACCTTTGGCTTGCACTAATTGAAGTTTGTAGTGTTAAAAATAGCAATTTAATTTTTTAGCACTGTCAATATTAATGCTTACCATTTTTTAGTTTTCAAATAGTATTGTTTAATAGCACTTTTGTAAATATTTATGAAAGTGTGGGATCCATTTGATAAGAGCTAACATAGCTACAACTCTTTTTTGTCCTCCTTTCTCTTTCTCATCACTTCTCTTTTCGCTTTCAATTTTCTTCATCTCTCTGTTCACCTCCATTAATTGTACATGTCACAAAGTTACTTTTTTTTAAGAAAATACATACACATACCAAACACAATTATATTTTTTCACATTTTATAATATGTTGTTTGAAACATGATATCAAACACATTTTTTGTATTATAATTACTTTAAACACATATTTTCAAAATACATTTTAAACCACAATTTTTACATCATTTTAAATAATAATACTTGAAAGCTACTATCAAACAGGATCTCAATTACACGCAAAAATAAAAATAAATAAATAAATAAATAAATAAAAGCTAATGATCTCTACAATACAAAATTTCGTACTACAGTTAAAACAAAGTGAAATATTTTCTGCTCTCTAAATTAGTAGTCACTCCACAGGACCGCGGCATTGTCAAATAGCTCTCCTAGTATTCCAATTGCGGCACTAGGACGCAAAATTAGACAAAGCAAAATTTCTATTTATCTTTGTCAATCGCATATGTAAAAAAGTAAAAGAAAAAAAAAAAAAAAAAAAAAAAAAAAAAAAAGGTGGCAGTTCCAGCCACCGACTACGGTATTGGTTAAAATCCACCAAGAAATCTACTTATTGGTGAATGTCACAGTGGCAGTCCTTATCTTATAACTCATCAAGAAATTGTGCAAATCCAAGTCAAGTCGTAAAGGATTTGGTTAGGTCTGGGATCAACACCGACTTGACTCTTTCATGCATTTACATATGTCAACCATTTATGTGAAGTAATTCTGCAAAAGCAATCAATGTAGCCGTAAGAATAGGATTACTTTTGTTAAGTGGGAACCCAAGTAAAAGCTAGGCACATGATAATAGTCACACACTTATAAAATTTGCACCTTACAAGCGTGAAAAACCTTCTTAACAACTAAAGAATTATCCTCAATAATTTCATCAATAAATTTTAAAAATATCTTCAATAATACAATTATCAAAAGATCTCTAAATAATAATCTTCCAACATCAAAATAAAAAAATAAAAAATAAACTAAATCCTTTTAAGGCTAAAAGTCTACACAAATGGTATTTTTAAACATAAAAGTTCAAATCTTATTCCATGAATTTCTTAAACTTCACTCATACGCACATTCTAATGGAAGCCCAAACATATGCTACTCTTCTTGATCAAAATTTGAAAGGGAAAGAGGGGGTGAGTTGACAACTTAATAATTAACCAAAGCCCTAATAAGTTCTATTAAGCAAATAGATTTGTAAAATAATAAGTTGTATATAGATCAAATATTTTAATCTTACAAATATATCATAGATAAATTAGAAATTAATATGTTTTCCATATATATCAAAGCTTTAATTTACAACAAGTTCCAAATCACAAACAGTTTCAAGGATTTAAAACAATTCAAATATTCAACATAATTCATATTCTTAACAATCTTTATGACTATGGTCACACTATATCCCTGTGACTAGGCATCAGATTTAGATAAAACTAGTTTCATGCTAATGTATATCCCCCATTAGCTGGGTCCAAAAACATGATAGGCTCATGATACCCCAAATAGAACTAGTTTCAGTACCAATAAATAACCCCAATTAGCTAGGTATTAGAGTACAATGAATAATCTCTATTGGCTGGATATCAGAGTCGAAACAAAGATTGTCTAAAATCATATATATCAAATTATAATTCAAACAAAAAGATATTTCATTCAAATATATATAAAAAATCATATATGTGGTAATCAAATTTATTTGGGTCAATACTAGTCATAGTTGGAAAGTGTGGTTAAGTTCCTTACATCGACTATCACACCGTCCGACCAATTGAAGGCCAGTTTCGGCATTGGGCCACACAATCGTAGGTCAATTCTAGTCATAGTTGGAAAGCGTGGTGTAAGTTCCTTACATCGACCAATAACATATTCAGTCTCGTTGTTGAAGGGTCAAGGTCATCGTGGTTTCTAGAAACTCTTGTAGCCCCAGTGGCTTCTTAAATTATGTGCCTTCTTGACTCACTTTCGTAGTCACACATAAAAATTGGATCAAACCATTTGTCGGGGTAAAATTGAATCAAACCCTTTGCCGGGGTCCAATTTGGTGTAATAAATTGTCAAATTTTAATAATTTAAGTTTGATGGATACAAACAATTACTTTGAGAGAAACAAAGAAATAATAAGACAAGAAACGAAGTGTAATTTTGGTTGTTCCGACTCTCAAGAGGGAATCACTTTGATGCTATAAGAGTTGTAGTAAAATTGTAAATTAGCGCGTGGTCATAGAACTACTCAAGAACAAAAGAAAGCAAGCCATGAAGTTTATATTTGACTGAAAAAACCTCCAATTTACAAGCCACTTATGATTGAAAAAAAACAAAACCCAAATATATACTAGCAATTTTTTATATTTATTATTTATTTTTTAAACCTTTTATATATATATATATATATATATATATATTGAACATCTTTTTTTAGAATCTCAATAATCTGGGTTTAACTAAAATAGAGTAATTTTATGATCGCAACACAATTTCAAAACAAATCTTTTTTTTATTTATGTTTTATTCATTGGTAACAATTTGTCATTTAGGATTTGTTGCAAAATTATATTGAAAAATTATGGGAGTATCATTTCTCACAAAAATAATCTTGGCCCTCCAAACTTAATCCATAACCTTTTAAAAAAAAAAAAACAAATTATGTCATACTTGTAATATCCTTATAGTTGTTGTAATCCCTTTAGTTAGTTAGTTGAGATAATGATGAGTTAGTTAATATTTGAGTATGTCATATGCACTTTACATAATTGGTTTCGATCACCAATCCTTGATGCATTAATGAAGAATACCACCCAAGAATCTAAGATGCAAGAGCCTGAATTTCATGGCGTTAGACCAAGAACCAATTCTTGATGCACCAATGGAGGCACCTACTCAAGAGTCTACGATTCAGGAATCGACAATCCAAGTGTCAGTAATCCAAGAATCAAAGATGCAAGCACCAACAATTCTAATGGTTCTAGAATCAAATGAGGTTCTGAGGATCCAAGAACATTCCAAGGTCCAAAGAACTAATGAGACCTTGAAGATTAAAGAACCATTAAAGGCTCAATAATTTGAGAGTTTGATGATCTACGAAAAAAAAAAAAAAAAAAACCTTCATGTACATGAGACTGCTTGTCAAATGTCAAAGAAAAGTGCATAAATATGGTGATTAAAACGTCACTAAGGTATTGGTCCATTGGAAGATCTCATTCGATGAAGATGCCAACCACAACAATACCATATGGACAAGGTGTTTTAAAAGGGAGGGAAATGATAGAAACCCCAAAGTATGTCTTGTAATCTCCTCATAGTTGTTGTAATCTCTTTAGTTGGTTAGTTAATTGAGATTATGATGAGTTAGTGAAGATTTGAGTACATGTAGCTCATTTAACATATGACTTAATTTATAAAGCACATGTTGAACTAACTAGCCAATTTTCTTGAGCCACATGGGCCAAGAAAATTAGAGTTAGTCTTTTAAAAATACATAATTGTAATTCAATATTAGATATCATTGAAGAATAAATCAATTGCTTAATACATCTCTCTCTCTCTCTCTCTCTCTCTCTCTCTCTCTCTCTCTCTCTCTCTCTCTCTCTCTCTCTCTCTCTCTCTCTCTCTCTCTCTCTCTCTCTCTCTGGAGGTTTAGGTCCCCTTGAAATGGCCTACAACCCTACTATTCCAATTCACCATTCTTACTTTTCCACAATTTATATTCATATTCTAGCAAGTTCTTATCATGAAGATTGAAAGTTTCCTAAGATTGATCTTCTTTTTTTATTTTTTAAGAATTACTAAATCAAGTTATATTTTCTATTTTTTTTGTTTGTAAAATTTATCTTACATGAATGGAGTAGATCAAAAAAACTTTTTCACTACTTGTTTTATATGAGATGAAACAAGTAAATCCTATTACTATTTTGTTTTTTTTTTTTTCCTTTCTACCACAACCAAGGATGAACCCAGGTGGGGGCCTAAAGGGGCCCGAGCCCAAAAAAAAAAATTAGCAGGTAAAATTTTCAAAAAAAAAAGAAAAGAAAAAGGCTTGGGCCCCCCTTAGGTTTTTAACTCAAGCCCCCCTCCCAAAAATCATGAATCCTTAGCCCAGGAGGCAAGAGCCCAGGAGGCAAGAGCCCATGACCCATGTAAATCTATATATAAAAAAAAAAATTTAAAAAAAAAAAAAAAAAAAAACCTCATCAGTCCAAAACCAAATGGAGAAAACGAAAAACGAAGGGAAAAAAAAAAAGAAAAGAAAGGAAAGTGAGAGGCGAGACACAGAGATAGAGAGGCGAGATAGAGAGGCAGGACAAAGAGATAAAGAGTACTCAGAGTCAGAGAGACCCCGCCGTGATGTCACTGCCCACGCCCACGCTTGCGAGACCCATCTTGCTACCCACTACCCATGTCGCCATCATGTGAGATTCTCCCTGTCAACTGTTGCCACCACCCACGCGAGACCCATCTTGCCGCCGCCACCAGTTGCTCGATCTTCCCAGCCCAGCTTCGTTGCTCCAACCTTCATAGTTCACAAGTATTTAATCTATCCTTTCCTTGAAAACCTAATAAAATGTTCTGAATCTCAGAATCTAATAATCTGTGTTTGTGGACTTGTGGTGTTTGTGTTTTTACTGATGAGTGATAAACTGATATTGGTGATTGTGAATTGAATTTGTGCTGCCTGTGTTATATATATATATATATATATATATATATATATATATATTTGGCTTTTTGGCTTTTTAGCTTTGTGACTCTCTATCACTCTATGTTTGTGACTCTCTCTCTTGTATTATATAGATAAGAGAGAGAGAGAGAGAGAGAGAGAGAGAGAGAGAGAGTAGAGCTTGTAAAGATTACTCATATTAGAGAATATATTTGTGCATTGTTTGACTGTTTGCTCTTTGTTGACTGGTAGTTGGGCAATAATAGGGACAAGTGATAAAAAAAAAAGGTAAAGTTAAGAAAAGTTTTTGTTAGTAGTGCAAAATAAATTTATTATGTCAGTAGTGGAATTGGGTTAGTGGGTCAGTGTTAGAAAGATGGGAACAACACAAAGACAAAGATTGAGTAGAGTTTGTAGAGATTATTCAAATTAGAGAATATATTAGTGTAGTGTTTGACTGTTTGTTCTTTGTTGACTGGTAGTTGGGCAATAATAGAAACAAGTGATTGAAAAAAAAAAAGGCAAAGTTAAGAAAAGTTTTTCTTAATAGTGTAAAATAAATTTATTGTGTCAGTAGTGGGATTGGGTTAGTGGGTCAGTGTCAGAAAGATGGGACAACACAAAGACAAAGAGATAAATAAAAGCAAAGACCAAAGGCAAAAAGAAAAAAAACAAATCATATAATTTAGAAAATTGTCACACAAATTTAAGAAAATAATAGTAATTCACTTGCGCCTATTATTAACTCATAATACTAAATTAGATAAATTTATAAATTGAAAAGAAGTGAGAAATACTAAATTTATAATTAAATGCATCATACATATTACCTAGATTCTAGTATTTGTCTTTAGTTAGTAACAACAGCCGTTTGTGAGATATAATATATGATTCTTATTTCATTTGTAGATCATGAAAAAATCAACAACAATTTTTGATTTTTTCAAAAGAAAAGATTCAAATTCTTCTAAAGTCAACGTGGGATTGCCAAGAACTAATATTGCTATTCCAATTCTAGAAAATGTGGATGTTCCAATTCTAGAAAATATTCATTCCCCAATTTCGAAAAATGTTGATGTTCCAATCCCAAGAAATATTCATTCTCCAATTCTAGAAAATGCTGATATCCCAATTCTAGAAAATAACCATATCTCTCAAACACAATTTCAAAAAGTTGATCTTGATTCTCTGGATTGTGATCCCGAAACACGTAAACAAATATGGGAATATCATGTTAATCAACGTGATGAAATTCAATGGGCTTACATTAAAAATGGTCGGCACCAACCTCCTCTAGAGACATACAGAAAAAGTGGAAAGCACAATCGTAGCTTTCAAGCTTCTTGGTTTGAATATTATTCAACATGGCTTGAATATTCTCCTACGAAAGATTCAGTTTATTGTCTACCCTGCTTTGTCTTTCATAATCCAAATGGGGTTGTGGGACAAAATACATTCACTGTTGGTGGATTTAGAAATTGGAAAAAAGTTGGGGGCAAAAATTGTTATTTTCAATGTCATATAGGAAAAGATCCTAACTCAACTCATAGAGTTGTCGAGCAAATGTGTAAGGATTTGATGAACCAATGGCAGCATTTACAAAGGGTAGTTGATCATTTCACTATTGAACAAATTGCAAATAATCGGTTGCAACTGAAGGCCTCAATTTTTATTGTCCGACATCTTGCCTTTCAAAATATAGCTTTTAAAGGTCGAGATGAAAGTTTTAGTTCATCTAATCATGGGAACTTTCTTGAAATATTAGGTATTGTGACTTTTTGGAATGAGCAGGTTGCTAAAATAATAGAAAAAGCTTCCAAAAATGCAACCTACACATCACGTAGGATTCAAAAAGGAAATTCTACATGTTTTCTCAGCCAATGTGAAGAAGGCCATTTGGGAAGAAATTGGTTATGCAAAGTTTTGCATAATGGTTGATGAAGCTCGTGATGAGTTCACGAAAGAGCAAATGGCTGTGGTTTTTAGATATGTTGATGCAAAAGGTTTTGTTAAAGAACGTTTTTTTGGGCTTATTCATGTTGTTAACACTGCAGCGTTGACTTTAAATAAGGGGATATATTCTTTGTTATCTCAACATTTCTTAGATATACAAAATATTCGAGGGCAAGGATATGATGGAGTAAGCAACATGCGAGGTATGTGGAATAGATTACAAGTTTTGATTTTGAATGATTGCCCATATGCTTACTACATCCATTGTTTTGCACATCTCTTACAATTGGCATTAGTAAAAGTATCAAAACAAGTTGTCCCCATTAGTGGGTTTTTTCTTAAATTGCTATTGGTAATCAAAATTGTTAATGCTTCATGGAAGTGTAATGAGCATTTGAAAGTTGCCAATGCTAATGAAATAGCACATTTGATTGATCTTGAAGAGCTTGAGACTAGAAGTGGGCTTAATCGAATTGGCACTTTACAACAACTTGTAGAAACACGTTGGAGTTCACATTTTAGATCAGTTTCTAGCTTATTTAGGATGTGTACTTCAACTGTTGAAGTTTCACCAAATAGAATTGATGATGCAAGTGATGGAGAACATCGAGAAAAAGCAATGTCAGCTTATGATGGTTCAACTTTATTTGAATTTGTCTTCATATTGCATCTTGAGAAGGAAACTATGGAGATCATTGATAAACTTTGCCAAGCTTTGCAAAGCCAATCTCAAGATATTTTAAATGTCATGCATTTAGTTTTATCTACTAAAGCACTTATCCAAAAATTTAGAGATAATGGATGGGATGGCTTACTCACCACTGTGATATCATTTTATGAAAAAGGATTGCATTGATGTCCTAGATATGAATGCTTGTTATGTTGGGAGGTGAGATTGAGCTCGTAATCAGGAAGATAACGTTACAATTGAGCATCATTATCGAGTAAATATTTTTTATACTGCAATAGATTCTCAACTACATGAACTAAATCATTGGTTTAATGAAGATGCAATGGAGTTACTTAGGCTTAGCTCAACTTTAGAACCTCGAAAGATATTAAAATCTTTTAGAAGTAGTGATCTTTGCTTGTTGGTAAAGAATTTATATCCACAGGATTTCACAAATTGTGACAAACAAGAGTTGGAAAAGGAGCTTTATCATTTTGAGCATAATGTAAACCAGGATCTAGAGTTCAAAAAATTGAAAAGTTTATCTGAGTTGTGTCAATGGTTAGTGAGAACTAAAAATTCATAACACTACAAACTTGTTTATAGAATGGTGAGACTTGTGCTTACTCTTCCAGTTTCTACTGCAACTACAGAGCGAACATTTTCAGCTATGAAAGTTGTCAAAACTAACCTTCGAAATAAAATAGAAACGATTTTTTGACGGACTCTTTGATGTTATACATTGAAAATGATATAGCTTTGATATTTAGTTTGGATTCAATCGTAGATGATTTTGAAGATTTGAAAGAGTGTCGAATTCCCTTTTCATAGATGATTGTATTAAGAAACAATAGTATTTCGTGTCTTTTGTTTTTGTTGGTAGATGATTGTATCTTAATATATTAAGAAACAATGATTTTTGGGTATTTGTCTTGGTTGATAGTTTATTAATACTATATGAATGCATTTTTAAAATTTTTTTTTTCCGCTTATCTATGGCCCCTCCAGCTTAAAATCTTAGGTTCGTCCCTGGCCACAACTAAAACCCTAGAAATAAGGCCATAACTCCTATTACTATGTCGGCACACGAGCCATCTTCAAGTACGTGTGTTCCTTTGTTTCCTTTATTTATTTATTTATTTACACTGTAATTTATGACTTGTGGACTCATTGACTTTCTATTCACCCCTACTAAAACCAATGGGCAAAAAATTATAACAAAAAGAAGATGAAGGCTGCCTTATTTCTTGTTTTAGCCTTCATCTATACTGACACACTCACATCATCAATACAATGTTGCTATTGCATCGACTTTCCTATTCACCAAAAGTACAACTTTTTAAGGCAAAAACAGTGTAGAATCGAACCTAAAGACCATGCCTAACCTTCTACAAATTCATCTTTACTTACAAACCGGACCCACCATGACCATTCCTAAATTTTCTGCAGAACAATCAACACTAAGGGTCTGTTCTGTTGGAGGAGTGGAAAAGTGGGAGAATGAAAAATTGTGAGAGGATGGAAAAATGGGAGGATGGAAAATATTTTAGTTTTCCCTCTTGTGTGTTCAATTAGAGGAATGGAAAAGTGGGAGGGTGGAAAAATCTTTTGTTCGGTTGGAGAGAAAAATGAAAGAATGAAAAATGTAATTTATATAAATTGACTTTTATACCCTTATTATATAATATGTAAGAAATAGATTTATTTGTACTCATTACATAATATAAAATTTATTACATCATATATATAAATTTATATTATTATTTTTATTATTATTATTATAATGTAAAAATTAGATTAAAAATTGGATTAAGTCACGTTAAAAGAGAGAGAGAGAGAGAGAGAGAGAGAGAGAACATTCGTTGAAAAAAAAAAAAGAACATTCAGGTCCTGAACGTTGAAAAAGAAAAAGAAAAAAGAAGAACGTTCAGGTGTTGAACGTTGAAAAAAATAAAATAAAATAAAGAAGAACGTTTAGGTCCTTAACATTGAAAAAAAAATGTTGGGAAGAGGACCAGTTTTCTCCCCAACGTTTTCCTCCCAAATTGGGAGAAAAAATATATGTGGGTTTGGGAGGAAAATTTTCCTTCCGGGTTTTCCATCCTTTCTATTTTTTCTCTCCAAAAAAACAGTAAAAAATGCTAGTTTCCACCCTATTTTCCTCCATTTGTTTTTCATCTCCCCTATTTTCACTCCAAACGGACAGGGCCTAAACGCAATAGTGGCGTAGGAAAAGAATCACTATTATCGAAATAGTATAGTTTAATCCCTTCTTCAGGCACATCATAAAAGTATTTAAATAGTTTCACTTCTGACCAAAATATCCACATAAAAAAAAATACTTTAATTTTAAATAAAACTTAGATTTGACAAGAAAAAAATCCTTAGGCTCTTATTTAAATTGTGCAGTCAAACCTTTTTTATTTGAGTATTTTGGACAATCTCCTTTTTCACTCAAAATATCTGTCATCATACACTAATTTAAATTAGACTACTACCGCGCGCCCTTGGTGTGGTGGTCACTCCACAAGTATAAATGCTTGTAAGGTGTGAGGGGCACGGGTCGAGGTTCAAGTATCCAAGAAGGAGCTTCATACACATATACGCTTAGATTAGACTAGAGTAGAAATTCTATCTTGTAAAAAAAAATAAAAAATAAAAAATAAAAAAATTAGACTATATATATTGTTAGGGTCCAACCTTATTTTCTAAAATCCCAATATTAATTATAAAATTGACCCCATAAACAAATTTACTTAAATACCCCTCCTTTAATTTTTTTTTTTTTTTTTTTTTGGGTATTACAACTTTTGTCCTATAAAAGATTGAAAATGTGATACACGGAACACCACAAACACAAAGAAAAAATCTAGTTCAACTGTGACTATCCGAGCGCACACAAACCTACTATACCATGGCATCAAATCCGTCAAGCTCAATTCCTTTCCTCTTATCAGTAATTCTGATTCTAGTGGTTGGTACTAATGCTGGTGGAATCGCAATCTACTGGGGTCAGAATGGAAATGAGGGTACCTTGGCACAAACTTGTGCCACAGGTAAGTATGCCTTCGTCAACATAGCTTTCCTTCCAACCTTTGGCAACGGTCAAAATCCCCAAATCAACCTTGCTGGCCATTGTGATCCAACAACTAATGGGTGCACCAGGTTTAGCTCTGAGATACAATCATGTCAGTCAAGAGGAATTAAGGTGATGTTATCCATTGGAGGAGGTGCAGGGAGCTATTATCTTTCTTCAACTGACGATGCTAGAAAAGTAGCGACCTATCTTTGGAATAACTTCTTAGGAGGACAATCCTCGTCTCGCCCTCTTGGAGCAGCTGTTTTGGATGGAATTGACTTTGATATTGAAGGAGGAACAACCCAACATTGGGATGAGCTTGCAAGCTTTCTCTCTCAATACAGCAAACAAGGAAAGAAAGTGTACTTAACCGCAGCTCCTCAGTGCCCATTTCCTGATGCTTATATGGGAGCTGCCCTTAAGACAGGTCTATTTGATTATGTATGGGTACAGTTCTATAATAACCCTCCATGCCAGTACAGCTCAGGTAATCTAGTAAAGTATTGGAACCAATGGACTACCTCTATTCCTGCCACCAATTTTTTCTTAGGACTTCCTGCTTCACCTAATGCAGCTGGGAGTGGCTTCATTCCAGCTGCTGATTTAACTTCTAAAGTCCTTCCGGCCATTAAAGGTAGTGCCAAGTATGGAGGTGTGATGCTGTGGTCGAAATACTATGATGACCAAACAGGATACAGTTCTTCCATCAAGAGCAGCGTTTAGGAGATAAGAGTCTATATGACTCTCTAATTGATGCATGCAATAATTTCGAAGTAGACGAGTTCCTACATCTTCAATAACTATTATCTGTGCTTATGTACATGTATGTATGGGACACGAAATAAAAGAATGCATCAATTTAGAACATGTCCCTTTTTTTCCCTAGAATGAATGTAATCTGTGCCTTTTTTTTTTAAGATCATATTATATATTATTAAATATTGTCATGCCCCGAGTTCAACCAATATGAATTGGGCATGTGACAATAGCCACGAACCTATAGATACTATACCGGTATCGTTTGTATTGGGGAAATATACCATACTGGCCATTAAACCGATACTCCTCCAAAACGTACCAAAAAATTATCAGGTTATATGATCCTATTTCAGCTGTACAGGCTAGTATTAACATTTCGGCCAACACAATAAAAAAATTATTAAAAAAAATTTATTTAATCTAATATATTGGTTAATGTACTTACGCTAATATTTAGGCTTATAAAATATGTGGACTTTAAATTTTATGTTGATAAATATAAAAATTAATAAATTCATACTTACATAAATAATACAAATATATATATATATATTAATATTTATGTATAGAAATATATTAATAACAGTAATCCTGAAACGGTACACCGATATTAACGGATACTAAAATTTCATTCTCCTAGCCAAACTGAAACAACATCTATTATGAAATTGACTCCCTTGTGATTGATACCAATTAGCTGCTTATTATTGATATAGAAACTAGTATTTACAACTACTCCAAAAGTTACTAAATTACAAGGCTTTCTATGATAAAAATAGATTTGAACAATTATTGACGGCTTGTATTGCCTTTTAGTTGTTCCTTAAATTGTTGGAAAACATGATTTTTCATCTCATATAAAACAAGTTGTGAAAAAGTTTTTTTGATCTACTCTATTCGTGTAAGGTGACATGAAACTTTTGAATTTTAGAAACAAAAATTAGAAAATATAACTTGATTTAGTAATTCTTAAAAATAAAAAATAGAAGATCAATCTTAGGAAACTTTCAATCTTCATGATAAGAATTTGCTAGAATATGAATATGAATTGTGGAAAAGTAAGAATGGTGAATTGGAATAGTAGTTGTTGTAGGCCACTTCAAGGGGACCTAAACCTCCATAGAGAGAGAGAGAGAGAGATGGAGATGCATTAAGCAATTGATTTATTCTTCAATTGATTTAGTCTTCTATAAACAATTATGTGTTTATAGAAGACTAAGTCTAATTTTCTTGGCCCACGTGGCTCAAGATAATTAGCTAGTTAATTCAACATGTGCTTTATAAATTAAGTCATGTGTTAAATAAGCTACATGTACTCAAATCCTAACTAACTCATCCTAATCTCAATTAACTAACCAACTAAAGAGGTTACCACAACTATGAGGAGATTACAAGACATACTTTGGGGCTTCTATCATTTCCCTCCTCTTTAAAACATTGTCCACATGGTATTGTTGGTGCTTGCATTGTTTATTCTTGGGTCACTGACACTTGGTTTGCCAATTCCTAAATCGTAAACTCTTAAGTGAGAGCCTCCATTGGTGCATCAAGAATTGGTTCTTGGTCCAACGGCATGAAATTCAAGCTCTTGCATCTTAAATTCTTTCTTAAATTCTTGGGTGGTATTCTCCATTAATGCATCAATGATTGGTGGTCAAAACCAATTTTGTAGAGCACATATGACATACTCAAATCCTAACTAACTCATCATTATATCAACTAACTAACTAACTAAAGGGATTACAACAACTATAAGGAGATTACAAGTATGACATAATTTGGTTTTTTTTTTTTTTAAAAAAAAAAAAAAGGTTATGGATTATGTTTGGAGGGCCATGAATATTTTTGTGAGAAATGTTACTCCTACAATTTTTCACAACAATTTCACAACAAATCCTAAATAACAAGTTGTTACCAATGAATAAAAAAAAATTATTATGAAATTATTACAGTCATAAAATTACTCTATTCTAGTTGAACCCAAATTATTGGGATTCTAAAAAATGACATTCAATATATATATATATATATATATATATATTTAGAGTAAAAAAAAGTGTTATAAAAAATAAATAATAAATATAAAAAATTGCAAGTATATATTTGGGTTTTTTTTTGGGAAATCATAAGTGGCTTGTATATTGTAGGTTTTTTTCAGTCAAATATAAACTTCATTGCTTGTTTTCTTTTGTTCTTGGGTAGTTCTATGACCGCGCGCTAATTTACAATTTTACCACAACTCTTATTGCATCAAAGTGATTTCCTATCGACAGTCGGAACAACCAAAATTACACTTCTTCTTTTTTTTTTGTCTTATTATTTCTTTGTTTTTTTCAAAGTATTTGTTTGTATCCATCAAACACAAATTATTAAAATTTGACAATTTATTAGACCAAATTGGACCCCATAAAGGGTTTTATCCAATTGTTATGTGTGAAAACGAAAGTGAGTCAAGAAGACACACTGTTGAGAAGCCACTGGGGCTACAAGAGTCCCTAGAAACGAGACCGAACATATTATTGGTCGATGTAAGGAACTTACACCACACTTTCCAACTATGTGTGAAAACGAAAGTGAGTCAAGAAGACACACTATTGAGAAGCCACTGGGGCTACAAGAGTCCCTAGAAACGAGACCGAACATATTATTGGTCGATGTAAGGAACTTACACCACACTTTCCAACTATGACTAGAATTGACCTGGGATTGTGCGGCCCAATGGCGAAACGATGTAAGGAACGATAATCGATGTAAGGAACTTACACCACACTTTCCAACTCTTTTTTTTTTTGACAGAACCACACTTTCCAACTATGACTAGTATTGACACAATTTGTAATTACCACCAGTGAAAGTTTCCAACTATGACTAGCATTAACACTTTTTACTTTCTATCATTTCAGTAAAAAAAAAAAAAAACAGTGTTTACTACGTCACCTAACCCCTCATATTATACTACCACCGGTGAAAGTTTCCGACTATCAGTCTATCACTTGTTTGCTAATTGCTATTACACTCCTTACAAAAATAAAAAAATAAAAATAAAAACTTGTTTACTACAGCACCTAACCCTTCTTATTAAATTATCGAAAAAAAAAAAACCCTTCTTATTATATTACCACCAGTTCCGTGTAAACCACGATTTTAGTTATGAATTTTCTTTATACATAAATATATATATATATATATATATACACACATATATATATTGAAAAACAATAATTAAATATAAAACATTGTTATATAATTTTACAACTCAGATCTAATTAAATAAATTATTATTACTATTATTATTATATCTTGTAATAAATTCCTTATCAAATGCATAATTTTGTATATTTGTCTTATATATAATATTTCTAAATTAAATTATCAATAAAAAATTTTCTCATTTTTTTTTTATAATTTCTTATTTATTAATGAAGAGTGTGATATGAACTGAAGTAATAAAATCATTTCTAATACTTGCATGAATAAGATTATCCAAAAAGAATTAATTCCAAAATTAAGATTAAAAAATCAATTATATTTACACACCTAAAAGAAATTTCATATTTAAGTCTTATTTGTAAAACCAACATATGTAGTATCCACATGTAACATTCTAAATTACTAATATATATATATATATATATATATAAGCCATAATAATGTCTCTAATCGTATTGTGCATTAGCGTTTAAGAATACATATATTAATATTACACATGAGAAAATAATGACTTTAATAATTAAAATATTTGAAAACAAATTATTAAGCCATAATCCCAATTCAGTTAAACAATCTAAATTTCATAATTTAAATAAAAAAAGCTAAGTAAAGATAATCGTACATAGGAATTTAGACGGATGGATAAAATTTAGCCAAATGTTATACGCTAGCTGACATGTAAGAACCCTTTTAGATCCTTCTTTTTGATCTCTTGTATCCTATTTCATGTTGGCAGCAAATTTTTCTTTTAAAGAAGATAAACTAACTGCACCATACGAAAACCACAACAAATTAAATCCCCAAGAAAATATTGTTGTCAACAACAAAAAATCATGTAATGAGAAGATAAATGATATAGATATTTCACTTGCTATATAATCTACTCTAAGAGAAAACATTTCATACCATTACATCATAGCCCTCATATTGAATTTTAGTTAATTTTTATGATCTAAAATGATATAGGAGAAAATCTAAATTGAATTTAGTTATACTTTCAAAGAAATACAGTCATAAAAAAGCTCACAAGAACCTTAAATTATATGCTCTAAAATGATATGGGAGGAATTCCACAAACTAAGAAATTAACACAGAGTAGAAATAAAATTTTAAAACATGTAAATAGATAAAAATTGATAGTTTTAACGATCAATAAATAAAAGTAACTTGGAATTTGTTTGCACTACAGCACATAAAAGACATGAAATTTGAACCAGATTTTTCGTAGTGATAATCAATTGAAAAAAAAAAAAAAACTTACAAACTAAATATATAGAATAACCAAAACCTAAATAGACACACAAAATAGTCCAAAATTTTAGAATTTAAAAAAAAAAAAAAAAAATTCTTAAGAGGAACCAAGAAATTAAATGGGTATCTATTGTTTTGCTTATTTATAGTAGACTTCCTTTGACATAATATTCATAAATGCAAATTTAGAAAAAAAAAAATAACAAGTACATATACGTAAGTTTGAACTTGAAAGAAGAAGAAGAAGAAGAAGAAGAAGAAGAAGAAGAAGTGGGGTGCAAAACTGGTTCTATGGAAACAGGGATAGAATCTGGAATTCAATTTAGGGGCGCCAAAGCATGAACCAAAATTTTTTTGATGACATTGTGGTTTATTAAATTAAAAAGCATGGTAGACAAAAAATTGCATTTTATTACGTGAATTTTAGTCACAAAGGAAATAACATGAAAAACAAAAATTGAAAGCTATGAAATAATATTCTAGCCTTCTATTAAAAGAGAAAAAAGAAAGATGGCTTAATAGCCCATTTATTGGGTACTTTAAAAGAATATGTTGATTTTATCATGTTGACTAATACGATAATCCCATACTTTTGGACGCAACTTCAACCATGCTCTAATGAACAAATATCAACTTTATTAATTTCAATTTTTCAAAACTTTGTTTGAGGATTTAAAAAAACTGGGATATTAATTGTAAGGTCACAATTTGTGCCAAAACCCAATAGTGTGAAGGGGACAGGCCCAAAAAGCCCAATACAATAAAATTTGTAGAGAATGAGTTTGAAATCTAGGTTCTCAGGATGTTGGATAACAAAAATGATAGGCTAGATTACCAAGTCACATGCAATGAATTGTTTATGTAACAGAATTTCTCCTTGGACATAAGCTGAGGACAATTTGTATTCTCTTTCCTTCTTCCACAGATAGATTACAATTAAGGGTGGTGGTGTATATAGTGTTTTTCCTCTTTTTTCTCCGATCCCCCCTCTTGAATTCTTATCTTTTTCTTTTATATCATCCTCTTCCTTCTCCCTATCTTCCACGTATGGATCAAATTACCGATTAAGATACTTGTCTCATCAACTACGTTCCCGAAGTATTCAGATGATAGCTATAAGGCTGATTATCACTGTTTAGATGTCACTTCCTCATTAATGCGGCTAGGAATTTACTATTAGAGCATTCAATGTAGTGGTAACAACTTTCTCTAAGATATTTCTCATCTGTTCTTCCTCTCTGTACCCTTGTGAAACATATCTTCATCCATAAGAACTTCTAAAATATCATTCTAATCACTATGGCATACCAACTGACCTTCATTTCACTCAACCGAGGAGATACCCCTCCTTGAACTATTTCCACCAGCTTCTCTCGCAATAGTTTGCTTGTAAACCTTTAAGTTGGATATAATTATTACCATTGAACCCTCCTCGGACAAGTAAATACCCTCAAATCAGGCCCAAGGCCCTAGACCTTTTGTCCTCACATTAATATTAAGGGTTATGAATGCTACATTATCAACATTGGATCTAGAAGTATTTGAATGACTTTCCTAGAATTTATAAATTCAAATTAATTAAAAGTCATAGAAATTATCTCATGATACGTGCATTATACATTTTCTAACTAAAAAAAATTAGAGTAATGATTTGTCAATAATAATTTTACAACATGTTCTAATTGGTAAATTGTTACTAAATTCATCATTAACATCATTTTTTTTATTTATCGCTAACAATTCACCTAAAATTATTGTTAAAATTTGTAGTAAAAAAAATTAGTTAGTATTTAGTCTGATGACACCCAATGTTCAAACGATTTGGTTACATTCATTAAGTTAGTTCTCCTTTTTGTCTTTCTAAATGATAACTAACTCAATAAAATATTGGGCAGTGGACGTGAATGCTGTAAACCCCGTAAAGGATTTTTTGTTTTTTTTTTTGGGGTTATAATATTGGTGATTTGGGGATGGGTGTTTTTGTTGTATTGTGATTGGACTTTGGAGGGACCACGGGCCCAATGGATGGGGCAGGTGACTAATTTCATTTGGGTCATTTGGACCAATTTCATAAATTTGATTGGGTTCTTGGGACCAAACAACATATTAGAGAAGAAAGGGGGGGGGGGGGGGGGGGGGGGAACAAAGTTTCTCTCAAACTAGTTTGGGGGGGTGTGAATTTTGAAAATCTGGATTACATGTTCTTATTATATCCTTTAAAATTTTCAAGAAGATCAAAGATCAATTGCTATGTCATCAAATAAATGTTATCAAGTTTTTGTAATCTAAAATTGTGTATAAAAAATAAGTTCATTGATCACATAGTAAATAAAATCCGATTTGAATGAAATTTAATATGCATGTTAGGAACATAAGGAACATGAAATTCAACGGTTAGATTTTCAAAATTCACATTCAAAAAAGAGATATATGATAAGTTTGAAGGGAAAACTAGTTTGGAGAGAAACTTTTTGGGGGGGGGGGGGGGGGAGGAGAGGTGGTGAACTATAAAAATTTAGGCCCAGACTCTAAAATATGAAAATTCATATATACTATATAAATATTTTTAAAAAAATTGAAATATATAAGTTTTGAAATTTTAATAATAGATTTTTAGTGGGATTAATATTTAAAATTTTGAAACTAAGATAATAAAGTTTTAGCTAGATTAAATTATGGGTCATGTTAACAGGTGCCCTTGGGGCAATTGTTAATAATCCATATTAGGAAAATTTTAATATGAGTACTACTTTTATGAAAAATATAAAAAACTAACAGAAAAATTAATTGGTTTTTCATCTTTTTATAGAATTTTTCTAAAAATAGTTCTGAAAACAATGCCCTTAAGATATTCATTAACATTTCCCTTAAATTATAATTAAATTTTATCCCTTGATTCAAGGAAATATATCCTAAAAATTAATAAAATAATTTTTTCAATTATTAATAAAATGTAAGATGCAACTTGAGAGAAAAATTTATGATAAATCTATTAGAAATGATATGCATCCATATAGCGTGTATATCCTTCCCATGAAAGGGGGTTTTTTTTGTTTTTTTTCCTCTCTTAGATTAACTATACTTCTACTTCACAACTACACATTTTTATGCTTTGAATTTTCATTTTTTTGTTGGCTCTGGTATTTTTCATCCTTCTTAAAAAATATATGTATAATGACAATTAAGTTTATATATATATATATATATATATATATATATATATATTAAAGTTGATATGAACAAAATCTATGTTGCATGATTTGTTAAAATGCTTATTGTTACTTAATTCAATGAGAGTTATAAAACAAATAAGTTGTTATCTCTATCTAAAAACTTGCTTTTATCCACAATATTGTTGTAATTTGGTGAAACTACTTGGTGTAATCATAGCTTAGAAAGAATTGTTGCAATTTGGTAAAGCTACTTAGTGCAACCACAATTTCTAAGCCCAACTTAAAAAAAAAAAAAAAAAAAAATGATGTAAACAAAATGTTTGTTGCATATTTTGTTAAAAAACTCATTGTTACTTTCTCCAAAGAAATTGACAACAACAAATAAGCCCTCCCAATTAAAGAATTAAGCACAAGAACTACTCACCAAATAGGCACTTCCACATCCCATTTTCAACATTCTCATTTCAAAGCTTCATTTTTTTCCCTTTTTTTTTTTCGTTTTTGTTTTAGTTTCCCTCCATGTTTACTCATTTATTTATTTTGGATTGAAGTAAGATCTGCAATCTAAGTCTATGCAACACTATCAAAGAGGCACACTAAAAGGAAGTAACATGTTGAATAAGTATGTTTGTTCATGAAATCTTCCAAAGGATTAAGGTGTTTTAAAAAAGAAAAAAGGAAAAAAAAAAATAAAAAAACTAGCCGACTATTTTTATTGAAACAAAGCAAGGAACACATCAGACAGTCATAAGTTATAGGACTCCTAAGCCCAAAGGCTTGAACAAATTTCCCAAATCTTCTAACTGCCAATATAGACTCCATGTCAAACAAAGACAATCACTAGAGCAGGGGACTCCAAAGCAAAAATGAAGTTGGGGCAATCTTGATATACAAAACAAAGTAATTTGCAAACCCCTGTCTGTGCCCCTCTGATAGTGTTGTAAATGCCTAGGCTCTACTACCGGTTGTAAGAGAGATAAACACTCTAAGGAACTTTTTTGAGTAATTAACATAGAGAAATTATATGCCTACAATATTTTCACAATATTTTTACAACAAATCCTAAGTGACAAATTGTTACTGATTGTTATTGTCAGAGTAGAAAAGTAATCCTAGTGTTAAATTCAAATTTGAACTAATAACAACTAACCACCTATGATTTGTTGTGAAAATATTGTAAAACTTTTGTGGACGTAGCACCTCTCAGTAATATAACATATAGAGACATACTTTAACACAAAAGGCCTAAGCTTTATGGATATGTGCTTAATTATGTTATATTAACTATTTATTCTTCTCATCATTATTCAATGTGGAACTTCACTCACATGCATACCCAACATTACCAAGATGTTCAATATGATCTCATCCAAGAGATGGTTCTAACTTTTTCAGAGGATTGGTGGTTATTGACATGGTTCTCTTTTCGGGACATTTTCAAAAGAGGAGAGATAGAGAGTGAGTGAGGAATAGTACTTGGATACTTAGATTAAAAAACAAAATCAATGAAGTTTGTGTGTGAACATTTTGGGGTATTATTTAATTTTTTTAAAGAGTGGTATTATTTTACTAGTAAACTATTGGTTGGGGGTTAGTTAGCAAAATTTGAAGTAAAGAGGAGACATTGGTTGAGCTTATTGTTTTTTTAGAGATAATTTCAATATATGGCATCTGCTCTTGTTAATTGTCAAGAGACTTTACCAGTATAACTAATTGGAACTCATTGGTTGAACTTATTGTGAATACTTTACTTAACATCTTGGAGATTTTGATAATTCCTTAGTACTATTTAATTCAAATGAGAAACTCAATATTTTTTTTCCAAATAATTAAGAATTTACTCATAAAATAATATTACAAGAATGTTAAGTGTTACGCTTAAAACTTCAATTAGTTTTCAAATTTTACTAAAAGGACTTGGCATAGGTCTAGTACCTCCAGTGTACTTGACCGGTTGAAATGGCAAAACGTGGCCAAATGTGTCATCATCTCAACAAATCCAACGCATTGGAGTACTAAACCCAATCTTTTTGCTTACTAAATAACCATTGGTGGTTGTGTATATTTTCCCATTAATTATAATATTAATTGATTTTTTTTTCAAAATTAATATTAAAAAATGATATTTGATTCAAAATACGATTTCATAGTTATTAAAAACATGATGTTGACATTTTAAATTAAACATATGGCCGTGCTCCATTGTAAAAATGTCTCCACATTGACATCTATTCTTTGATGGTCGAGTTTGTTTTGATAAGTTAGAAACCGAGTGACGTTAGGGATACAATATTTTTTACAATTGATGTCATGAATTATTGTAATTGGAATAACATTACTATAACATGGATTTGCCATTAAAGATAAAGGCATGAATAATACTACTAGTTGGGATTAACTACTAGTAGTAGTTTTCCTTGAAAATAAAAAATAAAAGACCTAGAAGTATATATTGACTTAATTCTGGCACAATCAATAACTTTTATTTTTAACTAGTCGCAAACCCGCGCATTGCGCACTATAATTTGTTAGATAAAATACTATTTTAGTCCCTAAACTTTATAAAGAGTTTTTTTTTTTTTTAAATAGTTTTATCATATTATTCATAATCTTGTCTATAACCTTTTTTTTACCATTATCATGTATTTATTAGTTGATGATTTGTATAACATAGACATTTTTAAATAAGAGGTAGAACTATTCTTTAATTTTTTTTAAGTCATGGTGTATGAAGATTATGATTATATATATATATATATATATATATATTTATATATTTAATTTCACTAGTTAGAGTTTGATTAGTTTTAAGTTTAAATTTTGTATTACTATATTTAATTGTTGATTATTTATTTAATTAAGTGAATGTAATGGTTGATTTTATTGCACTATAAAGTTTTCAATGTCCTCTGTATAGCCATCTCTATTTTATTTCTTACTCCTCTTGACCACCTTTTTATTTTCTAAATAATGGTTATTAATTGACGTTTGATTTCATTTCTTTTTTTCTTCCTTCATTTATTCTTTATTACTTTGTATGTTCCCTTGCTAGTTGTAAATTTTATGGTTATCAATAAGAAATAGATATCATGGATGGCTTAAATAGTTATAGATGTAGTAACGTTAGTGGCACGTCAAAGGGTTTTTTTTTTTTTTTTTTTTTTTTTTCCTTCTAAATTTTCAAGGAAATATGAAAGGCATTTCTCTAGTTTGATCTCAATCAATTAAGATATCCATAATATATTAACGGAAATAATAATGAGCCTTAAATTTTTCTATTGTATGAAGTGGTTAGGTTAGTGGTATGTCAAAGGTTTTATTAAAAAAATTTTAAATAATTCCAAGGAAATGTAAAAGGTCTTTTTTGAAAAAAGAAATTGTGACTTTTTGAATTGTAGAAATATGATTGGTTTAATTACCTTGTTTATAGATTTCATTATTAAGTTATAAAAATTTAAATTAAAGTAGATGAATATATAAATTTAAAATTATATGTAAAGTTACAACCGCACAAAATAAATATGTATAGATATATCTATATATATATATATATATATATTGTAAGGACACAAATCACACTAGACCAAAGTTGGACTTTCAGACCAGCCCAATGAGCCCTAAATAATGAATTTATAGAGAGTGAGCTTCTAATCTAGGTTCTTTAGACGGTAGATAACACAAAAGTTGAATTAAATCACAGAACACATGCACCCGTCTCATACGTTGATGTAATATTGTTTTATATATTGATGCCGAGGACAATCCTTGGTGTTTTCTTACAAATTCTCTCTATAATGTGTGTGTGTGTGTTTTTTCTCCCCCCCCCCCCCCTGTTTCTTGTTCCTTCGCCTTTTATAGGCCTGCATCCCTTTCCCCCTTCTTCCACGTGTAGTCCAGATGCCCTTTTTTGATACTTGTCCCATCATCCTTTCTTACTAAAGTCTCTAGTGATGAGTGTAAGGTTAAATTTCAATGTTCAGGCGTCACTTCCTCATTAATGTGGCCAGAAAGGTAGGTATGGGGCCTTCAATGCGATGGTAGCAACTTTATCCTTGATATTTGTCTATCACCTCCTTTTATCCCCTATTCTCTTTTTCTCAGTTTTTGTATCTCAGGTCTTTAGGACGGATACCCTTGGACTGCCAGGTCATTTGCCTCGTCCTCGACAACATGTTGCCGAAGACTTGGTAGTCCTCGGACGTCATGTTCCAAGGTGTTCTGCTCATGCATGACACCTTTCTTTATCACATGACTTCGTAGGACGGACTTATCATGTTCTCGGACCATTCATGATATTGGGTTGAACTTTCCTCCTTGTGGGAGCCCTTGGGCCAGCCCAATACGTGCCTTAGGCCCATGGGCACTACAATAGCCCCTCGAAATCCTTATTTCTACCTTACGAGAGGAATGAGGGTTTTGATATATGCACCCGGGACAGTCCGCTTCTGAAGTTTCGGTTTACAGAACGCGCTTCAATTAAATATTGGCGGCTCTCTGTTCCCCACGTCCAACCGCATGATGCTCATCCAACGAGTGGGCGCATTTTAAGGGGACAGGCTAGAGGCTTCCCGCTTTACGCCTTCCCACGAAATAAATATTGCCATTTCAAAGGTCCCCTGTTCATTTCAGAGTCTATACACCGAACTTAGCCTCTCCTGCAATCTACACGTGTCTCCACACCCTTTCAATCCTAAGCCGAGGTGACATAGTTGCTTTAAAGTAAGTTCTCCAACTTTCTGTTTTCATTATTGCTATTCATTCTTTCTGATCATTCTTCTTCTTTCTATCCTCGGCCCTTTAAATTTCCTAACCCCACCATAGTATCCTCTCTTTAGTTTTAGAAAATGGGTAGGTTCGCATCCTTAGTAGATACCCCCGAAAAAATAGAGGCGTTTAAAGCCACATACGGGATTCCTCCAGGAGTATCCGTCAAACATTGTAAGCAGGGAGAGTGGCACACCGATAGGGATACTGGTGAGGTGGTGATTCCTATGATAGCGTTCCTAGAGGGGGGAATGAGAATCCCTATGATGCCCATCACTAAGAGCTATCATAGAACAGCTAGGTTATCTCCCACACAGTGTGCCCCAAATATGTTTAGGATCTTAGGTGCTGTAGACGTCCTAAATGAAAGACTAGGGTTAGGACTCACTCACCACAAGGTGAATTAGGTGTATAACCTTCACTGTTTGAAAGGGCATACATATTACCTAAAATCTAGGCATCTCGAGGTTAGGTTGATCCAATGCCTCCCCCACTCCAACAAGGGTTTGGACAAGGATTTCCTCATACTGTCCGGGGATTGGCATGACAGTCTCCCCGGTCCGACGAGAGAGGGGGAACCTGGTGAGTCTTCGTGTAGCGTTAGCCCTAATTTTCTTTTTTGTTGTCTTTCTTTGGTTGTGTTTTTCTTTGGTTTGCTCTTAATATTTCGTTTTCTAAACACATGTGCAGATCACCGCGCACTCACTCGTCGTGCTTACCTCGTTAACTTCACTCATCTGGACAAGATCCTAAAAGCCGAGGTGTTTGTACACTCGAACGGTCAACTTCAAGCGGCGCATCTCATCCTCGGATACGATCCCATCTCGACTGTATTCCAAGTGCCAAAGTGCGTCATAAAAGAGAAGGACCCACGGCTACCGAGGATCAGTGTTGCAGTTGAAGGCTTTCTGTTGCCTACTAGTACTCCGGTTCCTCAAGGTGTTCTCATTACTGAGCCCGTGAGGGTTATCCCAAGAGCTCCTCATCTCGCCGCATCCTCGACTCGACCCAAATTGGGTGAAGGCTCCTCTTCCCAACCAATTGCAAAGGAAGAAGAAGAAGAAGAAGAAGAAGAAGAAAAAGAAGAAGGAGAAGAAGATGTTGTCGAACTCTCAGACTTAGAAGAGGATTTCGAATCTTTTGACCGGCTTCCATCACCTAGGAATCCATCTCCTAGGAATCCATCTCCTGTCGTCGGCTCGCCATCCATAACATCCTCGGATGACGACCAACCGCTAGTGAGAATGGGAATTCAACGCAGATCAAAGCCCAGCCTCAAAGATGTGTTGGAAGCTCAAGTTGGAGCCTAAGAGCCTCATAAGGTGCCCCCGGTGAAGGCTAAGGATAAGGGCTCCGAGAAGGTTCCTTCAGTGAGACTCACTCTTCCTCCTTCCACTCAAATTCAACACCCTGACCCAGCTAACCAAAAAAGAAAAAGGGATCAGCTCAATGGGAAGGAGATAGTTAAAGGTGGTAAGGATCTTCCTACTAAGGAGATAGAGCAGGAAAGGGGAGGGAAGCATGCTCGTCATGCTCAGACGAGGTCGGAGAGACAAGTTGATCCCCCCATAGCCGTCCATGCGCCCATTTGGGCTCCCGAGATGAACGTGGATGATCAAGCTGTCACAACTGACGCTTCCATAAGGGGTCCAATGAAGGCACCGCCGTGTGCATCGCCGATGCCCTAGAGCACGCGCTACTACTACCCGAGGACATGGGCGAGTTGCGAAGGATGCAGGATCAGAATGTCTTCATGATCCTGAAGAAAGAGTTAGCCATGTAAGGGTTTCAATTGATTGTTCCTCGGTACCCATGTTTTTCGTTATTGTACTTGTTAATTATTATTTCTTGTTTGGTGTTAACTGCTTCTGCATGCTATTAACTGACAACATTTTATGTGTAGGCTGTCCAATATGCGTATAGGGCAGAGGAGATCGCCGCTAATTCTTACAAGTCACTAAAGGCCGGAGAGGTGAGGCTGGATCACACCCAAAAGATCTTAGAGCTAAAGGAGAAGAAGCTACAGGAGGTGACAACCAGCCTAGGCAAGGTAGAAAGCGAGAGATCAGGTCTGGAGGCCCAGCTGAGGACTACTACCAGGCAGGCCGAGGATTAGAGGCTGCAACTTAAGCGTGCCAATGAAGACCTTACTTCGGCTAAGAAATTAGTAGAAGATCTCAAAAAAGATCTTACAAAGTCTGAAAAAGCTAAGCAGGAGGCTCTTAAGGCTAAGGAGGAGGCACTCATCAAGGCACGGGAAGCCGAGGAGATGGTTGACCAGGCTGAACAAAGTGGCTATGAGGTGGGGGTGGCAGAAACTACTGACACCTTCAAAGCCCAAGTGCCAAAGGTTTGTAGGGATTACTGCCTCCAGGTGTGGAAGGAAGCCCTCTCCCAGGCCGGGGTTGATGCTTCCTCTCCTCTATGGAAGGTAGAGAATGCCTACATCCCTCCTGCCATCCGAGTGGCCACCTCTGGCACAACCGAGGATGATACCAATTCTTCTGCAGTTGGGATGCAAATGGAAGAAGCTGCTGCTGGTAATGCTGCTGCTGAGGCTCAACCTGAAGATGCACAGCTTCCACTTGCCCCAAAGGAGCTGCCCCCCAACCCTAAGGTCAGCGGGACGATGGAGTTAGTTTTGGCGACCCTGCCTATAATGCCAAAGGGGGGTCCCAAAGATAAGGAAGTGGTTGGGGGGTCCTCGGCCTCAGTAGTGGCTCCTGCTGACCCTAAAGACCAAGTCCAGCCTAAGCCTTGATGGTCCTTAGAATTTGTTGCAGTTTTTTCTTTCTTTCTTTTACTTTCTCTTTCTTGTAATTCACCTTTTGGGTTGTGGATGTATTTAAAGAATATTTCGTTTAATGAGAAGAACTTTCAGTTTGAATTGCTATCTTGTATTATATTAACTGTGAGTAGATCCTTCTATCATTATTGACTTAGTCTAACCAAATAACAACTTGAATTCGTTGTGCGCATTAATAACATCATATCAATAACCAAATAAGGATAAATGAAAGTTGAGTAAATTACATACTTGCAAATGCTTTAAGTGATGATCACAAATTTCTATTCAATTCCAGCAATGACTAACACATTAAAAGGCAAGATATTCGTGTGAAACCAATTCAACTGAGACTCGCTTAAGAACTATTTTCATAACAAAAGATCAAGACGAGAAACACCAACATTTCTGATATATTCCACACTTAGACTAGGAGTGGCTCAAACGTTGTGCTTAATGTTTAGTAACAAATAAAGTTGGATGAAACCCATATTTGAGATACTTATTACGAGTACATACCTGTCTCTATAGGATGCGTACATGTACTCCAAGGAGTCTACGCAACTCAATCTTTGTCTCTGTAATTGCCTTTGGGGCTCCGGCGTAACCTTATTTTTATTTTTAGACTAAGGTAGAGGATCCGAGGATCCGGCATAACCTTATTTTCATTTTAGAATTAAGGTAGAGGATCCGAGGACCCGGCGTAACCTTATTTTTATTTTAAACTAAGGTAAAGGATCTAAGGACCCGGCGTAACCTTATTTTCATTTTAGAACTAAGGTAGAGGATCTGAGCACCCGGCGTAACCTTATTTTTATTTTAGAGTAAGGTAGAGGATTTGAGGACCCGGCGTAATCTTATTTTTATTTTAGAACTAAGGTATCCGAGGACCAGGCGTAACCTTATTTTTATTTTAGACTAAGGTAGAGGATCTGAGAACCCGGCGTAACCTTATTTTTATTTTTAGACTAAGGTAGAGGATCCGAGAATCTGGCGTAACCTTATTCTTATTTTAGAACTAAGGTAGAGGATCCGAGGACCCAGTGTAACCTTATTTTTATTTTAGAACTAAGGTAGCGGATTTGAGGACCCGGCGTAACTTTATTTTTCTTTTTAGAACTAGGGTAGAGGATCCGAGGACCCGGCGTATCCTTGTTTTTATTGGACAATCCATACTGGCATTTTGAACATAACATCACGTGAAACATAACATCAATAGGATTAAAGTGGCAGAGGTGCCTTTTATTAATAATAATATCTTCGCAAATTTCTTACATTCCAGAGGTGGGGCACAACTTTTTCATCTAAATCTGTAAGGTAGTAAGCTCCTATTCCAGCTACTACAGTAATGCGATATGGTGCTTCCCAGTTTGGTCCCAACTTCCCCCTTGCTGGATTCTTGGTGTTACCCACGACCTTCCTCAGCACTAAGTCTCCAGAAACAAGTGGCCTTGAGTTCACGTGTGAATCATACCCCTGCTTCAATTTTTGTTGATAGTAAGCCAATTGAATCGTGGCTATTTCTCTCCGCTCTTCAACAAGATCTAGGCTTCTTTCTAGTAACCTGTCATTACTGTCCGGGGTGAAGGAACTTGTTTTCATTGTTGGGAAATCTGTTTCTAAAGGAATAACAGCCTCGGCGCCATAAGTCATTGAGAAGGGCGTTTCTCCCATTGACCGGCGGGGTGTGGTCCGATACGTCCATAGAACATGAGGCAGTTCCTCTACCCATCTCCCTTTGGCATCATCCAACCTCTTCTTAAGCTCGTTGACTATAACTTTGTTGACCGCCTGAGCCTGCCCGTTTCCTTGCGGATAAGCTAGGGTGGAATACCTATTGGTTATGCCGAGGTTACAGCAATATCGCCTAAATGCTTTACTATCAAATTGCAAACCATTATCTGAAATGAGAGTATGCGGAACTCCAAATCGAGTAACAATACTCTTCCATACAAATTTCTTCACATCGACATCCCTAATGTTTGCTAGGGGCTCGGCCTCCACCCACTTAGTAAAATAGTTAGTGCCAACAACCAACCACCTTCTGTTTCCAGGTGCCTTTGGGAAGGGACCCACAATATCCAGACCCCACTGTGCAAAAGGCCAGGGACTTGTCAGAGGATTGAGCACACCCCTAGGCTGATGAATGTTTAGTACGAACCTTTGACATTGATAACACTTCTTCCCATAGCTTTGAGATTCTCGTTGCATATTGGGCCACCAATAACCTTGTGTTAGAGCCCTGTGAGCCAAAGATCTACCCCCCATATGACTTCCACAAATTCCTTCATATAATTCTTCCAAAAGCTCCTCCGTCGCTTCAGGATGTATACATAACAGGTATGGCCCAGAGAAGGATCGTTTGTAGAGTTTGTGATCCTCGGCCAACCAAAAATGAGATGCTTTCCTACACACCTTGTCCGCCTCGACTTTTTCCTCTGGCAGAATATCATCTTTAAGGAAGGATACAATGGGATCCATCCAGCTAGGACCCACCCTGATATGATGAACTTGGATAACACTTCCAATCATTCCTGAGGGTTTGGGTAAGTCCTCAACAAGGATAATCCGAGGTAGACCTTGTGCCGACGACGTGACAAGAGTTGCTAGAGACTCAGCATGAGCATTGTTACTCCTAAGGACATACGATAAAGTAAAGGACTCAAATTTGCATTGCAAAACCTTGACTTGACTTAAGTAGTCCTGCATCCTCGGATCTCTGGCCTCCACCTTTTCATCCACCTGGCCCATAATTAGTTGTGAGTCCGAGAACATTTGCGTGGTCTTTCCCCCCAATTTCTGGACTATATCCATCCTTTTTAGCATGGCCTCGTACTCTGCCTCGTTGTTAGTAGCCGAGAATCCCAGTCTCAAGGACTTTTCCAGTGTGAGACCCTTTAGGGTCATAATTACTAACCCTACTCCAGATCCCCTTTGATTAGTAGCCCTATCAACATAAATAGTTCACACTAGGGGACCTTTGCACGCAATCATGCCAACTGATTTTCCATCAATGTCCATGTTATTAACGTTATCTTCTATTGTGGGCTCGGTAAATTCTGTAACTAGATCAGCTAACACATGACCCTTTACTGATGTGCGGGGCATGTACTTGATGTCAAAAGAACCCAAAATGATTCCCCACTTGGCAATTCTGCTTGTATAATCTGCACTTCGGAGTATGGCTTTGAGGGGAAGTTTGGTCAAAATCACCACCGTGTGAGATTGGAAATAATGTGGGAGTTTACGTGTCCCATGCACTACGGCTAAGATTGCCTTCTCTAATGGTGGATAATGCATCTCGGCTTCATGTAAGGATTTATTCACATAGTAAACCGGCCTCTGTACACCCCTATCAACCCTTATCAGCACCAAACTGACGGCATGGCTTGCGACTGCAATATAGGTAAATAGAACTTCATCCACTTTAGGCCGAGACATGATAGGAGGATGTGGAAGGTATTCCTTAAGTTGCTGAAAGGCAGTGGCACACTCCTTTGTCCATTCAAATCCTTTCCACTTGTTTAATAATTGGAAAAATGGCCTACACCGATCAGCAGATCTTGAGATAAATCAGTTGAGAGCAGCAGTCATCCCAGTCAACCTTTGCACCTCTTTTGGATTCCGAGGCAGCTGTAAGCTATTGATGGCCTTGACCTGAGCGGGGTTGACCTCAATTCCTCTATGTGTCACCATATAGCCCAAAAATTTACCAAATCCTACTCCAAAGGAACATTTGGATGCGTTAAGGCGTAACTTATGCTTTCTCAGTGTTTGGAAGGTGTTATCTAGGTCTGTTATATGAGCCGAGATAGTTTTACTCTTAACCACCATATCATCGACGTACACCTCAATTGTTTTTCCCAGTTGTGGTTCAAACATCCGCGTTATCATTCTTTGATAGGTAGCCCTAGCATTCTTCAAGCCGAAGGGCATCACCTTATAGTGATAGTTTCCCGTGGGTGTGACAAAAGCTGTCTTCTCTTGGTCTTCTAGAGCTAAAGGTATTTGGTGGTAACCTTGGAAAGCATCTAGAAAGCTCATTCGAGGATGCCCCACAGTAGCATCCACCAACTGATCTATGCGGAGCATCGGAAACAAATCTTTAGGACAAGGTTTATTCAAATCTGTAAAGTCCACATATACTCTCCATTTCCCATTCTTCTTCTTCACCACCACTGTATGCGCCAACCATTCTGGATAGAACACCTCCTTAATGGCACCTGCCTTTTTAAGTTTCAGTACTTCTTCTTTAACGGCCTCAGCGTGCTCTTGGGACGAGCGCCATGGTGGTTGCCTCCGCCGTACCGCTGCTGGATTGACGTTGAGGTGATGGCAAATGAAGCTTGGGTCAACCCTTGGGGCTTCGTAAGCATCCCATGCAAACACATCGATATTCCGTTTTAAAAACGTAACTAGTTCCTCTTTTTCTTGGAGTGGTAATTGACTTCCCACCTAGAAGAACTTCTCTATATCATCGACAATAAGCACCTTCTCTAACTCCTCACAACCAGGCACTTCGGCCTCGGCTACACTTGGCTTGGCCGAGGACGTTAGCTGCTATAAACTACTCTCGGCTAAGGCCTGGGACTCCTATCTTTCCTGACGCGTAATTGCTGCCGTGATGCATTGTCTTGCCATTGACTGGCTGCTAATTATTTCTTCGACTCCGTCCTCATACGGGAACTTCACCTTAACATATAGAGTTGACGATACAGCACCTAGGGCGTGCAGCCATGGTCTTGCCACTATAGCCGTGTAAGGAGAATAGGCGTCTACCATGATAAAATCTACATCCACCACCACTAGCCCTGACTGCACAGGTAGTCGGATCAACCCCTTTGGAATGACAGCCTTCCCTTCAAAGCTTATCAACGGGGAGTCGTAAGTCGTGAGATCCTCAGGCTTCAAGTTAAAGCCCTTGAATAAATCCGGGTACATAATGTCAGCCCCACTCCCTTGGTCAACCATCACTTTCTTCACGTTGTATCCCCTTATCCTCAGCATGATGACTAATGCATCATCATGCGGCTGGATAGTGCCAACCTTATCCTCCTCAGAAAATCCCAAAATGGGTGGAGGATTCCTCTTAATCCTCTTCGGCTCAGAGTTGAGGTCTTAGGCAGAGGGACTCAATATTGACATTACTCTAGTAAGGCAAGACCCAGTCTGACCTGGTGTAGCAAATATGACATTGATTGTGCCCAATGGAGGTCTTGAAATGTTACTGCCTTGGTTCACGGAACCAGATTGTGTGCCTTGTTCATTTGGCCGATTCATAAATTGCCTTAACTTCCCTTCTTTGACCAGCTGATCTAGGTAATTCCATAAGTTTCTGCAATTTTCAGTGGTGTGACCCTTATCTTGGTGATAATTACAACAGAGATTCTGATTACATTTTGTAGGGTCTCCTATCATTCTATTGGGCCACCTAAAATACGGTTCATGACAAATTTTCTCCAACACCTGCTGTACTGCCTCATAAAACACAACGTTTACTGTCTGAGGAGGGGTCGACCTAGATTAGCCAGCAAAATCCCTCCGTAGCTATTTGCTATTGTATCTCTCTGTCTTGAAATCCCTACTCTCCGGAGGGATAATTTTCATCTTCCCCTTGCTCTGCTGCTGATCCTCCTCAACTCTCTTATACTCGTCAATACGGTCCATAAGCCGACGAACAGTTTTTACAAGTTTCTTGTTCAAGGATTTTCTTAAATCTTGTTCAATCGCAAGACCGACCTTAAAAGTGTTGACTGCTACCTCATCAAAATCACCTTCAATCTCATTGAACGCTTCCCAGTATCTATCCGAGTAGGTTTTCAATGTTTCGCCCTCTCTCATAGTCATGGATAATAACGAGTCCAGTGGCCGAGGTACTCTGCTGCATGTAACAAAGCGAGACCCAAATGCCATCGTAAGTTCCATGTAGGAATCAATGGAATCTGCTTTCAAGCCATTAAACCATCTCATCGCAACGGGCCCTGAGCTCGAGGGGAATACTTTTGCGCATCAAGGTTTCATTTTGTGAGTAGATCGCCATGTGTTGGTTAAAATGGCTCTCGTGCTCTACTGGGTCTGTTCTGTCATTATAAATGGTGAAGTTTGGTTGAGTGAAACAACGAGGAAGCTTTCCTTTCTCAATACGACGTGTGAAAGGTGACTTGGAGAGTTGGTGCAGTGCCTTTCCCATGGCATCACTGCCCAAGCCCCTGGGGAGAGATTTCTTGCCTGCTCTATCATGCAGACTTCCCTCTTGATATGAGAAAGTTTTGCCAGGAGGAGTTCTCGACCTTGGCTTGTAGCCACTGCTCTGGGAGTCATTTGAGGAAGGATCAGATATAGAAGGCGTCCGTTTTCGCTTAGCGCAACGCAGTTTTCTCTTCAGCTGGTCAATCTCCCTCTGCATGGCCTTAGTACCACTTTCATTGGAGCCCCTACTTCCGCCCCGTGGACGATAACCGACGGTTCGCCCTGTGTGCACACTACCCTCTCAGTCTCCCATCTGCTCTAATTGTTAAAATGGATCCTCATGCTGGGATCCCAGAGATTCTGCATGGTCTGGATTCAATCTCGCCATCACGTTATCTGCGCCAAAACATAAGATTCCCACAGACGGCGCCAATTGTAAGGACACAAATCACGTTGGACTAGAGTTGGACTTTCAGACCAGCCCAATGAGCCATAAACAATGAATTTATAGAGAGTGGGCTTCTAATCTAGGTTCTTTGGACGGTAGATAACACAAAAATTGGATTAAATCACAGAACACATGCACACGTCTCATACGTAGATGTAATATTGCTTTATATATTGATGCCGAGGACAATCCTTGGTGTTTCCTTACAAATTCTCTCTATAATGTGTGTGTGTGTTTCCCCCCCCCCCCCTGTTTCTTCTTCCTTCGCCTTTTATAGGCCTGCATCCCTTTCCCCTTTCTTCCACGTGTAGTCCAGATGCCCTTTTTGGATACTTGTCCCATCATCCCTTCTTACTAAAGTCTCTAGCGGTGAGTGTAAGGTTGAATTTCAATGTTCAGGCGTCACTTCCTCATTAATGCGGCCAGAGAGGTAGGTATAGGGCCTTCAATGCGGTGGTAGTAGCTTTATCCTTGATATTTGTCTATCACCTCCTTTTATCCCCTATTCTCTTTTTCTCAATTTTTGTATCTCAGGTCTTCAGGACGGATGCCCTTGGACTTGGTAGTCCTCGGACGTCATGTTCCGAGGTGTTCTGCTCATGCATGACACCTTTCTTTATCACATGACTTCGTAAGACGGACTTATCATGTTCTCGGAACATTCATGATATTGGGTTGAACTTTCCTCCTTGTGGGAGCCCTTGGGCCGGCCCAATACGTGCCTTAGGCCCATGGGCACTACATATATATATACTTTTTATTATTATTCATGAATCATTATTTAATTGTTTACTTATAATTATCTAAATTAAAGTTTTTTTTTTTTGAAAAAATATCTAAATTAGAATAGATGAATATGTAAAGGTAATATTATATTAAAAGTTAAAACTACCTAAGATGAATGTTTGACCACTTGTAGATGTGCGTTTTTTGAAGACTAAAAGTATACACAATTGCTTTAGCTAGAAAGATAATGAAAAATAACACATGTGGTAGTTGTAAAACACGTCAATGATATGAAAAATAAAAAGGTTTAAATATTTAAAAAACATTTTTAGTATATTGTAATGTAGAACATTTTTTCTCAATATTTTATGTAACTTTTCCCATAAGATCAATATTGTTGGCATCCTTTAAAGATGATACATAATATTTTTGAGAAGAAGAAGCAAAGATGATGCTAACACATAATATAAATTATTAAGTTTGCATGATTTAAATTTATGGCAAAAAAAAAAATATTAGTGTATCTATGACAAGTTTTTATCTAAATGATATATAATAGTTTATTTTTTTTAGACTTGATTCAAAAAGTTCATTCTCAATAGCCTTTTAAGTCTACAAATTGCTCAATCTATGGGCCTAGACACATTCAAAGGGTGCTATGTAAATTATAATTATATGACTATTTATCACGCAAATATATTGATTGGTATTGCATAATTTAATAGTATGGAAGATGTGATTGGATTTAAATATTGAATGAAATAAGATGAGAGGAAAAAAGAGTAAAAATAAAATATAAAACAATAAACATCAAATTATACAAGTCATTTTATGTAATATAATAACATTATATTATTATATGCTATATGTATAATGCAGTAGGATAATATTTAATCAAAGGGAATATAAAAGATAACAACTTAAAACACAAAACTAAATTGCATCAACCCAAAGTAGATTTCTAATTAACACAAAAATTCATCAACCTAAAGAATTGATGCAATAAAAAAAAAAAAATCAAACAAAAAGTGAAAAACAAATGAGAGAGAGAGAGAGAGACAGAGAGAGAGAGAGAGAGAGAGAGAGAGAGAGAGAGAGAAGTATCATTTTTGTGTGAGAAAACTATGCATAGAATGAAAACGAAAATGTCAAATTTATAGTAAGATGTTGAAAATAAGAGGAGTCAAAATAAAGGAAGATAAAAAGGTAGAGAAAGAATGATATTAAAGTAGAAAGTAGTGGGGAGATGAAGAGGTAAAAGGGAGGGAGAGTTTTGGAAAGTTAATAATAAAAAGAATGGTTAAAAGATATTTTAATCTTTAAATAATGGAGTTTTTAAGTCATCTTAAATGAGAAAATGTTTTAAAAAATATATAAGAAAAATTGGAAACAAAAAATGATGACATGACTGCAAATGTGGCTCAATGTGATATATATATATAGATAGATAGATAGATAGATTGGGAATTTGTTTGAACTGTTGATTGGCCTCTGTTGTCACAAAAATGTTGTTAGTTTCATCACTTTCTTGTATCTCAATGAATACCATGTGTTTTTTTGAAACACCTCTTGGACTTGGAAAGGAACTTTTATTTTTAACCTAATAATTTTGTCAAGAAAAAGATTATAAGGAAAAAAAAAATTAATTGTCATCTCAATGAATGATTCTCATAATCTAAACACACTAATTGATTCTCATTATATCTGGTAATAAAAATGTGATTCAGCCACCAAAGCAGGAGGGGGAAAACAATTGCAACTCCAAAATAGTCAAGTGACACTAATTTCTTAAAAAGCCTTAAGAAAATTTTCACTATTTGTCATCTCAATCTCTCTTAGACAATTGAGATAATGCAATTCCCATTGGGGGTGACACAATAATACACCAAGCTCAATTTTCATGGAAACATTTATCTATCATTTGAATGAGTTTCTCGTTGTTAAAATGACATATTAGATGTATTGCAACCACCCGCAAGAACCATGTCATTCCAATCAAAGAATTAAGCACAAGTCGTACTCACCAAATAAGCACTTCTACATCCCATTTTCAACATTCTCATTTCAAAGCTTCATTTTTTTTTCTTTTTTTTCTTTTTTTCTTTTTTTGTTTTTGTTTTAGTTTCTCTCCATGTTTACCTATTTATTTATTTTGGATGAAGATCTGCAATCTAAATCTTTGCCAACACTATCAGAGAGACACACTAAGTGCCCGTTTGATTCAGCTTTCCCAACCCAAAAAGCACTTTTTGAATCCATAAATATAATATGTGCATTTGGTGATGTCTAAAAAACAACATTTTAGAAAAATTTGCGTTTAGAAAATGTGAAGAGAATGCCCGTTCTGCCAATGGAGCTGTGAGTAGCATTTTGGAAAAGCCCGTGCGTGTTGATAAATCCTACTATTGGACTGTCTGTGCAGTTACCAAATTGCCCTTCACATTTTATTGAAAACCCAAAAGAGATCAACTAAGGAAAAAAAAATCGTTGAAAATCCAAGTTCAATTCAGCTAAAGAAATCACCAAATTGCCCTTCAGATTTTAATTAAAACCCAGGTTCAATTCAATAACAAATTTCCAAATCCAAACACAAAAAAATCAATAAGAAATTCCCAAATCGTCAAAGGAAAAAAATAATAATAATCCCTTGTAGTAATAGTTTGAACTTAGTCTCTATGGGCAATTATACAAACCAAAGTAGCGACGACGAAGTCGAAGCTAGTGGAAGAGAGATTGTGAGACAAGAGTAGAGGCATGTCATCGTTGAACTCCGTCTCTACGCCGCAGAAGAGGGATTCCTTGTCCCTTGACCTTTCACCTAGCGTCATTTTCTTTGAGCTTTTCAATCTTCGTCAAAGTGGGATTCTTTGATGAAGTAATAGTTTAGAGGATGTGAAACAGAGTTATAAGTATGTGTGTTTTGATGGGATAGAGGGAAAGAATCTTGTAGACGAAGTGGTAAGAGAAAAGAGAGAAAGGAAAAAAAAAAAAAAAAAGAAAGAGCTTTGCGGAATGAAAACGGAATGTTCTGGAGGAAGTAGGGGAAAAAAAAGAGAAGGGTACGTGCGTGGAGGGGAAAAAACAGAAGGAAAGAAGGAAAAAAAAAAAGGAAAAAAAGAAGAAGAAGAAGGAAATATGGATGAAAAAAAAAGTAAAGAAATAAGGGAAAAATAAGATAAAGAATGAGAAATGCTATCACAATACTTTCACAATAAATTTTAAGTGGTAGGTTATTATTAGTTAATATTGGTAAGAAAAAAATAATTTTTTTCGAAACTTTGAAAGTACTTTTTAGAAAATATTTTCACAATACTTTCACAATACTATATGTATATTGTCTTTTTTGGTAATTTACCACTCAAATCGCCACTTTTATAAGTGTTAGCTAAACACTCAGTTTTTTTAAAAAGCACTTTTTAACAAATTTTACCAAACACTCACTTTTTCAAAAAGCACTTTTTTGTACCGCACTTATTGAAAACCCCACTTTTTCAAAAAGCCCAATTTTAAAAAACTAAACCAAACTCACCCTAAAAGGAAGTAACATGTTGAGTAAGCATGTTTTTCCATGAAATTTTCACAAGGATTAAGGTTTTTTTTTTTTTTTTTAAGGAAGAAAAATAGTAGACTACTTTTATTGAAACAAAGCAAGGAACACATTAGACAGTCATATGTTATAGGACTCCTAAGCCCAAAGGCTTAAGCCAAATTTCCCAAATCTTCCAACTGCCAACATTTACTCCATGTCAAACAGAGACAATCATTGTGAACAGAGCAGGGGGTGAACACTAGGCAATCTTGCTATACAAAACAGAGTAATCAGCAAACCCTGAAGCTTATCTACACATAACAGCATTCAAACTTCTTCCCCTCTAGTATTTGATACCCCACTCCAAAAGAATTATGGGATGTTATAAATACAACAACAATCAAAGGAAACAAATTGATAATGGTCTCATTTCTATTCTTGCAAAATAAAATTTTATGAAACCAGTAATGATTTCACTTCTCAACTACATAGGTCATTTGCTCTATCAATTAACAGAAGGCTTTCCACAAAAGTAGTAGCTATCGTTGGAAAATATAGAATATCAAGGTCTTTCTCATTAAAAGTTTTAGGGTCAAGTGAAACAGTCACACAATAATTTGATCTCCATAATCCGCAATGAAAACGAAGACAATTGGATTTGGACTTGAGAAGTAGAAGTTCACCATGCTAGGTGCAACTAGTGAAGCTTTCCACATTTTCCAACTGCACTGGAAAAAGTTGATTTTATGATTCAGGTACACCATACTCCCCCATCACCCAAATGGAGCATAGCGAATACCATATCACAAAGCTGTTTCAGGGTGTACTAATGTAATGAAGTGCAGATTCCCCTTGATCACAGCTAGATGTTGTCATTCCTGGTCAATTCCATCAGGGAGTTCTACCTGTCCAAATTTATCATTAGTGACATCAAATGACAATATTGTGTTTTGATTTAGGAATTTCACTCCACCTTTACTAATACATGTCAACCAATGTAAAGCCCCACTAACAAATATGGCACGCGAATAAGGCTGGATAGTGGAGACCACAACATTGGGTCTCAATGACATTCCAACCCTTCTCCATGAGTCCAAGCTTAATGTGTTGTATATATAGGTATATACGTGGATAAGTTGTAATAATAATGTTTGAGTTTGTAGTGTATTGTTTCATAAAGGGAAAATTCAAGTTCTGGAATTTTCTAAGTGAAATTTGAACTAAAGGATTTTCAATCGGTCGAAGCTCTTGCTCGATCGATTGAAATGATGAAGAAAATAATCATGGAGTCTCTAGATGATTCGATTCCTATTCGATCAATTGAAAAGAGCATTTGATCAATCGAAAGGAACTCTTGACCAATCAAAACTCATAAAACTGAGTTTTCTACAAACTTTTCTGGTAACTGTTCTGAATGTTTGAAGAGGTTTTAAGCATTGTGAACGGTTTTATGAAACATTTTGACTCTCCATACATGCCTTTTGATGAAATAAAAGGAACACAAGAAATAGTAAGTTTGAAAGAAAAAAAAAAAAAAAAAACCCTATGGTCATTTTCCAGAATTGCTATATGTAGAACCCAATAACTTGGTTGTATCCTAAGAACTAGTTTGCGATAACCCTTTAACAATAATAGTGTGAGGGCAAATATAGTCTAAGGATAACAATTTGTGCCTCCAAGTTATCTATTTCTTTTTGTCTTTTGTGTTCTCCTTGTTCTTCCTTTATTACTTTGGGTATTAATCCCAATATAACATGTATACCTCAGCTGCAACCTTAGGCTCTATTTCTTTGTATGGACACAAACAATAGATCTTTACAACCTTGCAGTCATGGGACTGTGACTGATAAGCAAATCCAGTAGCCATCCATATATATTGGCTTAAGCAAGAATCAGGAAACCTCTTCAATTTTCTAACGATGGGGTTTCACAAATATAAAACTTCAACAAACCTGGGACTACATCCATGTTTAGCAAGAAACAATAGCCATTGCACGAACTGGCTATTTTGAAAATGTATGATTGAAAAGAAAGGGGAATTGGACACTCAGAAATCCTATTAAAAGTGTGGTCACAAACAATCGTTTAGACAGGGCTTTTAGCAAAAGAAAGAAGAAGGAAGCATGACATTTCTAACACCATTAGACAGTGTAAGAGATAACCATGATCACGATTGTTGTTATTGTCATGAAGGTGAGTGGAGATGAAATAAGAGTTTGCGATTAAGGAGTCCCAGGATTTACAAACGCACCTGAATCTGAAAGAGTGATTTGACATGTAGCCTTGCCAAGATGATGAGTACAACATCGCCGGGGATATGATCCTTCCTCTAGGTTCAAGGCTCTCTCATTTGGGACATTTTTCCTATGGAAGAGGGAAGTGAAAAGAAGAGAGAGTTGCCTAAAGACACAAATAAGACTTTAGTTGGTTTTAATATAGTGTTAAAAATATTATTTTTAATGGGAATGGTATAGCTAGATGCTTTTTTTGAATCGTTACATGACCTCTGTAGTCTTGTAAATGTCATCCAGTCCATAGATCTCTATGTATAAAAAAATGTATACAAAGAATCCAAAAAGCTCACGAGCCAAATACTTAAATCGAAAAACCCAAAACCATTGCCGTAGTCCCCTTCCTCTTCAATCATATCTCACTCGAGCCAGCCCTTGTAATTAGGTTTCTGATTTGGCATCCTGCCCGAGTAAGAATGGAATATGCTGAAGAACTAACTGGCAGAGCAGTTGTAGTTGTAGGTTTCTTTGGCTGCACCATGTGTGGTGCTTCTAGTTGGAAAGCTTGTCAAGGCCAAATCCAATGCTCGTGAAATACATGGGTGTAGGACTGATTATGTGACGTACTCCCTTTCCCCCATCTCTTAAGAGTATCAAGCCACAAGTTGGGTTAGATCATAGCTCATGGGTACCCATGCCACCTCCTCCCAAAAAGTATATTAAAAAAAATATATATTATAAAGAAAGAATTATCTATGTGAGTTTATTCTTAAATCTGTAACCATTTATGTCAAATCACTAGTCCAACTCTTTAGGCTGTAAATTGATTTTGAGACTAGAAAGAATGCAGGTCTACTAGTTAGTGGTGAAATACATGTTGCTTGAGAAGAACGATTGAATTAAACTGTCAGGATTTAAATTAGCTAATATTTGTGACAATGTCATCTGAGTCAAGGATGCATTTCTTGATTAATTTGTGAAGAAAATCGAAGAATTGGCACATGAATGGCTTGAGCAAACTAGTCAATAGCTGTTTCTTCATCAACCTAAGATTTTACTCCCTTCTCGCCTATGGCCTGCTCAAGAAAAACCCCAGCTCAAGCAAGATCATCAGGATTTGTTTTCTTAATTGCAAATCGAGCAGAGGAAGCATAAAAATCTTCCCTGATAATTGGGGCTGAGAGTCGAGGTTGAAGTATGTGTCAAAAGCTAAGAAGAATATATGACAGAGAGCAACTCTTTCCATAAGGCTCCCTTTCTAAATGGGTAGAACAGATTAAGCTGGCTTTGGGTTTTAGTTTTGGAGAGCACTTTTGCTTTAGAGGAAAGTGCAAACTCAGTTTTTGGGGCAATGCACATTTAAATAGATCCAGATGTATATTCTAGTAAACGAATGACAAAAGTGCAACAGTTAATAGTTGTATTTGATGTAGGATCGAGATATCTGGCACAAGCTGATTGCACGATGCAGAATGCTACTATTGAAGTGATGCTATAGATTCATAAGTTAAGAAGACGGTGATCATGTAATGAGAGGATGGTATTTTAAATATCAAGATAGGAACTTTTGCATCTACCTTCTATAACCTGAGCTTGTAAAGTAGTAAAAGATTCAGGAATCAATTTCTATTAAAGAAATTGTTATTCTACAATTTGTAGGAGAAAAGTTGAACAAAATCACCTATGAAAAGTAATGGTTGTATCTGATAGAGATAAGAGTTTAAGAATCAGAGATATTGTATTAGGTTCAAGAACCAAGATGGTGAAAGAAAGGCCATGTAGGTAGGAACCATTTGTAAATTGTGAGCAAGTAAAAGGTTGACTAGTTCATGTCCATTGAAGAGGTCAAATATAGTCCCATAAGTATTCTATTTCATGGATGCTAACTTAAAACAACAGAGATATTTGCCTGCATCATTAAAAATACTTGTAAGTTGATTTAAAGTTTTAAACTCCCGCAGCTGAAGTCTGTCTCAAAGCTAAGAAATTTGACAAGCTAACAACTGCTCATGCCCCTAAATTCTTCTTTTCCGACCAAAAGAAAGTTCAAGAAACACATTTGATGTACCTCAAAACCTATCAGCTATATATGCCATTAAATTCCTCCTCTTCAACCAAACAAGTTTAGTGAACACATCCAATAGCATTATAAGCCATAGCATGTTTCTTCAGGATAAAGAACTGAACATTACTAACTGAGATACAACATTTCAGCAGCTAAACTTGTTAGGACATATGTGGTTCAAGTGGTTTCAAACATATGTCATTCTTTTATGTAATTGGCTTATTCTTTGACAAAATGCACTTTACTTGTAATTGGGTAGATTTAGAATGTGTTTAACACTTCAAGAAACTGTGCTTCAAGATCAAGTGTCGAAGTCATCAAGTCTGTCCAAGAAACAAGCTGGAAAGTGCAAGTTACTAAAACTCAACACCTAGTCTCGACACATGCATTTATCGAGCTTTAGAAACTGTTTCAGGCCCGAGGCTTGACAGCTTCTCGACAAATCCTCGACACCTCTATTTGTCGAGATTTATGGAAAACAGATTCTAAGTTCTGTTTTGATTCTAATCCGTGAATATGTCTTTAGGACTTCTTTTCTCCTAACCCTAGACATATAAAAGGATTGTTTTAAGGGCTGTCAAAGCGGATGCAAGTTGCACAAGCATTGAGTAATCATTGTTCATGCAATTTGTGACTTAAGACAAAGTTCATGCCCTCGTTCATCTTTCTTGTGAAGAAGTTGCTGTGTAATGTGCACCGTAAGGTTTTGTAACTAAGCATCTTCTTGATCTTCATCGTGTGGATGAATTGAAGAATTTTGCAGCCAACAACTCTCTCTCTAGTTGGTGAATTGAAGTCACGTACTGAGATCCGCGCAATTGGTTAGTCATGTACTTGGGAGCCGTGCATCAAAAGGAGAAACTGTCACTACAGAACAAGTCCAATTGGGTATTGGGGTAAGGGTTCAACTGTAAGTTGGTAAGGTACTTGGGATTCATTTACTTGTAACCGCTTGTTGTGATAATAGTGGAGTTTCGAGAGTGGTGACCTTAAATCACTCGGTGGGGTTTTTGCCGTCAGATTTTCCCCATTCGTAAACAAATTACCGTATCAATTTTATTTCCGCTGCATACTTTAGTTATTGGTGATTTGTTTGTACTGCCACGTGAATTTGCATGTTAACTTGATTAATTAATAACTCAGCTAATTAATCAACTTAATTAATCACAAGGGGTCAACGCATTTGTAGCCTATCAAAACTATTTGATCAACATCCAATGATAAAACATGTGATTGAACCCATCTTAGCACTAAATAATAACATTTCTTATCTTTAAAAATCTCTTAGAAGCCAGAGGTAAAATGATATAGGAAGATAACAAATCTTGGGACCACCTCTCTGTCAAATAAATTGACTTGTTATTGTCAATATAAAGTTTAAATGTACTACAGAAACAAACAAAAGACCATGTAGCTTGGACTAGGGAAGTAAGAACATGACCTCCGAATAGTAATATGCTCACTAAACAAGCACTTAGGCTACTCCTACTTTTTCAGATTTAGAGCTTCTTTGATTCTCCTCTTTTTTTGGTCATTTCTTCTTTTAAATTGAATCAGATGAGAAACAATCAAGCTCTTTTTAACACTACCAAAGAGATACATAAGCATATAAGGATTATGTTGGCTAAGTATTGTTTGTTGTTGACATTGCCAAACTTGGGTTTGTGCACAATAGCTATCCGCATAGAAATATCATATACTAATTAAATAACAAACACAAAATGATAATGTAAACCTCGGATAAAAATCAAGATTTTAGCAATACTATCATGCCTACTAGTAACGGAAATGGAATAACAAGGTTTCACTTCATCCGTACCACTAATGACTTCGCATCTAACATGCTGCCACCATACGCTTAGTTAGAGACCATGTTTTCTCCATCAAGTAGAGCGAGGTTCTCCATGAAAGTAGCTACGCATGAAGGATGTTGGATACCAGGATCCTTCTCATTAAAGTTTCAATGTCAATTAAGTGTCTAGTTGGGAATAGCTTCTTTAATTGAAATTAAAAACTTTTTGTTGAAAGTACTATAGATAAAGCTAAAAGGTAACTGAAATAGTACAATGAGACTCATGAAACTAAAAACTGAAAACTTTAGTTAAAACTGAAAAATTTTTTGCTGAAAGTGTAGAAAAAATGTTAAAAAATAAGTTGAATAGTACAGTAGAACCTATAAATAGTATCAAAAAGTGCAGTGAGCAGGGACGAACGTAGGATTTCAAGTTGGGGAGGGCCGGAGATAAGCGAATTTTTTTTTTCAAATACGCATCCATATAGTATTAATAAATTATCAACCGAAAAAAATACCCAAAAATCATTGGAATAGCAAAATACGCATCCACATTTTCTAGAATTGGAATAGCAACATTAGTTGTTAGCAATCTCACGTTGACTTCGGAAAAATTTGAATATCTTCTTTTGAAAAATCAAGCATTGTAGTTGATTTTTTCATGATCTACAAATAAAATAAGCATATATTATCTCACAAACGATTGTTGTTACTAACTAAAGACAAATACTAGAATCTAGGTAATATGTATGATATATTTAATTATAAATTTAGTACTTCTCACTTCTTTTCAATTTATAAATTTATCTAATTTAGCATTATGAGTTCACAATAGGCACAAGTGAATCACCGTTATTTTCTTAAATTCTTGTGACAATTTTCTATATTATATAATTTATTTTTTTCTTTTTGTCTTTGCTCTACCTTATATATCTCTTTGCCTTTGTGTTGCACTGACCCACTAACCCAATCCCACTACCGACACTATAAATTTGTTATGCACTATTAACAAAAACTTTTCTTTAACTTTTCCTTATTTTTTTTCTTTTTTTGTCACTTGTCCCTATTATGCCCAACTACCAGTCAACAGAACAAACACTGTCTACACTAATATATTCTCTAATCACTAATCTGAGTAATCTCTACAAACTCTACTCTCTCTCTCTCTCTCTCTCTCTATCTTTCTTATCTATATAATACAAGAGAGAAAGTCACAAACACAGAGTGACAGAGAGACACAAAGCCAAAAAGCCGGAAAAATAAAATACCACAGGCAACACAAATATTCACAATCACCAACATCAATTCATCAATCATCAGTAAAAACACAAACACCAAAAGTCTACAAGCATAGATTGTTAGATTCTGAAATTCACAAACATTTTATTAGGTTTTGAAGGAAAGGATAATACCTTTGAACTGTGAAAGCTGGAGCAGTGGAGCAACGAAGCTGGGCTGGGCAGATTGAGCAACCGACGGCGGAGGCGGCAAAATGGGTCTCGGTGTCTTGCGTAGCGGCGTGGACAGCCCTCTTAGCCTCGGCGACAGGACAACTCTCTTAGTCTTGGCGTTGGCGTGGATAGCTCGTTGGGCTGAGCAGCGGCGTCATGGTGTGGGCGGTGGGCGGCGTCACAGCTCTCTTGCCTCTCACTTTCTCTGTCTCTCCTCTCCCTTTCCTTTCTTTTTCTTTTTTCTTTTTTTCCTTCTTTTCGGCTTTTTCATTTGGGCATTTGGTTTTGGAGTCTTCGAGTCAAAGACTCAAAGCTGTTTTTTTTTTTTTTTTTAAAAGGTTTTCATGGGCTCTTTCCTTTGGGCTGGCCAGCTAGGTTGAGGTGAGGGGGGCTGAGCTAAAAACCATGAGGGCCCGAGCTAAAAACCAATGGGGGCCCGAGCCCCCTGTTCTCTTTTTTTTTTTTTGGAAAAGTTTACCTACTAATTTTTTTTTTTTTTTGGGCCCAGAGGGGGCTCAAGCCCCTTTAGGCCTCCACCTGGGTCCATCCCTGACAGTGAGACCCATGAATAATAGAAAAAAATAAGCTGAGAGTAGAGATAAACTGAAAAATTCAGCTCATCCCAAACGCACACTTATATTTCTTGTTGGTTTTGCAAGTCAGAAGAGAACCATACTCAGTGAAGGCAATGCTTAAAGCTATTCAATCAAGTGGTACGACAAAGAGTTTATTCCCAGACTCAACCACACCATTCTCCCTCATCACCCATATGGAATATTGGAAGTAAAGTCCTTCAGTGATTCCTGATGTATAGGAAGCCAGTTTCTCCTTGAATGATGCAAGACATGATTTAGAGGGGTATAAGTATTCATCCATAAAAGCATCAAGCAGTGCTAGCTTTCTGAATCTTTCACTATTGACAGCAAATGACAGAATAATCACTCCATTATTTTCTCCTTTCAAGTCAAGTGCCATCCAGTGCAAAGCTCCGCTAACCAATGGGGTTGGCAAATAATTTCCATTATTCTCAAAAATAGCAGGAAAAGTAGCCCACGAGATTTTAACCATTCTCCATGAATCCAAACTTAATGTGTACACCTCAACCGCATCCAGAGGAAGAAATGAAGTTGAAATCTTCACAATCTTTGTAGTCATTAATCTCGGAATCATACGTAAAGAGCAGGAGAAATTATCTGAATTTCGGGCAACCTCTTGAATTTTCTAATGCTGGGGTTCCACAGATATATAACTTCAGGGGAAAAAAATGTGCCCTTTTCATCCCCATAGTTAGTGAAACACAATAAGCCATTGCAATAACCGACTATGTGGACACGTCCAGAAGGAAAATCAGAGGGAATTCCAAACCCAGAAACCCTTTCAAACGTGCGCTCGAAAGCGACCATATAGACTGGTCTGTTAGAAGAAGAAGAAGAATTCCATGGCATGTGTCATTATCATGATCTTCGTTGTTAAGGTGGGCGGACATGAAATTTGGGGTGGTGATCGAGGAGTCCCAGGTTTTGACTACGCACTTGAATCTTATGACTGATTTGACCGGTATCCTTGCCAAGATGTTCAGTACGATGTCGTCTGGGATATGGTTCTTCCTTTTTCGGAGGATCTGAGGTTTTCGACAGAGTTCTCTAGTTTGTGACATTTTTGATGAAGAGGAGACACGGAGATAGTGAAACTGAAAGAGTAAAGGGTTAACTTTAAAGAGACGAGCGTCGAATAGTACTTGCGTACAGTTGGTGTGTGAACATAATATGCGTTTAACTTCATTTTCTTCTTCTCCTTCTTCTTTTTTTAATTTTATTTTAAAGAATAGTATCATTTTACTAGTGAATAACCAAAATTTGAAGTAAAGAGAAGATTAGGCAGGGAGGTAATAAGGTAGCACATGTTCTTGCTCAACATGCTAGAAATTTAAAATATAATTTGTGTTGGATGGAAGATTCTCCTCCACCTACTTTAGAAGCCTTGTATCAGGATTGATATTATTATGATTGAATGAATAATGATTCCCTTTTCAAAAAAAAAAAAAAAAAAAAGAAGAGAAGATTTGTTTTTTTAGATAGGAAAGTAAAGAGAAGACAATGGTTGAGCTTATTGTACCCACTAGTTAAGTTTATTGTGAATGCTCTACATAAGATTATTCACAATAAAGTTGTCCTTATTTCAATAGATCCAATGCACTTGAGTACTAAACACAATTTCTTCGCTTACAAAATAACCATAAGCGGTTGTTTATATTTTCCCATTAATTATAATATTAATTGAGATTTTATCAAAATTAATACTAAAAAAAGTACACATGATTTAAAATAAGATTTGATAGTCATTGAAAACGTGATGTCAACATTTTAAATTAAAATTCTAGCCATGCTCTCTATTGTACAAATGTCTCCACATTGACATACGTTGTTTGATGGTTGAGTTTGTTTTGGAAAATTAAAAGTCGAGTGACACAAGGGATACAATATACTTTTTTATAATTGATGGTATGACTTATTGTAACTGGAGTAACATCATTATAACATGAATTACCATTACTAGTAGTTTGCATAAAAAATGTATTAACTACTAGTATTAGTTTTCATTAAAAAGAAAAGAAAAGAAAAACTTGAAATATTTATTGACTTATTTTTGGTGCAAACAATAATTTATATTTTTAATCGAAGATTTATTGAACTTTGAATCGTTGATTGATCTCTATAGACAGGAAAAATGTTTTTAGTTTCATATATCTCAATCAAGGCCAGCCCAAGGCCTAGGCCTAAGGCCCACTCCCAAAAGAAAAATTCCCCTTAGGGAAAAAGATCCCACTTTCAATGGTTAAAGCCTAATTTATTATAAAATTATATATATATTAAAGGTTGTGCATTTTTTTTATTATCGATGTTAAGGACACTACAATTATTATTATGGACTTGCAAATTGTCATGTTACTAATCACAAAAAATTGATTTAAACATTCATTAGTTAGATTGATGAATTTCATCAATGAGAGTCATATCATAGTGTGGACATTTTATAGTGCTTTAAATGCATTTTTCCTTTTCATTCCTATTAAGACTCTCAATGTACAAGATCAAAAGAACCCTAACTCAATTGAAACCCTAAAATGTTTCCAAAAAAAAAAAAAAATTGTTGCAAATGTGTTAAATCATCAATTATAGATTAATCTCCCCTAATAGCTTGAGACTTTAATTTTTGTAAACTGATATCCTACAAAATCACACACTACATAATATCTATCTCCCTCCCTTACAAACAAGATATAAAATTAAAAATTAGATTTTAACTTTACTTAACTATGTTTCTTTGTATATTCAAAATAAAGTATTTTTTTAAACGTAATATTTTTTTAGTTATTTTTACTAATATTTATGGTTCAACTATGATATTCAATTCTCTATATGAAATTAACATTATTTTAATTGGTATTATTAATCAAATTATTTATTTAATGTATAAAATTAACCTTGAGTCAATTAATATTAAATAATTTTGTTTAATTAATATTTACATATTAAAAGTCCTATATAAATTTTTCGCCTTACGCCCCAAATTATGTTGGGCAGCCCCTAATCTCAATGGTACTATGTGCTTTTTTGATACACCACTTGAACTTAGAAAGAAACTTTTATTTTTAACCAAATAGTTTTGTCAAGAAAAAAAAATTAACCTATATTGATAAATTCCCTAGCTGTGTCTTTAAATATTCTTCTTTAACCAAAAAAAAGTTTGGAAGATTTTTTCATATTACCATAAATTATAGAAGTTCAAAAGGCACTATCCTTATGCTCATACACTATAACATGTTTTTTAGGATAGTCGATTAAAAATTTTCAGGAAATTACCACGGCAGTAATAATTGAATAGAACACACACACACACACACACACACACACACACACACAAAAAAAAAAAAAAAAAAAAAAAAAAAAAAAAGAAAGAAAGAAAGAGGTGTATAGCTAAAAACACTTATTGATAAAATGCAATCCCCATGAAGGGAAATACACCGAGCTCAATTTACCTAAGAAAAAACTTACCGTGTCAGGGAGGAGGACCTTTATAACGGGTTGTAAATTTCCCTCTTTCTCCTTTTGTGTTAACTAAATACATAACAAGATTGATAGCTCAAAAATATCCTCGTCCAGAGAAAGGGGCAGTAGATGAGGGTAGTCTCAGTCTTTGTCCAATATAGTTTCTGATGGTGAATTATAAATTTGACCAACTCCATCTTGTCCAAAGGAGTCGTCCAAAACAAAAGATGCATCCCACATAAGAAGGTCATCCATGTAAGTATAACCATCCATGAAAAGGTCGTCTATAGAAAGACAACCTTTCGTGGGAACAAGGCACGCTTGTTAGGGAGGCCCCTAGACGAGCCCCTGACACTTAGGAAAATTCTCAAGCATGAACTTGCCTATATGCTAATGTTCTAGAACATGAGTAAAATCCAAGTTCAATACTACAACTCCTTATCACATGCATAACTTCCAGTGACAGTTATATGAAAAAAATGTAACTCCCAAACGATTGTGGAAGTTATCCTTGAACCCTCAAATCTCCTCAAATATAGGGGAGGTTACAAGTCTAATAACCGTTTCTAGAACGCACTATATAAACGCTCATTCAAACCAGATAAAGGTACGTTTTTACAATTCCAGAAAAGTTAGAACTCCGAAATTTAAGAGAGAAAACTAACTTTAGCATCGAAGGGTTCTTGGCGGCAACCCCGGTCACCTTTGATCATTGTTCTTTCTTTTTCAAGCCTTCATGACAGTCACCACACCTTTGAAATCTAAAACATCCAGTCTACTGATTTTCTTTCCATCATGAGTTGGGGCCGTTTGTGGGGATAGTGTTCTTTTCGTTCGATTATTTGTTTTCAACGATTTGCCTTTTCCAAAAAAAAGACTGTATGGTTCGGACAAGATCAAGGGCTACTAGCCCAGGCCACTAGGAGAGTAGGGATGCTTCTAGTAATCCCTACCGTGATCGCCAGTCAATACCTGTCATGCAACCGTCTTCCATTCAACATATACAGCCCATGGCTGCTGCTATGGCGAAACTAACCCATCAGAACCAAGAGTTGAATGGGGAGACCAATTTAAGGAGGCAGCACCATGAAAGACATCCGAAAGGGCAAGCCAAAAGTTAGGAAGGCAGAGCAGAAAACGTTGAGTCCGAGAATTAGTCAAGGGGTACTACTTTAAGAAGAGTGCCACACTTGGAGGGAGAGATGGACCAGATGAGGAAAGCTATGGATGAAATGAAGGAGAATATGAGACGGACAAACCCCGTGGATGACTTAGTCCACTGAACGGATTCCCCTTTTTCGGTTTCCCATCAATAGTCATCCCCTACCCCCAAAATTCAAAATGCCTTCCTTGGATTCGTATGATGGAACTCGTGACCCATGTGATCATATCGCTACCTTCAAGACTACCATACACCTTCAAGTGGTTCCGGACAAGATTATATGCAGAGCATTCCCTACCACCCTTAAGGGACCAGCATGGGTGTGGTTTAGTAAAATACCCCCAAACTCTGTAGGCTCATTCGAGGAGTTGAGTAAGTTGTTCGTCAATAATTTTATTGGAGGACAACGCCACAAGCGTTCCTCTTCTAGTTTGCTAACTATAGAGTAAGGAGAAAATGAGAGTTTGTGGTCTTTCATTACCCAATTCAATAGAGAAGCCTTAACGGTGGATGAGATGGACGACAAGTTGTTATTGGCCTCCTTCCATAATGGGGTCAACTCTGACTTGTTCATTCATTAGCTTTATGAGCGAGAACCACAAACTATGGCCGAACTCGTCCATTCGACCCAAAATTTCATGAATGCTTAGGATGCGATCATAGCCAAGAAGAGGAAAAGAGCAGAGCATTCAGAAGAGGGTCATTCGCATCATCCAAATTAGGGTCCTCGTCCCAAGAAGGCTCGAGCAGAATAGAAAAATAATAGAAATGGTAAGAAGGCAAGCTTTTCAGCGAGAAATCAGCAATACACTCCCTTGAATACACCACTAGAGCAAGTGCTTATGCAAATCAAGGACGATCCGTCCTTGAAGTGGCCAGAGAAAATGAAAGGAGATTCTAACAAGCGCAATAGGAACAAGTATTGTCGCTTTCACAAAGACCATGGGCATGACACGGATGAGTGTTTTGATTTAAAGCAGCAGATAGAGAATCTTATCAGATAAGGAAAGTTGAGGAATTTCCTTAGATGAGACCATAAGGACGAGAAGCTAAAGGCCAAGGTGGAGGAGTCATCACGACCATCACTTGGAGAAATAAGAGTCATTATAGGAGAAACCTCTGCAGCCCAGTCTTCCAAATTAAGGAAGACATACCTGAAGATGGTACAAAACGTCCAGCTGTCTGGACGATCTCCCAGGATGAAGAAAGCTAATGAGCAAGCCATCCCGTTCATGAACGAGGATGTTGAAAGAGTTCACCACCCACACTATAACGCGATCATCATTACCTAGCTCATTGTCGATTATACGACTAAAAGGGTGTTGGTAGACAATGGCAGCTCGGCCAACATACTGTATTACCCCCACCTTCCAATAAATAAGGCTAGGATGAGATCAACTCTAACTAGTGAATTCACCATTAGTAGGATTTGGAGGAATGAAGGTGCAGCTTATGGGCACCATTGCATTACCTGTAGTAGTTGGAGTGTACCCACAACAAATAACCAAAGAGGTAAACTTTCTTTTTGTTGATTGTTCATCTTCATATAATGTTATCATTGGAAGGCCGACTTTGAACAGTTGGAAGGCGATAACCTCTACCTACCATTTTTCAGTCAAATTCCCAACCGAGCATGGAGTGGGTCAAGTATAGGAAGATCAGTTAGCCTCCAGAGAGTGCTACTTAGCCATATTGGCAATGGACGAGCATGTGCAGACAATGAGCATAGACGAGAGAAGGATTATTGCGGAGCCTATTGAGATGTTAGAGGATGTCCCATTGGATGAGAATAGCCCCGAGAAGTTTACTATAATTGGGGCGAGTATGGAAAGGGAGACAAAGCATACTCTGGTCTAGTTTTTGTAAAAAAGCCTAATGTCTTCGCATAGAGTCATAAGAACATGCCGGGTATTGACCTAAGTGTCATTACCCATCATCTGAACATGTATCCTTACTCCAAACCTGTACGTCAGAAGAAGAGGGTTTTTGCTCCAGAACAAGACAATGCCATCAAAGAAGAGGTCCAAAAGTTGATTACCGCAGAGTTTATCCAAAAAGTTTATTATCCGAACTGGTTAACAAATGTGGTTATGGTTAAGAAGGCTAATGGCAAGAGGAGGATGTGCATGGACTTTACTGATTTAAACAAGGCTTGCCCCAAGGACAGTTATCCATTGTCACGCATCGACCAATTGGTGGATTCGACAGCAGGTCACAAACTACTGAGTTTCATGGACGCCTTTTCAGTATACAATCAAATAAGGATGGACGAGGTAGATCAAGAGAAGTCCTCTTTCATTACTAGCTAGGGATTATTTTGCTACAAGGTAATGCCTTTCGGTTTAAAGAACGCAGGGGCGACTTACCAAAGACTGGCTAACCACATGTTCCATCCTTAAATCGGATGGAATGTGGATGTTTATGTAGATGATATGTTGGTAAAAAGTTTGGATAAAGGGAAGCATCTGGACGACCTTCAAGAAACCTTTAATACACTCCGACGATATAACATGAAATTGAATCCAAGCAAGTGTGCTTTTGGAGTTTCGTTAGGGAAGTTTTTGGGGTTCATGGTTTCACATAGAGGAATTGAGGCTAATCCCGACAAAATCCAGAAGATACTAAATATGGAACTACAGAAGAACATCAAAGAAGTCTAGTCTCTTACCAGACGAGTTGCTGAACTTAACAGGTTTGTATCAAAAGCTACTGACAAATGTTTACTGATAGGCCAAAAATGTATTGACTCCTTGTGATAGATTAATTAATTCATTAGCCTAGTTTAATTAATTAACCAATTTAACATGAAATCGCGTGGTAGCACAAACAAATCACCAATAAACTAAAGTGCAGCTGAAAATAAATTTAACATGGTGATTTGTTTACAAATAGGGAAAACCTCCAAGGCAAAAACTTCACCGGGTGATTTTAAGGTCACTACTCCCGAGAATCTACTATTTTCACAACAAGCGGTTACAAGTAAAGGAACCCCAATACCTTATACCAACCTACAGTTAAACCCTTACCTCAATACCTAATTGGACTTGTTCTGTAGTGACAATCTCTCATTTTCAATGCACGGCTCCCAGTACGTGACTAACCAATTGCGCAGATTCCAGTACTCGACTTCAATCACCAACTTGAGAAAGATGTTGGCTGCAAAGTTCTTCAGTTCATCCTCACAATGAAGAAAAAGAAGATGCTTGGTTATAAAACCCTATGGTGCAAAGACACAACAGCTTCTTCACAAAGAGATAAACTAAGGCAAACTTTGTCTTCGGTCACAATTGCTTGAACAAACTTTGCTCAATGCTTGAGCAACTTGTGTCTACTTTGACGACACTTGAAATAATCATTTTAGATGTCTAGGGTTAGAGAAAAGAAGGCCCAAAGACATATCCATGGATTGGAATCAAAACAAATCTGAAAAACTATTTTTCTGAAAAACTGTTTTTCTTAAACCTCAACAGCTAGAGGTGTCAAGATGCTATCGAGCAGTTGTCGAGCCTTTGGGCTAGAACAGCTTATTAAAGCTCGATAGATGAAGCTGTCGAGCCAGCTGTCGAGCTTTAATGACAGGCACTTCTTCAACTTGTTTCTTGGACAGATTTGTATGGCTTTAACACTTGATCTTGAAACAAGGTTTCTTAACGCATTAAACACATCCTAGATCTATCCAAATACAAGTAAAATACGTTTTGTCAAAAGATTAACCAATTACATAAAAGAACAACATATAGTCTTAACAAATGAACCACATATGTCCTAACATTTACCATTCTTTAAAGTCCTCAAGAAGACATTTGAGCGGACGGACAAGTGTCAGAAGGCCTTCCAAGACCTGAAGGCTTACCTCACGACCGCACAGTTACTAAGCCCATCTGTACCTAGTGAGGAATTATATTTGTATTTGGCAGTGTCCCCACACATAGTAAGCTCAGCGTTGGTTAGAGAAGAAGGGCGGATTCAGAAACCAGTTTACTATATGAGCCGGGCACTTAGAGGGGCAGAAGGACGATATCTGATGATGGAGAAGCTAGCCTTTACTTTGATCAGGGCTACTAGGAAGTTAAGGCATTATTTTCAAGCTTATGTTATCAACGTACTAACAAATCATCCCCTAAAGAAGACAATGAATAAGTTGGAAGCCGCAGGAAGATTAATCCAATAGGCTGTTGAGCTTAGTGAGTTTGATGTCAGGTACCAACTAAGGAGCTTGATAAAAGCACAAGCATTAGCAGACTTCATCGCGGAGTTCACTCAGAGTCAAGACGAGCTAGATGAAGGATCTCAAAGGTGGATTATTAATGTAGATGGATCGTCCACACTATATGTAGGGGGGATTGGAGTTGTACTAAAGTCCCTAGAGGGTGACAAGTTGGAGTACACAGCCCATTTCTAGGAAGTTGAGGCATTATTTTCAAGCTTATGTTATCAACGTACTAACAGATCATCCCTTAAAGAAGGAAATGAATAAGTTGGAAGCCACAGGAAGACTTATCCAATAAGCTGTTGAGCTTAGTGAGTTTGATGTCAGGTACCAACTAAGGAGCGTGATAAAAGCACAAGCATTAATAGACTTCATCGCAGAGTTCACTCTCGGTCAAGACGAGCTAGATGAAGGGTCTCAAAGGTGGATTATTAATGTAGACGGATAGTCCACACTATACGCAGGGGGGATTGGAGTCATACTAAAGTCCTCAGAGGGTGATAAGTTGGAGTACGCAGCCCGTTTCTAGGAAGTTGAGGCATTATTTTCAAGCTTATGTTATCAACGTACTAACAGATCATCCCCTAAAGAAGGCAATGAATAAGTTGGAAGCCGCAGGAAGATTAATCCAATGGGCTTTTGAGCTTAATGAGTTTGATGTTAGGTACCAACCAAGGAGCGCGATAAAAGCACAAGCACTAGCAGACTTCATCGCGGAGTTCACTCCCGGTCAGGACGAGCTAGATGGAGGGTCTCAAAGATGGATTATTAATTTAGACAGATAGATAGTACACTATACGTAGGGGGGATTGGATTCATACTAAAGTCCCTAGAGGGTGACAAGTTGGAGTATGCAACCCGTCTCTAGGAAGTTGAGGCATTATTTTCAAGCTTATGTTATCAATGTACTAACAAATCATCCCCTAAAGAAGGTAATGAATAAGTTGGAAGCCACAAGAAGATTAATCCAATGGGCTACTGAGCTTAGTGAGTTTGATGTTAGGTACCAACCAAGGAGCGCAATAAAAGCACAAGCATTAGCAGACTTCATCGTGGAGTTCACTCCTGATCAGGACGAGCTAGATGAAGGGTCTCAAAGGTGGATTATTAATGTAGATGGATCGTCCATACTATACGTAAGGGAGATAGGAGTCATACTAAAGTCCTAGAGGGTGACAAGTTGGAGTACACAGTCCATTTATAGTTCCAAACCACCAACAATGAAATTGAGTATGAAGCTCTACTGAAAGGGCTGGAATTGGCTAAGTCCCTAAGGGCAGAATCAATAATAGTCAAAGGAGACTCACAGCTAGCCATCAATCAAGTGAATGAAATGTGTGATTCTAAGGAAGACCAGATGAAGAAATACCTCAACAAGGTGAAGCGGCTTGTCCAAAAGTTTAAAGAGGTGAGTTTTGTTCAACTCCCGAGAAAAGAAAATATGAAGCAGATGCCTTGGCAAGAGCAGCTTCGGCAGGAGGAGTTATGGACGAATATGAAAAAATCCAATACATGTCGAGTATAGATCATCTAGATATACAACAAATAGAAAGAGAAGAAAATTGGATGAGTCTAATAATAATCTATCTTAAGGATGGAAGGCTTCTAGAAGACAAAGACGAGGCTAGGAAGCTGAGAGTCAGGGTCGCTAAGTACGTTCTTATAAATGAAGTGCTATACAAGCGAGACTTATCTCAGCCATACCTAAGGTGCCTAGCTCCGGATGAGTCAAACTATGTGTTGAGGGAGGTCTATGAAGGAGCGTGTGGCAATCACTCGAGAGCAAGATCGCTCGTCCATAAAGTCGTCCGTGCAGGCTACCACTGGCCTACTATTCAAGCAGATGCTAAAGCTTATGTCAAGGTGTGTGACCAGTGTCAAGACTTCAGCAATGTTCCTAGATAGCTATCGGAGTACCAAACACCAATGATGGCCCCATGGCCCGATGCACAATGGGAACTGGATATCCTAGGTCCTTTCCTCCTAGGTCCTTTCCTCCTAGAAACTAGAAAAATGAAATTTTTGGTAGTAAGGATTGACTACTTTACCAAGTGGGTGGAGGTCGAACCTCTTGCAAAAATTTCTCAGCAAAATATTAAGAACTTTTTTTGGAAGAACATTCTATGTAGGTTCGAAGTACCTAGAGTACTGATATCTAATAATGGACGACAGTTTGACAACGCACCTTTTTGGGACTTTTGTGAACAATTTGGAATCAAAAATCACTATTCCTCACCCTCTCACCCACAAGTAAATGGAAAAGTAGAAGTAGCAAAACCAATCCCTGCTGAAGATTATCAAGACTCGGCTCAAGAGGGCAAAGGAGGTATGGCCAAAAGAGTTGCTAGGTGTTCTTTGGGCATACAAGACGACTGTGAGGACACTGAGAGGAGAAATCCCCTTCAAGCTAGCCTATGGAAGTGAAGCAGTCATACCTGCAGAAGTTCATATGGCTAATCATCGAGTGATGAAATATCATAAGAAAGAAAATGAGGAACAACTTTGTCTTGACCTCAATCTCATGATGAGGTAAGGATGGATGTGGAGCAAAGGACAATAAGATACAAGAATCTTATGGCTAGGTAGTATGATGCCATGGTAAAACCCAAGCATTTTAATGTTAGGCAACCAGGAACCTAGCTCATGGAAAATTAGGGCCCAATTGGGAAGGACCCTATAGGGTAATCAACTGCAAAAGACAAGGGCCGTACTACTTGGAAGCTCTGGACGGTCGGAAGTTGGAACATCCTTGGAAAGTGGAGCACCTGAGGAGGTACTATCAGTAATGAGCTTGGACAAAATTGACCAGGGACGAGGTTGCAACTATGGATGAAGTTACAGCTATAGTCTACGTGTTTACTCATGTTTACTATTGGTGTTTTTACTACTATTATGTGTTTTAAAAAATAAAAAGTGCATTAGTTCCTAAACTTTTGCACCATCTACAGACAAATTCGTAAAAGACAAGGTTGTGTACATAAGTATTTTAATTTCCTAAGGCACTAGCTTCTAAGCATGTGCCATATTTGTGAACGATGTTTATATAATAATATGGTTTAGATTTCCAATGTATTCAATGCATAAATCTAATTTCCATAATAGTACCCACAAGAAGGCTAAAGCCTAAGACGAATGAAAATCTTTAGACGCAGGGATGTAACGTTCATAAGCTTTCCTCGAAATAAGGATAGAGCAAAGAAAAATAAGCTAAGGCATACTCATCTGAAAAATAGACGGAGTAACTTATACTCATCCAAAGAAAATGATGAAAAGAAACTGTAAGCCTAACGCCCAAGTAGTGGATGAGAAAAAGCATACAGTGAGTATTAGAGTCCATGGACAAGCATCTCTCCAAGACGCTCCCGTGCTTTGGACGAGTCAAACACTAGAAACATCTTGACGAAAGATGAATGCCAATTACCCAGCCTATGGATGAGGAAAAGGACTAGCAAGATCATCATTGCCACTTCTCGGACGAGTTACACTTAAGAAAATTTAAATGGCAAACAAAAGGCCCATGCATAAGTGTGTCATCAATAAGAAAAACGTGTGGACGACCCTCCAACACTTAAAGTGGGCAGACTACTTAGAAGCCAATAACATTAATAATGAAAAGAGGATAGACTCGTCCATACAAGAACATTCAACGATGGGTAAAAATAAACATTCATCAAAGTTTAAAAAGGTAGATGACCACCATCCTAAAACCCTTACAAAGTAAGCCTTAAAAGGCAATTGTTAATAAACTCATCTAAAGCACTCTAGATGAGTGAAATGTGCTCAAATAAATTTTAAAAATGGTCCAAAAACAATGGACCAAACAAAAAAAAGACACTTGAATAAGCAAAATATTAAAGTCTCATCTTCAAGTAGGAGGGGTGTCAACATTGGGGTCGTCCTGAGGTAGCTGTGTAATGGCATCATCCTCTACATTGATGTTTTCTGAACTCGTCTGGAGGAGGGAGCTTGTAGCAACCCCACCAAGGTTGAGTTCGATAGAATTGAAGTCAATCTCAGGGAATTTCTCCATGGCATCCATCCTGAAATCTTCAAACCCAGCTGCATAGTTAGTATCCATTAAATCGGTGAATTGTTTGCACGCCTTAAACTCTGCAATTGCGTCTCCTTTAGCTTTTTCAAGAAGGGCATTTGAAAACCAGATGAGAAAAATGAAAAACAAGGCTACCCATTCGTAAACCCAGATGAGAAAAATGAAAAACAAGATACCAATTCCCCTTTGCCTCGTGCCCTGGCCATAGACAGAGGCGACAATAAGAGTATGAGACGACAATGAGAGAATGAGGCAGGAATGAGAGAATGAGGCAGGAATGAGAGCATGAGGCACATCAGCCCACCTAATTTTTAGATAATCTTTTTTTTTTTTTTTTTTTTTAACTTTAAACTTATATCCTTCATTTTTTTTGGATATATATATATATATATCTATTGAGTAGAATCTACCGCTCAAATCTTCGGTCTAGACTTCCTTGGTTTGCACGCCTTAAACTCTACAATTGAGTCTCCTTTAGCTTTTTCAAGAAGGGCATTTTGTAGCCCCTTTGCCTCGTCCTTGGCCTTAGCAGCCACATCAGCCCACCTTTTAGACTCGTCCTTCACCTTTTGGACCTTCTTCTCTAGTAGAATCCTCATCTTGTCTAGCTCAGTTACCTGCCTGGACGTGGCGATGAACTTAGACATTGCCTGCATAAATTAAATTTTTATTACAATATATACATGTGTATTGTTGACAGGACAAGGCATACATATTTAAAGAGTATCTACCTTAAAAAGGTCATGAACACCAGAGTGCTCGAAATCCTTCAAAGACATGTCATAACATGCCATCACATCCTCATCCATCACAACCTTCTCAAACCTTTCCTAAGCCAAGTCCTCATTTCCAAGAAGGTTTTGAGGCACCTGTTAAGAAGGTTGAAACGAGGTAGGCGCATCAACCCTGGACAGGATTTACACAGACAGGGGATCCATAGGTTTTGAATCAACATCCAGAATCTAGACGGGATGACCCCAAGGGAGGAGGAAAGGATTGGGTTGGGCGTCTTAAGGCTTGGACGACCTATGCTTAGCTTTTTTCTCTTTACGCCTGCTTGGAAGGTTCCCCAAGTCAACTCCTTATGACAAGCTTTTTCTTTTATCACCAGTGGATAGACAAGGCTGGGATGGCACCCCCTGCCCAGTGGCCTCGTCTACAACTTCTTTGCCCTTATTCTCCTTCATCATCGCCATTCTTGAGAAGAAAGACGCCAGTTACGAAAATAAAATAAAAATTAAAATTAAAAAAAAAAAAAAAGGAGAGAAAAGAAGAGAAATGAGAACTTACGTCTACGAACAGTAAGCTCGTGGGCAATATTTTCAGCAGATGGCTCTGGACCTAACCCCCAAGTGGCAAGACGTTGAAGACTTACCAAAGAATGGAAAGTCCTGTCAATCTATAGACACGCCTTCTGGACTCGTTCAAGATAGAACCTGTTCAAATGAGACCATCTAACACCTGGGAAAAAAAAAATAGACAACTACAATCAAGAATAAATAACAAATGATAAAATGACAACCACAAATGTACCTTCAGAATGAAGGTTCCCTAACTCTCTTGTGTAGGGCGTACAGCCCAAAAACCAGAGATAAATAAGAACTCCGTCTTCCATTTCCTATCTGAGGTGACTAAGGACTTTATTAGCCTATATCTCTCCCTCTGGCTATGAACTGATAGAAGCCAAGGGATTGGTTAATCTCGGAGGGCTTATACTAGAAGAGGAACTCGTCCACAGTAAGACGACAATCCTCCTCAAACACCTCCCTCCACAAAACTTGCATAGCGACAATTAGCCTCCATGCGTTGGGGTTAAGTTGACATATACGTAAACCCAACCTAGTAAGCAACTCTCTAGCAAAGGCATTGAAGGGTAACCTCAAACCCCCCAGCCAAAATGGGGTTGACAACACCACTCCCTATGCACAAGAAACCTGGGATTCAAGTCTTCAGGAATTTGGTACCAAGTCTTAAGGACACCTAGTTTTTTCTCGTCTGTCTTAGAGGCAATCCCAATGGTGCAACTGTAAACTATCTCATCCTCGTCTTGAAGAGTAGACGAGGGAGCACTTGTACCAGCCCTAAACCCGGATTCAACCCTCGTCCTTAGTCCTTCCTGAAGTACCTCTAAGGGAACCCCAGGGACACTAGACGTATACTTGTCAGTAGTGTTTCCCTTATTGCTGTTATTGCAACTACTACTACTACTATCGCTAGAACCACTAAAACTACTAGGATCATAATACTCGTCTATGGCCTTATCAACGCTATTGCTAGACGAAGAAAGGACAACCTTAGACATTCTTTAAGAAAACTTAAAACTTGAGGAAGAGGATGGAGAAAATACTTGGATCTAGACAAAGGGAGACTATAGACGCAGAAAACTTCTAGACGAGGCGCTAAGACGAGGGAAGTCAAAGAAGAAAATCTGAGAAATGCAAAGGGTATGGAAGGAATTCCACTATTTGTAGGCATTGAAAAATGGTATCTCGAATTACGTGACCAACCAGGAAGCACCACGTAGCATTTCCCTTGAAAACTTGAATCGACGTGACAAATCGCTAATGAAATTGTGATGCATGGCACAACCTGAGACCATAGAACTCAGTTATTAAGATTGTGACACCTGGAGTAACGTATGATCACCAACATGAGGACACGCGTCCAGAGAACATCAGTAGATCCTCCAATGCTCTGGATAACCTTTTGGACAAAGGGGCAACTGATGGTGAATTGTAAATTTGACCAACTCCATCACATCCAAAGGAGCCATCTAGAACAGAAGATGCATCCCACGTAAGAAGGTTGTCCATGTAAGGATAACCGTTCGTGAGAAGGTTATCCATGTAAGTATAACCGTCCATGACAAGGTCATCTATAGAAGAATGACCTTCCGTGGTAACAAGGCACGCTCATTAAGGAGGCTCCTAGACGAGCCCTTGACACTTAGGAAAATTCTCAAGCATTAACTTGCCTACATGTTAATGTTCCAAGATGTGAGTAAAATCCAAGTTCAGTATTACAACTCCTTATCACATGCATAACTTCCAATGGCAGTTATATGAAAAAAAATGTAACTCCCAAACAGTTGTGGAAGTTATCCTTGAATCCTTAAATCTCCTCAAATATAGGAGAGGTTACAAATCTAATAACCGTTTCTAGGGCGCACTATGTAAACGCCCATTTAGACCAGACAAATGTACGTTTTTACAATTCCTGAAAAGTTGGAACTCCAAAATTTAAAAGAGAAAACTAACTTTGGCATCGAAGGGTTCTTGGCCGGCAACCCCAGCCGCCTTTGATCATTATTCTTTATTTTTCAGACCTTCAAGACAGTCACCACACTTTTGAAATCCGAAGCATCCAATCTACTGATTTTCTTTGCATCATTAGTTTTCGTTTAACGAGGAAAAGGCCATCATCCACGATCAATAGTGAAGCGTTACACAACAATAATTAGTCTCTTTACCGTTGGAAGAATGAAACCAGTAACACCTCACCCAGGCATTACAGGTACCACATTGAAAGCCACCATCAATACACCTCCAACGGCTAAGAGGAGAAAATAGGTTTATATTCTAAACCCTCAGACTGGAGAAGGGACGAAATTCTAACCCAGAATCTTTAACATTTGGCACTAAGCATTTCTTTCCCCCTCTCAATTATCTGACTTTACCATCGAAGGTTTTATGGCTAGCACCACACCGATGTTCTTTTATCTCATATTCTTGTAAGACTTTGAACAATCTTGGTCAGCTCTCCTTCTGGACGATCATTTAGACTGACGATCTCAGCATCATCAGTTTGGCGCCATCTATGGGAACAACACATTTTGGCACTTAATTTCAGAAGTGTAGTTCCATTCAATTCACAAAGTCCAGATAGAGTCCAACATTCCCCAAGATCCTACAGCGTTAGCCCTGCAAATCCAAGAACTCACAGCCAGTATGGAGGAGCTTACTAGACAAAACCAGGAAATGAGGTTGTGACTACAACAAAAGGACAATCATTCCGAGACCAACCAGGATGATGACGAAGATTGCCAAAGAAGGGACGACCATCGATAACCAGGAAATGAGGCTGCAACTATAGCAAGAGGATAATCATTCCCAAACCAACCAGGACGATGAAGGAGACAGCCAAAGAATGGATGACTGTCGACAACCAGCTATTCAAGAAGGTGCAAGCTTAGACCCTCTCTGAGAAATAAGAAGTGAGATGGACGAGTTGAGGAGCGCATTCAAGGAAAAAACTTATCGGAGCTTAGACCGAATGGTCAGGAAGACAAATTCACCCTTTAGCACGGCAGTCCTAGAATGCCCGATACTCTCAAAGTTTTGTCTACCACAACTTGAACCATTTGATGGATTGAAGGATCCCTTGGATCACCTCAACACTTTCAAGACAACTTTAGGCCTCTAATAGCCCCGTGACGAGATACTATGTCGTTCTTTTCCCACCATTCTCAAAGGAACAGCAAGGGAATGAATCACTAAGCTACCAACGTCATCCATTGACAATTTCGAGCAACTATGCAATTCTTTTCTTCATGACTTCGTCGGTGGACAGCGCCCGAAAAGGCCGGCAAACCATTTGCTTTCCGCCAGACAAGGAGAAAAAGAGACCCTAAGATCGTAAGTAACGCATTTCACTCGAGAAACTTTAGAGGTGGACGAAGCAGATGATAAAGTACAGCTGACAACCTCCAAAGTTCGATTGAAGTAGAGGAAGTTTGTGGTCTCTCTCATGAAGATTCCTCCTAAGATGATGGTAGAATTGCTCTTGAAGGCGCAGAAGTACATGAAGGTTGAAGACGCCTTGGCAGAGATAGAAGGGGTAGAGAAGCCCAAGGTGAAGAGAAAAGAGAAGGAGGACGACCAAAGAGGATGAAAAAGGGAACTAACAGATCGTCAAAATACTGAAGGGAATAGACGGAGAGATGACAAAATCCTCGGACGGTAAACTTCACTCCTTTAATTATGCCCATTAACCAAATTTTGGCATAAATTAAAGACGAACACTACCCCAAATGGCCTAGGCCATTACACCCGTCGCCCAATGTGTGTGACAAGAGAAAATACTGCCGTTTCCACAAGGATCACAGACATTACACAGAGGACTGCAGCGACCTGAAGGAGCAGATAGAAGAGCTCTTGCGAAAAGGGAAACTATAGAAGTTTGTAAAGAAGAGAGATTCTAGCAAATCTAGGGACAATAACAAGGGTCAACATGAGGCTTCTCCGAGGGACGAGGACCATATATCCCTTTATCCACAAAGTGCCATAGGGGAGATAAAGACAATCACAGGACTGTCCACAGAGGGATCATTCAAGTCCCTCAAGAAGTCATACCAGATGTAAGGATACCACCCCTGAAGCAAAGGTGGACGGACCAGGACATTTTTTTCTCAAAAGAAGACGCGAGAGGAGTGAAACAACCTCATGACAACCCATTGGTTATTATGCTCATGATTGAAGGATTTAATACCAGGAGGGTGTTGGTAGACAATAGGAGCTCAGCAGATATCATTTATCTCCTTGCCTTCCAGCAGTTAAAAGTAGACCCAAGAAGAATTGGTCCATTTGAATCCCTCCTCCTCAGTTTCAGTGGAGACAAGGTGTATCCGAGGGGAATAGTGACACTGACAGTCACGATTGGCTCATACCCCCTTTAGGTAACCAATCAACACAAATTTTTAGTAGTAGACTCACCATCATCCTACAATGTGATCATAAGAAGGCCTACCCTCAATCGTTGGAAAGCAGCCACCTCCACGTATTACCTGAAGGTGAAGTTCCCAACAGAAGAAGGGATTGAGGAAATAAAAGGAGACTAGGTGCTAGTGCAAGTATGCTACCAGGTAGTGTTGGCATCAAAATAAAACCATACATGGATAATTGAAGAAAAGACACCGAAAATTGCGGAGAAGATGGAGACGATTGAGTTGGTCGAAGGAGATCCCACAAAGATGACTCCGGTAGGGACGAGTCTGAACCCCTAAACGAAGAAGGAAATCATCAGCTTTCTAAAGGATAACCTAGACGTATTCGCATAGAGTCACAAAGATATGCCTGACATACCAGCAAATACCATTCAACACCACTTGAATGTAGATCCTGAAAAGAAACCCGCCAAATAGAGAAGAAAAGTCTTCACTCTTGAGCGAAACAAAGCAGTCATGGATGAGGTGAACAAGCTGCTCGCTGCTAACTTCATTAGGGAAATCTATTATCTCGAATGGTTGGCCAACATCATCATGGTCAAAAAGGCAAATGGGAAATGGAGAATGTGCGTGGACTTCACAGATTTGAATAGCGCTTACCCGAAGGATAGCTTCCCTCTACCAAAGATTGATCAGCTTGTGGACTCAACGGCCTGGCACAGGCTTCTTTCCTTTATGGATGCCTTCTTTGGATACAACCAAATACAGATGGCAAAGGAGGATCAAGAGAAGACTGCCTTTATCACTAACCAAGGACTATATTACTACAAGTTCATGCCTTTTGGGTTAAAGAACGCAGGGGTCATATACTAGAGACTGATAAACCAGATGTTCAGTAAGCAGATTGGAAGGAACATAGAAGTATATGTGGACGATATGCTCATCAAAACCAAGGAAGAGGAGGATCACCTAGACGATCTCAAGGAAACGTTCTACACACTCAGGCAATATAGTATGAAGTTGAACCTGGCCAAATGCGCCTTTGAGGTCTCCTCTGAAAAATTCCTTGACTTCATGGTATCACAAGAAGGAATAGAAACAAATCCAGAAAAGGTGAGAGCCATCCTCGAGATGTCCTCCCCAAAGACGATTAAAGAAGTGCAATCCCTCACGGGAAAGGTGGCAGCCTTCAACAAGTTCGTCTCCAAAGCAACAGACAAATGCCTTTCTTTCTTCAAGACCTAAAAGAAGGCTTTCATCTGGATAAACAAGTGTGAAGCAGCATTCCAAGAGCTAAAGTGCTACCTAAGCAACCCCCCACTCTTGAGTCCGTCCAAGGAAGGAGAAGACTTGTTCCTATACTTAGCTGTGTCCGCAATTGCGATAAGCACGGCCTTGACTAGGGAAGAAAATAGGATACAGCACCCGATGTATTACATCAGCCAGGCTTTCCAAGGAGTTGAAGCCCGATACCCATAAATATAGAAGATCACATTCACCCTGATAATGGCCTCCAAAAAGCTTCGTCTGTACTTTCAGGCTAACTCGATCATAGTAATGACAGATCAATCCATTAAGAAAGTAATGAATAAACCTAAGGCTGGTGGATAAATGTTACAGTGGGCCATTGAGCTTAGTCAGTTTGACATAAAGTATTAACCCCGAACGGCCATAAAAGCCCAAGCACTAGTAGACTTCATAGCCAAGTTCACCTCCCCCAAACACAAAGATAGCCAAGAAGAATCAGCTCTCTAGACGATACATATAGACGAGTCATCACTCAGAAGAGAGGAGGAGCAGGTGTCGTCATCACCTCTCTAAAAAGGGACACTTTGAAATATGGAATTCAACTTAACTTCCCTATAACCATTGACGAAGCAGAGTACGAGGCCATATTGACAGGGCTAAAGATTGCCCAGGCACTTAGGGTAAGAACCGCCTTGCTAAAAAGCGACTCATAGCTCATCATAGGGTAGGTCAATGGGGAATTTGAGGCAAATGAATCAAGGATGCAAAGATATCTAAAGTTGACAAATCAATCAATTGGCAGGTTTGATCGGGTGAAATTTGCTTAAGTCCCAAGGGATCAAAATGCTGAAGCTGACAAAATGGCTAGGAATGCGTTGTTAGATGACCAAATAAAGATGACTGATTGGAAGCTAGAGGAACAGAAGTCCCCCAACATTAAGGAATTCCAAACATTTTGTGTCCACACCAGTACAAGTTGGACGAATCCCATCCTATCCTACCTCAAGGACGGACGATTACCTCCCAATCCTGAAGAAGCCAAGAAGGTCAAGAAATGAGGGGCCAAATTCATTATGCTCAACGACGAACTATACAAAAGGGGTTTCTCACAACCTTACCTGAAATGCATTGAGGAAGAAGAAGCCAAGTACATATTGGAAGAAATTCATGAAGGCATCTGTGGTGACCACACGGGGGCAAAGTCTCTTGTAAGGAAGATTATGAGAATGGGATATTTTTGGCCGACAATGCAACAAGACGCCGCATATTTCGTCAAGAAATGTGACAGCTGCCAAAGGTATGGGAACGTCCAAAGAATCCTAGTGGAAAAGATAACTGCCATCACTTCGCCCGAGTCGTTCGCACAATGGGGGATTGACATCATAGGGCTCTTACCACAAGAAAAGAAGCAAGTAAAATTCTCACTCGTCGCTATTGAGTACTTCATGAAGTGGGTGGAGACAAAAGTGCTTGCCATGATCACATAAGCAAAGGTACGAAGTTTTGTGTAGAGAAATATTGTGTGCAAGTTCGAGATCCCATAGGCGATCATCTCGAATAATGGTCGCCAATTCAACAATCAAGGATTCAGATCATTCTACTCAAATCTCGGCATCAAGAATAAATACTCATCCCTAGGACAACCCCAAGCCAATGGGCAGACCGAAGTAACGAATCGAACATTACTGAAAATCATCAAGGCCCGATTAGTAGAGGCAAAGAGAACATGGCCTGAGGAGTTACCAAGCGTTTTATGGGCCTATAGAACCACAGCAAGAACCACAGCAAGAACCCCAACAAGAGAGACACCCTTCAACCTGACATATGGCATAGAGGCAGTCATCCTTGTCAAAATAAGACTCACCAGCCTTAAGAAGGAGTTCTTTGACGAACGCAGCAACAACGACTAATTGAAGCTGAACTTGGATTGTTTGTATGAAGTCAGAGACCAAGCCTCTCAAAGAATGGCCAAGTACCAGCAGAAGATGGCCAAGTACTACAACCAAAGGGTAAAGCTCAAACAGTTCAACATTAGAGACCTTGTCTTACAAAAAGTGACACCTACAACAAAGGATCCAATACAAGGAAAATTAGGGCCAACATGGGAAGGACCATATAAAGTCGTCCACTACTCTCGACGTGGAAGCTATCACTTAGAAGATCTAGATGGGAACAAGTTGCCTTGTCCATGGAATGTTGAACATCTAAAAAGGTATTACAAGAAGGAATTTTATCCCGTTTGCAAGCAATCAGTGATACCTAATGTCTTTTTCTTTCAAGAAGATCAATAAATTCATTATCCAGTGTTTAACACATTCTTCCTAACTTTTTCCCTCATGTCTGAACTAAATCACCAACGGGATACAAAAATTCCCAACAAAGTTAAAACGATAAGATTCCTCAACAGGATGCAAATCATTTTAATAAGAAAAGACGATAAGATTCCTTAAATGGATGTACATCATCCACACAAAGAAAAGACAATAAAATTCCTTAAATGAATTTACATCGTCCACACCAAGTAAAGACGATAAAATTCCTAGAATGGATCTGAATCATCCCTAACCAAGTTAAAATGATAAATTTCCTCAAGAGGACATAAATCATTTTAACTAGAAAAATGGATAAGATTCCTTAAATGGATGTACATCGTCCACACCCAGCAAAGACGACAAGATTCCTTAAATGGATGTACGCCATCCACACCATTTAATGGCAATAAGGTTCTTTTAACAGGTGAACATCATTCCCACTAAGTGGAGATGATAAGATTCCTCAAAAAAGATGTGACTTGTATAAAGCCCAAGACCTTGAATGGGTGAAAATCGTGTAACTAGAAACTAAGGCCAAGGCAATAGAACGGCAAAGTAAAATTCATAAGTGGGCAAAAATTTTCTAAGTCCTAAGACAGACGAAGAGCATGCCCCAGCAAAGCAAATCATAGCAAAACAAGAAATGTAAACCATTCATAAACCATATGAACGCAAAGGAAGTAAACACACACACAAACATATATATATATATATATATGAAAAGGTTGTAAATTTTTCAATAGCCCTAAAACATGCAGGACACCAAAAAAAAAAAAAAAAAAAAAACAAAACAAAAGAGAAAAGAAAAAGGAAACAGGTGAAAGCATCATGCTGTAGGAGCGTCATTTCCATCTTTTTCATGCTCTCGCCAATAACTACAGTAGCCTAGGTGGCCTATGCCGCCTCGTCTACCTCAATTTCTGTATCAATCGCTCTGAAGTCCAAATCCTCCAGGTCTGTCGCTGGCCCATGCTTTACCAGGTACCTTCTCAGCAGTTCAAAACCCTTGAAGTACCAGCCAAATAGAATGGCATTGTACTCATCCGTAAGTTGAAAGGCATGGACAGCCTTGGCAATAGCACTCTTCATCTTCTGGTTAATAGTTGCGAGTTGCTCGTCCTTCTGTTTCACCAATAGTTTCTCCACACTCAGCTACTCAGATAAGGTCTTGATCTTTTCCTTGGAAGTGTTGTTGGTGTCCATCACCGCTATCAAGTCCTTTCTTAAACCAGAAGCTTTAGCCTCCAATGCCTCCATCCATCACCGGCTTTCTCCTCATTTTCCAAGTATTGGGAGGTGATGTGCATCGCCTCCCCCAACACCTGGCAACCAAAATCTCACAATAGTTAAGACCAGCTAAAATAATTGAAGCTTAAGGATGAAAGAAAAGAAGAAAACTACCTGGATGAGTTTATGAACATGACAGTTAGCCATTTGAAATCTCCTTCAGCTCCTCGGGTGTCACGACCTCATTAGCCCGAGCCAAAGCTATCCCAGCATCTGCCCAGACACTGGCCCCCACCTTCCCTTTCCCTTTATCTCCTGTCTTACGCTTCTTCACATGAGGAGTAACCTCCTCGAGGGAAAAGTTCAAGGAAGCAGCCCTTCCTTCATCCAAGGCAGGGGTGGACGAACCCTTCTCTGCAACCTATTTCTCTTTTTCTTTCTCAACAACCTTCACCCTCCGCTGACCAATGCTAGAGAAGGGCTCATTCTTCTTTGACTTAATGTTAGCATATAGCTCCTGGTTGAACTTAGCGGTCATCTCTGCAAAAGAAGAGTAGCGACGGAGGAGTCAAAAAAAAAAAGGATAGGAAGAAAGACAATCCATTGTCGTCTTGAGATAACTTACTCTTCTTCTCTTCCTGACTAATGGCATGAAGGACATAGTGAGAAAGCTCCGATCCCAAACAGTGAAGAGATAAAGTCTGGGGGTCAACCAGCTCATCAAAATCTTCAATGGTGCTTGTGTATCTAATAGCTTCTCGAACACGCTCCTCGTACAGGTTATCTAACTCAAGATGCTCTTTAACTACAAGACAAAAAAAATACACTGGGTTAGAATGGACGATCAAAACAAGTAATAAATTGAAATAAATGCGTCACTTATGAGGCACACGCACCAAGTTAAGGGGTCTCCCACTGACGCAGTAGCCTAAGGATATCCCCCCAGAAGTCGTCAGAAAGGGTCTCCAAACCGTCACTTGACACAAAGAAATATCTAGACTTCCAATAACGAAAGGACGAGGGAAGATCGATAATGAGACGAGACCATCTATCCTAGGGAACAAGCTCATAATATCCAAACTCCTTAAATTCTTTTAGACAGTAAAGATAGACGAACTCATTTAGAGTGATCATATCCCCATCAACTATGGTCGACCAAATCACCATACAGAGATGATTCTCCACAAATTTGGCATAAGCTGTCCTGGAGCTATGTTCATATGATGTAGAAGTTCCATTATAAATGGATGGACGAGAAATCTGAGGCCACATAAGAACACAGCCTCACAAAAACAAACCTCACTATGGGCAAAAGCACATGATTTCTTGCCTTTTCTAGGAAGACGAACCCGGGTAACATTAGGGAATCGGAACCTGCCCCTAAACCTTCTAAAGGTATCCCCCTTCAAGGAGCACTCTTCTTTGAGAGCGTGAAACGCTTGAGGCAGAGCAGGAACAAAAGGATGAAAAGACGAGGGTACAAAAGAAGGCACAGAGGTAGTCGTGTCAATCTTAGCCCTAGTCATGCCAGCACTAGATGATAGGCCTATCTCTAAATCACTCGATCTAACCTCAGAACCTATGATTTCCCACCTTAAAGCCTCTCTCACAGACCCAAACCAATCCAAGGATTGGCGTAGCAATGAGTACAGATCACCCAACACTAGACTTAGACTACTATCGCCTAGAACAAAATCCCCAACCCGCAGGCAAAGATCACTGGAGGAACTTAAAAATGCACCTAAGAGAGCAAAAAAGAAGGCAATAGAGGGGAAAATGTGCCTAATTTCAGAATAATTAACCATCAAGGGAAGAACTAAAGCTCTAAAAGGAAAACGGAGCAATAGAAAAAGGAAGAAATAAAAACTTTAAAAGGAAAAAATGAGTAAAAAAGGGCGTACTTGAGAAGCTGTGAAGTCAAAGAGCAAAATTCATAAAGGAGGAAGGAAATGTTGTGAAGTCAAAAAACTAAACGCAGAGGAAAATTGAAGAAATGAGAGGAGAAAGGCAAGGGTTAAAAAGGTTTGCTCAAAAAATGCAGGAAAGCTAAAAGATCTCATCGGAAATAAGACCCCTCAGCCAGTCAGAACATGACACATGGCCACGATGCATGCCACGCCACCACTAAGCAATTAATGCGGGGGGTGGAACCCCAAGCACCATAACCCCAAAATAAAAAATAAATAAATAAATAAACAAAAACTCTCCATATTCTCATGATAATCCCAAAGTTGGACAACCTCGAAATAGGGGAGCAACTAATAGGCTCGCAACTAATAGGCTCAAGAATATCCTCGTCCAGGGAAAGAGGTAGAAGGCGAGTGTAGTCTCAATCTTCATCCAATATGGTTTCCATCTGAAGAGGAAAAGGCTATTCATCCACAATCAATAGCGAAATATTACACAACAATAATGAGTCTCTTTACCGTTGGAAGGATGAAAATCTTACCATTAACACCTCACCTAGGCATTACAGGTACCACATTGAAAGCCACGTACCATCAATACACCTCCAACAACTAGAAGGAGAAAACAGGTATATATACTAGAACCTTAGACTGGAGAAGGGAAAGAATTCTAACCTAAAATCCCTGACATTTTGGCACTAAGCATTTCTTTCCCCCTCTTAATTATCTGACTTTACTATCGGAGGTTCTGTGGCCGGCACCACATCGGTATTCTTTTATCTCATATTGTTGCAGGACTTTGAACAATCTTGGTCTGCTCTCCTTCTAGACAATCATTTAGACTGACGATCTCAGCATCATCAAAGCTTGTTACATCTAGTGTTACTTTCAGGTGAAGAATGAACAGGTTGCAATTTCTCTGGACTCACTTCTCAAACAAAGAGCTCATTCAAAGCACTTTATTATCGGAGTGTGCTAAACACTAAAACTTATTATTGCAAATTCTCTATTCTTAAAATTATACCCCCCACATCAAAATCGAATGGACCCTAACAAGACCAAGCAAATATATAATATCATTACTAGCCTCATCACACTGCTTCGCACGTGCGATAAGGGTTTTTTTTAAGGAAAAAAAAAAATTCTGTGCTTTTATTATATATATATATATATATATAATTTTTATTTTGTGAATCTAATTTATAAGTAGATAAAATAATTTGAAAATTAATAGGAGGGTGCTTTTTTTAGGGAAAAAAAAAAACTCTATGTTTTTATTTTATATATACTTTTGTGAATCTAATTTATAAATGGATAAAATAATTTGAAACAGGAGAGTAGTCCTATTTTTTAGGTAATATTTCAATGGAAGTTAGAGTTGCATTTTTACTAAATTATCCTTTAATTTTATCTCTACTTAAATATAGGGGTGTAAGGGCATTTTTAAACTAAAAAAATGATGAATAGTATAGAGTACTACTTTACTAGCAAGAGTTTAAAAATAGTAATATGGTTAATTTATTTGATTCAATAAAATTATTTATTTTTCTATGTATTGAGTGAGAGCAATGATTACTCCTCAACAACTACAATATTAATGTTTACTAAAAAAAAACACTATTAATGTGTCTTCCATAAATATGAGATCTATAATCTTTTAACAGTTTATTATGAATAAATTTATCTCCAACCATCCTATTGATTCGTAGTTGTGAAATTTACTTTTATTTTAAAAATCATGAGTGAAAGATGTATATAACTATATATTGTCGGACTGTGAGCTATGCCACTTAGTTGGTAATAAGGAGGATACCTTAATTCTTTTATGGTATTCGACATCGCACTTCACCAACTTATTTTTAGAGAGATTGTAGGAGGTTGAATTGTGGTCCCCCCAACAATCCCCTCTCACAATGACTTATCCAATTCAAACCCTTGACTTGATTTTGAAACCATTTGTTGGACTAGGAGCTATGCCACTCCACATCAAAACCAGTTGATGATGAGGAAGACATACAAATATTTAATAGCATCTGATATATATAGTGCCCCATAAACTTGTTTTAGAGTGGTTGTAGAGAGCGAATTGTAGTCCCCAACATATATATCTTTTGAAAATCTCATGTGAAGCAAATATTGGTTAACTATTAACCAAATATTCCCATGCCAAATAATTTTTTTATTATTTACGCAAGTCATTCCCATGCCAAATATTCATGAATGATTCGTAAAATATTATTTAGTTTCAGGAAAAAAAAAACAACAACGACGACGACGAACAAGCATGAAAAGAAATTATTATTATTTAATAAATAAAAAGAAGTTGCAAGAGTTTACGACATGAAACAAAAATAAATAGGTACAAAACATATCGTTTATTAATCAAATTGATTTGATAGATAAAAGTGGTAGGCCGTCTAATGATGAAGCTGAGCCAATTTTTAAACTTGAATTTGTTGAAATAGAAATATCCTTCCAAGGCCCCATTTCTTATTTTCTAACATATTCAAGTTCTACAAAATTCTGTTCAGCAGAAGAAACTTTTTGAACTCCCTCTAGCTCCATCATTATCTCTATCATCGAAGGTTGTTTCTTTCCATTCCAATGCAAACATCTTTTTGCAAGGTTTCATCTTTATTTCCACCCTCCTTTGCTTGAGTATCAAGTATATCAAACAGACGGTTCTCTTCTAATGAATGAATGAAGTATGTAGATATATTTCGACCTTCTTGTGATCTTGTTGAGGAAACAAGTTTTTCTCCAGTCAAAAGCTCAATAAGGACTACGCCAAAACTATATACATCACTCTTATCTGTAAATTGGCTTGTTTGAAAGTATTCTAGATCCAAATACCCAAAAGTACTAGATACTAGAGTGGTTAAATGAGTTTGGTCAATGGCCACTGATCTTGAAGTCCCGAAGTCTGCTACTTTTGCTCTATATTTGTCATCAAGGAGTATGTTTGAAGATTTTATGTCACGATGGTAAATGGGAAGTGAAGCTACTGAATGTAAGTAAGAAAGAGCTCCTGCAACTTCTGTGGCAATCCTTAAGCGCATGTCCCATATTAATAATGGAAACTCTTCATTTTTCCCATGAAGATACTGAAAAAGTGTGCCGTTGGGAATGTATTCATAAACTAATAAAGGAACTTCTGTCTCTAAACAACACCCGAGTAGTTTAACCACATTTCTATGGTTGATTTGTGTAAGAATGATAATCTCATTAACAAATTGTTCAAGATTTCCCTCATCCACTGTATTACAGTTTTTAACTGCCACAATTCTTCCATCTACTAGCATCCCTTTATAAACTATACCTTGTCCACCCTTAACAAGTATTCTGTTTTCATTAAAATGATCAGTTGCATTTTCCAACTCCTTTGAATTGAATAATTTTGTCTTTTGAACATTATTTTCATTTGAAAGTAATTGTTGTTGCAATAATAAACCACCATTTCTTTTGAAGAATTTTTGCTTGCGCATGATTTTGTTTCTTTTCTTTATCACTTTGTATAATGATCATGTAATAATGAGTAGAAACAATGCCCCAATGCTTGAACAAATAACTGCATATGTCAAGCAAATAAAACAGAAATATCACATCAACCTAAATGCGGGTTTCTAAAAATGTGACTAACTGTCAAATAGATTTGAACAAAATTACAATCAATTGGAAACATCTTTCCCATGATATAAAAGAAGTTACTAACATTTATTTTTTATATTAATATGTTCTCTCAATATCCCACAACTTTGGTTCCCTAAAAAAAAAAAAAAAAAATCCCACAACTAAAATAAGTGTTAGGTTTTAGTTATAACTTTATAACTTAACTGGTTACCACTTCCTGAATTTTCAAATAGAGAAATCTAGAGTTCAAATTTTTCTCCCTTATTGTAACTATCAAATTATGAAATATAAAAAAGTGTTAGCAACAATTTAATTTCTTAGGAAAAAGAAAATTTATTGTTACTTGATTTTTCAGGTAACATGTACAAGTACAACGGTCTATTGTGTTTTGAACTGCATGGAAAGGGGCTTCTGAGTTTGAGACATCTTGTTACCCAGCAAAAATTTCCCGTGCTGTTCTGCCTTAAATGAGATTTAAGCCTTTAACAAATAATATAATCGGTGAATTCTTTCTATAAATTCTTACAAAGTTTACACTTTTGTTTAATTTTAAAAGTTGAATTCTAGTGCTCATCCCTAAAATCAGCCTTCACTATTTCCTGGGATTAACAAAAATCCTTCACTGAGATCTCCTTCATGTTCTTCAATATTATAATACCTCCTCATCATCTCCTTTAATTTAACCAGTACTGTTAACGTATTTATCCATTTTTCTTAATCCCCTGTTTAGATTAACCTCTCACCCAATTCCCACTAATGTTAACTTCTTTCTTTTTTGAAGGAATAAAAATATATATATATATATATTGTTTTCACAATAATTGGAGGTAGGGAGATTTGAATCATGAATATGTCTCAATTAAAAATCTCAAAATTAATAAAAGAAAAGATGGATGGATGCTTATTCACTCATACAGAAAGAACCATAAAATCCACTAAAAAAATTACTAACACAAAAAAGAAATTCTAATGAGATTTTTTTTTTTTTTTTTTTTTTTTTTTTTTTGAGAATCATTCTAATGAGAATTAAATGGTAATTAGATATATATATATATATATATATATATATATATCACCATGGAGTTAATATAAATGTCATGAACTACTTTATGCATTTTTCCAAATTTATAAGGCATACCTAACGCGTTAATATATAAATATATATATATATATATATATATATATATATCAAAAAAAAATACCTAAAATGGCTGACTTCAATTGAGATTTCCGCTCGTGGCAAATGTGAGTGCCTTCTGTATTCTCACAAATTGAGCTGTTGCCGCATCTATGGAGTGTTATGTCTTTGCATTCATTTATATCTAATGGGATGACAAGCAAATTAATAAATTTATTAAAATCTTGTAGTCTTGTACACTTAGTTTGGTGATCACTAAAAAATATACGTCAAAGAAGTTACAAAAGGGATTAATCAAGCTCAAACAGCGTTAATACTAGAATAGTCTAGGCTCTTAAGTATTCTAGGTTGTGGCTAAAAACATAAACAGAAGCTAACCAAACAATATTATGGCTCAATCAAGAGGTAAGACCGTAAGAGCGAAGACACTGAGATGCAGAAGGGTGGTAGCAGCACTTATTAGAAAAAAACTGAGAGCTCCATTGGGGCCCTTGGAGGTAGAGGTGAAGGCTTTTGATGAAGTTTTGATCTTTGCAAACGATGTTGGGGTTTTAGAGGTCATTCTTCAGGGAGATTAATTTACAGGTTGACAAGGAAACCAACTAGTTCATTTGTTAGAAAATAAACGCTGAAGGTGTTGAACATTATGTAACTTGGATACAAGAGAACTCATGTTCCATAGAGGAGACTCTCTCAAATGATGTAATTCTTGTTTTCCATTGAATAAAGTCTCAATCTTTTTTCTTTTTTTTTAAACCCTAAAAAGGAGAAGTATACAAGTATATAAATAAAAACGAAAAATACTTATTATATTACTAGATTATTGGATTTTTTTTTTTTTTTTTGAGAATATGATTATTATATAATTGGAATTACATTGTTTAATTTAGATGAAATTTAAGTTAAAAAAATTAGAATATGTAGGGGTATTTTAATATAAATAAATAATTTTTTTTTGGTAAGAATAAATAGATATTTATATTCATAGTTTTATTGCTATAAAATTTATTATGGAATATTACCCCATTTAACTCAAATTGTTGTTAGAAAAACATTTGTGTCTCATCATCACATTTATAACCTGTTTTGTTATAATATTATGATTAAATTATTCTAATAACTTGCATGTATTTTATATCTATATTTTCCTCTTGAGAGGTGTACCTAGAAAGCCTTGTGAATGTACACACAAAAATATAAAATTTATAGATGAGAAATATATGTATAGTGTGTGAATATTTATGTTATCTTGTGGATAGATAATGATTTTTTGCTTTTGTTTTTGTTTTTGTGAAGCTTTTGCTCTATGGTGTTATGGTGTTGTGCATAATTATGGAGCTTGGGATATACTAGGTTATTGTATCTTGTGATTAACATGCTAGTAAACTTGTTGCACCGGTTAAAATCTATGTAGTATGTTCACTTGAGGTGGTGCACAATACTTTAAGGGAGCTCTTGGTTTGCCATGATGTTACATTACATTATAATATTACATTAATGTAATCTCAATACAATAATACAATATTACATTATTTTGGAAAGTGATATGATATATTTTGTAATTTTAGATTATGGTAGTGTTAGAAAAAAAAAAACCAAAAAAAACTTAATAACACATCATTGTAATGCGCATCACATCAATGACATATCACTGCATACTAAACGCCCCTTAAGAGAGTTAGAACTTTATGCCTTAGGCCCCTTAGTCAAGCCATTCTTCAGTGATACCTTCATTTTTTGTTGTTGACAGTTATGTATATCTTTTAATCTTATTATTACTATTAAATATTTACTTATCATATGTTATTTTTCATTTATAACAATTAAAATAATAAGTGAAATTTCATATAATTATCTTTGAGCTTGTTATATTATCTTGAATTATCGAAACACATTATTATATTTTAAATTGTGAAACCAATAGAATATATATTATTTTAATTTATAGATATGATAGAATTTTAAACTTTGACGTCCACTTTATAATGAATATTATTTATCAGTATACTTAAATACCAATTGATTTTTGGTATAGGAGGCATACCAACCAGTTTAGCTACTAAGCTCTTGGCAGAACTCCATTTCAAACTACAACATAATCATTAACTTAAGATGACAATATTAGAAGTTTGGTATAAACTTTAAAGATATAATTTAACATTTTTAAGATTTTAAGATTTTGTTGCTAGTTTTTCCTCTAAAAAAAGGATTTTGTTGCTAGTTATAGCACTACAGGTTCGCACAAAATATTATTTAGTGGAAATAGATGTCGAAAATTAATTTAATTATTAGAGTAATTTTTGGATGTTATAAATATATTTTAACTTGATTTATTTAATTAACTTTTTTAAATATTATTTCATAAATGATGATTAAATTAATAAGAAAATGTTATCAATTTATGATAAATATAACTTTAATATATGTATAATTTTTATAAAGTTTGTATATCTTACCATACATGATACAATTATAAAAAATCGATTCATTATATTAGTTTTCTTATTAATTTTTCCACGACAAGTTCCTAAAATCTCATTTATTGTTTAATTGAGCTAAATCTATTATCTAATTGAGCTAAATCTATTATCTAATTTTCTAGAAATTAAAAATCCTACTCTAACACAAATTCTATTTATCTTATTAATTTTTAGGATAGTTTAATCTAGGTAAAAATCTATGATCTAAGTTTTAAAAATATTTTATAAAAAAATTAAATTATATTCCAACTAAAATTCTATTACCAGAAACTATTTTAATCATCTGCAATAATTGTGTAAAAAAGTTTATAATAGATTTATCCAAAAAATTTTATAAAATATTCTATTACAAAAATTGTTTTTGCTTTTCTGAATCATTACTACCTAGAATAACAAATATAGACAATTTTTTTAATTGAAATGATTTCCTAATTTCAAGATCAATCAATGTATCTGTACTCTCAAACATACATAACGGGGATGGGGGAAACTATATATGGGTGTGTCAGATGTTCATGCGGTGTTGTAACTTTTTTTGTTGTTTTCTTTTCAGTGTGATGAAGATTGTGTTCCAATTCTATTTGCACCAAACGTTGCATACAAAGCAAGTGCCAGGTTTCTTTCAATACTGTGGACAGCGTGGAGACGTTTATTGCTGATATTTATAGTGGGATTGATACTGCCTCAAGTGTCTCAGCTCAAGCTTCCCAGAAATAAATTGGAGGATTTGTATAAGCAAGTAAATACGTCAGATCTATATTGTTTCGTTATGATGCAATTAGATTTTAAAGAGTTCATGATAGAGTTAAATTATAAAAAAATTCTGTTCCCTCACTTTTTTTTTTTTTTACCTTCACATTGTATATGTTTTTGGCCGTTTTACCATCTTTGTATATGTTTGTGTGTTATTTTTATTTAGTTATTTATTTAAATGTGTGTGTGTGTGTGTGTGTGTGTGTACTAGTCTCATTACCTGTGCTTTGTGCATGCAATGAAACGCTTTGTTATTTTTTATTTTGTTTCATAATGTTTAAAAGTAAGATAAAAACAAAGTCCTAATTTTTAGGATTTTCTCTATGTGAGTTTTCTTTTCTCTAATTAGTTATTTGTATGTGAGAAAAGAAAAGGCCTAAAACTTAGGAACTTTTTCAAAAATAGTAAATTATTCATTTAATCAATTTGTGTTTTTAAATTTAAAATTATTTAACTTAAAGATAGGGGTATTTTAGAGAGTTTAAGAATTTGTGTAAGTATATTTTAGTATTTCTCTAAAAAAAAAAAAACTATCCACTATTTTTTAGGGTAAGATAATTCAGAAGAATTATCAATGTTTCCTAAAAATGATGAAACCCAAATAGGAGAATCTTGTCATTAGTATACTAGACTCGTCACACACGCTTTGCACGTGCAATAATACTGTTTTTCATTTATTTATTTTTTTGGTTAAGTGATATTATGTTTAAAAGTGATATATTATATTTTTCTGTTAAAGAATGATGTCAAGTAACATAGACTAATGTTTAAAATTATCTCAAAAAAAAAAAACAAAAAGAATAATGTTAAAAAATGAGGCTAAATGGAAAAGTTAAAGAAAAAGCCTAAAACTTAAAAATAGAAAATTACTCTTTTAACCAGTTTGTATTTTTTAATTTAAAATTATTTAACTAAAAGATAAGAGTATTTTAGAGAGTTTAAGAATTTGTGTAAGGGTATTTAGTACTGAAACCCAAACAGGAAATCCTATTATTAATAGTATAGGCTAGCGTCATGACACTCACTTTGCTCGTGCAATGATGCTTTTTTTTTTATCTATTCTTTTGGGTTTAGTGTCATAATGTTTAAAGTGAGATAAAGATAGTTACCTAATTTTAAGGATCATTTTCTGATTTTATTTTTCTAATTAGTTATTTGTACATGAGTTAGTAATTGATATGAATGGAAGAAACTATTTGAAATTGAAAACTTTTAGTTTTTTTTTTTATATTGAAAATTTTAATTTGTTTTTCAACTCTCGCATAGAGACATTGGAATTCAAATAGAAGAAGTAATATTTTTAATATATATATATATAACCGTGTTTATATATATATATATATAAAGAAAGTGATAAGGTAACGTGGAATAAAATAATGTTTAAAAGTAAGATAGAAATAGTGTCCTTATTTTTAGGCAAAATTGAGAAAAGAAACAAAAAATCCTAAAACTTAGAAACAACAAATTACTCTTTTAACCAGTTTTTTTTTTATTTAAAATGATTTAATTAGAAGATATGGGTACTTTAGAGAGTTTAAGAATTTGTGTGAGGATATTTTAGCATGCAAAACGATGAAACCAAAATAGAGAGTCTTATTAGTATACTAGATTCATCATACACGTTTTACGCATGCAATAATACTCTTTTTTATTTATTTGCTTTTTTGGTTTAGTGTTATAATTTTTAAAAGTGAAATATATATAACCATTTGTATTTTTTTTTAAAGAGATAAGGTAACATGAAATAATGTTTAAAAATGATATAGAAATAGTGTCCTAAGTTTTAGGCTAAATGGAGAAGATAAAGCAAAAAACCTCAAACTTAAGAATAATAAATTACTCTTTTAACTAGTTTGTGTTTTAATGTGTGTGAGGGTATTTTAGTATGCAAAATATTGAAACCCAAATAGAGAATCTTGTCATTAATAATATAGAAGATATATATATATACACACACACACATTCTAGCCTTGTCACATGCGCTTCGTGCGTGCGTTGAGGCTTTTTACTTTTATCTTTTGGATTTACAAATTTTACTCATGGCAGATTTATTTTATTTCTTACTTTAAGAAGTAATTGTATTAATACTTGACTACTAATATGAGAGAGAAATGTGGAGGTAGGAAAAAAAATAGTTTAGTGATAAAAAATGGTACGTTTGTGAAAAAAAAATGTAGTTTTATTTTTTATATTTTTTAAAAAAGAAGAAGTTATACTAGTACTTGATAACTAATGTGAAAGAGAAATGCAGGGTGAGAGGAAAAACTGTTTTTCTTTTTTTAATTTTGCTAGAAATTAAGAGTTTTTAAATTACTAATTTTGCATGTCTAACCCTATAATTTAAGCCTTAGAAATAGATAAATTTGAGAGTATTTTAGGCATCTAAATTGACGATCACAAACAAGAGAAGCTTATTAAATAATATTTATATATGAGAAATATATATTTTTACAACAAATCCTATATATATTATTGTTGGAGCAAAAAAGTAATCTTAGTATTAGGTTCAAATTTAAACCAATAACAACTAACCACCTATGATTTGTTGTAAAAATGTTGTGGACGTAGCACCTCTCTTTATATATATATAAGAGGATTCTCCTTTTTCAACTGGACTTTTATGTGGTTCAAAAATACCCTCATTAATGGAGGGTAATTTCATTTAGAAATAGGGTCATAAATATTAAATAACGAATTTTATTTTAAATTCAAAAAGGGAATTCCTAAAATTTAGGATTTTTTTCCCTTCATATTCAAAAAAGAAACTAGCTTATCTCTAAAGTTTATCATTTTTATTTGTTTGAAAAATTAAAAAAATAAATAAATTATAATAAATGAAAATTATTAATATTTATCTAAAAAAACAAAAATGTCTCACACGCGTGCTTAGAGGCTAGTGTGTGTGTAGATCGAAGACTAGGCAAATGGTATATGACATAAAATAACTACTTTAAAATGGTCCACGAAAAAAAAAAAAAAAAAGAGGCATGTAATGCGGCGTAAAATTATAGCTGTGTATTTGAAGTTTACCTTGACATCCCAATCCCTTGGGAAGATAAGGATTTCCTTCGTATCCCGGAGCACAGACGCCAATAATGCCAAGAGGATTTATTTCGTATATGGCACCGTTACTCTGAAAATCACTTGTATTAATGGTCCAGTGATTTATCTGCCGGTCCAGGACCACAGGAACGTATTCCCAATATTGCACAAAAGAGGGATCTGGTTTGCTTTCCTTCAACCAATTTCGGTCTACTAGGAAGGCATATTTGCAAGGGTCGTATTCAGGCTTATAACGCCTGTGTCTTTCTATACTTCTGAAATCTGCGGCAAATTCTTGAAGGTATGAAGGGATATTCGTTGACTCGCAGCAGTTAAAACCCGAGCATCTAAGTCCACCACTCTCCTTCATGTTTGGAGTGCAATCAGATGTGCACCCAAATACTGTAGGAGCAATATTGGCTATTGTTGCAAAGTTGTCGCAACCAACCGCAATGAATGTATTATTAACCGTAGAGAAGGAAAAAGGACTTCCTGTGAAGTTCGTACGTCTATTACTTCTGGTGCTCGTAGTTGTAGACGAACATGACTCCGAATAGATGATTGGCAATTGGACTTGAACCGTAGGCCGGTCGAAGTGAAAGTTGAATGATTCAGAACGATAGGAACCCGAACCAATATTGATTTGCTGCACCTCCGTGTCAATACTAGTTAAGAAGGCACCACTTCCATTGCAAACAATTTCGAACGACTTGTCCAAGTAGCAATCAGGGCCGGTTCCAAACGGGTATGGAATTTCAAGATTTCCACACCTACTTTCACAATTGGGTTTTGCCATTGATGGTGCTGCTTCTGCAAGGGTTCTATATGTCAGCAGTAGGAGGAAAGTAATTCGCATGACAAATTGCACAGCCATTTCTCTGGGTGTCTTACAGTTCAACAAAGCAAACCAAATACCCACCATTTATAAATACCAGCACTGGACAAGATACTTTTCTGCACCTTCCGACTTCGTTCCTTTGTTTACTTGGAATTCTTAAATGAGCTTATGGACATAATCATTATTTTTTGTGTAGGCCGGTCTAAGTTACTTTTCTGCACCTTCCGATTTTGTCCCTTTGTTTACTTAGAATTCTTAAATGGCCTTACGGACATAATCATTATTTTTTGTGTAGGCCCGTACTGAACTCTAAAAATAGACTATGAACATAATCATTCAATTTTGTTCCTTTGTTTACATTGACTTTTTAAATGGACTTACGAACATAATTATTATTTCTTGTGTAGATGGGTATTGAACCCTAAATTTCTTATTTAATTATCAAAAATTTTATCAGTTGAGTTAATTAAAATTTATATATATGTATTTTCAATTGTTTGTTTATAGGTAAAATGTGATCAAACTTGTAAAATACTTTATGTTGACCATAGTGGCAAAGCCAAGAATTCTTCTTAGGAGGCCAAGCTAACTATAATTAATTTCTTTTTGTGTGTCAAATTAATAAAGTTCTATTTTATTTTGTAAATTAAATTCAAAATGCACGTATAATGTTCTAACCTTTCATAAATAAATAAAAAAGATATATAAATAAATGCAAGTTTTGCATGGGGGCCTTTTTCGATGCCCGGCCACATGTCGTCCGCTTAGAGGAGTGACCTTGCTAAGCCTGAGTCGTGTTTGGGGAGTTGCATTTAGAACTCAACATTAGGCCACGTGGTCCAATAACTACTAGCGTATTTTTAAGCTTACAAAACCATTAAAACCAAAGTCTAAGAATCATGATAATGGTTGAATAAATATATAATATGCGTTTGATATAATAGCTTTGATTAGTAGTTGTAATAGTAGTTGAAATAAAGTAATATGTATTTAAAGGTGAAGCAATCATGTACTCAACGACGTAAATTTAAAGATATGAAAGCAGAGTCACTTATTTTTTGCATGGTTTGTAGCTCCAGCTATATAGCATTAATGAGTTGATAGCATTCCAGAAGAATGACTTTAGTGGTGGAGAGGTAATTTGCCATAATAACTTCAAGATTGAAAGGGAAAAATGAGTACAAATGGAGGGAGAGAGAGTATGTCCAACTGTGCGTAGAGGCTAATTAAGCTTGTCCCTTTTATCACGCACTTAAATGAGTTTCTCCTTAACAATGCTCTTTTAATTGTTATGAAACTATGAATAGGATTGCCTTCCATGGGAAGGGCTTTTGTAAGACATATTTGTGTCTTCTAAGAGAAGGGTTTCATGTAAGATAGATTTGTATCTTCCATGAGAAGGGCTTGATATGAGGCATTGGTGCCTTCTAAGAGTAGGATTTTAGTATTAGAAGTTTATGCCTTCCATGTGAAGGGCTTTTATAAGAGAGGTGGAGAAGTGTATTGAGATGTGTTTATGGGTAGAAAAACAATAGAATTTCAGAGTCAGAAAGTATGAGAGTGGAGCTTATAAGAGTTGTGGTGTGTTATATGTAATGGTGTAATGAATGTGTATGGGATTGTGTGAGAGAAATGGAGAAAGAGATGTTTAGAGATATGGGCAACAAGATAAATGCATTTTGTAAATATGGAAAGTGAGAGAATGAGTATAAGAGAGTAATGGTGTTGTAGTGTGTTTAGCACTGCTACTAGGATTTTCTACTAGAGGATGGAATAGAGCTTATGAAGGACATTTATGAGTTAAGGGCTGAAGAGTTTAGTTCCTAATTTGGAAACTAAAAACTCAGGAGCTTAGAACTTCATTAAAAGCTCAAGAAGATAAGTAGAGGGGGAGAGAATAGAGAAGTTTATGAGAGAGTTGTTCTTCCCTCTTGGTCTATTTTAGTGTGTGGATGAGGGATTCTATTTATACCTGAGTTTAAGGGGGTATTTTAGCAAATAATCTCAGCCAAAATCTGTCTCAATCAGCAATGAATCTTCAGAAAATCCATCCTAGGATTTGGCCAAAAATGGTATGTTTAGCTTTAAGATATTCTTGCTATTTTAGGTAATAGCTGTTGGAGGAAAGAGTAGCAGGAAAGGAAGTATTTTAGCAAGAAAAAGATAGTTTCTTTAGTTGGTTTTGATTTTTAGCCAAATAAGGAAATTTTCTAATGTTACGACTGCTGAATCAACTGTCACAGCTATTCTGAAAAAGCTATCCCAGCTGTCACAACTGTCACAGCTGTCATAAGACAGCTATTGCTTGGGGCAAAAGCAGATGAGGTCAGCTGAGTGATTTCAGACTGTGCTGGAGAGGATATTCAGCATTTATTTCATGAATTTGGCTGAAAATTGTAAGATCTCTTTTAAAGGTATGTTGCCATTTTGGGTATAGCAGCTAGTTGTTAGGATTTCAGCATTAAATGACTGGTGATATCACTTTCAACCAGGTGTCAAGTGCTAAACACATTGCTAGTGTTTAGCTAGAAATGTTTCCTTTTTGGGTGTTTGTATTTTTGGTCCAAGATTCTATTACATCACATTTTTAGTAAGTAATAGAATGATTGATTGAAAATTAATGAAATTTTAGAGATTTTGTCAAGGTCTCATTGTGTTATGACTTAATTTTGGTGAGCAAGAAGAGCATTTAATGCTCTGCTCTAGTAGCTGGCAGAAGAATATTTGGTTGGATTGTGGCAGACAGCAGCTGGATATTATAGCTATCATGAGTATTCTATATATTTAGAGATTAAAGATAGCCAATCAGATTAAGCCATGTGTTTGAGTTGAATTTTAGCTAAAAGTAGTAATGTAGTTTATATAGAATAATATAATGAAGTTTCTAAATTTGTATTGGAACAGCTAGAGGTTGAATGAATAGTTATTTGGTCAGCATTTAAATGGTTCGAGATATTGAGTATTTGTCATATGATGAATATTAAGTTTTAGGCAGAAATCACTAAGAAGTTTTATCATCCTAAGTTCTATGTGATAAGAGATGCTTACCATATGTTACCCACTACACACGGACTCAACAGAGTTCAGGAAGTTGGAGAAGACACACCAAGCAACATGCTTATTTTATCAACTTTAAACCGCTAGAGCTTTACTGAACATACTTCTTGACCCTCCAAACCACGACTCCTAAAATTTTCCTAAAGAGACTCATGAGCTTAGATCATAATCCAAAGATGAAATGACATACCTTGGGTTTTGTTGTCATTTTGCATAAATATGGGCTTTTGTTGAAGAAGCCACTTGCCATGAGTGTAAGAGAGCTAATATGGGCCATGAGCTTTGATTCATTGCTTGAGCCCGATCTATATGTTAATGTTGATAATGTCGTGAGGTTATGATCCCAATTGATGAAGAGGAAATGTGGACCATGAATCTGCCTCTTAAAGTAAGGATCTTGTGAGTCATGTAAGCGCAATCCATGAGATATAAGCTTATTTTGGACTTTAAAGAAATTTACCCAAAAAATCAATAATATATTGATGTAGCGTGGGTTACCAACGAAGTACTGTCATGTGGGGCGAAAAAGGAGTCCTCAACAAGTTTCAAGTTTCTACTCTTTAGAAAAATAAAACATAAACAATGCATATTTCATAAATACTAAACTATATCCAGACAAATAAAACAAGAAAAAAATTGAGTAAATTAATAAAGTAAATACTATTATCATTAGAGGCTCTTCTTTTTTCTTTTCTTTTAAAAAAAAATAATAATAATTTGTATCTATTATAATTTGAAAATATTTTTTTTTCAAACAAATAAAAATGATAAACTTTAGAGATAAGCAGAAACTGTAATTTATTTTTTGAATGTGTGTTTTTTTTTTTTTTTGATAAGTAAGAATGATATATATACGAAATGCTACTCTATGCATGAAAAACATAGAGCAAACCCAGAAAGTACAAGGACTTGAATGTGTGTTTGAAAGTGGTATAATGACATAGAGAAAAGTTTGGATAGGAAAAATAAGAAGAACATGAGGGGAAAGAAGGCTAAGTTTAAGGAATTTTTTTTTTTTAATTTTTAATTGTTTTAAATTGGGGTGTTTTACTTTTATTTGGATGAAAAGGAATAAAAAAGATGAACTTGAAGGAAAAAAAAAAATCCTAATTTTAGGAGTTCTTTTTTTGAATTTATAATAAAAATTTGTTATTTAATATTTATGACCCTATTTTTAATAGAAGTTACCATTCATTGATGAGAAAATTTTTAAACCTCATAAAAGTCCAGTTCAAAGATGGTCCTCTTATAGATAGTGATGGTGCTTGAAAATCAGTAGGTTGAATGCTCTGGGCTTCAACGACGGTTGGTAGACCTGAAGAGGAAGAAAGAGACTAAAGAATGTGATTAGGGTGAATCGGCTAAGGACCCTCCGATAGCTAAGTCAGTTTTCTTTATAGAACACAAGTATAGTGAGTGGATGAATACTAGAACTTAACATGGTTGGATGAGGCTTGGTCCCTTTTATAGAGAGTTTGGAGTAGATCTACTTGTTAGGTGCCATTAACATTGCGAGAGATGTGTGAACTTAGCGAGGAGAGTGAAGCGAATTTCAGGGAATTCACCCCACATTCAGAGATGAGGGTTCGTGATCTAACCATTCAAGATTGTTGAAAATGTTCGTAAATTTACTAAGCGTTTATTGGTTGTCATACCCTCTCATGGTATGGATGACCATATTCTCTTTGGACAACTGGTGACATGCTTAGACGTCCTCATTATATGTTTGTGGTGCATATTCCTTTTTCCTCTTTTCTGAAGACCGTCTTGGATGTTACTGGTCTTGGATGACAATTACGAACGAAGACTACTTGTTGTTGATTACCATCAATTGCCCCTTGTCCATAGGTCGTTCATATCCTCGTCGTAGTTGCCTTGTGTTGCTTTTTCTAGGTTTCTCTAAAAAACATTTTACACATGGTGCTTTCTTATTCGTTGATGAGTCATACATATGGCGTCCAAAGATTTGATGAAATTAGAGGGTGTAGGTGTTACTACATGGCTTGATCATAACGGCCAGGAGGTTGCGCCACTTCGTTCTTTGGGAAAGTGGCCACGTGGCATCTTCTAGTTGGTTTGTGTCGTTTCAGTGACCCACCTAGTCACCAATAAATAGCTCAATTCCTCTCTTACCCTCTCACTTTTTGAATTTTCCTTTTTGACATCCTTGTCTTAGTTCGTCTTTTGCGCCTTGTCTAGAAGTCCACTTTCATCCTTAGTCTTCTTCATCTAGCATCAGGTATTATCTCCTTCTTGGTCTAAGGTTTTCTTCTTTGGAGCTTTCTTATTAAAGGCTGAGATTATAGTTTCTTCATTTAGTGATTGGGATGATAGGGAGATAGACGAGAATCATGATGATAGTGATAGTAATAGGGGTAGTAGTAGTAGTAGTGAGAGTGGTTCCATAGACGAGGTGTACTCGTCTGGGACTCCTAGGATTCCGTTAGAGGTTTTCTAGGAGGAAATGAGGAGAAGGGTAGCATCTAGATCGTCTGTTGGCCCGTCTACTACTCCTCCACCATCCACTCCCTCTCCTCCTCATCAAACAAAGGATGTTTTAGTGTGTTATGCCATGAACATTCCATCAACGATAGACGATACGAGGCTTCTTAAGCTTAAAGACAAATACCAAATTCCTGATGAAGTTCACACTCATCTTCCTACTTTAGGCGAGTGATGTCGTACTCCAAATTTTTCCTGGAATTGGCATATATGAAGCTTATCTCTTACGGGGTCTTAGGTTACCCTTAAACGCTTTTGCTAGAGAACTCCTCTATAGGTTAGGCATTGAACCAAACCAACTTAACCCCAATGGATGGATGATTATTATGGCAATGCTAGTGTTATGAAGGGAGGCTTTTGAGAAGAGCCATCCTCTTACTGTAGACGAGTTTTCATATTATTATAAACCCTCTAAAAAAACCAATCCCTAAGTTTTTATCAGTTTTCTACTAGGAGTTCTAGTTGTAGGATGATTAGGGCTCTTCCTTCATCTAATAGGTTATGGAAGAGATAATTTTTCTTTGTTTCTAGGTTCTACGCTAGTGACCTTGTTGAAGTAGGTAGGGATACATTCCCTCCTTATGTTGGTGACATGGGTCATCTACGCTCTGAGAGTATGTTGCTCACTCTAGCTAGTCTTAATTATCTTATCATCTTCGTTGAACTTTCTTTTCTTCTTTCAACTATAGCTCATCCTTCTTTGAGTGACTTTAACTTGTGTTGAGTCCAAAGGGTTCACTTCTTTGCTGACAGAGATTTTCATTCCTTGGTAACACTCCATCGTCTAGAGGCTTGGGGGCTTGGACTTTTTCCAACTGAAGAAGCTTTGGCTCACGAACTCACAACTCATTAACGTGAGTTTTTTCTTCTTCTCTTTTTTAATTATTTATTATATACATATATATATATATATATATATATATATATTTGTGTTGGGGGGGTTTCGTATAAGCTTTGACGATCCTTTTTCAGGAATGGCAACTATGAAGGAGAATAAGGAGAAAAAGCTTGCCAGTGGCAATGAGATCATCTAAAATGAAGACGTTCCTCCCCTTCAAGCTAGTCCAAATGTCTCAAAGATGTTAAAGCTTATGCCTCCCAACTCTTCAAAGAAGAGAACGGTTGTGTCCAAGACGATTGACACTGGGAACCTTCTTAGTCGTCGAGGCCACAAAAGGCCTAAGGTGGACACATCCATCCCTGCCAGGGCTCCAGTTGTCGAGCTCGACCCTTCTACTTTTTCTATTGCAAAAACTCCTCTCGAGGCTCCAACTTCTAAAGCTCCTTTTTCTTGTCCTGATCCAGAATCTTCTATAGTTCCTCTCATTGAAGATCCTGCTACTGCCTCTCACACCCTTCAAAGGAGTGAGAGCTTGGCCTGGAACAAGTTCAAGACGATGGTGAAGCAAAAGGACATCATGGCTTGCTATGACATGTCTATCAAGGAGTTTGAGCATTCCACCATCCTTGAATTGTTTAAGGTATTCTCCTTCATCTATAGCAACCTGCTAATTTAATTGCCAAGTCATATTTTAACTTTTTGTTTTACAGGTCATGTTCAGGTTTATGGCGGCGTCTAGACAAGCCATAGGCTTAGACAATGAGAAGATCAGGTTGGACGCCAAGATTCTTGCTATGGAGAGGGAGTCAAGCAAGCGAGCTAGGGAGAGGCTGAAGTTGGAGGACAAAGTAAAGCACCTGGAGTTTGAGGTGAAAGAGTTGAAAAACTTCTAGGATAGATATCATCAAAAAGGAGTCTCTTTTGGACCACCTTCAAAAGAAAAGTGACGACCTTTTCCTCTTCACCAAGCAAATCCAAGGACGAGGCAATCAAAGAGTTCAAAACTTCTGACGCATATACAAAACGCCTGGACAAGAACTATGCTGCAGGATTTGAGGACTTCCATCAAGACGCACGTGAAGCCTTTCCTAGAGAATATTTTAACTCCATAAGGCTTCACGTTTCTGTTGGAAGTATTACTTCCTATCAGCTTAGATGATGTCAACATTAAGGACAATGCCACCACCTCTAATCTCCCCAAGGACGATGCTCAGCCTAAAGACAATGCCCTAGCCAGTTTATCCAAGTAGTTTCCTCTCTTTTTTTTCTTTTTTCTTTTTTATTCAAGTTATTATGGTCCGTTGTTTTGGACCATTTTTAATTTTCTTTAAGTACATTTACTTCGTCCATGGTTTTGGATGCAAGTTTTATATGTTCACCTTTTAGGCTTAACTTTTAAGGGTTTTCAGTTGTTGGTCATTCATTTTCCAAAATATTGAAGAATAAAAATTAAGAAAAGTCATCACTATAAGACAAGTCAATTATAGTCAATCATTAGAGAACTGTGGGAATTTGTTTGGTTATGAAAGACAAGTCTTTAAATGGTACTCCTAAGTTTATATATACCGATATTTTCCAATTTCTAGTTTGAATATAGCACATGGTTTTTGAAGTACCTTTATGCTTTATTGAGAGAATGTTGTAAATGATAACGATGCATATAAACCAAATGAATTGAAAAAAAAAAGGTAACTCTTGCATTTAGCCTCAAATTACAATACAAATGTCTTCAACAACAATGGCAGTTCGAAGAATACTCTTTAGGGGATATTCAAATTCGTGCCAAGGACAAAGACCTTTTTATAAATAATATTTTATTATTTCAAAATTGATCATTAAGATGATAAAATGATATTTTTTCTTGTAACCCATGATTCAAAGGAAAAATTTTCAAATCAACACGAGTTTTCTTGGAAAATGAATCTTAGGTAAGAGATAAATTTTATGGTACATGTGATTTTCTTGTCAGAAATTATCTATAGTACTAGCAAAATAATAAATGATAAACTATAAATTCATTGAGCATATTGCTTCTTAGCATAATGAAAATATTAATTATTGTTGCTAAAATTTAGTTTTAGAAATTATCCATTGTCTCTTTCAATAATAAAGTTATTAATTGTTGTTGTTAAGTAAAATTTAATTATTCTTGCTTAGAATACTTTAATTTATTTTATTTATTATTTTTTGTCTTTATTGTTTTCAATTCTTTTATTTAACAATGTAACTCAATTTTGAGAACTTATCAGTCTTTGTAATTCATAAAGAAGAATTTTTATTGTGTCTCTTACATTAAAAAAAAAAAATACCCTATGAGGAATTAAACACAACAATAAAATTATTAAATTTTTTATAAAATAATTTTATTCACTTCCACTGTCCCACGCCCCACTTTCATTACCTCATACTTAATTGTCTTTTAGTGTTTAAAATAATTACTGCCCACTTTATTGTCTTTTTCTAAGATTTAAGATAAAAAAAAATTACTAATTTTTGTTGTTAGCTTCACTTTTTTTTTCCAAATTTTAGATCAAATTCATTTGTTATTGGGCCTTTTCTTTTTTGTTAAAAAGGTCAAGATAAAAGTTGGTGTTGAATTGGTTTGTTGGGTTTATTTTAGGGTGTTCAAAATTTTATTTTAGAGTTGTGTCAAAACTAAAACTTTTAGAAATATTATATGTAATTTTTTTTTTTTTTTCCAAATCTTGAACCCTTGGATGCAATGTGATGCGGCCACTATTCAAGGGTACAACTTGATTGATCATGGAAGTAATATTGTATCGATACTGTCTATACTAGGGAAATATACCATACAGACCATTAAACTAGTACTCCTCCAAAATGTACAAAAATATCAGGTTATACGGGCCTATTTCAGCTGTACTAGCCCGTATTGACATTTTGGCTAGTACAATAAAAAAATAAAAAATTGAAAAAAATTATTTAATATAATATATTGGTTAGTGTACTTAAGCTAATATTTAGGCTTATAGAATATGTGGACTCTAAATTTTATATTGATAAACATAAAAATTAATAAATTCATACTTTCATAAATGATACAAATATATATATATGTGTGTGTGTGTGTGTGTGTGTGTGTGTGTATAGAAATATATCAATAACGGTAATTCCAAAATGGTACACCTGTATCAACCGATATCAAAATTTCATTCCCCTAGCCAAATTGAAACAAAATCTAATATGAAATTGACTCCCTTGTGATTGATACCAATTAGCTGCTACTATTGATATAAAAACTAGTATTTACAACTACTCCAAAAGTTACTAAATTACAAGAATTTCTATGATAAAGATAGATTTGAACAATTAATGATGGCTTGTATTGTCTTTTAGTTGTTCCTTAAATTGTTGGAAAACATGGTTTTTCATCTCATATAAAACAAGTAGTGAAAAAGTTTTTTTAATCTACTCTATTCATGTAAGATAACATGAAACTTTTGAATTTTAGAAACAAAAAATAGAAAACAAAACTTGATTTAGTAATTCTTAAAAAATAAAAAATAGAAAATCAGTCTTAGGAAACTTTCAATGTTCATGATAAGAACTTGCTAGAATATGAATATGAAATGTGGAAAAGTAAGAATGATGAATTGGAATAGTAGTTGTTGTAGGCCACTTCAAGGGGACCTAAACCTCCATAGAGAGAGAGAGAGAGAGAGAGAGAGAGAGAGAGAGATGCATTAAGCAATTGATTTATTCTTTAATGATATCTCATGTTGAATTACAATTATGTATTTATAGAAGACTAACTCTAATTTTCTTGGCCCACATGACTCAAGATAATTGGCTAGTTAATTCAACATGTGCTTTATGAATTAAGTCATATCTTAAATGGGCTACATGCACTCAAATCCTAACTAACTCATCCTAATCTCAATTAACTAACCTACTAAAGAGATTACAACAACTATGAGGAGATTACCAGACATACTTTGGGGTTCCTATCATTTCTCTCCCCTTTAAAACACGTTGTCCACATGGTATTGTTGTGGTTGGCATCTTCATCAAAGGAGATCTTCCAATGGACCAATACCTTAGTGACATTTTAATTACCATATTTATGCACTTCTCTTTGACAAGCAATCTCATGTACATGAAGGTTTCTTTTTCATAGATCTTCAAACTTTCAAATTATTGAGCCTTTAATGGTTCTTCAATCTTCAAGGTCTCATTGGTTCTTTGGACCTTGGAATGTTTTTGAATCCTCAAAACCTCATTTGATTCTAGAACCATTAGAATTGTTGGTGCTTGCATCTTTGATTCTTCAATCACTAACACTTGGATTTCCAATTCCTAAATTGTAGACTCTTGAGTGAGAGCCTCCATTGGTGCATCAAGAATTGGTTCTTGGTCCAACAGCATGAAATTCAGGCTCTTGCATCTTAGATTATTGGGTGGTATTATCCATTAATGCATAAAGGATTGATGATCGAAACTGATTTTGTAGAGTGCATATGACATACTCAAATCCTAACTAATTCATCATTATATCAACTAACTAACTAACTAAAGGGGTTACAACAACTATGAGGAGATTACAAGTACGACATAATTTGAATTTTTTTTTTTTTGTTTAAAAGGTTATGGATTATGTTTGGAGGGCCAGGAATATTTTTGTGAGAAATGCTACTCCCACAGTTTTTCACAATAATTTCACAACTAATCCTAGATGACAAGTTGTTATCAATAAAATAAATAAAATAAAAATAAAAATTTGTTGTGAAATTGTTGCGGGCATAACATTACTCTATTTTAGTTGAACCCAAATTATTAGGATTCTAAAAAAAAGATGTTCAATATATATTTATATATATATATATATATATATTTTGAAGAGTAAAAAAAAAGTGTTATTAAAAATAAATATTAAATATAAAAAATTGCAAGTATATATTTGGGTTTTGCTTTTTGGCAATCACAAGTGGCTTGTAACTTGGAGATTTTTTTCAGTCAAATATAAACTTCATCGCTTGTTTTCTTTTGTTCTTGAGTAGTTCTATGACCACGCGCTAATTTACAATTTTACATCATCTATTATTGCATCAAAGTGATTCTCCTTGTCCCTAGGCTCACGTCCAAGGGAGTGAGTCACACATGGTCACCCCGCCCCCCTTTTTGGTTTATCAAAAAAAAATTACACTTCTTTTCTTGTCTTATTATTTCTTTGTTTCTCTCAAAAGTATTTGTTTGTATCCATCAAACATAAATTATTAAAATTTGACAATTTATTAGACCAAATTGGACCCCGTCAAAGGGTTTGATCCAATTTTTATTTGTGAAAATGAAAGTGAGTCAAGAAGGCACATTATTGAAGAAGCCTCTGGGGCTACAACTACAAGAGTCCCTAGAAACCAGGATGACCTCTAGCAATGAGACAGAACATATTATATTGGTCGATAACTTCCATTGGTCGGACGGTGTGATAGTCGATGTAAGGAACATTCCACACTTTCCAACTATGACTAGTATTGACAATTTCTAATTACTTCACCCAATCTTTCATATTATACTACCACCGGTGAAAGTTTCCAACTATGACTAGTATTAACACTTTTAGATTTTATTGCTTCACCCAACCCTTCATATTATACTGCTACACTCCTTTCTTATTAGATTACCACCAATAGGAATGGCAACGGGTCGGGTTCGGGCCGGGTTTTTACATACAACTATAACAATCAAACAACCATAAAAATAAATAGCCACACGCATAAACCATGATTCCAAGCAAACAACCATAAAAATTGCTACCTGATCCTGTGAGCAGTGAGCTTGGACAAGGGGCTGAGGCGCTGTGAAGGGAAGTTGAAGACTGAAGCGTGGCTGCGTGAGGGACTGTCGGACTGAGGCGCTGTGAGGGACTGTCGGATTGAGGACTGATGGGAAGCTAAGGAGTGAGGACTGAAGCAGTGAAGCGTGAGGACTGATGGGGATTGGGGAGTGACTAAATGTGTGGGGCGGCTGGGCTGTGAGTGAATGAGTGAGTGACTTAGGGTTACAAGATGTTATACATATATAAGGGGGGGTATTTTAGTAACTTAATATACCGGGTATTTAACCGGGCCGGGTTTCGGGTCGGGTTTCGGGCTTTTTTGATAAAACCCGGACCCGCTTCGGATTTTTTTTTTTTAAACCCATACCCGACCCTATTTTTTATCGGACCGGGTAAAATCCGGCCCATTAGGGTCGGGTCGGACTGGGTATCCGCGGGTCGGATCTAAATTGCCATCCCTAACCACCAGTTCCGTGTGTCACACGATTTTTGTTATGAATTTTCTTTATATATAAATATATATATATATATATATATATATTGAAAAACAATAATTAAATATAAGTTATTGTTATATAATTTTAGAACTCAAATGTAATTAAATAAATTATTATTACTATTACTATTATTATTATTATTATTATTATTATTATTATATCCTGTAATAAATTGCTTATAAAATGCATAATTTTATATATTTGTCCTTATATATAATATTTCTAAATTAAATTATCAATAAAAACTTTTCTCATTTTTTTTTTATAATTCCTTATTTATTAATGAAGAGTGTGATATGAACTGAAGCAATAAAATCTTTTATAATACTTGCATGAATAAGATTATCAAAAAAGAATTAATTCCAAAATTAAGATTAAAAAATCAATTATATTTACACACCTAAAAGAAATTTCATATTCAAGTCTTATTTGCAAAACCAACATATGTAGTATCCACATGTAACATTCCAACTTACTAATAATATATATATATATATATATATATATATATATAAAACACCCTAACTTAAATAGCTTGAGTAATGTTTCTAATCGTATTGTGCTATAGCTTTTAAGAATACATATATTAATATTACACATGAGAAAATAATGAATTTAATAATTAAAACATTTGAAAACAAATTATTAAGCCAAAATCCCAATTCAGCAAAACAATCTAAATTTCAAAATTAAAAAAAAAAAAAAAAAAAGTTAAGTATAGATAAACTTACACAGGAATTTAGACCGACAGATATAATTTAGCCAAATGTTATATGCTAGCTCACATGTATGAACCCTTTTAGATCCTTCTTTCTCTCTTGTATCCTATTTCATCTTGGCAACAAAATTTTCTTTTAAAGAGGATAAACTACTTGCACCAAACGAAAACCACAACAAATTAAATCCACAAGAAAATATTGTTGTCAACAACAAAAAATCATGTAATGAGAAAATAAATGATATAGATATTTCACTTGCTATATAATCTACTCAAAAAGAAAACATTCCATACCATTACATCATAGCGCTCATATTGAATTTTAGTTAAATTTTATGATCTGAAAAGATATAGGAGAAATTCTAAATTGAATTTAGTTATACTTTCAAAGAATTACAGTCATAAAAAAGCTCACAAGGACCTTAAATTATATGATCTAAAAGGATATGGGAGGAATTCCGCATACTAAGAAATTAACACAGAGTACAAATAAAATTTTAAAACATGTAAATAGATAAAAATTGATAGTTTTAACAATCAATAAGTAAAAGTAACTTGGAATTAGATTGCACTACACCACATAAAAGACATGAAATTTGAACCAGATTTTTCGTAGTGATAGTCAATTGAAAAAACAAAAACAAAAAACTTACAAACTAAAGATATAGAATAAGCAAAACCTAAATACACACACAAAATAGTCCAAAATTTTAGAATTTAAAAAAATAAAAATTTTCCTAAGAGGAACCAAGAAATTAAATGGGTATCCATTGTTTTGCTTATTTATAGTAGACTTCCTTTGACATAATATTCATAAATGCAAATTTAGAAACAAATAACAATAAGTAAAATGAATTTATTTAATCAAAACTATCGTATACAAGTACATATGAGTAAGTTGCAACTTGAAAGGAAAAAAAAAAATGTGGGGTGCAAAAGGGGTTCTATGGAAAAAGGGACAGAACGTGGATTTCAATTTAGGGGGGCCAAAGCATGAACCAAAATATTTTTTGATGACATGGTGGTTTATTAAATTAAAAATCATGGTAAACAAAAAATTGCATTTGATTATGTGAATTTTAACTCACAAAGGAAATAACATGAAAAACAAAAATTGAAAGCTATGAAATAATATTCTAGCCTTCAATTAAAAGAGAAAAAGAAAGATGGCTTATAGTCCATTTCTTGGGTACTTTCATGTTGACTAATATGATAATCCCATACTTTTGGACACAACTTGAATCATGCTCTAATGAAAAAATATCAACTTTATTAATTTCAAATTTTCAAAATTTTGTTTGAGGATTTTAAAAAACTGGGATGTTAATATTAAGGGTTAGGAGTGCTACATTATCAACATTGACTCTAGAAGTATTTGAATGTTTTGTTTTGAATGGCTTTCTTAGAATTTTTAAATTAAAATTAATTAAAAGTCATAGAAATTATCTCGTGCATTATTCATTCTCTAACTAAAAAACAAAATTAGAATAATAATATGTCTACAACAATTTTACAACAAATTTTAACTGGTAAATTATTACTAAATTTAATCTAAGTTTATCACTGACATCATTTTTTTATTTATCACTAACAAGTTGTCACCTATAATTTGTTGTAAAATTATTATTAAAATTTGTAGTAAAAAAAATTAGTTAGTATTTAGTCTGATGACACCCAAAGTTCAAACGATTTGATTACATGCATTAAGTTAGTTCTTCTTTTTGTCTTTCTAAATGATAACTACCTCAATAAAATATTGGGCAGTGGACGTGAATGCTGTAAACCCCGCAAAGGATTTTTTTTTTTTTTTTTTTTTAATGTTATGATATTGGTGATTTGGGGATGGGTGTTTTTGTTGTATTGTGTTTGGACTTTGGAGGGACCACGGGCCCAATGAATGCGGCAGGTGATTAATTTGATTTGGGTCATTTGGACCAATCTCTGAAATTTCATTGGGTTCTTGGGACCAAACAAAATATTAGAGAGGGGGGGGGTGGGGGGGTTGATGGGGAACTATTAAAATTTAGGCCCAGACGGTAAAATATGAAAATTCATATATACTATATAAATATTTTTTAAAAATTGAAATATATAAGTTTTGAAATTTTAATAATAGATTTTTAGTTGGATTAAAATTTAAAATTTTGAAACTAAGATAATAAAGTTTTAGCTATAATACTACTTTATGGGAAATATAAAAAGCTGACGGAAAAATTAATTGGTTTTATCATTTTTTCATAAAATTTTTCTAAAAATAAATCTTTTTTATATAAAAAATAATTCTTAAAACAATACGCTTAAGACATTCGTTAACATCTTCCTTAAATTCTAGTTAAATTTTATCCCTTGATTCAAGGAAATATATCCTAACAATTAATAAAATAATTTTTTTTAATTATTAATAAAATGTAAGTTGCAGCTTGAGGGAAAAATTTATGATAAATTTATCAACTCCTATGTATCTACACAACATGTATATCCTTCCAATGAAAGTGGTTTTTTTTTCCCCCCTCACGTGGATTAACTATACTTCTACTTCAAAACTACACATTTTTACGCTATGAATTTTCTTTTTGTTATTGGCTCTGGTATTTTTCATTCTTCTTAAAAATTATATGTATAATGACAATTAAGTTTATATATATATATATATATATATATATATTTAAGTTGATATGAACAAAATGTATGTTGCATATTTTGTTAAAACATTTACCGTAACTTAATCCAATGAAAGTGATAAAAAACAAATAAGTTGTTATCTCTATCTAAAAAATGTTTCTATCTAAAATATTGTTGTAATTTGGTGAAATTACTTGGTGCAATCATAGCTTAGAAAGAATTGTTGCAATTTGGTAAAACTACTTGGTGCAACCACAATTTTTAAGCCTAACTTTAAAATAAATAAGTAAATAATTGATGTAAACAAAATGTTTGTTGCATATTTTGTTAAAAAAATTATTATTATTTTATCCAAAGAAATTGATACAAAAAAGCACTTCCAATTAGAGAATTAAGCACAAGGCCTACTCACCAAATAAGCACTTCCACATCCCATTTTCAACATTCTTGTTTCAAAGCTTCATTTTTCTTTTCCTTTTTTTTTCGTTTTTGTTTTAGTTTCCCTCCATGTTTACTTATTTATTTATTTTGGATTGAAGTGAGATCTACAATCTAGATCTTTGCAACACTATAAAAGAGACACACTAAAAGGAAGTAACATTTTGAATAAGTATGTTTGTTCATGAAATCTTCAAAAGGATTAAGGTGTTTTTTTTAATTTAAAAAAAAATAAAAATAAAAAACTAGCAGACTATTTTTATTGAAACAAAGAAGGAACACATCAGACAATCATACATTATAGGACTCCTAAGCCCAAAGGTTTAAAACAAATTTCCAAAATCTTCTAACTGCCAATATCGACTCCATGTCAAACAGAGTCCATCACTAGAAACAAAGCAGCTGAGCAAGGGCCTTCAAAGCCAAAATGAAGTTGGGGCAATCTTGCTATACAAAACAGAGTAATCAACAAACCCCTATCTATGCCCCTCTGATGGTGTTGCAAGCGCCTAAGCTCTGATACCAGTTGTAGGGGGGATAAAAACTCTAAGGAGCTTCCTTGAGTAATTAATATAATATATAGAGACACATTTTAACCCAAAAGGTTTAAGCCATATGGTATGTGATCAATTATGTTATATTAACTGCTCATTCTTCTCATCATTATTCAATGTGGAACTTCAATTGCGTGCACACCCAACATTAATAAGATGTATAGTACAATGTCATCCAAGAAATAGTTCCTACTTTTTCATAGGATCAGTGGTTATCAACATGATTCTCTCATTTGGGACATTTTCGAAAGAAGAGAGATAGAGAGTGAGTGAGGAATAGTACTTGGGTACTTAGATTAAAAAATAGAATTGGGGTATTACTTGATTTTTTTTTTTTTTAATGAGTGGTATTATTTTACTAGTAAACTATTGGTTGGGGTGAGTTACCAAAATTTGAAGTAAAGAATAGACATTGGTTGAGCTTATTGTTTTTTTAGAGATAATTTCAACCTATGACATTTGCTCTTAATAATTGACAACATTGAACTTATTGTGAATGCTACTTAACACCTTAGAGATTTTGATAATTCCTTAGTACTGTTTAATTTAAAAATAATATTCACACTTGTTATCAAATGAGAAACTCAATATTTTTTCACAAATATTTAAGAATTCACACATAAAATAATATTACAAGAATGTTAAGTGTTACACTCAAAACTTCAGTTGGTTTTCAAGTTTTACTAAACGGACTTGGCATGAGTCCAGTACTTACAGTGTACTGGGCCGATTGAAATGGCAAAACGTTGCTAAACGTGTCATCATCTCAACAAATCCAATGTAGTGGAGTACTAAACCTAATCTCTTCACTCACTAAATAACCAAGAAGAAGAAACAATAAGAACTCTCAAAGATTGGGTAGCAATAGGACTCTCATGAGACATTCACGTAGTACCCCATTATCGTCAAGGCCACATCCAATGCTTGTGAATTCCAAGTTTGGTGTTGAATGTAGACTTTTTAAACTTTTGGTTTGTACTTTAACCATTTTATGTGTATTATTGTACTACTTTGAGTGTTAGTTTACTTATTTTTAGTTCTTACATAATTTAAATTCTAGATATAAACGTATTTTATGTCTAAAAATATTAAAAAATATGTCTAAATATAAAATTTAATTAATAATTTAATTGCCGTGTCTACGCTGTGTCGTGTCCTTATTTTTCTAGGATTGCAGTATCGCCGTGTCCATGTCCATGTCTACGCATCATAGATTTGTGACAATATCTTCTGAGTCAAGGTTGTATTTCATGATCAATTTGCGAAGAAAATCAAAGAATTGGCACATGAAGATCTGGCTCGAGCAAGCTAGTCAGCTGCTGTTACTTCATCAACCTGAGATTTTACTCCTTTCTCGCAAATGGCCTGCTCAAGCAAAACCCTGCTTGAGCGAGATCAAGCAGAGGAAGCTTAGAAAGTTTTCTCTGATACTTGGGGCAGAGAATGGACGTTAAAGCGTGTGTCCAAAGCTAAGACGAAAATATCACACACTTTTTTCACAAGGGCTTTGGGTTTTAGTTTTGTAGAGGACTTTTTCTTTAGAGAGCCAAGACTTATTTTTTAGTCTCCCAGCCATATTTGTTTTTTATACTTTGTGGCCGATGGCTAATTTATTTATTCTGTAAGTTTAATCACAAAGGAATGTGAAATAATATTTTGCATAAATATTCAGTAATAAGTGTGTAGTATATCAGTTGTCAAAAAAAAAGTGTGGAGTAGATCAGTTATCAAAAAAGTGTGTAGTAGATCCTTATGCATTAAAATTAGACAAAAACCTAGATTTTACAAAATGACTTTGACTTTGATACACCAAATATTTATCGAGCTTCCATTATAGAAACAGTAATATTGTTTATTGAGCAATTTGCTGCGATGATATTTGATGTATTTGGGTCCATCATATTCCGGCCTGGGGTAAAAGCAGGTTGCTTGGGTGTAGGTAGAGGAACATGTTCATTGCTAAGCCATGAGACCACATTAGACATGGTGGGTCGATCACTCAGGCTTTCTTGGACACAGAGAAGCCCTATGTTAATAAATCGCAACATAATAGAAGTGGAAGAAGGATACCCTATTGTTGGATCAATCAATTCCAAACTTCGATCATATCTCCACAGCTCCCAAGCCTGTTTCATTTCAAATAAATGTATATTTATTACTATGAACTTTTCAATTTAGTAAACTGTGCAAAAACATAAAGAACTTGAAAGGTTATAAAAGCTACATACATATGCAAGAAGATTGAGTGACGCGCTGTTGTAGAAACTAGTATTCTTTTTTCCACTCACAATCTCTAAAAGTAGTACCCCAAAGCTAAACACATCAGACTTCATAGAGAAGAGACCCTCCATAGCATATTCAGGAGACATGTACCCACTGGATTGCAAAATTCAATATTTGATTATTTTAGTGGCTTGCTTAGTAAATTTATTTGGCAATTTCATATATATATATATATATATATCTATTAGATGAGAAGTTGATTTCATACTTACTAAGTTCCAACAATCCGGTTTGTATTTGCTTGTGTTTCATTGGCTCCAAATATTCGAGCCAAGCCAAAATCTGATATTTTCGGTTTTATTTCATTATCCAAGAGAATGTTACTGGGTTTTAGATCTCTATGTATGATTCGTACCCTTGAATACTGATGAAGATAAAGAAGCCCTTGAGCAACCCCTTCAATAATGTGAAAGCGTGCCCTCCAATCTAACATCTGTTTCTTGGTTGGATCTTTTCAAATGGCATAACAGCTAAGAAAATCAGTACTCAAGAACCCAAAATATTCAAATATATATAGAAAAAATACCAAGATGGAAAAATACACACCAAAAAGGAAGAAATCCAGACTTTTATTAGGCATGTATTCATATATTAGTATATTTTGATCTAGCTCGATACAGCAACCCAAGAGTCTGACTAGATTTCTGTGCTGGAGTTTTGCTATTAGTGTTATCTCATTTCTGAATTCTTCAAGCCCCTGTCCCGATCTTTTTGAAAGCATCTTCACTGCAATTTCCTTCCCCTTGAGTAATTTTCCCTGTGAAAGTGAACCACAATATCTTTGAACTTTCATGAAAATTTAACATTGTTGGTTGTCTTATAATATGTAGAGCACACTGATTAGGAGAATGGATCATACCTTGTAAACAGGTCCAAAACCTCCTTCTCCAAGCTTATTTGCATCTGAGAAATTATTAGTGGCAGCTGATACACTCTCATAACTGAATAGTGGTGACTCCACATCCTTCTTCCCTCTCTTCTTCAGACAATCTTTAGTGTTTGATCCATCATTAATTGCATGGATTTCATCACTAAAATCAAATAACCGTAAATCATTGCTTGAATCCTTTTCTCCTGTTTGACGTAGAATGATAAGACTTCACCACTTAAATACAGTGCTCGGTCTAATAAAATCAATTAATAAGGTGACAGGAAAAGGTTCACCAAAGTACAACCACTATGAGCCATGTCAGTACACAAAGGTAAAGAAACTTTTTTGCTCGTTTTAAAACACAACTATTAACAATGTGATATTTCATTCCCATTTCACATAAATGACTAAGGATACGTTTAATACACTGAATATAGATTACATTAAGAATAGTAATTTTTATTACTGAAAATAGAAGACATTGTAATGGAATAACTATTATTATTTATAAATTTGGTTGTTACGTACGAAAAGCTTGTAAAAGATGATATATAAAGAAACTTTATATTTTCGAAAATATATTAATTTTAAAACATATTATGTGCACTAAGGAATAGCTATTACATCCATTTTAAAAAGGAATAGCTATTCTTCAATTTAAAGAATAGTTATTCCAATGTAATAACTAATCCATGTAATAAAGATGCAACCAAATGATTGAATTGATATTACACGTGAATAACTATTCCATTACAAAATCTATTACAGCAAACCAAACGTATCCTAAGTAACTACAGAGGTCAACCCTTCCTAGGTGCTTATTTAGTAAAATCTGCATGAGGTTCTCTGCAAACCTGGTTCATATCGTTCAACAGCTTGAACACCATCTTTGCCAACTGATGAGACTAATGCTTATTTTGTTTGATGGAAAACGTTTTGTAAAAAATAACTCGTTTTTTAGAATACTAAAATCATTTTCTGCGTTTAATCATGACATTGAAAATGAGCCAAAAAACATTTTATGTTGTTTGCTTAACATGGAAAATCACTAAAAAAATTTCTGCAATTTAAAATACTATATTTATAAAAGCTTTCATTCACAAAAACATACACTGATTATGAAAAGGTTTTCTATTTTTTAGGTCATTAGGGAGTATCAAATTGGAAAACAAATTCCAATTTTAGGATCTATGCAAAGTGAGGAAGCAACTGGTTGGAACAAAAAAGTTGATTTGATAAATGGTCAATGAACAATCTTTAGAAACTTTTTTGTGGTGTGGAGTTTATTTGTAATGGTTTTTTAAGTATGTAATGTTCCAGAAAACACCTTCCGTTGGACATCTTTTTCGTTGAACACAGAAAATGTTTTCAATTCATTTGTGTTTTCTGACAGACCAGATACCAGAAAATCCAAAATGTTTTCTAGGAAACATTTTCCGCTGACAAAAATGGTAAAAGCTTTTCATTGCCCTGCCAGGAGTGTTGAGTTCTAAGAATAAGGACCTATCACGGTTTTCTTTTCATTGTTACTGATCCAACAAATTAAAAATAATAATAATAATTTTGTAACATTCAGAAATAGATTTCTATTTATGGATAGAGCTTATGCTTACCTTTGGGTTTGACCTTTCCCTTGCTTAAAAAACAAATGCAGAGCCATGACAGAAGCACTGTTGCAGATAGCGGAATGCTTACAATGACCCATACTTTCCATTTGTTGCCTGATTATGATGAAAAGAACCAACGTTAGCTCAACCATAACCAAGAATGAAGTATTCTTGCAGAAAACAAAATAACATGAGTTTGTGTAGATGTCATTGCACTCATCATGACTTTCAGTACCTCGAAGGGACGTACTTCGATGCTCAGAAGCAGAAAGTCTGAGATAGATATCTTGTCCAGCCTCACCACCACCTGCGAGTTGCTGCAAGTTCAAAAGAGCCCCTTCCCATATCATACACCCACTGCTGCTATTATAAGCATAAGCTGCACAAGAACAATTTTTCATGCAAGCCAATTCACATGTTGTAGCACTCCCTGTAAGATTTACTTTTGAATTTACAGGCAATCTCACATTTGATTTTTTCAAGAACCAATCTCTTTCACCGTTTGTATTCATACTATTCTCACATTGCAAAGGGGATTTCCTCACACAACCACCTGACCAATCATTTAGTTTGGTGTCTTCAACCGAAAATGGTTCAAAGCCTTGTAGACATTGACAAGGGTCTGATACATTTTCATGAGACATGCCAAATGCTCCACATAAAGCATAGACATTGGACTTTTGTCTTGGTTGAAACCAAGATATATTCCAAATGCAATGTCCGGCCAACCACATCTGTTGCTGGATCATTCCTGAAAATTTTATGACAAACCTAGAAGGGATAAAAGTACCATTATTAAGAGAATAACTAAAATAGCTTTCATTTTCATTTGACACAAAACTGTAATTGAAGATGCTATTTTGTGTCATCTCAGGAGCCAAGTTGAAAAATCTTCCATTCCAAATTCCACTACTCCAATAACTTTGGGATCTATTCCACTCTAAGATAAATTGACTGCCTTCATTTGGGTCTAACCCAAATGAGAACATACCCAGTGCAGGATCTTCTGAATTCTTCCATGAAATAAGCTGCTTTGATTTTCCGGTAATCTTATCAATCCTAAGCTTTCCACCTGGCAACAATGTGTCAGTTGGATGATCAAAACTCTCCCAAAATACAGTAGACACATCGTACCTGTCTCTTAAAACAAAATTTCCATCATCACCAATTATTGCTTCAGTTGAATTTGACATTGGAAATGCCAAATTTGTTGACCAAAATGATTTCTTGGAGGATCTGTCAAGCAGGACAAGATTGCCATCTTCCGAAAGTTCAAGTCTTGAAGAAGATGGGGCTGTCAAAGGCTTTTCTCTATTTGCTACCCAAACAATGTCTATGTCCTTGACCTTGACACCAAACTTCTTATACCATATTCCTAGGTAGATGTTTGAAGAAGTTCCGGGGTTGAAGAAACCGAGTTCAAAAATGCTACCTTGAGATACTAGGCTCTCACTCACTGAAAGAGACTCAGCTGCAGAAAGGGTATCACCTGCTATAGAGAAGCATGCTATATAGTAAGACAGGATTAAAAGCAAAACAGAGAAGAGCCAGGGGTTTCTAGTATTGGCAAGCATCGATCTCTAACTTGCAACCCACAAATGGTAATTACTGAAAAATTCCAGAAAAATTATAATGATTGATGGTACATGAAAGAGAAAAAAATATCTGTCTTGCCATAAATTTATAGAAGCAGTGCCGGCTCAACCGGTTATGCAATTGATAGAATCACCTAATGCCCCAAATAGGAAAAGGCCTCACTTGTAAAAAATATATATAATATATTTATTTATATATTTTAGTTAAAAAAATTGAATTACTTTTATTTATTAATAAAATATATTAAAAAAATCTCATTATGTCTTAAAATACAAAAGATTAAAAAAAAAAATTATGACAAGACTGCACACAGCTGTGGGCTGTTCAGACAAGACTGCACAGTGCACAGCACTGCACAGTTTGCCCAGAGCTCACAGCATATCACAGCTACTCCCACCGTATACTAATTAATAATTTATCGCATTATTTTTAATGCATATTCTTATTTTATCAATTATTATAAATTATTCCACCAGTTAATAATTTAAAATATGTTATATCAACTTATTTACATTATAGTGGTACTAACTTATTAAACTATGTAAAAAATTAATTTTTATTTATCTAAGTTTAAGCTTTAAAGTAGTCACAACTTTAGATTAATTGTAATAATCAAATTTTATTATTATATACTTTAAATTTTATTTTTAGTAATTTTACATCTTTAAAAGTAAAAAAAATAAATTTTAAATAAAAAAATTTAATACATATTATTTAATTAATATTTAAATATAAAAAAGACCCCACTTAAAATTTTCGCTAGAGTCCCAAAGTTATTGAGCCGCCTCTGTATAGAAGAAAAGTTTCTAGAATTCCTGTGGAGGACTACTGACTATTCTCTTTGTTTTTTTCCTTTACTTTTGGACTAGTTCTTACATATTGGTTTAAAACGTGTAGCTATTATCACGTTTCTAATTCAACATCACTTCAACACCAATCTAACCGTTAGATGGAAATGTAGATGATAATCGTACAACTCAAAAATTCTTTTGAACTTAATTTGTCAACCTATGGCTTGTTCTTAATTTTTGGCCAACTTTACTTGACTCTTTCTCCCTCCCCTCAATCCAAACAAACGCCTAAAAAGTCCCTGAATTTATAGTTTGCCAGAGACTTCCACTTGGTATTCCATTAAAAACTGATCATATAACCTTGACCAAGAATGGGGTTCTTTAATCAAGGTTGCGTTTCTTGATTGACTTCCTCTCAATTTCATGTTCATTGACAAGGATTCCCTTTTACTGTGTGCTTTGTCTTTGAACTTCTTTGGATACTACTTTAGTTTCTTCAAATTTCTTTTGGTTCCTTATCCAAAATTCTTTATATTTTTTTTTTCCTTACTTTCATCCACCCAGAATTCTCTTTCATATCCAATTTCATTTTTGTGGGTTCTGTTAATTCCTCCGATATTCACTTTGAGATTACTATTTGTTAAAATGCCGAAGATGATGTTGATTCTGTTTCATTGCTCCTTCTTTTAGTTGTGTTAATTACAAGCCTAAGCGAAGTCATATGGTGTAAGTCATGGCTGGAGGTATGAGTTTTGCTCCCCACGTCATTTTCTTTCAACTCACCCAATTTCATGCAATTCAAACCACTATTGGTTTTGGTCTATTACTTTTCATTGCTTGCAGCTCATTTGTTGGGAATCATGATGATATCTTTATTCAGAGAAATGCTTGGTCCACCCGTTCTACATTAATGGCCAGTTTGGATAAAGAGGGAGTCGAGGAGAGATAGAGTAGAGTAAGTTGGCCAGAAATTGCCAATTTACTAACTTGATAAGCAAAGTAACGGAGCTTGTAGTTTCAAAGATATTAACTTATTAAGTTCAATGAGCTAGAAGAAAGGACCAGGATAAAAGAAAACCAAAATCAATTTGAGCCTGTGCAGAATTTAGATACAAAAGAATATAAGAGAAATTATGACCAGAAAGGCATATAATAATATTACTAATGCTAATATCGCTGAATTCAAAATTTCTCTTTTTGTTAAACTTTATTGATAACCAAACAGATCATCAAGAAAGAACCAACAAAACAAAACAGCAGGGAATTTTCCCTCAGCAATTCTATTGTTCAACATAAATCAATATCCAAAGGTAAATTGCAAATGCAGGCATCTGATGATAATCAACTAACTTTACACATGAAAATTATATATAGAGAATATTCACAAATTTCAACGAGTTATTACACTAGTCTAAGTGAAAAATTCCAAGAAAAAAAATCCCAAAACTTGTACAATTATCTATATACAGATCAAAAACTCAACAAGCATATACACCAGACATGCAAAAGTAAATAGGAGACTGTATTGATCATCAATATTAAGACCTTTTAGGGTTAATGTATAACACCAAATTAGCTTGGTTGACACCAAATCGACTCCACATTCCATATTATATCACTCAAAATTAATCCTAAAGATATATAATGGAATATATATATATATATATATATATAGAAGAATGTGTGAAGAGCTCTTAGGTAAAAGAAACCTTGAATCAATTCAAGTACAGCCAGGATTAAATTCAGACTCATTATATAAGAAAAAGTTGAGATTAACAAGTAAGGGACACTAAGATGAATGAACAATAAGAATCAGGAAGAGAGATGAATAGGAGACAATGATATCAATTTAGAGATAGAGTTATTTTTAATTGATTATTGAAAAACTCTATTGATTCTCTTTTTCTTGGACATAGAGGATGTCATGCATGCAATAATAACAACTGCATACCTTCATGTGGTCAAGCAGTTGTGGGCATGGGTCAAGCTTTGAGGACTTAAAATGTGCTAAAAAAAAAATTTATTTTATTTTTCTTTGCAATAAGGAAGTATTAAACAAAGCAGATCCTTATCCAATTTCAAGACCGAACTATCTACAAATAAGCTTCTTCACTTGTCTGCATTTGCCAATTTAACATGCTTCAGAATTAAATAATTATCATTTAGAAGTCTGTAGGGAAAGTGACATCATTCTATGCAAGCAGGTTGATGTAGTTGCTAATTTTTTTTTTTTTACAATTATCTATTTACAAATAAAAAACTGACCAAGCATACAGACCAAAAAAAAAAAACTTTGAATAGGAAACCATATTGATCATCAATGCTAAGAGCTTTTAGAGTTAATGTAGACGCCGAATTAGCTAAATTGACTCCCAAGTAAACTCCACAGTCCACATTATCACACTCAAAATCATTCCTAAAGATATATCATAAAAAAATTAAAAAAGAGAAATATGAGTAGAGCTGTTAGGTAAAAGAAACCTTGAATAAATTCAAGTAGAGCCAGAATAAAATTCAGATTCGACAATTTTATAGGAGAAAAAGATAAGATTAACAAGGAAGGGACACAAATTAATTAAGAATAAGAATCAGGATGAGAGATGAGAGATGAATATGAGACAATGATACTGATTTGGAGACAGTTAGTGTTACTTGATTATTGGAAAACTGTACTGATGTATGAGCTCAAGTATAAAGGATGCCATGCAAGTATAAAACTGCATACCTTCCATGTGGTCACTGGTCATGCAGTTGTGGGAAGGATCAAGCTTTGAGGACTTAAATATGCCCAAAAAAAAATGTCGAAAGGTTATTAATATCAGAACATATGAAAAAATAAAAAATAAAAAATTAAAGAGTTTTTTACAACGAAGTATTGAACAAAACAGAATATTATCTATTGTCAAGACCAAACTACCTGCATATATCACTTATCTGCATTTGCCAATTTTCACATGCTGAGGAATTAAAAAAAAAAATTTGAAAACATAGGCACTGTTATTAGTTTGGCTTGCTACAGTGGTCTTTGTTTTGTGTTTTCATAATGCATATATACATCTTCAAATTGAAGTTTCTGTTGCACAAATCAGCTTCTTGTGATCAATACCATGTATTTATATGTACCAGTCACCAGCAAGGACAAGACAATTTAAATAAACACACATGACCTTGGAATCAGCCTATGCTCAAAGAATAAGCTCTTCCATGATTTACCTATAATAATAAATAAATAAAATAAAAATAAAAAGCTCTTTCATGATCCTTTCTAAACATCATCAGATTTAGAGCTTCTTTCTTACTGCTTATCAAAAAGAGCCCTTTTTCTTACTAATTCGTTGTGTAATAGGGACACAAAAAGGAAAATGTAGTTTTTCTGTGATATTATCAAATCTTGAAATGTGTATGGCAATAACAAGATGCAAAATAAAACACTAACACAAGCATAGGCTTAAGCATTAGAGGATAATATTAAAAAAGAGCAAATTCACCCTTCTACATTCAGACCAGTTCTTTCATGCCTACAAGTGAAAGGAAATAGCAGTATCATGGCCTCATTTTAAACACAGTTTGCATGACAATATTCTATGATACCGTTAGTAATGTCTCTTCTCATTTAAATAGTATGTTTGCTTTATCGAGCAACACTAGGCTTTCCATTAAAGTAGCAGCTATAACTGGCCCACATCGATTCCCAGGATTATTCACCTGTGAAGTTTCTGGGTCAAATGAAATAATTGCAATGCTTGTTTGATACACCATTCCTAGTGAAACCTAAGAAATCTTTACCATTTCCCAATGACACAGCAAAAAGTTGATCCCACACACCATACTCCGGCTAACCCAAACTCAACCCAACCCAATTATTATGGATAAATCCCAACCCACCCAATTACCCATTTATCAAAATTACCAAAATGCCCTTAAAGTGCAAATGACCAAAGTATTCTAAAATCTTCAAAAATGACCAAAATACCCTAAAACCTCAAAACTACCAAAATAACCAAGAAACTTACAAAATGACCAAAATACCCTCAAAACCCAAAATAATGACCAAAATACCCCTGAAACTTAAAAATTAACAAAATATCCCCAAAACCCAAAAAAAGACCAAATTACCCCTCAAAACCTAAAAATGACCAAAATACCCCCTAAAAATTAAAAATTAACAAAATACCCCCAAAACCCAAAAAATGACCAAAATACCCCTCGAAACCTAAAAATGACCAAAATACCCCCAAAACAATAAAAATGACCAAAATACCCCTTGAAACCTAAAATTACTAAAATACAACCAAAACTCAAAAAAATAACCAAAATACCCCCAAAACCCAAAAATGACCAAAACACCCCCGAAACATAAAAAAATGACCAAAATACTCCAAAACCTAAAAAATGACCAAAATACTCTAGAAACCTAAAAATTACCAAAATACCTCCAAAACCTAAATATATGGCCAAAATACTCCCGAAACATAAAAATGACCAAAATACCCTTAAAACCCAAAAAATGACCAAAATACCCCCGAAACCTAAAAATGACCAAATTACCCCCGAAACCTAAAAATTACTAAAATACTCCCAAAACTTAAAAAATAACCAAAATACCCCCAAAACCTAAAATTACCAAAATACCCCCAAAACTCAAAAAAATGACCAAAATACCCACGAAACCCAAAAATGACCAAAATACTCCTGAAACATAAAAAAAAAAGATCAAAATTTCCCTAAAACCTAAAAAATGACCAAAATACCCCCAAAACCTAAAGATGACCAAAATACCCCTGAAATATAAAAATGACCAAAATACCCCTGAAACCTAAAAATTTACCAAAATACCCTTGAAACCCAAAAAAAGGCCAAAATGCCCCCGAAACCTAAAAATGACCAAAATACCCCCTAAACCAAAAAAATGTCCAAAATACCTTCAAAACCTAAAAAATGGCCAAAATAACCTCAAAGCCTAAAAATTGACCAAAATACCCCCTAAACCTAAAAATGACCAAATTACCCCCTAAATCTAAAAAATGACCAAAATACCCCCGAAACCTAAAAATTACCAAAATACCCCCAAAACATTAAAAAAATGACCAAAATACCCCTAAAACCTAAAATTACCAAAATATCCCCAAAACCCAAAAAAATGGACCAAAATACCAACGAAACCCAAAAATGACCAAGATACCCCTGAAACATAAAAAAAGACCAAAATTTTCCTAAAACCAAGAAAATGACCAAAATACCCCCTGAAACCTAAAGATGACCAAAATACCCCCGAAACCTAAAAATGACCAAATTCCCCCAAAATATAAAAATGACCAAAACACTCCCGAAACCTAAAAATTACCAAAAATACCCTTGAAACCCAAAAAAAGGCCAAAATACCCCCAAAACCTAAAAATGACCAAAATATCCCCTAAACCCAAAAAATGTCCAAAATACTTCTGAAACCTAAAAAATTACCAAAATACCTCCGAAACCTAAAAAATGGCCAAAATAACCTCAAAGTCTAAAAATTGACCAAAATACCCCTTAAACCTAAAAATGACCAAATTACCCCCTAAACCTAAGAAATTATCAATACACCTTCGAAACCTAAAAATTAACTAAAACACCCCCCCTGAAACCTAAAAAATGACCAAAACACCCCTGAAACCTAAATATGACCAAAATAACCCCTAAACCTTAAAATGACCAAAATATCCTCGAAACCTAAAAAATGACCAAAATACCCCAAAAACTATAAAATGACAAAAAAGCCCCTTAAACCTATAAGTCGATAAAAATACAGCCTAAACCCAAAAAATTACCAAAATCCCCCCTAAAACTGAAAAATGACTAAAATACTTCCTAAACAAAAAAAATGACCAAAATACCCCATAAACCTAAAAAATAACTAAGATATCCCAAACCCCTATTTTGGTAATTTTAGAGGCTTCAGGTGTATTTTGTTCATCTTATAGGATTAGTGGTATGTTGGTCATTTTTGATATTTTACGGGGTATTTTGCTCGTTTTATAGTTTTAGAGATATTTTGGTCGTTTTAGAGGTTTTAGGGTATTTTTGGTAATTTTAGAGGTTTCAGGTTGTTTGTGGCAATTTTAGAGGTTTTGGGTTTATTTGGGTCATTTCAAAGGTTTAGGGGTATTTTCGTCAATTTATAGGTTTGATGGTATTTTGGTCATTTTTTAGGTTTCAGGAGTATGTTGGTCATTTTTTAGGTTTAGGGGGTATTTTGGTCATTTTATAGTTTTAGGGGTGTATTTTGGTCATTTTTAGGTTCCGGGGTTATTTTCGTCAATTTTCAAGCTTCGGTGTTATTTTGGTCATTTTTTAGGTTTAGAGGTATTTTAGCCATTTTTTATGTTTCAGGGGTATTTTGGTCATTTTTTTGGTTTCAGGATTATTTTAGTTATTTTTAGGCTTTGGGGTTATTTTGGCTATTTTTTAGGTTTCAAAGGTATTTTGGTAATTTTTAGGTTTTGGGAGTATTTTGGTTATTTTTAAGTTTCGGGGGTATTTTGGTCATCTTTTAGGTTTCGGGGGTATTTTGGTCTTTTTTTGGATTTCAGGGGTATTTTGGTAATTTTTAGGTTTCGAGGGTATTTTAGTCATTTTTTAGGTTTCGGGGGTACTTTGGTCATCTTTTAGGTTTCGGGGGTATTTTGGTCATTTTTTAGAGTTCGGGGATATTTTGGTCATTTTTTGGGTTTTGGGGGCATTTTGGTCATTTTTGTGGTTTTGAGGGTATTTTGGTCATTTTTAGGTTTTAGGGGTATTTTGGTCATTTTTTGGGTTTTAGGGGTATTTTGGTCATTTTTGGGGTTTCGAGGGTACTTTGGTTATTTTTTGGGTTTTGGAAGTACTTTGGTCATTTTTAGGTTTCAAGGGTATTTTGGTCATTTTTTGGGTTTCGGGGTTATTTTGGTCATTTTTTGGGTTTTGAGGGTATTTTGGTCATTTTTAGATTTTGGAGGTATTTTTGTCAATTTTTAGGTTTTGGGGGTATTTTGGTAATTTTTTGGGTTTTGGGGGTATTTTGGTCATTTTTGAGGGTATTTTGGTCATTTTTGGGGTTTCGAGGGGTATTTTGGTCATTTTGTTGGTTTTAAGGGTATTTTGGTCATTTTTAGGTTTTGGTGTTATTTTGGTCATTTTTTATGTTGAGGGGTATTTTGGTAATTTTAGTGGTTTTGGGGTATTTTAGAGTTAGGTGATTTGTAGAAATCATACTTGGATCATAATTGGGTCTAATTGGGCACCCAATTAGAACCCAATAAAATTAATGTTAATTGGGTTTAATTGAGTTAATACCCATTTAACCCAATTAATAATTAGGTGGGTTTGGGTCTCATTTAAGTGGGTGGGTTTGGGTGGGCAAATGGGTTTGGGTTGATTTTGCCACCCCTAATACTCCCTAATCACCTGAACAAGGAGGTATAGGTGATTACCAAATGGAAATTCAATCAGAGCCAGATTTCCCTTGAACACAGCAAGATGCCGAAAATGCAAGCCAACTGACATGCTAGGAAGTTCTACGCTTCCAAATGTCTAGTTATTGACATCATATGTCAAAATTTTGGCAACTTGAGGTTCCTCTTCACTTTCATTTATACATATCATCCAATGCAAAACCACATTAACAAATGGTATAGGCAAATCTTAACCAATGTTGGAGACAGAAACATTAGGTCCCAACATAACCCTTTGCCACAAATCCGAGCTTAATGTGTAAACTTCAGCATCAGCCTTAGTTGGAGTCCCTATTTTCCTCAAACGACACGAAATCCTAACAACCTTGTAGTCATTGGAATCAGGCAGATATGCAAAACCAGGTATAACATTTTCTAACTTGCTTAGACAAGTATCAGGCGGCTTCTTCAATTTTCTAGTACTGGGGTTCCACAAATATATAAGATTACCAGAAACATTATGAATGACCCTGTTAAGGAGACACAAGAGGCCATTGAATGATCGACCATTTGGACAGAAAAAGACTGAAGAGTTAAGGGAATTTCAAACTGGGAAATCCTAGTAAAGGTGTGGTCGTAAGTGACCGTAGCGAGTTGTACGATGTTGTCCTGAAGATGGGGTTCATGGGACGTGTAGCCCACGGCATGTGTATGAGATAGCCATTGTTGTTGTTGATGATATTAAGGTGGGTGGAAATGAGATTAAGACTAGTGATTGAGGAGTTCCGGGCTTTGCAAACGCGCCTGAATCTTAGGACTGATTTGATCGGTAGCCTCGCCAAAATGTTGAGTACAATGTCATCCGGGAGATGATTATTCCTTTGTTGGAGAATCGGTGGTTCCCTTGCTTGGGACATTCTTTTGAAACGAAGAGACCGTTGGATGTTTGTTTGGGGAAAATTAGGCAGCTTTAGTACAGTGAAATTATGTATGAAACCAGGAAGAAGACACTTTTTTTTTTTTGGTACTTCACCCAGATAGCTCAGTTAAAGTTCGGTAAAAAATTCAAGGACAAAACTTTTTTTCTGTGTCTTCTAGGAGGAGTCCTTGGGACACCAGTTGACTTTCCTTGGACTGTAGAAGCTGCCGTTCCAGTTTAGGAGGATTCTTGGGTATCTCAAGCAATCTTTTGCTTGGAGAGGGTTGGAAGACAGGCCACTTTGGCTGGGGTTTGGGAAACACGAGAGGCAAGAGTAGCAGAAACAATGGAAAGTCTTAAAAAAACTGGCAAAGACTGTCCCTAAATGCCAAGAAGGGCGAGGAGCTAGGTTTGGACAATGAGTTGTCGACCAAGAACTTCACCATGGCAGCAAAATTTCTCACAAGGAGGGCACTAAATGTTGAGGCGGTGACAAGAACATTTAGTCCTCTGTGAAGGTCGGTGAAGGGTTGTGAGGTTAGGAGAATAAGTGATCATGTCTTGCTATTTACATTCGAAAAGAGGGAAGAGGTAGAGAAGATTATGAGCAATGCTCCTTGGAGCTTCGATAAACACCTTGTTATTTTGCAGTGGTGCGATAAGGCAGTCCCTATCAAGGAGTTAGAGTTTGATAAAATTCCAATATGGGTTCAGATTCATGATGTCTCGATTAAGTTTATGAATAAAGTCGTAGCTGGAAAACTCTGTTCAGTAGTTGGAACAGTCTGCCAAGAGATCGATGAGGGAGAGATGGATGGAGTAAGTTTTTTGAGGATGAAGGTCACCATTGATATAAGTAAACCACTGTGTAGGGGGAGGCGTATCTCTCTGTCTCACGACGAGCAAAGTTGGGTGTCTTTCAAGTATGAAAGATTGCCCAATATTTGCTATTGGTGTGGATGCCTAAACCACGTGGATAGAGACTGTGATCTATGGATTGCGAGTGAAGGAAATCTCTCAAAGGAAAACCAAGCGTATGGGGCGTGGATTCGTGCAACTCCGTTCGTTAAGGGAAGAAACTCTATGTTTAAGGTACTGGGCTTCTATGCTGCAAAAAAAAGCTAAAAAAAACAGACCACTGAAAAGCGTGGGGTGGAATCGCCGGTAGTCCTAACCGGTGACCAACCTACCACATTGACTCACGCTCCAACTGAGGCCGCAGCGAAATTCCAAGAAGCATTGAATGGGAAATCTGCTGAGCTAGAACTAGAGGATATGATAACAGAGTGGAAGGGATCGGATGGCCGAGATTCAAGGGGGATGTTCGAGGAATGGCTAAGAAAGATTGATAAGGAACTAGACAGATTTGACAAGGTGGGGAGTGGGTTTTCGAGGGACAATACAGAGGTGGAAAAGGAGGGTTTCAAAGACCATTACCAGCTAGGAAAGGTGAGTCTAAGTCCAAATCAGAGATTAGGCATGCTGATTCCACAGCTGGGAAAAAAGGCTTTTCATTACCATGTGAGCATGAGGCAAATTTGGTTAGTGTCCCTGTTACCCATTCTGCTTTATGTGATATCTCTAATATTATGGGCTCTTTAAATAATAGTGCTGGGGTGGAAAAGGTAAAGAGAACTAGGAAAAAATGCCATGCACGTCCCATAGAAAATGTGGCGCCTAGGGGGGTGAAAAATATAAATAGGCTTGCTTCAGAGGTGGGTTGTGATGAGTTACCAAGCAAGAAAAGGCTGGTTTCCCATTTCGGCCATGAAATAAATAATTTATTGGTGGAGGCTGTGGAGCAGCCCCACCATCAACCATGAATCTCCTATGCTGGAACTGTCGGGGGATTGGGAACCCCTCGATAGAGCAGGAGCTTGGAGACGTTGTTCGAGCTCACTTTCCCTCAGTCATGTTCCTAGCCGAAACATGGCTGAAAAAATCTAGGCTAACTTATTTACGTGATAAGCTGAAGTTTGGTGGTTTGATAGAGTTTTCTAGAGAAGGGAGGGGTGGAGGGGTGACGGTTTTTTGGAAGAAAAAGGTGGATTTCTCGATGGACATGTGCTCCCCAAATCATATTGATGCCAAAGTAAATAAAGGGAAGGTGGAAGAGTGGCGATTTACCGATTTCTATGGGGAGTCCAACACTAATAACCATCACATCTCTTGGGATACCTTAAGAAGATTAAATTCCAAGTATTCTCTACCTTGGTTATGTGCGGGAGACTTCAACGAAATTACTAAAGCTCATGAGAAATTGGGTGGGAGGCCCAGACCAAGCAAGCAAATGGAGGCATTTAGGGCTATGTTGGATGAGTGCGGGTTTCAAGACTTAGGGTTTAGTGGTAACAAGTTCACTTGGTGTAATGGGCATGTAGAGGGGCATATGGTGTGGGAAAGATTGGATAGGGCGGTGAGTACAGCGTAGTGGCTAGAAATGTTTCCTGCCACAAAAGTAGTTCATTTGGAGTATGGGACGTCGGATCATAAACCGATTTTAATTTTTTCAGCGGGTATTCCAAAAAGGGTAAACAAGCCATGGAGGTTTGAACAAATGTGGATGAGGGGTGTAGGGTGGTGATAGAGGATGCTTGGTCCTATGTCTATCAAGGCAGCCCAATGAAGAAAGTGGAATAAAAAGTGAACAGGTGTCGTAGAAATTTGAATTGGTGGAGCAAAGTCGCTTTTGGCAATGTGGTTCGAAGTCTTAGGGAGAAAAAAGAACAATTAAGAGTGGCCGAGGTCAATGCAATTAGGGGAGGAAGTATAGGTCGGGTCCAAAGTTTGAAGAGAGAGATTTCAAAGCTTCTAGTGAGTGAAGAACAAATGTGAAAACAGCGATCCCGGGCCCTTTGTCTGCAAGAGAGTGATAATAACACTAGATACTTTCATAGTAGGGTATCACATCGGTTTAGAAGAAATTGAATTGATACTCTTAAAGATTCGGGGGGTGAGTTGTGTTCGGATGAGGATGGGATTGCAAATATTTTGGTTAGTTATTACCAAGATCTCTTTAATTCCTCAAATTTGAGTGGGTTAGAGGAGGTAATGGAAAGTATTCCCTGCTCTATTTCGGCTGAATTGAACCAAGGTCTAAATGTGGAGTTTACTAGGGAAGAAGTAGTCACGGCCCTAAAGCAGATGGATCCGTTGAAGGCTCCGAGTCCAGATGGCCTTCCTCCTCTTTTTTTCCAACATTATTGGCCATCTATGGGCGATAATGTGACTGCAACAATGCTGAGTTGCCTCTCTTCGGGCATCATTCCCCCTTCCATTAATCGGACCTAGATCACCATTATCCCTAAGGTAAAAAGCCCCTCTAAGATTTTTGATTTCTGCCCTATATCCCTATATAATATCATTTATAAGCTTATCTCTAAGGTAGTTGCAAATAGGCTCAAGGGGGTTTTACCCCTAATTATTTCGGAATCACAAAGTGCCTTCCAACCAAATAAGGCAATTACCGATAATATACTTGTAGCCTTTGAGACCTTGCACTATATGAAGAACCAAAAGTAAAAAAAAAAGGGTTTCATGGCTTTGAAGCTCAACATGAGTAAGGCTTCTGATAGTTGGAAACAACTATGGTGAAGATGGGCTTTAATGAGAGGTGGGTGGCCTTGGTTATGAGTTGTATAAGTTCGGCGTCTTATTTAATTCTTGTGAATGGTGTGCCAAAGGGTGATATTCGCCCATCAAGGGGTATTAGACAAGGAGATCCCCTTTCTCCGTATCTCTTCTTGATTTGCTCGGAAGCATTAAATTGCCTTCTGCAGCAGGCAACTAGGACGGAAGCTATTCGGGGTTTCTCTCTTTGCAAAAATGGTCCGAAAATTACTCATTTATTCTTTGCCGACGACACTCTTCTTTTTTGTCAGGCAACATTGAGCGACTTGGATGTCATCCAACGCATTCTAAGTTTGTACAAGCTAGCATTGGGGCAAATGTTAAAAAGAGACAAAACCACCGTGTTTTTTAGCAAGTCCACCACGGAGGAGAGAAAGCTATAGATTCTAGAACTCTTGGGTATAAGTGAAGTGCGAAACTGTGAGAAGTACTTAGGGCTTTCGGCGGTGGTTGGGAGAAAAAAGAAGAAGAGAGTCTCAATTTCATTAAGGAGAGAGTGTGAAGCAAGTTGCAAGGTTGGAAGGAAAAGCTTCTTTCATAAGCGGGAAGGGAAGTGCTCTTATAAGCGGTTGTTCAAGCTATTCCCACCTTTGCGATGAGTTGTTTCAAACTCCCTTCCGGTTTAATCAAGGATATTGAGATGATGATTAGAAAATTTTGGTGGGGGGCAAAAGGGGGAGCAACTCAAGATTCATTGGAAGAAATGGGAAACCTTGTGTAAACCAAAAGCTTTAGGGGGCTTGGGCTGTAAAGAATTAGAAAATTTTAATGAGGCAATGCTTGCAAAACAAGTGTGAAGGGTTCTAGTGGGTCGGTCTTTTCTGTTTTACCGGGTTTTTAGCACAAAGTACTTCCCAATGGGGTCTATCTTTGATGTAAAGGTTGCTGCGGGATCGTATGCTTGGCAAAGCATCATGAGGGGTAGAAATCTTATAAAATCCGGGTTGCTATGGAGGGTAGGGAATGGAAGGAAGATTAATATCTATGGTGATAGGTGGCTGCCTGGAGGTGAGTCGACTTGTGTGGTTTCTCCAAGGAATGGGGCTGCCTCAAACTGGGCAGTAGAAAAATTATTGACTGCTAAAGGTGAAGGTTGGAATGTTCAACTTGTGGATGCTTTATTCTTGCCGTTTAAAGCTCAAAGGGTCGAGGGCATTCCTCTGCCTGTCACGGACCAGAAGCATTGTGTTACTTGGCCTAGGTGCAGGTCCGGTGTATACTCAGTAAAAAGGGGCTACCAATTGCTATGTGAAACAAAATTTAATGCCCTTCCTTCTAGCTCCAACTTTGTTGAGGTTAAACTTTTCTGGAAAAGCATCTGGCGGATGAAAATTCCTAACAAGGTTAAGGTTTTTCTTTGGCGAGCTTGCTCTAATGGACTCCCAACAAAGAAAAATCTCCTGAAAAGAAAGGTGTTGGATAACCCCCTTTGTGATCAATGTAAGGTCGGAGTGGAAGACGTGTTTCATGAAATTTGGGATTTTGACCATATCCCTAAGGGGTGGGAGCATTCCTTTGTTGAGTTAAGTAGTAAATTCACTTGCATTGAATCTGTGTGCGACCTGGTCAGCATCATAAAAGCAAAAGGTAAGGGTCTGGAGAAGTTTGCTACGACAGCTTGGTTAATTTGGAGTCAAAGAAATAAATTAAGAGCCAATGACCCTGCTACTCCATGCTCTAAGCTTCCCCACTCTGCAGTGTCTCTATTAGCTGAGTTCTAGCAAGGGAAGCAATGGCTTTTTCCTCGTGAAAGGGCACCCTTTGTGAGATGGCAGCCCCCATCTACTGGTTTTGTGAATGTGAACTTCGATGGAGCAGTGTTCGCGGAGGAGCAGGAAGGTGGTATTGGGGTGGTCATTCGCAGCAACGAAGGGCAGGTGTTAGCTGCTCTGTCTGAGAAGGTGCCATTGCCAGCATCTGGGGAAATCCTGGAATTGATGGCTGCCAGGAGAGCTGCAATTTTTGCTAAGGAGCTCGGTTTTTGTAAAGTGTGCTTTGAAGGAGATGCTGACCTCGTTGTGAAGAGCTTGCAGCCTGGGATGGACACGAACACGCTGGCGGGACACTTAGTAAAAGACTTTAAGTCTATTAGGGGTTTTTTTCAATCCTACTCTATCATCCATGTAAGGCGGCAGGGGAATCATGTTGTCCATGCTTTAGCTAGGGATGCTAGGTTTTCTTTTCCGTTAAGAGTTTGGGGAGAAGTTGTTCCTCAAAACATTTCCTTCTTTGTTGTAAAAGATTTGGCTTAATAGATTTCTCAGCTCGGATGGGGCTGTTTCTCAAAAAAAAAAAAAAAAACAAAAAGTTCGGTAAAGGTGTACTCAACTTCTATTATAAATAAATAAGATTAAATATATAATTTTGCTATACTTTTATATATTTTTCTTTTCAAAATAAAAAAACACATAAAAAAGCAAAACAAGATAGAAAAGAGAGGGTTTTGTAAAAATTTATATTTGTCCATAACTGGAATTTTAAATCTAATTGATGGGAATTAATGAGTGAAGTTTCAATCGTTTAAACTTGAAGGTAGCGTTTGGTACGGAAAAATCCACATTTCTCTTGTCATTTAGATCACTGAAAATGTGATACCTTGCAATTTGAATACTTAGAAATGTAACAATTTTTATGTTTGGTTTAACTGAGAATCTAATAAGATTCCTATGAATGTGAAATTATAATGTTGAAATTATTCCTAAGAATCTTAAATAAAATATTTATTTTTTTCATACTATCCTTAGATTTGTAAATCCAATATCAAGTCTTTTTTTTTTTTCCTAATTTTAAAGCTTTCTACAAATAAATAATGACAAAAATGTAAACTATAAATTATGGCAAATACATTAAAACTATTATCTAACATTTCAAAATGACAAGTACAATACAAAAATAACTATTTAAATTCTTATTTTCTATGAAAATTCTTGTTAATAAAAATAAATAATTTATTTTACTTTAGCATCTAACCAATCCCAAATAGGAGATATAAAAAGGGGAAAAAATTAATTCTTAACTATAATTTTAAAAAGAACTTAATTCATAACAAAACAACCTGACAACGTTTGGGTTTATAAGATATTGATGATTTGTTTTATATTTTATTTTCATTGCTTAAATGATAAGGAAAAATAGTTTGAATTGTCAATTTATAAAAAAATACAATTTCTTTTTAAGTTTGAGAATCTAGATACCCATTTGTTTTAAAGGAAATCCGCAATCCTATAAAAAAGGGGTTGAGGGGAAATCCAGATACCTCTGGCGTTTGATTCTTAGGTGTGATTTGTAACCAAACATGAAAATCTTTAAACATTCTTGAAAATCCTAAAATATTACCCTATACCAAACGCCAAATAAAATAGTTATGCTTGACATGGAAAGAAGAGCCATGAATATTAGCTTCAAAATTTTGTTTGTGCTTTGTGTTAAATTCTTAGTATGCGAAATTCGTCCCATATTTCTTTGAAAGTCTAACTTAATTTAATTTAGAATTCCTTCTATATCATTTTAGATCATAGATAATATTTGGCTAAATTAGATTTATCCTTCCAAATTCCTATGTAAGTCTATCTTTACTTAACTTTTTTTTCATTTTTTTTTTTAAGTTCAAGAATTTGAATTTTTTTTTCCATGTGTAATATTAATATTTGTGTCCTTAAAGGCTAAAGCAAAATATAATTAAAAACATTACTGAAGTTATATAAGTTAGGTTGTTAACCATTTGAATAAAATCAATACTAAAACAGATTATTTAAATATCAAAATAAGACTTAAAAATGAATTTCTTTTTGGTGCACAGAACAATTGATTTTTTAATCTTAAGTTTGGAATTAATTATTTTATGATAACCCTATTTATGCAAGTATTAGAAAAGATTTAACTATTTGAGTTCAAATCACAATCTTCATTAATAAATAAGGAATTAGAAAAATAATAATTATAAAAGTTTTTATTGATAATTATAATTAGAGATATTATATATAAGGACAAATATAAAAAAATTATGCATTTTATATAATAATAATCATTCATTTAGTTAGAAACAAGTTCTAAAATTATGTAATAATAACTCATTTAGTTATTATTTCTCAATATATATTATATATATGCAAATATTAACAATATTATTCATATTTTGTGTGTCTACCTTGGGGTGTTTTTAATGCAGTTCGGTACGGTTTTAGTCCAATTTTATCACCGCATTGCACGGTGCAATTTTGTATGGTTTTAGTTCATTTTTATTACTGCACTACACTGTGCAATTCAATCTGATATATCATGGTGCGGTTTAGTCGGTTTTGGAAGTATGAAATTACTCATCTTCATAAAATATTAATATATTTAGTATAAAATAAATAAGTTTATTTATTAAGTGTGGTGCCACTACACTACTGACTACACTACAATGCAAGATTTAGGTGCGGTGATGCGATTTGAGGGTGAACATCCCTGTCTATACTACAGTACAATGCAAGATTTACACAATTAAACAAGATTTTTCCTTTGTTCAGTACCAAATCCAAACTGTGCTTCAATAAAAAATTAAAAATTAAAAACGATGCGTTTGGCAGCTTCGTAATCTCTCTCTCTCTCTCATCAGCCACTCAGACAACACACTACAGACTCTACACAGCGCGGAGATGGGTTGGCAGCAGCAATTAGGAGTAGGAGTAGGACCTTTACAACCACAGTTCCTCTCTCCAAATCCAACCACTCATAAACCCGTAAATACCCCTGCTTATCTGCCACTATCCTCTACCAAAACCCGTAATTATACTCCCACACTAAGGGCGATTTCTCTACAACAACTTCCCCCCAATGCCCTTCGCCGGAAAAGAGACCCCAATTGGAGAGGTGGGTTCAGTCTAGGGGTAGATTTGGGAATGTCCCGCACTGGCCTCGCACTCAGCAAAGGCTTCTCAATACGTCCTCTAACTGTAATGTTTTGTATTTCTCTTTAAATACCTTTTTTTTTGGTTAAGGATAATGAAACTAAGAAATGGACAATATTTTTGAAACTTAGGTTCTGGAATTACGAGGACAAAAACTTGAGCTTCAGCTTCTTCAGATTGCACAACAGGAGGTACTACTAGTCTGACGTACCCTGTTATGTTATAATTTTTTAAAAATTGCTCGTGTTACCGTGTCATACCGTACACTTGCTCGTGTCTGTGTCCGTATTTCGTAGATAATATGTATGTGATTATATTCATTTATGGTTTGAGGGGAAAAAAATGTAGGAAGCTGATGAATTTATAATTGGGCTTCCTAAATCAAGTGATGGAAAGGAGACACCTCAGTCAAACAAAGTTCGTAGTGTTGCCGGAAGATTTGCTACTCGAGCTGCCGAGAGGTATACATTCATTCATACATATATACATACATACAGACATGCATACATATACTCTGAGGTAGTGTAATGTTTATGTTGTTTAATAATGTAATAAAATCCATGTGAGAGTGACAATGATAATGATTATGGCCAGGTCAAAATCTGTATAGATGGATCTATGATTCTGTGTATTCTGCCTTAGTTGGTAATTGACTGATGTCTCTTGCATCAGAAACTAGATTTCTGAATGATTTATCAACTCTCTATCTGCCTTGGTCTATTTCTTCTAATTACTAATACTTGTGCAAATTTCTTTTTTTCCTGCATAAATAGGTGTAGTTTGTGTACTTATTACTTTCTTAGGGATGTTTTTGTTAAGGATAACCCACATTGTTGGCAAGGAATCAAAAACACTGAATGGCAAGAAGAATCCCGAAGATAATGTACCGCCAAAAGATTCTCTGTATCCTATTATGTTATCTGATATTTGTCTGTTGATTCTTTGAATGTCTTGTTATAGATAAGAGCCCCTCACCTGTTGTAATAGTATTTAAGGACTTGTAATGTAAAAGAATAGTATTATCCCTGTGAATTATAGAACAGGTTGTCAATTTTCTGAATTTTTTCTTCCACTTCAAAACTCTTTAGTTTTGCTTTCTTTCATTTTTCAATTACTACTTCACTAGAGTTTTGGACTATAGATGTGGATTGGTGATCCCATATTTAATATTCAGGGGTTGGAGAGTATACCTGCAAGATGAACATGGGACAACAACAGAAGCGACAGATCGCATGATTTGCATGTAATATTTTCTCTCTTTTTCCTTTATTTATACTTTTAGGATTGGATACCAGTTATAGGCAATTGTGGTTGCACTTTTATTTGATTCTTCTGCTTTGGTTATATTAGCATGTCTTTGCCAAGAAGCTAGAGTTGTTAAATAGCCTTATCATTTATCTTCTTCTTTTTTCTTTTTTTGGAGTTGTACAGCTATTGGTTTATTATGTTCTTCATGGCATTTGTGAGTGTGACGTAGAGGCATAACCACATTCACTGAAATGAATATACAAGGTCATACTTCGTGAAAAACTGTTGAATTGTTTAAGTTTTATAACATTATGAATCTTTTTTCATAAGCTATAAGGAGCACAATGGATGAATTCATTTCTCTAGACCCCAAATACCATATAATTCCTTGTTAAACCTGCATCATGAGCTATTTGGTGAAATACATTGAATAAAAGTAGTAATTATTCTTGATGTTTTAAGGATTTGCTATGTTTCGTTTGATTTGAAGAAATATATTTAGAAGAAAGGGAAGTTTGATATATATATATATATATAAAAGATTGGCATTGTTGCAGCTGTTTCCAAATTCTATATGCTTATTTTCTTGGTTCTGTGCTTTTCACCTGATGAAAGATACAATGTCTTGCCTCAAGTATATTGGTTGATATGCCTAGTTATTTGGATCATTGTCTAATTTTGAAGGCATAATACTCAATGTCTATGGCATAGGTTATAATTATATCATTGAAAAAGATGGTGAAAATGCCTGTACTAATGAATACTGTATATCTGTGATATAACTTATTTTCAGGGGCCTCAGCAGGTCTACTCGGCAAAGCAAAATTGATGCATATGCTGCCATGGTATGGAACAAAATTTATATTTGGTTCCTTTCAGTTTTTAATCATCTACTCTTTTCTACTTAACGAAGTGTGTTATTTTTCCCCCCTTCCTTTTCTACCTCTTGCGGCTGCAGATGGTACTGGAGAGATATTTTTCCTTGGCAGGCCAGGAAACTGAACTTGTACTGCCCAAGAATTTGGATTTACAAGAAAAACTTAAGACAGGTCCACCTAGAGACATTGATTTCTTTCCTGAATAATTTGAGGGTTGAAAATTTTCTTTTGGTTCTCACAGTTTGATTCAGATTCATTCAATTACATTATGCTCTCCTTTGTAACACAAGCAGCACAGAGTAGTAGAAAGTAGTAGAAATATAATTGTAAAAAATCAAACCAGCAGAAGCTGGCAGTGTTTTTCAATTGGTAATATTTTCACAAAGTACGCATATATGATGAGAGTATCATTGGTTTCTTTTTCTAATTCTACATTATGCACCCAAAGTTGTAATCTTTATAAGTTGTTTTATACCATAAAACTTTTACAAACCAAACGATTACAAATGTATTGCACTGCTGTTAGAAAAGATTTCTTTGAAAATGTGTTAATTGCAAAGTGAGTAAATAGACCAAGGAAAAACCAACAAAGAAAGAAACAGCTACTTATCTTTCACGGACTAGTGTACGTCTTCAATGAATATCTTTTGGGTGATGGGTGTTTCATATCAATCATTATAATATATTTTTAACATGGTCCTAATTGAAGTCATATTGAACAAATTCTTGATGATTGATGTGTTAAAAAATGCAATAACTTCCGTGATCAAAAAGAGGTTCTAACTCAACCAGAACATAGAAAAGCGCGAGTTGAGCTACAAGGCTCAAGGCTTATGATTAGGGCTCAAAATAACTAGGAAGTCCTAGTTAAGTTACAAGGTTATTGACTTATGACATTTTTCATTAATTTTTCAAACAAAAAATACTAATACTATACAAACAACAACTCAAGCACCAAGGATGAAATAAAAACAACAATAATTTTACTCTACTACTGAACCATTACTTTCATGCTTGTTGCATAAGAAAGTGAGTTTTATTTATTTTTTTTTTTATTGCATAAAAAGGGTGGAATCCTTGGAGCAAGTCACTTTTCGCCGTGACGAGTTAAACCCTCATGCTAGATAGTCCTGCCACCTTGGTATTAATCTGTTAGCACGACTTGAACCCAAGTTCTAAGGTGAGGTGGACAAAATACTTGACCACTAGACTCCCACATCAAGGTCAAGCATTAAACATTTCTCAATCATTGCTTGCATTGCAAAATCCTATAATTCCACCAATTATGCCACTTCTTATTCATAAGCATTTCTTATTCAAAAGCATATTTTCTCCATCAATTAACACAATCCTCTCCACAAAAGTAGCTGGCATAGTTGGAAAACCTAGAATACCAAGATCCTTCCCATGTAGAATTTCAGGATCCAATAAGTCTATACACAGAAAAATCACCATTTTTTTTTTCTCAAATTCTCTTTTTCAATTGTATTATAATGAGCCAAGTGAGGTGAACACATGAAAGAAAATGAAAAATTCGAATTTTCTGGCCAGCCTAAGCAGGGACCTTTTGAACCAAAAGTTCCATGCCAATGCAACCCAAAATTCATTAGCTTTCATCACCAACATTGATTTAGATACTGTGGAAATCAGCACTTAGCACATCTTTTTTGAATGTTCTCCCATTGTGAGCTTCTTTCGATTTCTCTTTCTGGTTTGAGGCTAGGGAGTTCTAATCTAGTTCTTTGTAACAAGCAGGTGTGTGCAATAGATTACCGTTACCTATTTTGAATGCAAAAGGAAGAACAGAGACTATTGTATTGAAAATTCATGCAGCAGTTAAACCAGCTCCTTATCTCTAATATTGTGGAACCAAATGATATAATTTGAAACAAACCAGCCACTAAGACTTGGCAACAACTAAGGATTTCAACCTTTAGCAAGCCACTTTACCAACTAAATCAAATATGTAACAACAAAAATGATTAATACCTAATACAAGCGAAGAAGAATATGTTTCCCAAGCATGTTTATGTTTTCAACAAAATTCAAAAACATATATCAAAAACTCTTTTAAAATATAGCCGTACGCATTAATTAAAGTTACACAAATAAGCCTTTTTAGCAAAACAGTAATGCCCACTGTAAGGAAAGTAAACAAAATAACAATAGTTTTACTTCTACCAAACCAATATACCATGACTTCTTATCTAGAAACCACCGTTTACTAATAAAAGCGTCACAGAGCCCTGTCAAGTAAAACAAGGCTCTCCATGAAATTAGTCCCACTTCGAAAATCTTGGATACCACCAACATCTTTTTCATGTAGAGTCTCGATGTCAATCGAGATACGCTTAAGATCCGTCCATTCTACTTCACCATTGGAAGAGAAGATGTCATAACTTTTTTCAACTATAAGTAAACCGTTGTGGGAATAGCCATTGAATCTTATAACTCTGTGGAAAGGAACAACAAAAAGTTTAGTCCAAGATTGATGGACACCATACTCCATCACCCACACATTTAATAATAAGGGGTTTCCTTCCTTTCTGTCAAAGCCAGTTTTCCATTGAACACTAGAGGACACAAATAAGAGCATATGACAGCAAAAGGTGTTTCCATCATTCCGAACATCTCTTCATTGGCATCAAATGTCAAAATAAAAGGCCTCTTCTCCTTTACTTACATAGACCATCCAATGCAAAGCTCCACTAACAAATGGGACGAGGAACAAATTTCCATGAACCCGAATTCATTGAGTAAATCTCTGCCTGAGGCGGAGTCCCTCCCATGTTGAGTGACCAATTACGATAAGAAATCTTAACAATTTTGTAGTCATTGGTTTCAGAATGATAACAAAATCCAGTTTGAACAGGAGAAAAGCTAGCTGATGAGCTTGAGGATAAGAGAGAAACCGTCTTAAATTTTCCAATGCTGGGGTTCAACAAATACACCGAGTCTTTGGCAGAAAAACAAAGTAGACCATTGCAGGATCCCACAAGTTGGGGCCAAGTGAACGGAATATCGAATTCAGGAATCCAATCAGAGGCGTGTTCGCAAATGACTGTACATAACAGTCTATCATGTGGAATCCTATCACGTTTCATGAATAAGAGACGACGAGAACTATAGAGTTCAAGGTGGCTGGAAATGAAATTTGGACTAGTAATGGAGGAGTTCCAGGATTTGCGAGCGCACCTGAATCTTAGGACTGATTTAACGGGTAGGTTCGCCAGAATATTCAGTACCAAGTCGTGTGGGAGATGGTTTCGGAGAATCAGTGGTTCTATCGTTGAAGACATTTTTCAACAAAAGGACACACAGAGAGACAGAGTTAATTCAAGGTCTGTGTGTCATTCAGATACTCCATTTTTTTTTTTTTCCTGAAAACAAGCAAGCAATAGCATACGATTTTTTGTCGTTTATTGTCCAATTCTTTTTTGAAGGAAATTTATTGTCCAATTTTAAACTCCTTAAAAAATGGTTCATTTGAAATTTTCAAGTCAAGCTGCACATATGTGTTTTGTGCACATTATACCATATCATATCATATTATATACAATATATTATTATATAATAAAACTTGTGCTTACGAACCGTAGTTGTGCCAATTAGTTACTCTCACTAATTTGTAAATTAATTTTATAAAAAATTTTAAAAAAATTACATTTTTTACTAAGAGATAAAATTTAACAATATTTTATCAAAAATTAAATTATATTCAAACAATAAGTCTATTATTAAAATTTTCTAAACTTAAGTCTATACAATCTACTTTTTTGTTTTTTGTTTTTTTTCTTTCCCTAAAGTATAATAAACTTTGGGCTTAGAAGCTGTGTTTGGGCCAAGTGGTTACTCTCACTAATAGTAATTTAATTTTATTTAAAAAAAACCCACGTTTTTTAAATTCTACTCTAACTTAATCTAGTGTATTTGTGTGTAAATCTCCCTCTTAAAGATTTGAACGCTGGCTCTTATCCCGCACCCCACAAACATTTATACTTGTGAAGTGACCTTCACATCCCGAGTGTGCGATAATCCAACTCACGTTTTGACTAAAGGCTAAGATTTAACAATAATTTATATTTAACAATAATTTAAAATAAATTTAAAGTGTATTGAAACTAAAAGTCTATTGGCAAAAATTTCTAAACTTAAATCCTACACAACCCACGTTTTTGTTTTTTACCTCAATTATAATAAAAGTTAGGCTTAGAAGCTGGGATTGGGTCAAGTGGCTACTCTCACTAATTAATTAATCAATTTCATTAAAAAAATAAAAAATAAAACAACCCACATTTTGACTACGAGATAAGATTTAGCAATAATTTAAAATAAATTTAAATTATATTCAAACTATAAGCCTATTGTCGAAAATTTCTAAACTTAAATCCTACACAACCCACATTTTTATTTATTATTTTCTCAAGTTGCATGATTTAATAATAATTTAAAACATATTTAAATTTTATTGAAACTAAAGGTCCATTGTAAAAAAAAAAATTCTAAACTTAAATCCCACCCAACCCACACTTTTTTTTCCCTCAAGTTGCATCACATTAAATTGATATTTTATTTGTATATTAAGCTTCAAATCTCTTCACTAAGGATAAGATTTAACAATAACTTAATTTAGATAAAAATTTATCATCTAAGTTTTAGAAATTTAAATTCTACTCCAAATAAAAATTTATTATCAAAAATTTTAGAAATTATATATATATTCAGCAATAACTTTTTGTGGTTGAGCTAGGTGGTTACTCTCACTAATTAATAAATTAATTATATATTTTTTGTTAGGATATATTTTCTCAATTAAGGGACAATAATTAAAAGCGGTTTAAATTAGGTAAAATTTTATCATAGAAATTTCAACAAATTTAAATTCTATTCAAAGTAAAAATCCTTTATAAAAAATTTATAAACATAAATCACACACAAAAACTCACGTTTTCTTTCTAAAAAAAAAAAAAAACCCACGTGTTAGGACATATGTTCTAACAAGTTCCCCTAAATACAATGTATGTAACTAAAAGGTCACAAGACCAGTATGCTGTATACAAAAGGATAATGTAACTAAAAGAAAGAAAAGAGAAGGACATAAAATTTCCACTACATCCTTTATAAATGTAAGCACTCACCCTAACAAAAAGGTCTTATGCTAACTCTCCCCCTAACTGCATAACTACTCTCACCTCAAAACTACTCCCCCTTTTTGTCACGAGTGACAAAGGGTAAGTCATCACTAAAAGGTCATCTCATCATCACCGGAAGAGCTAGCATCCTTATCCTCATCATCATCATCATCATCAGCATCACCATCAGCATCCTCATCCGCCAAAGCCTCGTGTTAGGACATATGTGGTTCAAGTGATTTCAAACATATGTCATTATTTTATGTAATTGGCTTATCCTTTGACAAAACGCACTTTACTTGTAATTGGGTAGATTTAGGATGTGTTTAACGCTTCAAGAAGCAGTTTTTCAAGATCAAATGTTGAAGTCATCAAGTCTGTCTAAGAAACAAGCTGGAAAGTACAAGTTACTAAAGCTTGACACCTAGTCTCGACACATGCATCTATCGAGTTTTAGAAGCTGTTTCAGCCCCGAAACTCAACAACTTCTCAACAGATCATCGACACCTGTCAAGATTTATCGAAAATAGATTCTAAGTTTTGTTTTGATTCCAATCCGTAAATGTGTCTTTGGGACTTTCTTTTCTCCTAATCCTAGACATATAAAAGAATTGTTTTAAGGGACGTCAAAGTGTCGCAAGTTGCACAAGCATTGAGTAATTGTTGTTCATGCAATTTGTGACCTAATACAAAGTTCGTGCCCTAGTTCATCTCTTGTGAAGAAGTTGCTGTGTAATGTGCACCGTAGGGTTTTGTAACCGAACATCTTCTTGATCTTCATCGTGTGGATGAATTGAAGAACTTTGCAGCCAACAATTCTCTCTCTAGTTGGTGAATTGAAGTCACGTACTGGGATCCACGCAATTAGTTAGTCACGTACTTGGGAGCCGTGCATCAAAAGGAGAAACTGTCACTACAGAAAAAGTCCAATTGGGTATTGGGGTAAGGGTTCAACTGTAGGTTGGTAAGGTATTGGGATTCCTTACTTGTAACCGCTTGTTGTGATAATAGTGGAGTTCGGGAGTGGTGACCTTAAATCACCCGGTGGGGTTTTTATCGTCAGGTTTTCCCCATTCGTAAACAAATCACCGTGTTATTTATTTTCCGCTTCATACTTTAGTTATTAGTGATTTGTTTGTGCTGCCACGTGAATTTGCATGTTAATTTGATTAATTAATAACTTGGCTAATTAATCAATTTAATTCATCACAAGGGGTCAACGTGTTTGTGGCCTATCACCTCGTTGTAGGGGAGGGAGAAGCAACGAAGTCACCCATCTGAGCCTACCGTCTAGCGATATGGCCAACAAGTGTGTTCACCTGACACAACCCATCACTAAAAGTGTCAAGGCGAGCATCCATGCGCTTAAGTTGAGCCATGATGGCCTCAAGAGTCACACCACCCGCAGAAGAAGAAGAAGTGGAGGTGGATGGAGTGGTAGAAGCTGGAGATTCGTCGTTTCAGTCCATGGCCGTCTCGATTTGTGGCCGCTTCAGTCGAAGTTGGGCCTCACTTCATCGAATAGACGCCGCGCTAATGGCTCCCATGATAGGATAGAAAGGAGAATCAAGAAGAAGGATATAAAGATGGCGAAGAATCTGCGTGATAGACAAAGGAAAAATAAGCTTATCAAGGGTCGTATCTCTGTAGACATTGATTAGAGAAAGAATGAAGTGAGAAGAAAAGTCTATAAAGAGGTCCTCAAGGAGAGATAGCAAAAACTGAGCATAAGGCTCTGTAATGGAGTTATAGTGAGACAATGGATAAAGAACAAATATCATCACCATGTTTAGGAATCTTGGACCCTTTGCAAAGTCCGAGCATGAGGTGTTTTGGCGACCACTCCATATGGAAGGTCTTTCACAAAAGTGAGATATGAGCTCTACTTTAGACACAGTCCTCAGATGCTGATGAGCGGGGTAGTCAAGATGCACTACCCGCAAAATGTGTAGTATCTCAGATACAAGATCCAAAGTAACTACGATACGTGTACCTCTTATATGCGTAGCAAACTGAGATACAAAGGTATTGATACCGTGCATGTTGGAGTAAAACTCTTGTATGATCACGATAGGACAACTCATGGGTATCTCACATAGAGATTCCCATTCTCGATTGTGAATGACAGTGGGTAGAGCAGTATCGGAAAAATCTGATAAAAGGAAAAATCTGATAGAATCACGTGGCACTTAGGATGAATGCCATGTTCAGAAAAATTCTCTAAGAAGTCCTTATTGGCCTTCTCGTTACGGAACCAAATGTGAGAGGGGGTAGGATCAGAAGAAGATGTCCTAGAACGAAGAGGATTTCGGGAAGAGAGAGAGAGAGAGAGAGAAAAGCACAATCACACTAGAGTACCAACAAGAGAAAAGAGAGGGTACACATGCATGAACAATGCATGAACTTGCAAGGACGGAACCAAGATTTTAAGCCAGCAGGGGCCGGAGTATAAAGAAAAAAAAAAACTTTAAATAGTCATTCATATAGTATTAAAAAAATTATAAATACTCAAAATCATTATTTTTAAATACATTAAGATGCAATCATTTATCAACAAAGACAAACAATGACAAAATGATGTCTTTTTTTAATACCAAGCTGACTAGGATTTGTTTTTTTTTTTTTTTTTGGGTTGAAGTTAGAGCATTCACATTGGTGATGCTAAAAATTTTAGTTTTTTGCACCAAAAAAAGTTACGTTATATATTTTACCACCTCAATTTAAAATACACCAAATATCAAATGTTCTATTGTTTATTATAAATTCATTTAAAATAATATAAAGAATTCATTAAAATATTAAAAAAAGTGAGGGAATTTGAGTTTTTTAATTGAAGGAAGAGATATAATCTAAATAAAATATTTTATTTTATTTTTAAAAACTTGCTACAATCAACTGGTATTTATACCAGTTTATTGTAGTTACAAAAAAATTAGCTCTAGTTTCTCTAATAACACATGATTTTTTGGTTCTTTGGTGGTCAAATTGTTTTTTTTTTTGGCTAAAATACGATCACCATTGTAAATATTTTTATTGTTTTTGTTCAGTTTTTTGGTTGGATAATTGCTATTTGATGAGGTTAGTTAGGCTTATTGTGGAGAAAAGGGGCCTAAGTGAAAAATATTATAACTATAATAAAAAAATTGGACCTAGGGGCCCAGGCCTCCTTAGGCCCCACCTAGGTCCATCCCTGTTCTGGATAAAGAGGTTAGTGAATGTGATAGTAAACACACCAAATAACTTAATTATAAAATATTCATCTTTTTTAGAATAGTGAAGTGGAGCAATATATATACCTTACATGAGCCTAAATAAGACTTCTAGTTGTTAGTACTAGCATTCCTCATTTGATAATTAAAAAATATTTACCTTTGGGTGACTTTATATAAGACCAAATCAATTATTTTTTAAAAAAAATCAAATCATATACTTTTTTTTTTTGGAGAGTTATAACAAAAGTTGGGTCCTTAAAAATTGAAAAATGGTGTTATATGTGTGTTGCATGTTATTCAGTTAGCTTTTATCATATGATTTATTAATTATATTAAATAAGATAATTTTTAGTTAAAAACAATTAGACATATAAAAAAAAAGTATTGGATAATTGATTAAAAAAAAGGCATTGGATAATAAACAGAACATTTTATTTTGTGAAAGAATCACAAAATAAACACAACTTAATTATCTATAACACATATCTTTATGGTACATTATTTTTGGTAATCAAATTTATCTATTTTCCATCAAAACATTATCTCTTTGCTCTAACAGGGGAGAGAACTCCTAAAATAGAAAAAGTTGGAAAACTTTTGTAAATTTCAAAAAGAAAAAAAAAAAAAAAAAGAGAAGAAAAATGAAAAGTGAGAGGATCCTAAAATCATATTCAGAATAATTACTCGATTTATAATGTTCTTTTTTACTTAAAACTTTTTTATTAGTGCTTCTTTTATTATAATCCTTTTGATCTTTAAAGTTTAAACAGTTAGTGTCATATATGTACTTCTTTTACCATTAGATCTTTTCTATCTTTGATTCTTTAAAAAAGAAGAAGATATTTTCTCATTAAATGTATTTAAAATGAGGGTGATTCTACTGTACCCCTTATTTTTGGGGTACGATACCCACTAGTAGATAACTTGTTATACTAGGTTACTAAAATATTACATTTGATAGTGTCATCCTCATATTGTGTAATACTAATGTCAGATGTGACTGTACTTTTGTCACATTCAGGGGTCTCCTTATTTTTTCTTACATTTGATGATACCATCCTCATATTGTGCAGTATTAACATCACATGTGATTATACTTTTGTTATATTTGGTGGTTCCTTTATTTTTTCTCACATTTGATGGTACCATCTTCACATTGTATAGTTCTGACATTACATGTGACTATACTTTTATCAAATTTGATGGTTCTCTTATTTTTTCTCATATTTGATGGTTTTATTGTCACATTAGGTAATACCAACATTACATTTGATTGTACTTTTCTCACATTCAATGATACTTTAATTTTTTCCTCACATTTACTAGTATTTGATTTCTTAAAAGCAAAGTACCATACAAAAAAAAAAAAAAAAAAAAAAGATAAAGATAAATCACTTCATAGTCCATAATCTAAATACTAATTACTATCTTAAGTATTTATAATCCACATAATAATATAAAATTGACAATAGAAAATAAAAAGTTAAAAACAAAATTTACCTAGTACTTAATTTCTTGAAAGTAAAGTCCTATACAAAAAGAAAAAGAAAAAAAATCACTTCATAGCCCACAATCTAAATACTAATTACCATCTTAAATATTTATAATCTACTTAACAATATAAAATTTACAAAAGAAAAAAAAAGTGAAAAAGATTACCCAATACTTGATTTCTTGAAAGTAAAGTACCATACAAAAAGGAAAAAAAAAAAAAAAGATAAATCATTCTGCAATCCACACTATAGTGGCAGCATTTTGATTCTTTGTGTTGGGACTAGTTGCTTGGTCATCCAAGTTTTGCTACTAAAACCGTTTTCCTTGTTCCCTTTTGCAACAATCTAATTCAATTCGGAAAAAGCAAAATATGTTTAGGTAGTTTTAAAATGATAAAATCTTGAACATATCAATGACATAATTAAATTACATTAACTAATATCCTATATGTTTAATAACCCATAACACTACTACAATTGATAATTTTCGTGCGTAAGCATGGGTTACACACTAGTATTAATTAGTATATAACTCCGTTCATATGCATGAGTACAATTAAAAACAATCACAATTATGTGATTCAATTCAAATTATACATGGTATTAGCTTACACATTTTTTAAACCATACATTTTTAAAATATATAATAGTTTCTCATTATATGTGTGTGTGTGTGTGTGTGTGTGTGTGTGTGTGTGTGTATGTAAATTTTAAAATTTAATTAAATTTAGACTTTTGGTTTTTGTACCCAATAACTCCCTTGCTACAAAATTTAAAAATTTAAATGGACATGTGGCACAAAATTGAACTTCAATTGAATTTGGCCTCTTTGATATTTTCACTCAATAATTCACTTGACACAACAATTAAAAATTAGATAAGATATATGGCACAAAATTGAGAATCTAATTGGATTTTTTCTAAGTTTTGGCTTTAATATATAAATAAATATAAAAATATATATATTAATTACACACATATATGGATTCAAATTATACCTAATTTAAGAGTTAGACATTTTTTAAGTCATAGATGAGTTTTACTCTCTCTCTCTTTTAATTTTTAATTTTAGAATTTGTTATATACACATGATTTTACTCTCTCTTTTTTTGTCCTTTCTTTGTTAAGTTTTTGATGGTTTATTTATATTATAATCTTCATCTTTTGCACAGCATTATAACTCACCCAGAACAAAATTTTTAAAAACTTAGAAAGAACACGTGGCGTAAAATTAGATAACAATCAGAATTCGATTTAGATTCTAATTGGACTTTCTTAATATATATATATATATATATATATATATATAAAACCGAAGCCTTTGAAGTTTTCACAATTTTTCATATTAGCACAATATTTAAATAAAATTATCATTTTAATTAAATAAAATTATTTTTGTTTAGGTCAAACTTAACAAAAAGTGAAACTCTATCTCTTTAACAAGTCCAACTTAAACTCAAACTCATCATTTTTTTAAACAAAATTATTTTTGTTTAATCCAAACTTAACAAAGAGTGGAACTCTATATTTCTAACAAGTTCAACTTAAACTCAAACTCAAATGTTGATAATTTTTCTTTAATATTTTTTTGTCTTTCAGAAGTTTTAAAATCTTAATTTTTGAGTTATTTTTTTGCAGTATCTGAAATTGTCTGACAAATTTTTTGTATATTATATAATAAAAGTTAGACTTGGAAACCGTGGTTGCACTAAGTGGTTGCACCATATTGCAGATTTTTTTTTAGATTTTTTTATATTTTTTAAAAATATATAATTTTTCTTCTCCTATATTTATAAGTTGATAAATATCTTAATTTAATTACAATTCAAATTCTTCATCTGATCCATCTAATTCTTACTTAAAAGAAAACATTTATATATAAAAGAAGGTAGCATGTGTATTATTGAAAAAAAAAAAAAAAAAAGCAATGCAGTGTAATCTAATCCTTCTCAAATTCTTCATCTAACACATCTAATCCTGATATAAGAAAAAAAGTAGCAATGTGTATTATAAAAATTATATATAAAAAATACAACAACGTAGTGTAATCTAATCATTCTCAAGTTCTTCATCTAATCCATCTAATCTTTAGTTATATTCCAAAAAAACAAAAGATAGCAAGTTATTTGTTTATGACGATTTACCAAAATTTTTTTTGGATAAAGTAAAAAAAAACATTGTAAAAACCTTTTTTTTTTTTTGGTCAAAAGAAGCGTTTTTCTCTCTCTCCCTGCAAAACAAAAGGATTTTAACAAGAATTAGCTAGATAGGGGTAAGACTACACCACCTCTTTTTCTACAATAAATGTTGAATTTAGTTTTTTTTTTTCATGCATATACACAAACATGTAGCATGATTTTTACTTTTGATTATATAATTGCAATTCATTTAGCTATTATTATTATTATATTTAAATTATACGTTTTATGAGTTCATACTCACGGGACTTAACCTTCAAGTTTCAGTGTCTTCTCTCGTGCTTTCAAGCACAAAAATTAAATTCTTATGTGAGTCTCTCTACTTCAAAAATTTAAATGTTTAGTAATTTAGATTGTTCTTAATTATTGAATGGAGGTTTACACTTTAATATGATTTCCATTGTTATTTTTGATATTTTTTTTATTAAATTCAAGGTTTATCCATTTAAATACATGTGATTAATTGAGCCTTAAAGTTCAATCTATTATTGAAAATCATTTTATATATATTTTTAGGTGTTTCTACCATCTTCCACTCAATTTATATATACACATATGTGCGTGCGCGTATTTTATGATACCTTAGCCACACACAATATGCATTTATTATATAACTTAAAAGTAAAATATTTATTTATTTTTAAGTAAATTAATAAAAAAATTTATTTACATACAAATTTTGATTAAACCATGCATCGCACGGGCATAATGCTAGTTATTTATATAGTCATAGATGAGTTTACTCTCTCTCTCTCTCTCTCTCTCTCTCTAATTTTCTATTTTATTTTTATTTTTGGGTATGCACTTGAGTTTATTCTTTTTATTATTATTATTGTGTTTTTGATGATTTGTTTATATTAGACTCTTCGTCCTTTACATAACATTTATCACCTATAACAAAAATTTTAAAAACCCAAATAGGACACTGAAGTAAAATTAAATAACAATTAGAATCTAATTTAGAATTAAATTAGATTTACTCTCCGTTTTATTGAGATTTGTTATTCTAGACATTAAGTTGCTTTTTGTGGTTTGTTACCACTCTTTCAATAAATCCCTATTATTAAGGGTTAGTTGTTTGATTGAATTAGCCTTACCACGTTATTAGGATCTGTTATACATGAGCTGTTATTTTTCTTGTTTTTCAAGCTTTGCTTTGTAAGGCCATAAAATAGCCACGTTTGCTTTTCAATCAATAATTATAGATTTTTCTCACAAAAATTTTCCTTATCATTTTCATAAGCTTTTCTGATTCTTAACAGTTTTTGACTTTAATTATATATATAGATTACAATTACACATATATGGTGAAGAAATTAATTGGACAATTTAAAAAATAAAAGGAATTAAATTGAAATTTAGCCTAATAATAATAATAATAATAAATAAATAAATAAATAAGTAAAAAAGAAAGAAAGAAATAGAAAGAAGCGACGACAGTGTATTGAGTTAGAATCAAAGAGTTTGTTTGTTTCCACAAAGGTGGTAGCTATAAGTTAGACCTCTACTACTACTCTGACTCTCATTCCTTCTCTTCCTCGTCCAGACTAAAAACTAAAAACTATATATGTAAAATTCCAGACTTCAAACCCAAAAATACCTCTTTGTACTTTCTTTGTTTCTTTCTCTTTGTTTTTGTATTTCTCTTAGAAATACAAATCATTCTCTTTCTTACTCTTACCTTCGAACTCGTCCAGTCGAACTCACTGCTTCGCTCTCCGATCTGCCACTCTACCACCATGACTTCTCCTCCTTTCGATTTTTGAAGTTCCGAAGCTAAAGCCGAAACCAAACCCGACCCGAACTGGTAGCTGAGACTGGCGTCTTTGTGAAATGGGTAAATCAACATCCTCTCTTCTTTTTATATGCAATCGTTTGATTATTAAAATAAGCCTTCCATTTCGTGCTTTTACTTCCTATCATTATTCTTCTACTATTAGAGAAAATGCGAAAACCCCATATCAGAATCGGAATCAGTTTTTGAAATCCGTGAGAGATCACTGCAAATCTGGAACCTTTAAGAATCTTGATCATGCCTTAGGCCTGTTTGATTCAATGCTTCACGTTCACCCTTTGCCTTCCATTGTCGATTTTACTCAATTGTTGGGTGCGGTTGCAAGAATGAAGCATTACTCCGTAGTCATTTCTCTAATTAGAGATATGGAATCCGTTGGAATTACTCCCAATGTTTATACTCTCACTGTTTTAATTAATTGCTACTGCCAACTGAACCGGGTCGATTTTGGGTTCTCTGTCTTTGCAACAATTTTGAAACTTGGTTATCAACCAAACCGTATAACTCTAACCACTCTTGTCAAGGGGCTTTGTCTTAGAGGTAACATTGCTGGAGCTGTGAGTTTGGTAGAGGAAATGGAGAACAAAGGGTACCAACCTGATGCAATTACTTGTGGAACAGTACTAAATGGTCTGTGTAAGATTGGCCAGACTGGTGTGGCTATTAGGTTGCTCAGGAAGCTTGAAAAAGGGAATTTTGAACAAAATGTAGTGCTCTATAGCATGGTTATTGACAGTTTATGTAAGAATAGATTGGTAACTGAGGCTTTGAACCTTTTATCTGAAATGATGAGTAAAGGCATTCAACCAGACATTGTCACTTACAATTCCTTAGTTCAAGGCCTAAGCAATTTTGGCCGGTGGAGGGAGGTGGATACTTTGTTGAATGAGATGGGGCAAAGAAAGGTCATGCCAAATGTACAAACATTTAGCATATTGGTGGATGCACGTTGCAAGGAAGGGATGTTGACTGAGGCAAATGAAGTTTTTGATGTGATGATTCAAAGAGGCATTGATCCTGACAAAGTCACTTACAATTCTTTGATTGATGGTTATTGTTTGCAAAACAGATTGGATGAGGCAATTAAGACGTTTAATATGATGGTTGAGAAGGGTTGTTCACCCGATGTGTTTAGCTATAACACATTGATAAATGGATATTGCAAAAGTAAAAAAATTGATGAGGCAATGCATCTCTTTCATGAAATTTCCAACAAAGGAATCATTCCTAATATTGTTACTTACAACAATCTTATCGATGGGTTTTTCAAAGTGGAGAGACCCCGGGCTGCACTGGGGCTATTCCATGAGATGCAAGCTTGTGGCCATCATCCAAATCCCCTAACCTATGCCATCTTGTTAGATGGCTTTTTTAAGAATAGACGAATTGCGGAGGCAATGGCATTGTTTCAGGAGATGGAAGACAAAAGGCTGGACTGTGATATTGTCATTTACTGCATCTTGATTGATGGTTTCTGCAATGTTGGGGAACTTACAACTGCAAGAGAAATCTTTAGTGCCCTTCCTGCAAAAGGATTGAAACCTAATGTTTGGACTTACACTATAATGATCAAAGGATTTTGCAAGAATGGACTAGTTGATGAAGCGAGTGAGCTGCTTGAGAAAATGGATGGCAATGGTTGTTCACCTAACGAGCACACATATAACGCAATAATCCAAGGGTTTTTGCAATATAGAGAGACATCAAAGGCAATAAAATATCTCAAAATGACGGTTGACAAGGGATTTTCAGCAAACGCAACAACATCTGCCTTGTTTATTGACTTGCTGTTGTCTAACCAAGTAGATGAAAATATTCAAGAGCTGCTTCCAAAGTTTGAGTGAAGGTTATTTAGTAGATGAATTTTGTCTTTAACTTCAGAAACTCTTTAGTTTTGCTTAGAACTTTCATTTTTCAATTACTACTTCACTAGAGTTCTGGACTTTAGGTGTGGATTGGTGATCCCAAAATTAATATTCAGGGGCTGGAGAGTATACCTGCAAGATGAACATGGGACAACAACAGAAGCGACAGATTGCATGTAATATTTTCTCAAAATCCACACCCCCCCCCCCCCCCCTCTTTGTTATTAGATTGGATTCTGGTTATTGTTGCTTGTTGGCTGTAGTTACTCTTCTATTGTATTCTTCTGCTTTGGTTATGTTTGCATATCTTTGCCTAGACGCTAGTGTTGTTAAATGGCCTTGTCATTAATCTTTTTTTTTTTTTTTCTTTTTTTTTGTGTGGAGTTGTACAGCTTGCAATTGGTTTATTATGTTCTTCATGGCATTTGAGCACTTAAATTTTTGAGCGTGATGTAGAGGCATAACCATATTCACTGATATGAAATTGATACAAACTATGTGAAAGATTACAAATAATTCAATTTTATGACATTCTGGATCCCTTTCATGTCCTATATGGAAGACAATGGATGAATTCGTTTCTCTGGACCCTAAAAAACCATATAATTCCTCATTCATTGAGCTGTTTGGTAAAAAAATAAATGAATAAAAGTTTTAATTATCCTCAATGTTTTAGGAATTTTCTATGTTATTTTTTTTTTATTTTTTTTTATTTTAAGCAATGCATTTAGAAGAATGGAAAGGTTGACATTTTTGTAATAGGCTAGCACTGTTGCAACCATTGTCAAATTCAATGTGCCTGTTTTCTTGGTTTTGTGCTTTACACTTGATGAAAGATGCATTGTCTTGTCTGAAGTATATTTGGTTGATATGCCTAGTTATATGGATCATTGTCTAATTTTATAACACTCAATGTCTATGGCATTGGTTATAATTATATCATTAAAAAAAGAAGGTGAAAATTCCTGTACTAATGAATACTGCATAAATGTGATATAATTTATTTTCAGGGGCCTCAGCAGGTACACTAGGCAAAGCAAAATTGATGCATATGCTGCCATGGTATGGAAAAAAATTTATATTTGGTTCCTCTTGGTTTTTAATCATCTACTCTTTTCTACTCAAAATGAAGTGTGTTATTTTGCCCCCATTCCTTTTCTACCTTTTGTGGCTGCAGATGGTACTGGAGAGATATTTTTCCTTGGCAGGCCAGGAAACTGAAGTTGTACTGCCCAAGAATTTGGATTTACAAGAAAAACTTAAAACAGGTCCACCTAGAGGCATTGATTTCTTTCCTGAAGAATTTGAGGGTTGACAATTTTCTTTTGGTACTCAGTTGGATCCAGATTCATTCAAGTACATTATGCTCGCCATTGTAACACAAGTAGCACAGAGTAGAAAGTAGTAGAAAATATAATTGTAAAAAATCAAACCAGCAGAGGCTGGCTGTGTTTTTCAATTGGTAATTTTTTTCACAAAGTTTGTTCTTGTGACGACTGGTACCCATTGACATTGGATGAAAAGTTTACCATTGGTCTAATTTGATTCTACATTATGCACACAAAGTCGTAATCCATTATACGTTTACTGCAGCATAAACCATAACACTTTTACAAACCAAAAGATTACTAATGTAATCCACTGCTGTCAGAAAATATTTCTTTGAAATTGAGCTAATTACAGAAAGGGGAAGTGGGTAAATAAATCGAGGAAACAACGATAAAGATAGAAACATCTACTTATCTTCACGGACTAGTGACGGGTGCTTCATACCAATCATTATCATTATATTTTTAACATGGTCCTAATTGAAGTCATATTGAACAAATTATTGATGATGCGTTGAACAAAATGCAACCACTTTGAAAGAGGGCTTAATTTAACTAAAACACCAAGAAAGTACTAGTTGAGTTACAAGGTTCCTAGCATTTGATATTTTTCACCAGCACTTTTTAAAGAAACATATATATGATAATGATAGGAATACATCTATGAAAATTTTGGGCTCAAAGTAACTTGGAAATGCTAGCTGAGCTACAAAGTTCTTAGCCTATGATATTTTTTCAGTCACTTTTTAAACAAACACATCAATTTCTATACAATTATAAAAATATTTTGGGCCCAAAAAGTAGTGAATATCTACAGTTATAGGGAATAATTATTCTCTTCCGTAAAGAAAATTTGACACAACTTTTAAATGAAAAGGTCAGCCATTAGAACAAGCATTTTTTTTATAATTAGTAGTTCATGAAGGAGATCAGCTACAATTCATGAGAGAGAGAGAGAGAGAGAGAGAGAGAGAGAGAGAGAGAGAGAGAGAGAGAGAGAGAGAGAGAGAGAGAGAGAGAGAGAGAGAGAGAGAGAGAGGATTTCTGTCTATATAAAGGTGGAATCCTAGGATTAAGTCATTTTTCACCATGACAGGTTAAACCCTTAAGCTAGATACCCCGCCACCTAGGCACTAATGTTTCCTGCACGACTTAAACCCAAGCATTAAGGTGAGGCGGACGAAGTGCTTGACCACTAAACTCCCACCCCAGTCAAGCATTCAACATTTTTCAATTACTGCTTGCATTGCAAAATCCTATACTTTCATCAATTATGCCATTTATTCAAAAGCACATTTTCTCCATAAAAGTAGCAGGCATAGTTGGAAAACCTAGAATACCAAGATCCTTCCTATGTAGAGTTTCAGGATCCAATAAGTTTATACACAGAAAAATTTACCATTTTTTTTTTTTTTGGGCACAAATTCTCTGTTTCAATTGTATTATAATGACCCAAGTGACGTGAATACATGAAAGAAAATGAAAAATTCAAATTTTTCTCGCCAGCCTAAGCAGGGACCTTTTGAAATTTGAACCAAAAGTTCCATGCCCGGTGTAACCCAAAAAAAGCTAGAAGATTTTCCAATTGCACCAAAAAAATAAAATTGTTTACTGCATGATTCATCCAAACTATACTACCTCATTACCCAAAAAATTCTGAGTGTTTGAAGTGACAGTATGTAATCAAAGCCAAATTTCCCTTGTACACTTCAAGATGTTCCAACTGCAATTCATCTCCAACAGCAAGTGGTAGTGTGATGTGATCCAATAGGTTCCCTGATTAATTTCTGCAGGGAGTGCTATCTCTCTGAATTTCTCTATATTGGCATCAAATGACATCATTTATTCAAGCAGGTTGATGTTGTTGCTATAAACTTACAAACCATCAACTAGACTAAGTAGACTTAACCCACCACTCTATCAAAGGATTACAAAAGGAAAAGCACAAATAATTTTGAATTTATTATCATATTAATGTACTTATTCAAACATGCCTACATAGGAGCTAGTTACCACTTACCAGACACTATGTTGTGCTTCGGCTTGCAATAAAAAAATGAAAAACAACCTCTATTGTTCTTAACATCATAGTTGTCCAACTGATACTTGACTATCAAAATAATGGTGAGGATGGGATTAGTGAATTTTTTTAAAGAATCAGTTTATGAAATTAGCATCCTGTGTTATAAAACTCTACCAACTAATACTATCTGCCACATTGTCATGGGAATTTCAGAAAGACTAAAAGGGTAAAGCACAAGGAACATCCAATTTTACTCTTGTAGGAAATAAGATAATCAATGATATAAACAGGAGCTGACAGAAATATTTTTGCTCAAAAGCCGTACCAAATACTATTTTGTGCTTTGGTTGGCCATAAAAAAGACAATGAAAACTCAATTTTTGGTGCAATGCACATTTGAATAGATCCAGAGGTATATTCTATCAAAAAATTGGGAAAAGTGCAACAGTTAGTAACTGTATTTGATTTATGATCGAGATATCTGGCATAAGCTGATTGCAGGAAGAAGAATGCTACTACTGAAGTGATGTTATAGAGTTCATAAGTTAATGAGAGGATGGTAGTTTTAACATCAAGATAGGAGCTTTTGCAACTACCTTTAGTAAATTAGCTTCTAACTGCCAATATTAAGGTTAAACGTACCACAGAAACAAACAAAAGACCATGTAGCTTGAATCATGGAAGTAAGAACATGCCCTCAGAATGGTAACATGCTCTCTATACAGGTACTTTGCTATTCCTTTTCAACATTCTTAGTTTTACAGCTTCTTTTATTCTCCTCTTGTTTTGGTCTTTTCTTATTTTATATTGTGGTGAGGAGAGCTCTAATCTAGCTCTTTAACACTACCAGAGGGGATACAAGTAAAAAAACGATTATGTTGGCCAAATATTGTTTTTGATGACATTGCCAGATCTAGGTAAGTGCACAGCTGCCATCCACATAGAAAAATCAAATATTAATATATAATAGCCACAAAAGGATAATTAAACTTAGTATAAAAATCAAGCATTTTGTAGTAGAAAAATCAAATATTAATATATAATAGCCACAAAAGGATAATTAAACTTAGTATAAAAATCAAGCATTTTGTAGTACTATCATGCCCACGGCTAAAGGAAAAGGAATAACAAGGGCTTCACTTCATGCATGCCTCTAATGAATTTACTTTGAATATGCACGCCACCATCCCCTTAATAAGACACCATGTTTGCTCCATCAAACAAAGCAAGGCTCTCCATGAAAGTTCCTACACATGAAGCATGCTGAATATCAGAATCCTTCTCGAGTAGAGTTTCAGTGTCAACTAACACAAACTTGTACTTCTTGTTCTCCAATTGATCATTTCTTCTGCAAATCAGAAGAGAACCATTCTCAGTAGAGCCAATGCAAATAGCTACTCTTCTTCCAAATGGTAGAACAAAAAGTTTATGCCAAGACTCATGCACACCATACTCCCTCATAACCCATATGGTGTACTGGTAGTATTGTTCATTCTCCCCATATGTAATGACATCTAGTTTCCCCTTGAATGATGCAAGACATATTTGAAAGGAGGGTACGCTCATAGAACCATCAGGCATTTCCAGATTCCTGAATTTCTCACAATTGACATCAAAGCACATAATCATTTCACTACAGTACTTTTCTTCTTCTTTTATGAAACCTGCCATCCAGTGCAAAGCTCCACTAACCAATGGGATTGGCAAAAAATAATTATCATCATAGAATTTAATATTCCTTCTCAACGGCATTTCAATCCTTCTCCATGAATCTGAACTTAATGTGTACACCTCAATTTCAGATGGAGGCACAGAATGAGAAATTGAAATCCTCACAACCTTGTAGTCATTATTCTTGGAATGATATGCAAATCCAAGTGTAACAGAATCTAATTGTCCTAAGCAAGGTTTGGGCAACCTCTTAAATTTTCTAATGCTGGGATTCCACAAATATATAACATTACCAGAAGTGGTAGTACTTTCAATATCAGCAAGACATAATAAGCCATTGTAGGAACCGACTAATTTGGCACACCCAGAAGGAAAATCAAAGGGGAATTCCTGTATCAAAAATCCTATCAAACATTCCATTGAAAGTGACCGTACAGATTTGCCTCAGACTTGTAATCCACGGCATGTGTATGAGATAACCATGATCTTTGTTGTTATTGGTATTATTAAGGTGGGAAGAGATGAAATTGGGTGTGGTGATTGATGAGTAGTAGGATTTGCAAATGCACCTAAATCTTAAGAGTGATTTGACTGGTAGCCTCGTCAAGATGTTGAGTACAATGTCATGTGGGACATAGTTCTTCTGTTGGAGGATCGGAGGTTCTCTTGTTCGGAACATTTTTCAAGCGGAAGAGAAGAAAAGAGAGAGTAAAGATGTAAGGATTTTAGGATCTTTATAAAGAGTTGTGCTCTGAAAGTGTTTGATCTGCTGAGGAGTTTAAGATATTTGTAACTTTAAAGACGACTCCTTATTCTCATCAAAAAATGATTCATTGTAAGAACAAACTTCTACACCAAGCTTGGCCTTTCAGTCTTCTGTCAAAGCAAGATACTCTAAAAAAATTACATATCTAATTAGCAAAAATTTCACTGTGCCAATTATAGATCTAGAGCTTGCATTTTTTTTTTTTTTTAATCTTGAAATCAATAAAAAGATGTCAAGAGTTCTTTTTTTCTTTTTTCTTTTTTTTATAAGAAAAAGAGTTTTATAGTTTAAATGACATCGCTTTAGAGTTTTTAATTGAGATATTCAAGTTCAAATGCCTTAGCCCCAACTATTAATGTCTAAAAAATAAAAAGTAAAATACCAAGAGCAAGATGAACTATAAACATAGAGGATAATTATATAGTATCACTAGCCTTATCACATGCCTTATGTGCATGATCAGATTTTTTTTTTTTTTTTTTTTTTTTTTTTTTTTTTTTTTTTTTTTTAACTTTCAAAATTCTTTATTCATCCCATTTAGTTGTTTCAGTCTTCATCCTAGTAAACCCAATCCAAACTCGATCTTCAACACCACTAGTTGCCATTAGTAACTTGATTAGAAGCACCAGATTTGTTAGCTTCATTTAAATTCTTCAAACATTTAATACCAACAACTTCATTACTCACGATAACTAGTAAAGTAGTCCAACGAATTGGAGAATTAGCAACTCGACTAGAAGCACCAGAGTTACGTTTAACAACACAGCAGGTCTATTCCAAATAAGAAGCATACCATGTAAGCATCTTATTGAGTTGTCTTTGATTCTTGAAATATTTCGATGATTTATTGTCTACAAAAATTCATGTACTCCATTGAAATTAAATAATTTTCCTATTCTCCAAGGCAACTGCATACACCCAAGGCAAAATGTTTGCTAAATCTGTTTTTATGCAAAATTGCAATCAATGGTTAAAAAACCGAACTGTTTAGGAAAAAAAAAAAAAAAAGATAAAAAAGAAGAGATTCAAGATTTTAAGGCCAAACTGGGCTTTTAATCAAAGTAGAACCGTGATAATGTTATAATTAATTTTATATTTTATTAAAAATAACAAATAAATTTCTAAAACCGAACAAAATTGGTTAAAAGATATCTGACGAAATTTGACCAATTTTCTCATGAATTTTCATGATTTTAACAAGTGTGTAAAGAGGAAAAATTCCTGGCCTATCACAAGCTGATACGTCATGCCACCAAGTCTACAAAATATGGCTAATTACAAAGCATCATATACTGCTATTGAAAATTTGCCAAATTCCATTAAAGTAAGAACATGAAAAGCATGCAAAATGCTAATCACATGTAGGCGCGTGTAAGCGATGATGCAAGTGAGTCGGCGCGTGTAAGCAATGATGCAAGCAAGTCGGCACGTGTAAGCGATGACACAAGCAGACCAATTAAGCTGTGACATGTGTCACCAATCAAACTCCACTATGTGTCGCTCACCTACCACCAAACTCCTATAAATAGAAGCCTTCCTAAGGCATTTAAACACACCAAGCCATCAAGAGCACAAACAGCATCAAAGAAGCATTGAAACTCTGCTGATATCAAGCCTTGAAGCCTCCAGAAATTTCAAAAACTTCAATTTCAAATACAAAGAACATTCGAAAAAAAATCATCCAAATCATTTTCCTAGATCTCAAAGGTTACTGAAATCAAGTTTAAAAGCCTCCAGAAACCTTAACAAACCACAAATCAGTGAAGCTCTAAGAATTCAAGCCTCTAAAGCCCCGAAGAACTTCCACCATTAACCTTCCACCATAAACCTTCGAAGACGAAGAACACGAAGAACGTGAAAAACAAAAAATTTCTAACAAGCTCATAGCCAGAGATTTATTGTAATTCCGTTTCAAAGATCTTCGATCCATTTCTCAGCCAAATTGAAGGATATTTTGTGTTCAAATCAAAATCATACCACAAATTTTTTAAGAAGATCGAATCAATGGATCACTCGTTGTAATTATAGAGAATTGTACTACACATTTATTAAATACAAATTCGCATTTAAAAAACTATTTTACTTGTTTGACTTATTTCGAACCAAGAAATTTAGTCTTCTACAAAGTGCAAAAGAAAATAATAGTATATAAACAAGCATAAACAAAATGTTGAGTTTAGTGATCCTTCAAGTAGAAAGTGTTTAAATATAAATTAAAATTATTCATACTTGTAAAAAAATGTATTTTAATCTAAGTAAGACCATTTTAAAAACAAATTTATAAGTGGCACATTGACATGCAAGATCACAATTCTTAAATCTCATATTAAGCCATGGATAATTTTTCCCTTCCAAATTAGAACATTACTTTCATGCCTTCTGCAAAAGAAAAGGAGCATTCAGAATTCCTCAATCAAAGCTTGAGTTGCAAATAATGACACTTCTTATCCAAATAGCATATTTTCTACATCAAGTAACGCAATCCTCTCCACAAAAGTAGCAGGCAAAGCTGGAAAAGCTAGAGTACCAAGATCCTTCTCATGTAGAGTTTCAGGATCCAATAAGTTGATACACAGAACAATTATCCAATTTTTCGCAAATTCTCCTTTTCATTTGTGTTATGATCAGCCCAATTAGTCAGGAAAATACATGAGAGAGTGATAAATTTAAATTTTTCTCGCCAACCAAAGCAGGGACCTGCTCTTTGAACCAAAAGTACACCAAGCCTGGTGCAACCGGAAAAAGTCTAGAACATTTTCCAATTGCACAAAAAAAGATGCTTACTCTATGATTATGATTCATGCAGACCAAACTATCTCATCACCCAAACCATGCATAGCTCACCCAAACAATCAAAGTCAAACTTTACATGTACAATTCAAGATGTTCCACTTGCAAGTCATCTACAACAGCAAGAGGTAGTGTGATCCAATGGGATGACTGAATAATTTCTGCAGGGAGTGCTATCTCTCCGAATTTCTCTCCACTGGCATCAAATGACATCATTCTAGGCAAGTAAGTTGATTTTGTTGCTAACGTAACTTAAACACCATCAACTAGACTAACGCACCACTCTATCAAGGGGACTACAAAAGGATAAAAGGTAAGAACAAATATTTTGTGTTTCATATCATATCAAAGTACTTACTCAAAAACGCCTACATAGATCCTAGTTACCACTTCCCAGACACTATTTCATGCTTTGGCTTGCCATAAACAATACAACAAACAACCCACCTCTATTGTTCTTAATATCATAGTTGTCCAATTGATACTTGAAAATCAAAATAAATGGTGAGGATGGGAATAGTCAATTTTTTGAGAGAATAAGTACATAAAAGTAGCATCCTGTGTTCAAGAACTCCACCAATTAGCACAATCTGCCACATTGTTATGGGGATTACAAAAAGTCCAATTTTAATCTAGTAGGAAAAAAAATATAACCAATAACAAAAATAGGAGCTGATATAGAATTGTTCACTCAAAAGTACACTTTTCTGCTTTCGTTAGCCATAAAGCAGACAGTGTAAACTCAGTTTTGGTGAAATGCACATTTGAATAGATCCAGATATATATTCTATCGAAACAATTGGGAAAAATGCAACAGTTGATAGCAGTATCCAATAGAGATTAGAGATGGAGAGTTTAAGAATCTGAAGTACTGTATCAAGTTCAAAAAATCAAGATGGTGAAAACAAGAACGTGTAGTTAGAACCAATTTTAGAGTGTGTGCAAGAAAAAGGACGATGATTGGATTTCCATGTAAGAGGTCAAATATAGTACCATAAGTATTCTATTTCATGGATTGTTAACTTAAACAGAGATGTTTGCATACATCATTAAAAATACTTGTAAGTTAATTTAAACCCCCACTGATGCCTGTCTCAATGCCAATGTTTTTGACAAGCTAACAACTGTACACACCCCTAAATTCTTCTTGTCCAACCAAACGAAAGTTCAGGAAACACATTTGTTGTAGCTCACAAAATTCTTCCGCTTCAACCAAACAAGTTTAGTGAAACCATAGCATATTTCTTTAGGAAAATGAACACAAAAGTACTAACAGAAACACAACATTTAGGCAGCTAAACTAGTTGATCCACATCCAATGAACAAAAAACATGTGATCGAACCCATCTAAGCATGAGATAATAGCATTCCTTATATATATAAATCTCTGAGACTCTAAAGATATGATAAAATAGTAAGATCACATATCTTGGGACAGAGACTTCGGTCATATAAATTAGCTTCTTATTGTAAATATTAAGGGAAAATATACTGCAGAAACAAACAAAAGACAATGCCGCCTGAGCCAGGGAAGTTAGAATAAAACCTTGTAATAATATAGCAGGATCACATATCTAGGGACAAACTCTCTTTCATATAAATTAGCTTATTATTGCCATTATTATGGTTAAATGTACTACTGAAACAAACAAAAGACCTTGTAGCTTGAAATAGGGAAGTAAGAACAAGACCTTGGAATGGTAATATGCTCACTAAAAAAGCACTTGGCTACTTCTTTTCAAAATTCTCAGTTTTAGAGCTGCTTTTATTCTCTCCTCTTTTTTGGTCATTTCTTCTTTTAAAGCGTAGTCAAGAGAGCATAATCTAGATCTTTTTAACACTACCAAAGGGACACATGAGCAAATAAGGATTATGTTGGCCAAGTATTGTTTTCTACTTACATTGCCAAATCTAGATTTGTGCACGACAAACATCCCCAGAGAAACATCATATACTAATACGTAATACTATAGTAGCCACAAAAGGATATTGTAAACCTGGGACAAAAATCAAGCTTTTCACAATACTATTGTGCCTACTACTAAAGGAAACTTCATCCATAGTCCATTCCACTAGGGATTTCACTTATAATATGCATGCCACCAACCACTTAGTAAGACACCATGTTTGCTCCATCAAGTAAAGCAAGGCTCTCCACGAAGTTAGCTACACACAAAGGTTGCTGGATATCAAAATCCTTCTCATGTAGAGTTTCGGTGTCAACTAAAACAAACTTCTGTTCTTGATTGTTGGTCTTGAGGCAGAGAGTCAAAAGTGAACCACACATAGTGAAGGCAATGCAAACAGCTAATCTCTCAAGTGGTACAACAAAAAGTTTATTCCAAGACTCAAGCACACCATACTCCCTCATCACCCAGATGGAGTATTGGAAGCCACCGCGTTGTTCACTTTGTCCAAATGTAAGGAAAGCCAGTTTCCCCTTGAATGATGCAAGAAATGCCTGCAATCTCACTATTGACATAGCACCATCAGGCATTCTTAACATTCTAAATTCCTCACTATTGACATCAAATGACACAATCAATTCAACCTTGCGCTCCTCTTCTCCTTCTACGACACGTGAGATCCAGTGCAAAGCTCCACTAACCAATGGAGCTGGCAAAAGAAAACAATCATCAAGTACCTTAACATTGACTCTCAATGACATCCCAACCCTTCTCCATGAATCCGAACTTAATGTGTACACCTCAATCTCATCAGGGATAGGCGGTCTCGCCCCAGGATAACCTGAAATCCTCACAACCTTGTAGTCATTGTTCTCCGAATGATATGCAAATCCGTATTTAACAAAACCCAACCGTCCTAAGCAAGAATCGGGCAACTTCTTCAATTTTCTAATGCTAGGGTTCCACAAATATATAACATTATCAGAAATGTTGAAATTCCCAATATCAGCAAGACACAATAACCCATTGCAGGAACCGACTATATGGGCAGACCCATAAGGAAAATCAAAGGGAATTTCAACCTCGGAAATCCCATCAAACGTGCGGTCAAAAGCGACCGTACAGACTGGTCTGTTGGAAGAATTTTTGGTGGCACGTAAATGCCACGGCATGTGTATGATGTAACCATTACCATTACCATTATCATGATCATGATCATGATCATAAGCAAAGTTATTGAGGTGAGTTGAGATGAAATAGGAGCTGGTGATTGAGGAGTCCCAGGTTTTGCAAACGCACCTGAATCTTATGAGTGATTTGGCAGGCAGCCTTGTCAGGATGTTGAGTACGATGTCATCTGGGAGATCATTCTTCCTTCGTCGGAGGATCGGTGGTTCTGTCGTTTGTGGCATTTTTCAACAGAAGAGTTGATACACAGAGACAAGGTCAGAGAGATTCTGGGTTTCTGTGTTTTTTTTTTTTTTTTTTTGAACTTGTTATTTTATTTTTTAGGCACGTTTGTTTTATGTTTAGTATTTTTTGGCCCATTTTTGTGCTTCGAGGCCCAAAGCTTCGTGCTCCTAGAGTCCTAGGCATCTTGAGGGTATTTTTCTCATATCAAGTGACAAAGAAAATCAACTGGCACATACTTTAGCTCAATATGCTAATGGTCTGTTTGAATGCCATGAATTTGGTGATGTATTTGGATTTGAGGGGCTTGAAATCCAAATTCTTTGTTTAAATAAGTTAAAAGACTTGGATTTGGATTTAGCTCCAAATCCAACTAAAATTTGATAGACTAAAATTCATGGATTTCAAATACCCTTAAATACGGTAAAATCTCTGAAATCTTTTACGTACTCTCCTCTTTCTCTTTACTTAGGTTCACGCTTCTCTCTCTTCCTCACAATGCAACAAGCTTCTTCTCCTCTCTCTTTCTCGTGAAAACTTATAGTTTGTCTCGCTTAACTCTTATCTTTCTCTTTAACGTCTCTATTTCCCTCTTTCTACTAAATCTAAATTCACAAAGACTGTGGGTTTTTTGTAGTTGGCTATGACTAAAGATATTTAGTCATCTTCTTGTTAATTGGATTATCAATACTATCTTGTGCATTTAAAATTAAAATGTAGAAGGATTAAAAATAATAATAATTAAAAAATAAATTGTATTGATCTCAAATCTAAATCCAAATTTAGGTATTCAAGCAATGGAATTTCGAACAATTAATTTCAAATCCTACATTGTTTAAAAAGACACAAACAAGGCATTTCAAATCAAGGCATTAAAATCAATGAATTTCAAATCTAAAACTAAATGTTGTTGTCCAAACACAATCTAAAGACATTTAGAATTATGAAAATTAGATAGAAGATTACCCATGTATGATTGAGGCAGCTCTTGTAAATGATGTTTACATTTTGCTAGTGCTTAATAATATTTTAAGCTTCACATTAATATATATTTTTTGAAAGATAATATTTTTATGTGCTTTATTAATAACCAATAAGTATTACGAGAGAATCAATTCATTTAATATATATATATATATATAACACGTGGAATCATTTATAATAAAGAAGTTAACTAATATGACCTTAATGAGATTTGTAGGGTCAACAGGCCTAATGATGTATGTTGGATCAGGCCAAGAATTTTTTTGGAGCTAAAGGTCCAATCCGAGAACACTAAAAGGTCCGAGAATGTAGGAATATCAACCCATGGGGCGCTGTGGATAGGTAAAGGAGTAGTGTCTGATTAAGATAATATATGTGATCTGGAGAGGAATATATCCTCGACTATGACGAGCCGAGATATAGAAGGTTTGTCTAATGTCTAAAGGCAATGTTCTAGAAAATATTGTGGGTAATGGTAGGCAAAGAGAGTACATAAGATAAGAAGAAGGGTTGAGAAATATCTGTGATAAAGCTGCCACCACCGCATTAAATACGCTGCAACCACTTCTCTGGCCACATTAATGGAGAAGTGATGCTTGGGCATCATAATTCAGCCTTATAGCTGTCTCTAAAGACTTCAGGGGTGGGTTGATGAGACAAGTATTTAAAGAAATCATCTGGTCCATACGTGGAAAATGGGAAGAGGATTGTAGATGGTATAAAATGAGGGGGAAGATGTTCAAGAGAAGGGGGCGGAAAAACCATAGAGAGATAGATATTGTACACTTGGGTATTGAAACTTGTAACTTATCCTTAAAACGAAGGAAGCTAATATAATTCATCTTCAACTTTCGTCTGAGGACATTTTCTATTATATAAACAATTCAGTGTGTGTGGTATTAGGATTAAGCCCATTATCTATGCTACCCACCATTGTTAGAACTTAGATTCCAAACTCACTTTCTATAAATTTCATTGTATTTGAGATTTTTGGGCCAATCCCATTCTTACTGTTGGGTTGGGTGCAAATTGTGTCCCTACAAGATTAATTAATGATAAATTAATAACAACAATAATTCATGAACTTTGATGGTGTACCAAATAGGCCATTCTGTCCTAGGCCTTATAGTTCAACTTATACTTCTAGGCAGGAATAAACCCAAGAGGGTCATATGAAAAAAAAAGTATATTAGTTATATTTTGACCATATATATATATATATATATATATATATATATATTTTTAGACCCTCTTCGAAGTAGCTTGATACCTTTGACCTCTCCTCTCCAAAACCATTAGCCCAAACTCATGTAAATCCTCAGCTCAAAACATATGGATGCTTATTTGGATTTTTTTTTTAGAAATACTATATTCATAATGTTTTCATAAAAACTTTCACAACAAATATTAAGTAACAAGTTGTTATTGACTGTTATTAGTGGATAAAAAAATAATTTTTGCAGTGAATTTAAATTTGAAACAATAACAGCTAACCACATAGAATTTGTTGTAAAAGTATTGTGGACACAGTATCTTTTTTTATGTTTATACACTAGCCCCCCTAAGCGTAAAATCCTATGTCCAGTCTTGTATTCAGGTATTTTTAATAAAGACATATAGGGTTCAAATTTCATTTTCAAACATCAAGTTATCAATAAAACAAAGTAGTGTTCCATCAACACAATAATATGCCCAAAATCTCTTACTGACATAATTGGAACTCTCCCATCCAAATTAATGTTAAATCTATTCAAATGAACCCCTAATTCACAAAATGGCAAATCTAGGAAATCTTACTCAGACCATCTCCAAAGATGGTTTGGCTATTGAAGATTCAAAAAAGAAGGAAGAGATGGGTGGCATGGAGTAGAACATATATTTTTCTTTTGTGGGGGTAAGTTAGTGATATTTGCTAACATTTTTGTAAAATAAGCAAGTGTGAGAATCATATGTTGTTTCCTCTTGGTAACCTTATTGTGAAATATACATGGTAAGGAAAAGTCGCACAACTAGTACATTGGTAAGAACATAATATATTATCCATTTGGCCAAATTAGTCGTATATTTGATTATTTTAGATATGGGAATTCATATTTTACTGATCAACATAATAATAAGATAAAAAGTATAATAAATTCCTTAGGTTTAGAGATAGGAATCAGTAACGTGACGTAAGATCCAATTCTGCAAGACTTTTGTTATTGCTGAAGGCAAAACACAATAGAACATTGTAGATTTAGGCTTTTTACTTAAAGCATATACGAGATACAAACTAAAAGCAAAAAGGTTAAAAGTGTGATAGAGTAGGAAAATAAATTGTTGAAGAGATCCTGGAACTTCAAAATAGGAATGGCAACGGGTCGGGTTCGGGCCAGGTTTTTATATACCCGGACCCGAGGCAAAACCCGAATGTTGGCCAAGTTATTAATCTGTTGACATTGCCAAATCTAGGGGCCCAAGACAACCATCCACACAGAAATATATAACAACCCAAAAGGATAATGTTAACCTAGGAATCCCTTTAATCTCTTGGGCCCAAAATTAGCCCAAAAAAAAAAAAAAAAAAAAATTTGAAGCCCATTACAATTATAACTAGATTCAAACAAGTAAAAAAAAAAAAAAAAAACCACAAGGTTACTAATATAAATATTATATATATTATTTATATATAAATAAGGAGGGTTTAGCATTAATTTAATACACCGAGTTTTTGACACTTCTTATCGGGTTTCGGATATTTTTTAAAAAATCCGGACCCAATCCTCTCCGCAAAAGTTCAGGGTTTTTTTTTAAAACCCATTCCCAATGAGACCCTAGTTTTTTTTTTTTTTATAGGACCGATATTTCATTAATAAAGTAGTACATCATGACCATGAACAAATTGTACTTGAAACAAATCGGGCAAGAAATCAAATACAGAAATACAGTAAAATCCCAAATCTAGCGCAGAGACTTCAAAAGATCCACAAATTGCCATCCCTACTTCAAAAGCCCAAAGGAAAAAACCAAGACTCATTTAAACAGCAGAATTTAATACAAGGGTAAAGTAGAATTTGATTCTTTCAAGCTAAATAAGCAAATAAGGATTATGTTGGCCAAGTATCGATTTTTTGTTGACATTGCCAAATCTAGGTTTGCGCAAGACAACCATCCATACAGAAATATATAACCACAAAAGGATAATGTTAACCTAGGATACAAATCAAGCTTTAAGCAGAAAATTAGTTCACAAAATTTTACCAAAATTTTCTTTTAAAGTAATAAGTAATAACATAACAATAGTCATATCATGTGGGAACCACTTCACTTAACTATAACAGGTTTAAATCCTGTTATATTTGGAGGAAAAAAAAGAAGCACAAGCATTAAAAAATTATATAAGTCATGGATAATTTTACCCTTCCCCATCAGATCATTACTTTCATGCCTTTTGGAAAAGAAAAGGAGCATTCAGCATTACTCAATCACAGCTTGAGTTGTAAATAATGACACTTCTTATCCAAATAGCATATCATCTACATCCAATAACGCAATCCTCTCCACAAAAGTAGCAGGCATAGTAGGAAAAGCTAGAATACCAAGACCTTCTCATGTAGAGTTTCCGGATCCAATGAGTCTATACACACAGAATAGTTTTGTTTTTGTTTTTGTTTTTTTTTTTTTTTTGATAGGTAATAGATATTTCATTAATAAAGTAGTACATCATGTTCACGATGATGAACAAATTGTACTTGAAACAAATACAAAAAACAAAATCACAAAGAAACAAAAACGATTGCAAGAAATCAAATACGGAAATACATTGTGTAAAATCCCAAATGCTAGACCACCGAAACAATGTCCCAACTCGCAGAGACTTCAAAAGATCCACAAATTTCTCAACATTCTCAAAAGTGCAGGTATTTCATTCCTTCCAAGTTAGCCACATCAAACAAGCTGACACCATATTCCAAATCGAAGAAGAATGTATCCCTAAATAATTCTCCCATGCACAAAGAAGAGAAACAACCATCCTTGGCATCACTGCCATCACCCACTGTATACCAAACATTATTTAAAAAAAAAAAAAAATTCACTCCTTAAGGCATTTGCGAACTTACAATGAAGTAAAAGATGTTCCATTATTTCTCCATCATAGCGGCACAAACAACACCAATTAACCAAGGGCAGGTTCCTTTTGACAAGGTTATCGATGGTAAGAATACTATATCGAGCTGTTGTCCATAAAAAGAAAGAAACTCTTCTAGGTACCTTAGAACTCCAAATACACTTCCAAGGGAAAGAAATGGTAGGATGAGCAGATAAGGAATTATAAAACGAGCACACCTCAAAAATGCCATTCGAGCTTAACTTCCAAAACAAACCATCTACCCCACACCCCTTGGCATTTTGGAATAAATATGATAGTAAAAATATCCACTCTCTCCACCTTCCAATCATCAGGAGCCGGTGGAATTGAATATTCCAACTCCTACTACCACCATCTGATGTAATAGTAATCAACTCAGAAATCCAAGCATCTTTACTCAAATCACAAGAGAAAAGATCAGGGTAAAGATCTTTTAAGGGAATGTGTCCACACCAAAGGTCATACCAAAATCGAATATGAAGACCCTCTCCCACCACATACAACACATGACCAAAGAAACCCTCTGCGCCTTCTCTATTATTCTTCCACATTCCACACCCCTGCGAACCTCTACCAACTCTAGTGCACCAGCCTCCACTAGTCTCTCCATACTTGGTAGCTATAACCTGACGCCATAAACGATTGGTTTCACATCCAAACCGCCATAACCATTTTCCAAGCAAGGCTTGATTAACTGTACACACAGAATAGTAATCTAGTTTTTCACAAATTCTCCTTTTCATTTGCGTTATGATGGGCCAAGTCAGGTAAAAATATGAGAGTGTGATAAATTTGAACTTTTCTGCAAGCTAAGCAGGGACCTTTCTGAACCAAAGGTACACCAAGCCTGGTGCAACTGAAAAAGACTAGAACATTTTCCAATTGCACAAAAAAAGAAGTTTACTCTATGATAATGATTCATGCAGACCATACTATCTCATTACCCAAACAATCCTCAGTGGTCGACGTGACCACATGCAATCAAAACCAAAATTTCATTGCACAATTCAAGATGTTCCACTTGCAAGCCATCTCCAACAGCAAGTGGTAGTGTGATCCAAATTTCTCTCCGTTGGCATCAAATGACATCATTCTAGTCAAGCAAGTTGATTTTGTTACTAAAGTTCTTTCTAAACTTAAAAACCGTCAACTAGACTAAGTAGACTTAACACACCACTCTATCAAGGGGATTACAAAAGGATAAAAGGCCAAGCACAAATATTTTGTGTTTCTTATCATATCAAAGTACTTACTGGAACATGCCTACAAAGAAGCTGATTACCACTTACCAGAAGCTATTTTGTGCTTTGGCTGGCCATAAGCAATTAAAAAACAACCCACCTCTATTGTTCCTAACATCATAGTTGTCCAATTGATACTTGAAAATCAAAATAAATTGTAGGATGGGATTAGTCAATTTTTTTAGAGAATAAGTTCATAAACTAGCATCCTGTGTTATAGAACTCTTCCAACTAGCTAAATCTGCCATATTGTTATGGGGATTACAGAAAGTCCAATTTTAATCTTGTAGGAAATAAAATATAACAATAACATAAATAGGAGCTGACATAGAATTTTTCACTCAAAAGTACACTTTTCTGCTTTAGTTGGCCATAAAGCAGACGATGTAAACTCCGTTTTGGTGAAATGCACATTTGAATAGATCCAGATATATATATATATATATATATATATATATATATATATGCTATTGAAACAATTGGGAAAAGTGCAACAGTTGATAGTAGTATCTGATAGAGATTAGAGATGGAGAGTTTAAGAATCGGAAGTACTGTATCAAGTTCAAAAAATCAAGATGGTGAAAGCAAGAATGTGTAGATAGAACCAATTTTAAAGTGTGTGCAAGAACAAGGATGACTATTGGATTTCCATGCAAGAGGTCAAATATAGTACCATAAGCATTCTATTTCAAGGATTGTGAACTTAAAACAGAGATGTTTGCATGCATCATTAAAAATACTTGTAAGTTAATTTAAACTCACGCTGATGCCTGTCTCAATGCAAATGTATTTGACAAGCTAACAACTGTACACGCCCCTAAATTCTTCTTGTCCAACCAAATTAAAGTTCAGGAAACACATTTGATGTAGCTCACAAATTAACAGCCATACATGCCTTTAAATTCTTCCGCTTCAACCAAACAAGTTTAGTGAAACCATAGCATAATTCTTTAGGAAAATGAACACAGAAGTACTAACAGAAACACGACATTGAGAAAGCTAAACTAGTTGATCCACATCCAATGAACAAAAAACATGTGATTCAACCCATCTAAGCATGAGATAATAGCATTCCTTATATATATAAATCTCTGAGACTCTAAAGATATGATAAAATAGCAGGATCACATATCTTGGGACAGAGAGACTCTTTATCATATAAATTAGCTTCTTATTGTCAATATTAAGGGTAAATATACTGCAGAAACAAACAAAAGACAATACTGCCTGAGCCAGGGAAGTAAGAACAAGACCTTGTAATAATAAAGCGGTCTCACATATCTAGGGACAGACTCTCTTTCATATAAATTAGCTTATTATTGCCAATATTATGGTTAAATGTACTACTGAAACAAACAAAAGACCCTATAGCTTGAAACAGGGAAGTAAGAACAAGACCTTAGAATGGTAACATGCTCACTAAAAAAGCAATTGGCTACTTCTTTTCATAATTCTCAGTTTTAGAGCTGTCTTTATTCTCTCCTCTTTTTTTGGACATTTCTTATTTTAAAGTGTACTCAAGAGAGCCATAATCTAGATCTTTTTAACACTACCAAAGAGACACGTATGCAAATAAGGATTATGTTGGCCGGTATTGTTTTCTACTTACATTTCCAAATCTAGATTTGTGCACGACAAACATCCCCAGAGAAATATCATATACTAATATTTAATACTATAATAGCCACAAAAGGATATTGTAAACCTGGGACAAAAATCAAGCTTTTCACAATACTATTGTGCCTACTACTAAAGGAAACTTCATCCATAGTCCATACCACTAGGGACTTCACTTATAATATGCATGCCACCAACCACTTAGTAAGACACCATGTTTGCTCCATCAAGTAAAGCAAGGCTCTCCATGAAGTTAGCTACACATAAAGGTTGTTGGATATCAAAATCCTTCTCATGTAGAGTTTCGGTGTCAATTAAAACAAACTTCTGTTCTTGATTGTAGGTCTCGATGCAGTGAGTCAAAAGTGAACCACACATAGTGAAGGCATTGCAAACAGCTAATCTCTCAAGTGGTACAACAAAAAGTTTATTCCAAGACTCAAGCACACCATACTCCCTCATCTCCCAGATGGAGTATTGGTAGCCACCATGTTGTTCACTTTGTCCAAAAGTAAGGAAATTGGTTAGCCACCATGTTGATATCATTGTAATGCAGCTCCATTCTCAAGAGCCATACTCCCTTTCCCAGATGGAGTGTAGCCACCATGTCCAAAATGAAGTTTCGGTGTCAATTAAAATGTCCAAGGAAAGCCAGGTTGTAAGGAAAGCCAGGTTCCCCTTGAATGATGCAAGACATGTCTGAAATCTCACCATTGACATAGCACCATCAGGCGTTCTTAACATTCTAAATTCCTCACTATCGACATCAAATGACACAATCAATTCAACCTTGCGCTCCTCTTCTCCTTCTACGACACTTGAGATCCAGTGCAAAGCTCCACTAACCAACGGAGCTGGCAAAAGAAAAGTATTATCAAGTAGCTTAACATTGGCTCTCAACGACTTCCCAACCCTTCTCCATGAATCCGAACTTAATGTGTACACCTCAATGTCATCAGGCACATCCGGTCTTATCCAAGGACGACACGAAACCCTCAAAACCTTGTAGTCATTGTTCTCCGAATGATAAGCAAATCCGAGCGTAACAACACCCAAATTTCCTAAGCAAGAATCAGGCAACCTCTTGAATTTTCTAACGCTGGGGTTCCACAAATATATAAATTTAGTCCAAGTGGTGAGACACAACAACCCATTGGAGGAACCGACTATTTTGGACAACCCAGGAGGTAAATCAAAGGGAATTTCAATCTCGAAAATCCTATCAAAGCTGCGGTCCAATGCGACCGTACAGACGGGTCTGTTAGAAGAATTCATGGCGCGTGTATGACGCGGCATGTGTATGATATAACCATCACCATTATCATTATCATGAGCATGAGCAAAGTTATTAAGGTGAGTAGAGATGAAATAGGAGGTGGTGATTGAGGAGTTCCAGGGTTTGCAAACGCACCTGAATCTTATGACTGATTTGGCAGGCAGCCTTGTCAGGATGTTGAGTACGATGTCGTCTGGGAAATCATTCTTCCTTCGTCGGAGGATCGTTGGTTCCGTCGTTTGAGACATTTTTCAACGGAAGAGTTGACACACACAGATAAGCTCAGAGAGATTTGGGGTTGCCGTTTTTTTATTTTTATTTTACTGCAGCAGGTTATCTTTTGTTTCTTTTGAACTTGTTATTTTATTTTATAGGCACGTTTGTTTTATGTTTAATATTTTTTGGGCCCATTTTTGTGCTTGGAGGCCCAAAGCTTAATGCTCCGAGGTCGCTTGAGAGTGTCCTTGCCTCTTCGGCATATGAAGGGACAAATAAAATCAATTTGGCTATGGATTTAGATTTGAGGGACACAAAATCCAAATTCTTTGTTTGGTTAAGTTAAAAGAAGTTGATTTGGATTTGACCCAAAATTCAACTAGAATTTGATAGGCCAAAACTCATGGATTTCAAATACCCTCAAATATAGTGAAATTTTTGAAATCTTTCACGCACGTTCCTCTTTCTCTTTACTTAGGTTCGTGCTTCTCTTTCTTCCTCATGATGCAACAAGCTTCTTCTTCCCTCTCTTTCTTGCAACAACTTTAGGTTTGTCTCTCTCAACTCTTATCTTTCTCTTTAACCTCTTTGTTTCTCTCTTTCTACTAAATCTAAATCCACAAAGATTGTGGGTTTTTTTTTTAGTTGGCTATGACTAAAAATATTTAGTACCTGTTTGGATTACGTGTTTAGTTGAGCGTTTTCGCGATCACTTTTTTTTTTTTTTGGGTGCTATTGCACTCATCAAGGGGGACAAATTCTACTATTCATAAATAGTAGCAGGATATTGTTGACTTTTCAACTCTTTTTCATCACATCCGTGGGTCTTGTGCACTGTTTATAGGATCCACAAACTTCACTTTTTATCAACTTTTTCATTAAAAATGGGTCTCACAGCACTATTCATACATTTAAAAATTATTTTGTTACAATATTTTCAGTTTTCAGTTTTCAATTTTCAGCTGTATCCAAATGGACCCTTAGTCATCATCTTGCAATTGGATTTTCAATACTACCTCATGTATTTAAAATTAAAATGCAGAAGGATTAAGAAAAATAATAATTAAAAAAATATTGTATTGATCTCAAATCCAAATCCAAATTTAGGTATCCAAACAATTAATTTTAATTCCTTCATTGTTTAAAAAGACCCAAACAAGACATTTCATGTAGCTTCGTGCCTTTGACCTCTCCCCTCCAAAACCATTAGCCCAAACTCATGTAAATCCTTAGCTCAAAACAAATGGATGCTTAATTGGAATTTTTTTTTTGAAATGCTATGTTCATAACACTTTCAAATTTTGGTATCCAAACAATTAACTTCAAAGCCTTCATTGTTTAAAAAGACCCAAACAAGACATTCATGTAGCTTGGCGCCTTTGACCTCTCCCCTCCAAAACCATTAGCCCAAACTCATGTAAATCCTCAGCTCAAAACATATGTATGCTTAATTGGATTTTTATTTTTGGGAAATGCAATATTCATAACACTTTCACAACAAATCTTAAATGACAGGTTGTTATTGGCTGTTATTAATGGGTAAATAAATAATTTTACTAGTGAGTTTAAATTAGAAACAATAACAACTAACTACCTAAAATTTGTTGTAAAAGTGTTATGAAAACATTGTGGACATAATACTTTTTTTTAAGATATACTGACTCCCTAACTTTAAATCTTGGGTCCATTTCTGTATTTAGGTATTTTTAATGGAGACATATAGGGTTCCAATTTCATTTTGAACATCAAATTATCAACAAAAGAAAAAACAAAATTGCTCTATTAGTGTTCCATCAACACAATAATATACCCAAAATCTCCAAATGACATAACTAGAACTTCCCCATTCAAACTACCGTTAAATCCATTTTTTTAATCCCTTCACTAAGCGATTACAAAAATCTATTCAAATGAACCCCTAATCCACAAAATGGTGACTCTAGGAAATCCAAATTACCCACACCATTTCTAAAGAAGGTTTGGCTATTTGAAGATTCAAACAAAAAAAGGAGAAGGGTGGGATAGAGTAGAACATATATTTGGTAAATTGGTGATATTTGGTAACATTTTTGTGATATTTGGTAACATTTTTGTGAAGTAAGCAAGTGTGAGAATCATATCTTGTTTCCTCTTGGTAACATTTTTGTGAAATAAACAAAGAGATGATGAAAAGTTGCACAACCAGTACATTGGTAAGAACACCATATATTTTCTATTTGGCCAAATTAGTTGTACCTTTGACTATTTTAGATGTGGGAATTATAAGAGTGGGATAGAGTGGGGAAAAAAACTGTAGAGTTTGATTCTATCAAACTAAACAAACCATTAGTCAAGAAGCCATTAATTATTTATTTAGCTATCAATAAAAGAAATTATGTTATGACATTGTCTTCACAGAAATATATATATTATGACGCTGCATTTTTTTTATATTGAAAGTAATATAGATAAAGGTTAAAGTTAGCTGAAATGAATAGTAGCATCTATAAATAGTATCAAAAAGTGCAATAAAATTCATGACTAGTAGCAAAAATAAGCTGAAAGTACTGTAAATAAAGGTAAAGTTAACTAAAATAGTACAGTAAGACTCATCAATAGTACCACAAAATATAATGAAACCAATGAATAGTATTAAAAATAAACTAAATAGTAAAATAAGTTGGTAAAAATAATTTTTGCTAAACGGACAATAAATTTTACCAAGTTACATTATTGGGTTTAGAAGTTAGTGGGAAAATTACCATATTCTAAGGGGAAAACACTCTTTCCATATCCATATAGAGATCTTTGCAACTATAACATCAATAAGGGGGTTTATAGCTATTGAAGAAGTAAAAGATTCAGGAATCAAAATTGAATTTGTTAAATGATTTGTAATATTATAAAATCGTAGGAGAAGATTGGGAAAAAAATGGTAGAAAATTGGAAACCTACCCTTGTAAAAGCCAATAACACTTTGTTTGTAATACTATTCTTAATGATGCCTAACTCAAAACCAATTGTATTAGTTCACTTCAGCATATAAAAGCTGGATATATAATTATTGCGTCTAATTCAAAAAAATGTGTTTAAACTGATAAACCATGTAGCTCTGCTTGAGCCAAGAAGTATTAACATGACCTTGGAATGGTAACATGCTCACTAAACAAGCACTTGGTTACTCTTTTTCAACACTCTCAGTTTCAGAGCTTCTTAAACGTTTTGTTCTCTTCTTTTAAATTGTAGCCAGGAGAGCTATAATCTAGATCTTTTTAATACTACCAGAGAGAAGCATAAGCAAATAAAGGATTATGTTGGCCAAGTATTGTTTTTTTGTTGACATTGCCAAATCTAGGTTTGTGTAAGACAACCATCCACATAGAAATATAAAATAACCACAAAAGGATGATGTAAACCTAGGATACAAATCAAGCTTTAAGCAGAAAATTAGTCCACAAAATTTTACCAATTTTTTTTTTTTTTGGAAGTAATAAGTAATAAATAACAATAGTCATGTCATGTGGGTACCATTTCACTCAACTATAATAGGTTTAAATCCTATTATATTTGAAAAAAATAAATAAATTAACGCACAAGCATTAAAAAATTATGTAAGTCATGGATAATTTTACCCTACCTCATCAGACCATTACTTTCATGCCTTTTGGAAAAGAAAAGGAGCATTCAGCATTACTCAATCACAGCTTGAGTTATAAATAATGACACTACTTATCCAAATATTATACTTTCTACATCCATTAATGCAATCCTCTCCACAAAAGTAGCAGGCATAGTCGGAAAAGCTAGAATACCAAGACCTCCTCATGTAGAGTTTCAGGATCCAGTAAGTCCATACACAGAATAGTTATCTACTTTTTCACAAATTCTCCTTTTCATTTGTGTTATGATGGGCCAAGTCAGGTAAATACATGAGAGTGTGATAAATTTGAACTTTTCTGCAACCTGAGCAGGGGCCTTTCTGAACCAAAAGTACAACATGCCTGGTGCAAAAGAAAAAAGACTAGAACATTTTCCAATTGCACAAAACAAGAAGTTTACTCTATGAATATGATTCATGCAGACCATACTATCGCATCACCCAAACAATCCTCAGTGATCAAAGTGACCATATGCAATCAAAGCCAAATTTTCCTTGTACAATTCAAGATGTACCACTCGCAAACCATCTCCGACAGCAAGTGGTAGTGTGATCTGAATTTCTCTCCATTGGCATCAAATGACATCATTCTAGGCAAGCAAGTTAATTTTGTTGCTAAAGTTCTTTCTAAACTTAAAAACCATCAACTAGACTAAGTAGACTTAACACACCACTCTATCAAGGGGATTACAAAAGGATAAAAGGTCAAGCACAAATATTTTGAGTTTTTTATCATATCAAAGAACTTACTGGAACATGCCTACATAGAACCTAGTTACCACTTACCAGACGCTATTTCGTGCTTTGGCTGGCCATAAGCAATTCAAAAACAACCCACCTCTATTGTTCTTAACATCATAGTTGTCCAATTGATACTTGAAAATCAAAATAAATTTTGAGGATGGGATTAGTCAATTTTTTGAGAGAATAAGTTCATAAAACTATCATCCTGTGTTACAGAACTGTGCCAACTAGCACAATCTGCCATATTGTTATGGGGATTACAGAAAGGTGAAAAGGGGAAGGCAAACGGAAAATCCAATTTTAAACTTGCAGAAAATAATATAACCAATAGCATAAATAAGAGCCAACACAGAATATTTTTGCTGAAAAGTACTCTTTTCTGCTTATGTTGGCCATAAAGGAGACAACGCAAACTCAGTTTTTGGTGCAATGCACATTTGCATAGATCCAGCTGTATATTCTATCGAAAATAATTGGGAAAATTGCAATAGTTAATAGTAGTAGATAGAGATTAGAGATGTAGAGTTTAAGAATATGAAGTATTGAACCAAGTTCAAGACTCAAGCTGGCGAAAGAAAGAACATGTAGATAGAACCAATTTTAAAGTGTGTGCAAGATAAAGGATGACTTTACAATGTCCATGCAAGAGGACAAATATAGTACCATAAGTATTCTATTTCATGGATGTAAAATTAAAAGTTAAAACAGAGATATTTGCATGCATCATTAAAAATACCAATTAGTTAATTAGTTAAAAATACTAATTAGCTAACAACTGTAAACGCCCCTAAATCCTACTTGCCCAACCAAACAAAAGTTCAGGAAATACGTTTCTGTAGCTCACAACCTAACACCTGTATTAGCCTTTAAATTCTTCCTCATTCAACCAAACAAGTTTAGTGCAAACATAGCATGCTTCTTTAGGATAAAGAACACAAAAGTGCTAACAGAAACACAACATTTAGGCAGCTAAACTAGTTGATCCACATCTAAATAACAAAAAACATGTGGTTGAACCCATCTAAGCAAGAGATAATAGCATTCCTTATATATATAAATCTCTTAGACTCTAAAGATATGATAAAATAGCAGGATCACATATCTTGGGACAGACAGACTCTGTCATATAAATTAGCTTCTTATTGTTAGTATTAAGGGTAAATATACAACAGAAACAAACAAAAGACCATGCTGATTGAGCTAGGAATGTAAGAACAAGACCTTGTAATAATATAGCAGGATCACATATCTAGGGATAGACTCTCTTTCATATAAATTAGCTTATTATGTCAACATTATGGTTAAACGTACTCTATTGAAACAAACAAAAGACCATGTAGCTTGAAACAGGGAAGTAAGAACAAGACCTTGGAATGGTAACATGCTCACTTAAAAAGAACTTGGCTACTTCTTTTCAAAATTCTCAGTTTTAGAGCTGCTTTTATTCTCTCTTTTTTTGGTCATTTCTTCTTTTAAAATGTAGTCAAGAGAGCCGTAATCTAGAGCATTTTAACACTACCAAAGGGATACGTAAGCAAATAAGGATTATGTTGGCCAAGTGTTGTTTTCTACTTACATTGCCAACTCTAGATTTGTGCATGACAAACATCTACAGAGAAATATCATATACTAATATATAATACTATAATAGCCACAAAAGGATATTGTAAACCTGGGACAAAAATCAAGCTTTTTGCAATACTATAGTGCCTCCTACTAAAGGAAACTTCATCCATAGTCCATACCACTAGGGACTTCACTTATAATATGCATGCCACCAACCACTTAGTAAGACACAATGTTCGCTCCATCAAGTAAAGCAAGGCTCTCCATGAAGGGAGCTACACTTAAAGGTTGTTGGATATCAAAATCCTTCTCATGTAGAGTTTTAGTGTCGACTAAAACAAACTTCTTTGTTTGATTGAAGGACTCAATGCAGCGAATCACAAGGGAACCATACATGGTGAAGCCAATGCAAGCAGATAATCCCGCAAGTGGTACAACAAAAAGTTTATTCCAAGACTCAAGCATGCCATACTCCCTCATCACCCAGATGGAGTATTGGTAGCCACCACGTTGTTCACTTAGTCCACCTATAAGGAAAGCCAGTTTCCCCTTGAATGATGCAAGTCGTGTCTGAAATCTCACGATTGACATAGCACCATCAGGCATTCTTAACATTCTAACTTCCTCACTATTGACATCAAATGACATAATCACTTCACTCTTGCGCTCCTCTTCTCCTTCTACGACACGTGAGATCCAGTGCAAAGCTCCACTAACCAATGGGAATGGCAACATAGAACTATAATCACGTATTATAACATTGGCTCTCAATGACATCCCAACCCTTCTCCATGAATCCGAACTTAATGTGTACACCTCAATCTTATCAGGAATAGGCGGTCTCGCTGCAAGATTTCTTGAAATCCTCAAAACCTTATAGTCATTGTTCTCCGAATGATACGCAAATCCGAGTGTAACAAACTCCAATTTTCCTAAGCAAGAATCAGGCAACCTCTTGAATTTTCTAATGCTGGGGTTCCACAAATATATAACATAATCGAAAAAGTCGAAACCCCAAATACCAGCAATAGCTGCAACACACAATAACCCATTGCAGGAACCGACTATTTGGGCAGACCCATAAGGAAAATACAAGGGAATTTCAACCTCGGAAATCCTATCAAACGTGCGGTCAAAAGCGACCGTACAGACTGGTCTGTTAGAAGAAGAATTCTTGGTGGAAGGTAAATACCACGGCATGTGTATGATGTAACCATCACCATCACCATTATGATTATCATGATCATGAGCAAAGTTATTGAGGTGAGTTGAGATGAAATAGGAGCTGGTGATTGAGGAGTCCCAGGATTTGCAAACGCACCTGAATCTTATGACTGATTTGACAGGCAGCCTTGTCAGGATGTTGAGTACAATGTCGTGTGGGAGATCATTCTTCCTTCGTCGGAGGATCGGTGCTTCTCTCGTTTGTGACATTTTTCAACGGAAGTGTTGACACACAGAGACAAGCTCAGGGAGATTGAGGGGTTGCTGTTTTTTTCTTTATTTTTATTTTAATTTTAATTTTACTGCGGCGGGTTAGCTTTTGTTCCTTTTGAACTTGTTATTTTATTTTATTTGTAGGTTTGGTTGTTTATGTTTAATATTTTTTGGGCCCATTTTTGTGAACAATGGGCCCACTACCAATAAAATCTGCACTGCCTAAGGCCTAAAACTTTATGGTCTGAGGTCACTTTAATGTGTTTTTCCCATATCAAGCGGCAAAGAAAACCGACTAGCACACATATTTTAGTCTAATATTCGAATGATTTGTTTGGATGTCGTGAATTTGGCAATAGATTTGGATTTGAGGGACTTGAAATTCAAATTCTTTATGCTTCGAGGTCGCTTGAATGTGTTTTTCCCATATCAAGCGACAAAGAAAACCGACTAACACATATCTTAGTCCAATATTCTAATGATTTTTTTGGATGTCATAAATTTGGCAATAGATTTGGATTTGAGAGACTTGAAATTCAAATTCTTTGTTTGAGAGTGTTAAAATAAATGAATTTGGATTTGGCCCCAAATCCAACTAGAATTTGATAGGTCGGAATCCATGGATTTTAAATACCTTTCAACACGATGGAATTTCTAAAATCTTTCAAGCACGCTTCTCTTTCTCTCTGCTTAGAATCGTGCTTCTCTCTCTTCCTCATGAAGCAACAAGCTTATTCTGCTCTCTCTTTCTCGTGACAACTTAAGGTTTGTCTCTCTCAACTCTTATCTTTCTCTTTAACCTCTCTATTTCTCTCTTTCTACTAAATCTAAATCAACAAAAACTCTGGGTTTCTTTTTCTGTTGGCTATGACTAAAGATATTTAGTCATTATATTGTCAATTGGATTATCAATACTATCTCATGTATTAAAATTAAAATGTAGAAGGATTAAGAAAAATAATAATTAAAAAATATATTGTATTGATCTCAAATCCAAATCCAAATTTAGGTATCCAAACAATTAATTTCAAATCCTTCATTGTTTAAAAAGACCCAAACAAGACATTTCAAATCAAGGCATTTAAACTAATGGATTTCAAATCTAAATCCAAATATTGCCATCCAAACACAACCTAAAGACATATTGAATTATGAAAATTAGATAGTAGATTACCCATGTATGATTGAGGCGGCTCTTGCAAATGATATATACATTTTGCTAGTGCTTAATAAAACCAATGAGTACTACGAGAGAATCAATTCATTTTAACATATAAAAAACATGTGGAATCATTTATAATTAAGAAGTAAACTAATATAACTTTAATGAGATTAATTAATGATAAATTTTTTTTTTTGAGAAAAATTAATGATAAATTAATAACAACAATAATTCATGAACTTTGATGGTGTACCAAATAGGCAATGTTGTCCTAGGCCTTGTAGTTCAACTTATACTTTTAGGCAGAAACAAATTCAAGAGGGGCCTAGCCCCGTGGGCTTATTAAAAAATATAGTATATTAGTTATATTTCAACCATATATATATATATATATATATGCTAAATCCCAAACTCATGTAAATCCTTAGCTTAAAACGTATAGATGCTTATTTGATTTTTTTTATTATTATAAAAATGCTATGTTTATAACATTTTCACAACAACTTTTAAGTGGCAGGTTGTTATTGGTTATTATTAGTAGGTAAAAAATAATTTTAGTATTGGATTCAAATTAGAAACAATAACAACTAACTACCTAGGATTTATTGTAAAAGTATTGTGAAAATATAATGAACACTGTACATTTTTTTATACACTGGCCCCCTTAATTTGAAATCTTGGGTCCATTTCTGTATATAGGTATTTTTAAAGAAGACATATAAAGTTCAAATTTTATTTCTAAATATCAAATTATCAACAAAGGAAAAAACAAAATTGTTCAATTAGTGTTCCATCAATACAATAATATACCCAAAATCTCCTATTGACAAAATTGGAACTCCCCTATCTAAACTACCGTTAAATCTATTCAAATGAACCCCTAATCCACAAAATGGCGACACTAGGACACACCATCTCCAAAGATGGTTTGGCTATTGAAGATTCAAAAAAAAAAAAAAAAAAAAAAAAAAAAAAAGATGAAGAAGAAGAAGGAAGAGATGGGTGAGATAGAGTAACATTGGTGATATTTGGTAACATTTTTGTGAAATAAGCGAGTGTGAAAATCATATCTTGTTTCCTCTCGGTAGCATTTTTGTGAAATAAACAAAGTGATGAAAAGTTGCACAACTAGTACATTGGTAATAACACTATATTTTCTATTGGCCAAATTAGTTGTACCTTTGATTATTTTAGATATGGGAATTATATTTTACTACATAATAATAAGATGAAAAGTTTTGCTAGCATAATAAATTCCTTAGGTTTAGAGATAGGAATCAGTAACGTGACATAAAATACCAATTGTGCTAGTCTTTTGTTATTGCTAAAGGCAAAACACAGTGGAGCACTGTAGATTTTAGCTTTTGACTTAAAACCTATACTAGATACAAACTAAAAGGAGAAGGTTAAGAATGGGATAGAGTAGGGAAAAGAAATTGTAGAAGAGATTCTGGAACTTCAAAAGCCCAATGGAACCAGCCGAGACTCGTTTATGGCTACCAAATAACCAGCAGAATTTAAAACAAGCGTAAAGTAGAGTTTGATTCTTTCAACCTAAACAAGCCATTAGTCAAAGAAGCCATTATTTATTTATTTAGCTATCAATAAAAGAAATTATGTTATGTCATTGTCTCCACAGAAATATATATATTATGACATTGCCTTTAATTTGACATTGATTATTACCAAGTTACATTATTGGGTTTAGAATTTAGCGGGAAAATTACCATATTCTAAGGGGAAAACACTCTTTCCATATCCATATTGAGATCTTTGCAACTATCATATCAATAAAGGGGGTTTGCAACTATTGAAGAAGTAAAAGATTCAGGAATCAGAATTGAATTTGTTAAATGATTTGTTATATCATAAAATCGTAGGAGAAGATTGGGAAAAAAAAAATGGTAGAAAATTCGAAACATACCTTTGTAAAAGCCAATAAGACTTTGTTTGAAATACTATTCTTAACGATGCCAAACTCAAAGCCAATTGTATTAGTTCACTTCAGCACATAAAAGCTGGATATAAAATTATTGAGTCAATTTTTTTTTTAAAAAAGTGTTTACGTTGACCAGAAACTGATAAACCGTGTAGCTCTGCTTGAGCCAAGAAGTATTAACATGACCTTGGAATGGTAACATGCTCACTAAACAAGCACTTGGCTACTCTTTTTCAACATTCTCAGTTTCAGAGCTTCTTAAACGTTTTGTTCTCTTCTTTTAAATTGTAGCCAGGAGAGCTATAATCTAGATCTTTTTAATACTACCAGAGAGAAGCATAAGCAAATAAAGGATTATGTTGGCCAAGTATTGTTTTTTTGTTGACATTGCCAAATCTAGGTTTGTGCAAGACAACCATCCACATAGAAATATAAAAAAAACCACAAAAGGATAATGTAAACCTAGGATACAAATCAAGCTTTAAGCAGAAAATTAGTTCACAAAATTTTACCAATTTTTTTTTTTTTTTTTTGGAAGTAATAATAATAAATAACAATAGTCATGTCATGTGCGTACCATTTCACTCAACTATAATAGGTTTAAATCCTATTATATTTGAAAAAAATAATAATAATAAACGCACAAGCATTAAAAACTTATATAAGTCATGGATAATTTTACCCTTTCTCGTCAGACCATTACTTTCATGCCTTTTGGAAAAGAAAAGGAGCATTCAGCATTACTCAATCACAGCTTGAGTTATAAATAATGACACTACTTATCCAAATATCATACTTTCTACATCCATTAATGCAATCCTCGCCACAAAAGTAGCAGGCATAGTCGGAAAAGCTAGAATACCAAGATCTTCTCATGTAGAGTTTCAGGATCCAGTAAAGTCCATACACAGAATAGTTATCTAATTTTTCACAAATTCTCCTTCTCATTTGTGTTATGATGGGCCAAGTCAGGTAAATACATGAGAGTGCGATAAATTTGAACTTTTCTGCAACCTAAGCAGGGGACTTTCTGAACCAAAAGTACATCATGCCTGGTGCAACCGAAAAAAGACTAGAACATTTTCCAATTGCACAAAACAAGAAGTTTACTCTATGATTATGATTCATGCAGACCATACTAACGCATCACCGAAACAATCCTCAGTGGTCAAAGTGACTATATGCAATCAAAGCCAAATTTTCCTTGTACAATTCAAGATGTTCCATTCGCAAGCCATCTCCAACAGCAAGTGGTAATGTGACCCAAATTTCTCTCCATTGGCATCAAATGACATCATTCTAGGCAAGCAAGTTAATTTTGTTGCTAAAGTTCTTTCTAAACTTAAAAACCGTCAACTAGACTAAATAGACTTAACACAACACTCTATCAAGGGGATTACAAAAAGATAAAAGGTCAAGCACAAATATTTTGAGTGTTTTATCATATCAAAGTACTTACTGGAACATGCCTACATAGAAGCTAGTTACCACTTACCAGATGCTATTTTGTGCTTTGGCTGGCCATAAGCAATTCAAAAACAACCCACCTCTATTGTTCTCACCATCATAGTTGTCCAATTGATACTTGAAAATCAAAATAAATTGTGAGGATGGGAGTAGTCAATTTCTTGAGAGAATAAGTTCAAAAAACTAGCATCCTGTGTTACAGAACTCTGCCAACTAGCTCAATCTGCCATATTGTTATGGGGATTACAGAAAGGCTAAAAGGGGAAAGCAAAAGAAAAATCCAATTTTAAACTTGCAGAAAATAATATAACCAATGACATAAATAAGAGCCAACACAGAATATTTTTGCTGAAAAGTACTCTTTTCTGCTTAAGTTGACAATAAAGGACACAATGCAAACTCAGTGTTTGGTGCAATGCACATTTGCATAGATCCAGATGTATATTCCATCGAAAATAATTGGGAAAATTGCAACAGTTAATAGTCGTAGATAGAGATTAGAGATGCAGAGTTTAAGAATATGAAGTATTGAATCAAGTTCAAGAATCAAGATGGTGAAAGAAAGAACAGGTAGATAGAACCAATTTTAAAGTGCATGCAAGATAAAAGATCACTTTTCGATGTCCATGCAAGAGGTCAAATATAGTACCATAAGTATTCTATTTCATGGATGTTAAATTAAAAGTTAAGACAGAGATATTTGCATGCATCATTAAAAATACTAATTAGTTAATCTGAACTCCCTTTGATGGCTGTCCCAATGCCAAGGTATTTGACAAGCTAACAACTGTACATGCCCCTAAATTCATCTTGCCCAACCAAACAAAAGTTCAGGAAATACGCTTCATGTAGCTCACAACCTAACAACTGTATTAGACTTTAAATTCTTCCCTCTTCAACCAAACAAGTTTAGTGAAGCCATAGCATGCTTCTTTAGGATAAAGAACACAAAAGTACTAACAGAATCACAACATTTAGGCAGCTAAACTAGTTGATCCACATCTAAATAACAAAAAGCATGTGATTGAACCCACCTAAGCAAGAGATAATAGCATTCCTTATATATATAAATCTCTTAGACTCTAAAGATATGATAAAATAGCAGGATCACATATCTTGGGACAGACAGACTCTCTGTCATATAAATTAGCTTCTTATTGTCAATAGTAAGGGTAAATATACTACAGAAACAAACAAAAGACCATGCCGATTGAGCCAGGGATGTAAGAACAAGACCATGTAATAATATAGCAGGATCACATATCTAGGGACAAACTCTCTTTCATATAAAATAGCTTATTATGTCAATATTGTGGTTAAACGTTCTCTACTGAAACAAACAAAAGACCGTGTAGCTTGAAAAAGGGAAGTTAGAACAAGACCTTGGAATGGTAACATGCTCACTAAAAAAGAACTTGGCTACTTCTTTTCAAAATTCTCAGTTTTAGAGATGCTTTTATTGTCTCCACTTTTTTTGGTCATTTTTTCTTTTAAATTGTAGTCAAGAAAGCCATAATCTAGATCTTTTTAACACTACCAATGGGACATGTAAGGAAATAAGGATTATGTTGGCCAAGTATTGTTGTCTATTGACATTGCCAAATCTATATTTTGTGCACGACAAACATCCACAGACAAATATCATATACTTATATATAATACTATAATAGCCACATGAGGATATTGTAAACCTGGGACAAAAATAAAGCTTTTCGCAATACTATCGTGCCTACCACTAAAGAAAACTTCATCCATAGTCCATATTACCAGGGACTTCACTTATAACATACATGCCACCATCCGCTTAGTAAGACAACATGTTTGCTCCATCAAGTAAAGCAAGGCTCTCCATGAAGGTAGCTACACATGAAGGTCGTTGAATATCAAAATCCTTCTTATGTAGAGTTTCAGTGTCAACTAAAACAAACTTCTGTTCTTGATTGTTGGTCTCGAGGCAGCGAATCAAAAGTGAACCATACATGGTGAAGGCAATGCAAACAGCTAATCTCTCAAATGGTACAACAAAAATTTTATTCCAGGACTCAAGCATGCCATACTCCTTCATCACCCAGGTGGAGTAGTGGTAGCCATGTTGTTCACTTTTTCCAAATGTAAGGAAAGCCAGTTTCCCCTTGAATGATGCAAGACATGTCTGAAAGCTATTTATTGACAAATAACCATCAGGCACTCCTAACATTCTAAATTCCTCACTATTGACATCAAATGACATAATCACTTCACTCTTGGGCTCTTCTTCTTCCATAACAAGTGAGATCCAGTGCAACGCTCCACTAACCAATGGGAATGGCAACAGAGAACTATAATCAAATACCTTAACATTGGCTCCCAATGACATCCCAACCCTTCTCCATGAATCTGAACTTAATGTGTACACCTCAATCTTATCAGGAATAGGCGGTCTCGCCACAGGATTACTCGAAATCCTCAAAACCTTGTAGTCGTTGTTCTCCGAATGATACGCAAATCCGAGTGTAATAATATCCAACTGTCCTAAGCAAGAACCAGGCAACCTCTTGAATTTCCTAATGCTGGGGTTCCACAAATATATATCAGAAATGTATCGACCAGCAAGACACAATAACCCATTGCAGGAACCGACTATTTGGGCAGACCCAGCAGGAAAATCAAAGGGAATTTCAACCTCGGAAATCCTATCAAACGTGCGGTCAAAAGCTACCGTACAGACTGGTCTGTTAGAAGAATTCTTGGTGGCACGTAAATACCACGGCATGTGTATGATGTAACCATCACCATCACCATTGTCATTATCATGATCATGAGCAAAGTTATTGAGGTGAGTTGAGATGAAATAGGGGGTGGTGACTGAGGAGTCCCAGGTTTTGCAAACGCACCTGAATCTTATGAGTGATTTGGCAGGCAGCCTTGTCAGGATATTGAGTACGATGTCATCTGGGAGATCATTCTTTCTTCGTCGGAGGATCGGTGCTTCTCTCGTTTGCGACATTTTTCGACGGAAGTGTTGACACACGCAGACAAGCTCAGAGAGATTGAAGGGTTGCCACCCTCTCTTGCATATCGAAAAATAAAGAAAGAAATTAAATCAAATTGCTATACAATTAAGGTTGGCAAGCCAATTGTCCAGAAAAGAAAGAAGCAAAAGAAAAAACCCAGAAAATTTGCTATTGAAGCTGTCATCCAGACCCAGGAAAAAAAAATTAAAAAGAACTTTGGCCGTTGTGTGCAAACCCAAACCCAGAAAAATTGCTAATGAAGCTGTCATCCAAACCCCAGAAAAAAAAAAAAAAAAAAAAAAAAAAAAAAAACCGCAATCGTTTGCTAAGAAAAACCCCAATAACTTATTCTCATTACGCTTCTAAAAAAATAACAAATCCTGTGCAAAAAAAAAAAAAAAAACCAGGAAGAGAGAGATGTACTCTTTCAGAGCACATATCTTTTTCTTTTTTTCTAATCAGTGATGTTGGATTTTCTTTGATGAAGAAAACTGGGTTTGATGTTTGGGTTTGTGATTTTCTTTGAGAGGGAAAGATGAGATGTGGCGAAGAGAGATGAAGAAATCTGAAAGTGAAGAAATCTGAGAGAAAAAGAAAAAGAAAAAGAAAAGTGGTAACTTTACTCTTTTGCATACTTGCATTCTTATCCAGAGTTGTAAAAAATTTAGCATTTAACTTCTCAAAATTTAATTTTATAACATATAACACGTTACTTTATAATACTACCTATATCAAACTTTTTATTTTTTTACCATTTTATTTAAATATTATTTTTTTATTAGTTTTTAATAATTTTTTTATTGTTTTCTCTCCTTTATCTCTCTCTTCCTCATAGCAGCACCGACCCCACACTACCAACAGTCACCACAAAACCCACCACCCACAATCACCGGGGTGGCATTCAGACCACAACCAAATTGTTGTAGCTTTTGAGACATTCAGGCAGCTAAGCTGAGTGTCCACTCGCCCAATGACAACAATATTTCCAATGAATAATATCCGCGAGGACATATGCACAAGTGCTGAGAGGAAACGGGCATCAATAATAATTCTCCCATTCCCGGAGCAACAGAGGTTTAAAATCCAACCAGAATTTGATAGGGCAAAATCCATGGATTTTAAATACTTTTAAACTAGGGGTGGTAAAATCTAACATGACCTGTGAATCTGACACAACTAACTCGTTTATAAACAAGTCATGGATTGAGGATAAACGGGTTCAAGTCATATTCAGATCAACACGGCTAACTCGTTTGATAAACAAATTGTATTCGTCTTCAACATGTGAACTCGTCTAACCTATTTAGCTTATAAGGGTATTGGTTTTTGTTGTTATTGCTGCTTAGTCTTTTGTTGTAATTTTATGTTGTTTACTATATTTATGATTGTAATTGAATTTTAATTTTAGATATATATATGAATTGATAACATTTTATTCATGTTAAGTATAACCTAAAAATCAAACAGGTTATTAAACGGGTCATTTTTATTGACCCTTACATAATTTGTTAATTAAATGTGTCATGTCGGGTCGGGTCGACTTGTTTAATAAATAGGTCATATTTGGGTCGAGGATTCTTAACACATTTACTAAACAGGTTAGGTTCGGGCCAACTCATATAGTCAAACACTCATAGCTTGACATGACACAAACCTGACCCGCGAACACAAAATGCCACCCCTACCTCAAACACGGTGGAATTTTTGAAATCTCTCATGCATGCTCCTCTATCTCTCTACTTAGGCTCATGCTTCTTTCACTTCCTCATAATGCAACAAGCTTCTTCTTCTCTCTCTTTCTTGTGACAACTTCAAGTTTATTTCTTTCAACTCTTATCTTCCTCTTTAACCTCTCTATTTCTCTCTTTTTGTTAAATCTAAATCCACAAAGGCTATGGTTTTTTTTTTTTAGTCAGCTATGACCAAAGATATTTAATTATCATCTTGTCAATTGGATTATCAATACTACCTCATGTATATAAAATTAAAATGTAAAAGGATTAAGAAAAATAATAATTAAAAATTTTATTTTATTGATCTAAAATCCAAATCCAAATTTAAGTATCCAAACAATGGAATTTCAAACGATTAATTTCAAATCCTTCATTGTTTAAAAAGATCCAAATAAGGAATTTTAAAATCAAGGGACTTCAAATCAAGGCATTTTAAGTCAATGGATTTCAAATCCAAATCCAAATCCAAATTTTGCTATTGAAACACAACCTAAAGACATTTAAAATTATGAAAATTGGATAGACGATTACCCAGTTATGATTGAGGCAGCTCTTGCAAATGATGTATACATTTTGCTTGTGCTTAATAAAATTTAAAGCTTCACATTAATATATATTTTGAATGATAATATTTTTATGTGCTTTATTAATAACCAATAAGTACTATGAGAGAATCAATTTATTTATTTAAAAAAAAAAAACATGTGGAATCATTTATAATGAAGAGGTAAACTAATAGAACTTTAACGAGTGTTGGAGAAATTACCAATAAAATGATATTTTGATTACAATAAAAATATAAATATAAACGAACAATGTCGGACTGAGGCATGGAAATCTCGCTCTCTTTAAGAAGATTTAAGCCCTTTGCAGTTGGCAAAACCTAGAAACCGATGTAGCAGAAATTTACTTCTGACTTGTCCCCTCCAAAATAGAATAGCCCAACAGTTCGTTGTGTAACGCAGACCAACTCTGCATAAGTGGTTGTGCTCAAAGTTTCACCAAAAGAAATACCTTTCTTTGGCCCGAAATCTCTCAAGTATTTAGGAGTATTATTGAATTCACTCTCTCGCACAATACTCTTTACTTTAACTATTTCTCTTCATGCACTCTTGATATAAAATTAGTCCAAAGCATTGCCATATATATAGTCTTCCAATCCTTCTCATAACCTACATGTTATTTATTATTTTAGATAACTCCTCTAAATTTATTTAATTTAACTTACGAACAAGTTAACTTTTTCTTTAACAAATTCGACTATAACTAGGGCTGTCCACAGGTCGGGCCGGGTCGGTTTCCGACCCAACCTGGACTCGACTCGCCGGTGGCGGGTGAAGGGCGGAGTAACCCGAAACCGACCGCAGAAAAAATCGGTCGGTTCGGTTTCGGGTGATGGTGAACATCGGTCAGGTCGGATCGGTTGCCAGAATTAAAAAAGAGTTGAAATCTGCAAAAAAAATCGCCACCGGAATCTGGAATTTTAGCCGGAAACTGGAAAATCCACCGGAAACTTCAAAAAACTTGCTGGATACTGGAAAAATACTGCCGGAATATGGAAAACATGCCGAAACTGCATTTTTTTTTTTTTCTGAAATCTGCCTTTTTTTAGCTAGAAATTGTTGAAATGTGGCCTGGCAAAATCCCACCAGATCTAGCCATATCTAGTCGAGATCTCGCCGAATCTGGCCTGTTTTTGCAGGATTTGGTAGGATTTTTTTTTATAGTTTCGGTCGTGTTCAGGTTGCTCGGGTTTTGGAGATGCAAACCCGCCACTCGACCCGCCTTCGTCGGTTTTTGAGAACGGCAACCCGCTGCCGACCGACTGGACGTTCAATTCGGGCCGAAATCGGGTCGGCGTCGGGTGGTTTAGACGGGTTGTCGGGCGGCGGGCGGGTCTGGACAGCCCTAACTATAACTCATCTCTTTATTAATCTTCATTTAATTTTAGTGTTAATGTACTTTAAATTAAAGTGCACTAACAATGAGAATAAGTAATGATAAATTAATAATAGCAATAATTCATGAACTCTGATGGTGTACCAAATCCAAATCCAAATGTTGCTATTGAAACACAACCTAAAGACATTTAGAATTATGAAAATTGGATAGAAGATTACTCATGTATGATTGAGGCAGCTCTTACAAATGATGTATACATTTTGCTAGTGCTTAATAAAATTTAAAGCTTCACATTAATATATATATATATATATATATATATATTTTGAATGATAATATTTTTATGTGCTTTATTAATAACCAATAAGTACCATGAGAGAATCAATTCATTTAAAAAAAACATGTGGAATCATTTATAATGAAGAGGTAAACTAATACAACTTTAATGAGATTAAGTAATGATAAATTAATAATAACAATAATTCATGAACTTTGATGGTGTACCAAATAGGGCATTTGTCATAGGCCTTGTAGTTCAACTTATACTTCTAGGCTAGAACAAACCCAAGAAGAGGCCCAAAGGGGCCAGTCCCCCATGCTTAAGAAAAAAATAGTATATCAATTATATTTCAACTAAAATATATATATATATATATATATATATTATAGACCCTCTTGGATTTTTTTTTTAAATAACAATAAAAGCCAAATTATTTTGTTAATTCGCACAATTTTGAAACTATTTAGGTATCTAACAACTCGAGTGTAACAAACTTGATTTTGGATTGCTAAATCGAGTACAATAAACTCGATTTCAACATCATGCTGCAGCTAACGTGGAAATTTATCCACGTAGACATAGAACTCAAGTCCAATGGACTCGAGTTATGTCATCTAGAAATCGAGTCCTACAGACTCGATTTAGTTTTGCTTTAAGATCTGAATTGCTTTCTTGTTCTTCATTTCCTTTTTTTTACTTTCTCCAGATGCCGTCCCACTCTTCACTTCCAAGCCCCAAAAACCCATGAACAAAAACAAATACAAAACCCAAAACAAATCCTTACAACGTTAGGAATGTTACACCTCCATGGATTAGGATGAGTTGCCTTTTATATAAGTCCCACTATCCCTTCTCTTCAACCTCCCTGAAACACAAACACAAACACAAACCCTTTGTCATTCTTTGTTGATTTCTTTCGTTTCTTATGTTTCCTGTGCTACAATCTAAGCAAAACTAAGGAAAAAAAGATGGCAAAAATAGTGAACTAAAGTTGGAACCATCGCTTTCTTCCACTACCAATGAGATTATTTCCTCCTCTGCTTTTGAAACTATTGAAAAAGTGCCTAAGTTCCATAATTTTTTACCTATTCCAGTGATCGATTGACTCTAATCTAGTTTGGTATACGAGTTTGTCCCCAAAACCCATCATGAATCTGAGGAGGTTTCAGTGGAATTGAAGCTTGGTTTATATGACCCTTGGGTTATGAAGAAGAAGATTACAATAAGTGATATTGAAAGTTCATGTAATTAAATCGAGTCCTACGGACTCGATTTCTATATAACAAAACTTGAGTCTATTTGACTCAAGTTCGGTGCCTACGTGGATCAAGTGTCCACCTCAGCTGAAAATCGAGTAAGTTATACTCAATTTATAACTCAAAAATCGAGTCAATTGTTCTCGAGTTGCTAAATACCCAAATAGTTTTAAAACTGTGTTAACTAACAAAATAGTTTGGCTTTTATAGTTATTTAAAAAAAAAAAAAAAAATCCAACCCTCTTCCAAGTAGCTTGGCTCCTTTGACCTCTCCCCTCCAAAACCATTTGCCCAACTTAGTCCAACCCAAACTCAAGTAAATCCTCATCTCAAAACATATAGACACTTATTTGTTAAGTAGTCTCATCACATGCACATGGCTCTTGCGATGAGGCTTTTTTTAGTTTTTATTTTGAGTTTAAAGTGCATACGATGAGTCTTTTTTTTTTTTTTTTTTTTTTTTGGTTTAGAGAAATAATGTTTGAAAGTGAGATAGGGATGGTGGCCTAATTTTTAGGATTTTTTTTTTTTTAAAATTTTTTTTTACGTAAGAGTTGATAAAAGTTTGAAAGTCCAAAAATTAAGAACTTAAAAAAAAAATTGTAAATTACTCTTTTAATTAGTTTGTATTTTTTAATTTAAAATCTACATAATAACTAATAGCCGAAACGTTTGACTTTTTGTTGACCGTTTTGCATTGTGTCACTTGGCTACATAAATTATTGCCATCATTACATTTAAAAACACCAAACATTATGACTTTTCGAGATTTTAACTAACCATTTAATTCAATTCCTTTTAAATACACATTTTAAGAATTAACTATAAATTACACAGACAACTCCCAATCCCATTTAAAAACACCAAAACAATGTCTTTTCGTTTGGGCAGTAGTTACAGGGTAAAAAAAAAAAAAAAAACAAACATTTTTTTTTTGATTGGGAAAACAAACATTTTTTTTAAAATAGCAACAAATCGGCAAATAAGCCTTTTAAAAAATAAACTATTAAAAAAAAAAAAAGCAAATAGTAACCAATTATTTTTAACCTCTTTTATCAAGAAAAAACAATTCTTAACCTCACTCCTCACACACGTTCACCAAATTTTGTTTTGCCTTTAAAAGCCCCACACCATTTCAGTGGGTAACCACTCCATCTGTGTCTATATTTATACTACTATTAAAGGAGCTTTCCCTGTTTGAATTTCATATTTTTTTGTTCAAAAATTCCCCTACAGTCTTATGTTTAAATAGAACAAAACTAAATGACAATCCGGTAAAAATGCAACTCTAACTCTCACTAAAACGTTGCCTAAAAAATAGGACCACTCTCCTCTTATTTATTTATTTATTTTTTGATATTACTCTCCTCTTAATTTTTAAATTGATTTATTCACTTATAAATTAGATTTTTAAAATAAAAAATAGGACCACTTTAAGTTTAAGTAGAGACAAAACTTGAGGATAATATTGTAAAAATACATTTCTAACTCTCATGCCTTCAAAATAGGACCACTCTACAACGTTAATTACTGCTTCAAAAAACCCAACCGCTATCTCAACTCCCATTACACACCATTATCAAAAAAAAAAAAAAACTCCCACTGCAAGCCTAGGAAAAAGGAACCCACATGTTATTCACATCTCCCACCTTCTTCACTCCACAAATAATATTAAAATTAAACAAACCCATGAGTTGTAAACTTATCATGGGCAAAGGTTCTTTCTACCACTCTTTCTCAGTAAGTACACGATCTTTGGCAAAACTGCAATACCCAAAGGTTTGCCTTTAACTTTTTCTTTCATACATTTTTTATGGTTTTGCTCCAACAATGTTAGGAGAAGATTTCCAACCGAGTTTTCCAAGAACAATAGTTTTTAACTTTAATTCACTGTGATGTCAAATTTCAAAGTTGTCCAAGGGAATTTTGTAGCAAAGTTGCACTAAATCCCATTATTTCCCTTACTTTGTAATCATTTAAAAAAAAAAAAAAAGGATATTGAGATGGAAGTTTTTCATTAGGACAAGAATTAAAATCAACAGGAACTTGCAATTCAAATCAAACAAAATTAGAGTCCAGAATATTGGTACGTTACTTTTGCTCTATATTTATTCTCTGTTAGGAGTCTTAGGACGGTGTTATTTTAAAGGTTATCAAGTTTTGATATTTATTCTCTGCAGAATTGTTTTTTTTGGGACTAATATAGGACTGCGTTTATTTTCATATAAACTGTTGCCTCTTATCCTATTTATTTAATGTTTGCTCTTTTTCTTATAGGCGAAAACCACCTTTTAGTCCCTACATTTTCACGTGATTCCCATTTTGGTCCCTAACTTTTTTTTCCACTGCTTTTAGTCCCTGAAATCAAAAAAGTGATCTCGTTTTTGTCCTTACTGTTAGTGCCCTAACAGCAAAGTCCTACGTGACAGACGGTACCTGACATGGTGCTGACATGGCGCTGATGTGTCAATTAAAATGTTATTAAAAAATATTATTTGGCATTTTTATATACCACATCAGCATTTAAAATTTTTTTAAAAGCCACGTAAGAAAATTTAAACCAAAAAATAAAATAAATTGAAAAACAAAACTTAAATCTGATTAAAAAACGGTTTCAAAAAAAAAATCTAATTAAAAAACAAACCTTTAATTTCTTAATTTTAATTTTAATCTCTCTCTCTCACTCACATTTTTCCTCAGACCGAACAAATCAAAGAGTCTTAATCACTGGAATCAAACAGTCTTAATCACTGGTGGAGGAGCTTGAGGTCCGCGAAGTTATACACATACACCTTTTGCTCCAAAACAACGACAATCCGATCACGCCGGAGCCTCACGGACCGCACGTTTGATCGGAACAACAGCTCGCCGATGCACCGGCTCTGGTGGTCATCCTAGATCATGACCTTCTTCGGCGGGTACTGAGGGTAAGGTCCGCCGCCGACGAGCGCCAGGATGTTACAACGGAATAGCATCTCCATGGCGGATATTCTGCCGCCCGATTCTTCCGCAGCGGAATTGGTGGACGAGGATATGAAGTCGCGGCGGAAGATCTCGTGGAACGGGTCGCAGTTAAAGATCCAGAAGCCGTGGTTCGTTCCCACCACGAAGCAGCCGTGGTCCTGGTTGAACGAGAGGTGCAAAAGATTCGGCTGCTGCGATGGCGGCAAATCTGGTTGCGAGGTGAACGGGTTTTGGATGCTCAGGATCGGGGTAGGGTGGGTTAAAGTTGGGATTGGTTTCTTGAGGATAAGGAGGTTTGATCGGGTCTTGTGGCATGGGGGAATCGAAGTTGGTGGGTATGGGTATCCTTGCTCTTTTTTTGTTCTGGGTTTGTTTGTGTTTTTTATTTATTTCTTATTTGTTTGTGATTTGGTGGCTTGGATTTATTTCTTGTTTTTTGGAGTTGATGGAGTAGATTTGGTTATTGGATTTGGATTTGGATTTGGTTGCTGAATTTGGATTTGGGGTTTGTTGGAGATTGATTTTTTTTTCCTGGATTTAGGAAGAACACGAAGAACAACTTTAGTTCTTCCCAAAAAAAATGAAAATAAAATTTAAGTTTTTTTTTTCAATTTATTTTATTTTTTGGTTTAAATTTTCTGACGTGACTTTTAAAAAAATTTTAAATGCTGACGTGGCATATAAAAATGCCAAATAATTTTTTTTAATAACATTTTAATTGACACGTCAGCGTCACGTCAGGTACCGTTTGCCACGTAGGACTTTGATGTTAGGGCACTAACGGTAGGGACAAAAACGAGATCACATTTTTTATTTCAGGGACTAAAAGCGGTGGAAAAAAAAAGTTAGGGACCAAAATGGGAATCACGTGAAAATGTAGAGACTAAAAGGTGGTTTTTGCCTTTCTTATATTTAATCCCCTTTTTTTGTCTCTATTTTTTAGGGTCACATATCAACAATTTTGTTGAATTGCATAGAAGGCACATTGAGTTTGGGTGAGAGACTATGTTATTGTATGATTCAAGGCCTATATAATAAAGTGGTAGGCATCTATCAAGTGGTAGTCATCTATTTTTTGTGCCTTTCACTACAACTTCTTCTCATTTTTTAAAATTAAATGATATAATTGCTCACATGAAAGCCTTTCCCATAAAAAAAAAAAAAATAAAACTATTTAATTTTCAATTTTTAATTTTTTTATGTTTTAGTCATTTGAAACTTTTGTTATGGATGTATAGTAAGAGGCTACATTTTAGGACAAAAAAATTTTGACAGCGTTAGAGGCTTTCCCATAAAAAATTACTATTTAATTTTTTTTTTTGGCATTTCAAACTTTTGTTATGGGTGTGTACTCATTGGCTACATTTTAGGACTAAGCGGCTACATTTTGGATCAATTATAATTTGGGATTACTACATCTTCCAATCATAAAAAAACCTAGAGGTGTGATGATTATTATGTATTCGCAGGTAAAATAACGTTTCATTACACCCCTAAGTTTTTTTGTGATTAGAAAATGTAGTAATCTCAAATTTCTAATAAATGCTTTAAATTAACCGTTACCCAAAAAATAGAAAAGCCTCTGACCACGCGCTCAAGCATACTCAGAGGCTAGTATATTTTTAATTTCTCTCCAATTTATTCCTTCTTAGTAATGCCCCTTTTTACCTTACGAGAAGATACTTTGTGAGACTTGAAGAGAGAACAGAGCCTGCCGCCACCGTTAGCCAGCAAACCCACAACGTCTTGCTTCTATGGGTAGTTATAAATTTTGCAAGTTTCAATTTCCTTCCCAAAAGAAAAACACTTATTTCTTCTATCTCTGTATACGCTCTTTCTCTTTCTCTTTCTCTCTCACCCTCTCTATACTTCATTTCTTGCACAACTTTGAGACAAGTTCTCCATATAGATTTTTTCCTATTTGTAGAAATACTGAAAGCAAGATTTCACTTTATAGCAAAGTGCCAAAGCAAGTCCAAAGGTCCACTGTAAGTCCTAAAATTAATTGCTCTTTGCAATTTTCTGATGCAGTTTTTTGTTTGGTGAGAAACTGGGAGAAAAGAGAAGGCACAAAAAAGGGTTTTGGATCTGGGTCTAATTATATATATTTTTTACTGTTCAGGAACCGTAGGCAAACATAGAGAGAGATGAACGGACTGCCAGTCGACCACCCACCATTAGACCGTCGAAACTGTTAAAAGGGAAGGTTTTTTCTTATTTATATTTTTTATGCTTTTTCAGATTTGAGTATTAAGTACAACTTAGTTTTAGGTATTTGTGTAGACTCAGTTCTGTTTTGGGCTTTTGGTTTTCTCTCAAAATGTTTGTCTTCTCAATCTAATTTATAATAAGCCTTATCTTTTTAGCTTTTTTTTTTTTTTTTTTTTTTTTTTTTGGGGTTAGTTCTGTTATGTTTTCATGGTGAGATTTAAGTTTTGTTGTGATTGGTTTTTTTTTTTTTTAATGGTTTTATGTGTTGTTAAATCCATAAATCAGACTAATAAGACTTTAGTTCTATGCCCTTTGATTTGCAAATGTTGGGTTAAAATTATATGAAAATTCTAATTGTGTTACCAGTGTTCTCAAAAAGTTCTATTGCATATGACTAATTGCAGTAGTTAACAACATTCTACGCAATTTCATATATTTAGATTATTGCATCAATCTTGATGCTAGAGTTTAAATTGGTGAATGGTCATTGCTTAATACTGCCAAGTAAAACAAATTTGGCACTTAAGTTTTTGCTATAGGGAATTTTAGACTTTGGTTTATGTTATTTAACCTGACTTATGGTCATCTTTTTCTATATCTCACAAATGACTATTAATTCTTTGTAGTTATAGTTCTTTTATTGACAAGCTTTGGTTTCAAGTTGAAAAATTAATTTAGATTAAGGCAAAGAGGAATATATTTTTAATAGTAGGCCATTTAGCATTTACCATGAATTCTAGACAAGCATTGTTTAAAACATATACCTTTCTAATCAGAAATGCCTAGAACTTCGATCAACAAAATTGCAAAACTTCTCTACTTTTATTTTCATTAGGGGTGAATAAGGTGAATTAGATTTGGTCACATGTATTTGGAAGTACACTAAAAATATGCTAAATGATTTAAATTCTTATATCATTCATTCATTCTTGCATTATATTTTTTTTTTCCTTATTTATTAATTGGTGACTTTAGGGGTCCAAAATTGAGGTAGATTTCATGTATAGGTTTTCAGTTTTGATACAAGGCTCACTTTGTGGGTTTGTTTACTACATACTAAGGTTTTTGATTTTTCAATTAATTTCATGACTATTAAGTATTGATGAGAAAATCAATTTGTATTCTAGATTCAGCAGGGAACACCCTTTCCACATTTGATGTTACAAAGATTGCTTCCTCATTTGATTGGGCAGTGAAGACCCTTTCCACATTTGATGTTACAAAGATTGCATCTTAATTTATTGAGAGCCATGAGTTTTTTTTTTTTTTTTTTTTTGTGCACAAATACTAAATTTATCTTCTCATAATAATATGATAGTGTTAACTTCTTTGCTTTATATGTTTCTGCTTAATGGAATTCAATAGTTTGTCAGTGAGAGTTTCTTCACATGACATATGTCCTAATTGTTCCATTTCTTCAAATAGTTCTTGTCTTTCTCAAAAGTGTGTTTGTATTTTTGGTTTTGGGGTTTTTGTCATGTATTTTTTTTTAAATACAACATTTCTTATTTAGTGTTTTTATTATTGCATGAGTTTGAACTTGAGAAATACTATTATTGTAAATTTTGTAAATGCATATTATTTAAATATGTATCGTAATATATATATATATATATATATATATATATATCTTTTGTAAAACTTTCCCGTACATCGTACGGGTTACCGACTAGTTATTATATATATATATATATATATATATATAACCAAAACATTTGACTTTTTATTGACCTCTCCAGAGCTTACCACACCATTATTATTTTTGTTTAGTTCAAACTTAACAAAAAGTGAAACTTTATCTCTCTAACAAGTTTAACTTAAACTCAAACTCATCATTATAATTTTTTTTAAACAAAATTATTTTTGTTTAGTCCAAACTTAATAAGAAGTGAAATTCTATCTCTTTAACAAGTCCAACTTAAACTTAAATTCAAACTCAAACATTAATAATTTATCTTCAAATTTGGAAATTAATCATGAACACTATAAAAGCAGTGCAAATCCTAATATATATTTTTAAAGCCTAGTAGAGGTATGAGCTTTTTTTCTATTATTTTTTTCTCCTTTACTTTGTTAAAAAAAAAATTTTTTATTTTATGGTTTTTCAGGTATTTTTTTTTAAAATAATTTTCGTACATGAACCACCAAACTCCCTTTAAACGTTTTTTATAAGATAAAAAAGTTTGCAATAATCAAAATTTATTAGGCAAAAAGTTTATATACAATATATTAAGAAGTGGTATGGCTTTCATTATTTCAACATGGGCTTTTGCTTAACATTTTTTAGCGTGGGCCACATGCTGATAAGGTTTGTTTAAAGTTTAGACCCGTTAAAATCTAAAACTTATTACTTTATGGGTTTGTATACTTTTTTCTTTTTCTTATATTTCTCTTTTGAATAGTTATATATTTTTTCGAATTGTTTTAATAACTTATTCTTTAATTATATATATTTTTTGGTATTTTAGAAATTTTAACATCTGAATTTGTATAGTAACATATATATATATATATATTGTTTATAATTTGTAGGCTCTGAATCTTTTGATTCCTTTCAATAGTTACAGCCATGAATTATTCTTTTGAATGTAACTCATATTTCTCTTATACTTCTCTATTGTTTAGTCATATATATTGTTTTGTTTCAATAATTGTAACACAAATTGAAGTCATACAAGAGCAAATCATGCAATAATGTAGTTTCTTAATTAATTTAAGATTTTATAAAATTATTTTAGTCTACTTCACAGATAGGTAGGTTTTCATGCATAGCACATGTTAGAGACTAGTTTAACAAAAAGATATAGATATTTTAGAGAGTTTAAAAATTTGTGAGAGTATTTTAGTACGCAAAATGCTAAAACTCAAACATGGAATCCTATTATTAATAGTATAGATATAGATGCTTACTTGGAGTGTTTTTTTTTATTTTTAGTTTTTATTTTTTTTTTATTTTAGAAATGCTATGTTTATAATGTTTTTACAAAAATTTCACAACAAACTTAAGTGGTAGATTGTTATTGGTTGTTATTGGTGAGTAAAAAAAATAATTTCAGTAGATGGTTCAAAATTTCAAATTAGAAACAGTAATAATTAACCATCTAGGCTTTGTTGTAAAAGTGCTGTAAAAACATTGTAGATATAATACCTTTTTTTTTACCTATACTCCGGCCTACCTTAGCTTGAAATCTTGGGTCCATCCCTACTTCTAAATATTTTTAATGGAGACATATAAGTTTCAAATTTTATTTTTGAACATCAAATTATCAACAAAAGAAAAAAAAAATTGTTCTATTAGTGTTCCATCAACGCAATAATATATCCAAAATATCCTACTGACATAACTAGAACTCCTCCATCCAAACAACTATTAAATCCATTTCTAGATCCCTTCACTGAGGAATTACAAAAATCTATTCAAATGAACCCCTAATCCACAAAATGGTGACACTTGGAAATCCAAATTACCCACACCATTTCTAAAGAAGGTTTGGCTATTTTAAGATTCAAACAAACATATATTTTTCTTTTGTTGGGGGGGGGGGGGGGGGGTAAATTGGTGATATTTGGCAACATTTTTTTGAAATAGACAAAGTGATGAAAAGTTGCACAACTAGTACATTGGTAAGAACACGATGTATTTTCTGTTTGGCCAGATTAGTTGTACTTTGATTATTTTAGATATGGGAATTATATTTTACTCATCGACATAATTATAAGATAAAAAGTTTTGCTAGCATAATAAATTCCTTAGGTTTAGAGATAGGAATCAGTAACGTGACGTAAAATACCAACTGTGCAAGTCTTTTGTTATTGCTAAAGGCAAAACACAGTAGAGCATTGTAGATTTAAGCTTTTGACTTAAAACCTATACGAGATACAAACTATAAGGAAAAGGTTAGGAGTGGGATAGGGTAGGGAAAAAAATTGTAGAAGAGATTCTGGAACTTCAAAAGCCCAAAGGAACCAGCCAAGACTCGTTTATGGCTACCAAATAACCAGTAGAATTTAAAACAAGCGTAATTCTTTCAGCCTAAACAAAGCATTAGTCAAAGAAGCCATTATTTATTTATTTAGCTATCAATAAACGAAATTATGTTATGACATTGTCTTCACAGGAAAATATATATATATATATATGTATATATATATATATATATATATATTATGACATTGCCTTTTGTTTGACATTGAATATTACCAAGTTACATTATTGGGTTTAGAATTTAGGGGGAAAATTACATATTCCAAGGGGAAAAAGACTCTTTCCATGTCCATATAGAGATCTTTGCAACCATCATATCAATAAAGGGGGTTTGCAACTATTGAAGAAGTAAAAGATTCAGAAATCAGAAGTGAATTTGTTAAATGATTGGTTATATTATAAAATTGTAGGAGAAGTTTGGGATAAAAATGGTAGAAAATTGGAAACCTACCCTTGTAAAAGCCAATAGCACTTTTTTTGTAATACTATTCTTAATGATGCCTAACTCAGAACCAATTGTATTAGTTCACTTCAGCACGTTAAAGCTGGATACATAATTATTGAGTCTAAAGTGTGAATTTGGGTTAGGATTAGAAATTAAAATTATTTCATTATTTAACTTATTTTTACTATTATTTATGGATCCTACTGCATTTTTTGGCTCAATTTATAAGCCACATTGTACTATTTCAACTAATTTTTACCTTTATCTACAGTACTTTTAGCAATAATTTTTCAATTTCAACAAAATAAGTGATATTCAAACACACCCTAATTCAAAAAAATGTGTTTACGTTGACCATAAACTGATAAACCATGTAGCTCTGCTTGAACCAAGGAAGTATTAACATGACCTTGGAATGGTAACATGCTCACTAAACAAGCACATGGTTACTCCTTTTCAACATTCTCAGTTTTAGAGCCTCTTAAACATTTTGCTCTCTTCTCTTAAATTGCAGTCACGAGAGCTATAATCTAGATCTTTTTGACACTACCAGAGAGAAGCATAAGCAAATAAGGAATATGTTAGCCAAGTATTGTTTTTTTGTTGACATAGCCAAATCTAGGTTTGTGCAAGACAATCATCCACATAGAAATATAAAAAAGCTAACATAAAATAACCACAAAAGGATAATGTAAACCTAGGATACAAATCAAGCTTTAAGCAGAAAATTAGTTCACAAAATTTTCCATTTTTTTTAAGCAATAAGTAATAATATAACAATAGTCATGTCATGTGGGTTCCATTTCACTCAACTATAATAGGTTTAAATCCTATTATATTTGAAAAAAAAAAAAAAAAAAATCCACAAGCATTAAAAAATTATATAGTCATCGATAATTTTACCCTTCCTCATCAGACCACTACTTTCATGCCTTTTGGAAAAGAAAAGGAGCATTCTGCATTACTCAATCACAGCTTGAGTTGTAAATAATGACATTTCTTATCCAAATAGCATATTTTCTACATCCATTAATGCAATCCTCTCCACAAAAGTAGCAGGCATAGTTGGGAAAGCTAGAATACCAAGACTTTCTCATGTAGAGTTTCAGGATCCAATAAGTCTATACACACAGAATAGTTATCTAATATTTCACAAAATCTCCTTTAAATTTGTGTTATGATGACCCAAGTCAGGTAAATACATAAGAGTGTGATAAATCTGAACTTTCTGCAGCCTAAGCAGGGACATTTCTGAACCAAAAGTACACCATGCCCGATGCAACTAAAAAAAGACTAGAACATTTTCCAATTCCACAAAATAAGAAGTTTACTCTATGATTATAATTCATGCAGACCATACCATCTCATTACCCAAACAATCCTCAGTGGCCACAGTAACCATATGCAATTAAAGAAAATGACATCATTCTAGGCAAGCAAGCTGCTTTTAATGCAAAAGTTTGTTCTAAACTTAAAAACCGTCAACTAGACTAAGGCTGCGTTTGTTTTGGTTGAAAAGCATTTCAGGAAATCATTTTCCTTTCCTTGCCATGTTTGGTACGCTCAGAAAATTGGGTCAATGGAAATTATTTTACGTGTTGACCGTAAAATAAGCCCTCTCACCCGGAAAATGATTTCAGTTCCCATTTTACCTTCAAATCACATTTTATGGACTGAAAATAGAGAAAGAGAGAGAGCACGAAGAGAGAGTAAGATCGAGGAGCGCCGTCAAGCTAGCGTCGGCGAGATCGAGCCGCGAGATTGCCGATCTGCTTTCTCGATCGTGCCATAGAGCTCGCCGATACTTTCTCGATCGCGCCATAGAGCTCGCCGATCTGCTTTCTGGGTCAGATCATCTCCTCTCGATCTCGTCATCCGCCACTCGCCGATCTGCTTTCTCTCTGTGATGTCTGATTTTTTTTTTTTTTTTTTTTTTTGTGGTGGTGGTGTTTTGGTGGTTTTTGTGTTGTGTGGTGGTGGGTTTTGTGTGGATGGTGGTGGGTTTTCTGTGGGTGCTAGGTGGTGGTGGTGGTGGTGGTGGATTTTTTGATATAAAATTTGTTTGGAAGCTAAGAGAATGTAAGAAACTAGTAGAAAATTTACATTTTCAAAATGTTACCAAACATTTGAAATTATTTTCTAATATAATTTTTAAAATACAAACAAACACTAGAAATTATTTTCCTTTCTCGAAAATATTTTCACCTGAAATTATTTTACATCCAGAGAATATTTTACATTCAACCAAACGCAGCCTAAGTAGACTTAACACGCCGCTCTATCAAGGGGATTACAAAAGGATGAAAGGTCAAGCACAAATATTTTGAGTTTCTTATCATATCAAAGTACTAACTGGAAGTCTGGAACATGCCTACATAGAAGCTAGTTACCACTTACCAGACGCTATTTCGTGCTTTGGCTAGCCAAAAGCAATTCAAAAACAACCCACCTCTATTGTTCTTAACATATAGTTGTCCAATTGATACTTGAAAATCAAAATAAATGGTGAGGATGGGATTAGTCAATTTATTGAGAGAATAAGTTCATAAAACTAGCATCCTGTGATACAGAACTCTGCCAACTATTACAATCTGCCATATTGTTATGGGGATTACAGAAAGGTTAGAAGGGTAAAGCACAAGGAAAATCCAATTTTAAACTCATTTTTTTATTTTTTATTCTTTTTTATAGTAAAAGAGAATATTTTAAACTTATAGAAAATAATATAACTAATAAGAGCTGACACGCAATATTTTTGCTCAAAAGTACTCTTTTCTGCTTGAGTTGGCCATAAAGGAGACAAATGCAAATGCAGTTCTTGGTGCAATGCACATTTGCATAGATCCAGATGTATATTCTATTGAAAATAATTGGGAAAATTGCAACAGCTAATAGTAGTAGATAGAGATTAGAGATGCAGAGTTTAAGAATCTGAAGTAATGAATCAAGTTCAAGACTCAAGATGGTGAAAGAAAGAACATGTAGATAGAACCAATTTTAAAGTGTGTGCAAGAGAAAGGATGACTATTTGATGTCAATGCAAGAGGTAAAATATAGTACCATAAGTATTCTATTTCATGGATGTTAACTTAAAAGTTAAAACAGAGAAATTTGCATGCATCATTAAAAATACTAATTAGTTAATTTAAACTCCCTCTGATGGCTGTTCCAATGCCAAGGTATTTGACAAGCTAACAACTGTACACGCCCCTAAATTCTTCTTGCCCAACCATATGAAAGTTCAGGATATACGTTTAATGTAGCTCACAACCTAACAACTGTATTTGCCTTTAAATTCTTCCTTCTTCAACAAAAAAAGTTTAGTGAAACCATAGCATGTTTCTTTAGGATAAAGAACACAAAAGTACTAACAGAAACACAACATTTAGGCACCTAAACTAGTTGATCCACATCCAATGAACAAAAAAAAGTGACTGAACCCATCTAAGCATGAGATAATAGCATTCCTTATCTAGATAAATCTCTCACAGGCTATGATAAAATAAAATAGCAGAATCACATATCTTGGGACAGAGACTCTCTGTCCCATAAATTAGCTAATTATTGTCAGGGTAAATGTACTACAGAAACAAACAAAAGACCTTGCAGCTTTAGCCAGGGAAGCAAGAACAAGACCTTGGAAAAATATAGAAGGGTCACATATCTAGGGACAGACTCTGTCATATAAATTAGCTTATTATTGTCAATATTAAGATTAAATGTACCACTGAAAAAAACAAAAGACTATGTAGCATGAGACAGGGAAGTAAGAACAAGACCTTGAAATGGTACATGCTCACTAAAAAATCACCTGGCTACATCTTTTCAAAATTCTCTTCTCTTTTTTTGGTCATTTTGTCTTTTTAAATTGTAGCCAAGAGAGCTATAATCTAGATCTTTTTAACACTACCACAGCAACACATAAGCAAATAAGGATTATGTTGTCCAAGTATTTATTTTTATCGACATTGCCAATCTAGGCTTGTGCACAGCAAACATCCACAGAGAAATATCGTATACTAATATATAGTAGCCACAACAAGGATATTGTAAACATGGGATATATACTATCATGACTACTACTAAAGGAAACTTCACCCATACCACCAAGGACTTCACTTCTAATCTGCATGCCACCATCCGCTTAGCAAGACACCATGTTTGCTCCATCAAGTAAAGCAAGGCTCTCTATGAAAGTAGCTACACATGAAGGATGTTGGATATCAGAATCCTTTGCATGTAGATTGTTAGAGTCAACTAAAACAAACTTCTCTGCTTGATTGTAGGACTTGATGTAGCGAATCAAAAGTGAACCATACATGGTGAAGCCAATGCATAAAGCTACTCTCTCAATTGGTACAACAAAAAGTTTATTCCAAGACTCAAGCACGCCATACTCTCTCATCACCCACATGGAGTAGTGGCAGCCACGCTGTTCACTTATCCCAAAAGTAAGGAAAGCCAGTTTCCCCTTAAATAATGCAACACATGCCTGAAATCTATTTATTGACATATAACCATCAGGCACTCCTAACATTCTAAATTCCTCACTACTGACATCAAATGACATAATCACTTCACTCTTGGCCTCTTCTTCTTCTATAACAATTGAGATCCAGTGCAAAGCTCCACTAACCAATGGGAATGGCAACAGAGAACAATTATCATATATCATAACATTGGTTCTCAATGACATCCCAACCCTTCTCCAAGAATCCGAACTTAATGTGTACACCTCAGTCTCATCAGGGATAGGCGGTCTTATCTCAGGATAACCTGCTGAAATCCTCACAACCTTGTAGTCATTGGACTCCGAATGATATGCAAATCCGTGTTTAACAAAACCCAACCGTCCTAAGCAAGAATCGGGCAACTTCTTGAATTTTCTAATGCTGGGGTTCCACAAATACATAACATAATCAGAAATGTTGAAATTTCCAATACCAGCAAGACACAATAACCCATTGCAGGAACCGACTATATGGGCAGACCCAGATGGAAAATCAAAGGGAATTGCAACCTCGGAAATCCTATCAAACGTGCGGTCAAAAGCTACCGTACAAACTGGTCTGTTAGAAGAATTCATGGTGTTACGTGTATGCCACGGCATATGTATGATGTAACCGTCACCATCGCCATTATGATTATCATGATCATGAGCAAAGTTATTGAGGTGAGTTGAGATGAAATAGGAGGTGGTGATTGAGGAGTCCCAGGTTTTGCAAACGCACCTGAATCTTATGACTGATTTGGCAGGCAGCCTTGTCAGGATGTTGAGTACGATGTCGTGTGGGAGATCATTCTTCCTTCGTCGGAGGATCGGTGGTTCTTTCGTTTGTGACATTTTTCAACGGAAGAGTGAAGAGTTGAGAGTTGACACACACAGACAACCTCAGAGAGATTTTATTTATTGATCGTTGAACTTGTTATTTTTTTTATTTTATTTATAGGACCTGTGTCTGGTTTTGAGTAAAATATTTTTTGGGCCCCTTTTTTGAATTATGGGCCCACTATCCATTAAATCTGCACTGCCCAAGCTTTATGATCTCCAACTCTTGTTGGCATGGAGGAAGTATTAAGGCCATTTGGTAAAAGATTTATAGTATTGTTGTTTTGTGAAAATATGTGTGGGTTAAAAAATGTAATGAAAATATGTATTGCGGTATTTAAACAATGAAAACTGTTATTTAAACAACAGTATCAAATACTCCCTAAAGTACAGCTTAACTTAGAATTGGATATGTTCAAGCCAATATTAAAACACAGTATATTTTTAATCTGTTCAAATTAGAAGTGGAATCAGCATAATAAATCCTTTTAGGTTTAGATAATAGGAATCAGTAAAGTGTCTTAAGATAACCAATTGTGCAAGAATTTTTGTTATTGCTAAAGGCAAAACAGAGTAGAAGTGTAAATTTAGGCTTTCACTTGTCACCTATACGAGATACCAACTAAAAAGAAAAGGTTGAGAGTGGGATGGGGTAGAAAAAAAATTTGTTGAAGAGATCCTAGAACTAGCCTAGACTTTTTTGTGGCCACCAAATGACCAGCAAAATTTAAGTGGAGAATCGGAGATTATTATTTAACATAATCCTTATTTCCTTATTTACTACTAAAAGATTCAGGATTGAATTTGTTAAATGATATGTTGAATTATAAAAATGTAGGAGAAGATTAGGAAAAAACAAATGGTATAAAATTGGAAACCTACCCCTTAAGTCAATTAACACTTTGTTTGAAGCACCATGCTTAACGATGCTTAACTCAGAACCATTTAGTTCGCTTCAGCACACAAAAACTGGATATATAACTATTGAGTCTAATTCAAATAAAATGCGCTTACATTGACCATAAATTGATAAACCAACTAGCTCTGCTTGAGACAAGAAAGTATTAACATGACCTTGGAATAGTAACATGTTCACTAAACAAGCTCTTGGCTACTCCTTTTCAACGTTCTCAGTTTTAGAGTTTCTTTTATTTTTTTCTCTTCTCTTGGTCATTTCTTCTCTTAAATTGTAGTCAGGAGAGCGCTAATCTCGATCTTTTTGACACTATCAGAGGGACACAAAAGCAAATAAGGATTATGTTGGCATAGAAATATCAAAAACTAATATAAAATATCCACAAAAGGATAATGTAAACCTAGGATACAAACCAAGCTTTAGCAGAAAATTGGTTCTCAAAATTTTTCCAATTTTTTTTTTAAAGTAATGACATAGCAATAGTCATGTGGGTTCCATTTTACTCAAGTAGAATAGGTTTATGTCCTATCGTATTTGAAAAAAAGAAAGAAAAAAAAAACCACAAGCAATAAAAAATTATATAAGTCATGAATAATTTTACCCTTCCACATCAGACCATTACTTTCATGCCTTTTGCAAAAGAAAAAGAGTATTCAGCATCCCTCAATCACAACTTGAGTTGCAAAATAATGACACTTCTTATCCAAATAGCATATTTTCTACATCCAGCAATAAAATCCTCCCCAAAAAAGTATCAGGCATAGCTAGAAAAGTAGAACACCAAGAACCTTCTCATGTAGAGATTTACGATCCAGTAAGTCTATACACACAATAATTATCCAGTTTTTCACAAATGCTCCTTTTCATTTGTGTTATGAGGTAAATACATGAGAGTGAAAATTTTGAATTTTTCTCGCCAGCCCATGCATGAACCTTTTTGAACCAAAAGTACACCATGCCAGGTGCAACCGAGAAAAGGCTAGAAAAGATGTATACTGTATGACCATGATTCATGCGGACCATCCTCTCTCATCACCCAAGCAATGCACGGCTCACCCAAACAATCCTCAATGGTCGAAGAGACCATATGCAATCAAAGCCAAATTTTCCTTATACAATTCAAGATTTTCCACTTGCAAGAAAAAAGATGTTTACTGTATGACTATGATTCATGCAGACCATGCTTTCTCATCACCCAAACAATGCATAGCTCACCCAAACAATCCTCAATGGTCGAAGAGACCATTTGCAATCAAAGCCAAATTTTCCTTGTACAATTCAAGATTTTCCACTTGCAAGTCATTTCCAAGAGCAAGTGGTAGTGTGATCCAATGGGGCGACTGAATAGTTTATGCAGGGATTGATATATTTCCGAATTTCTCTCCATTGGCATCAAATGACATCATTCTAGGCAAGCATGTTGATTTTGTTGCTTAGGTTTTTTTGAAACTTAAAAACCATCAATTAGACTAAGTTTACTTAACGCACCACTCTATCAAGGGAATTACAAAAGGATAAGGGATAATTACACTTTACCCACCTGTGGTTTGCCTCTAATTCGATGTGCCTACCCGTGGTTTAAAGTTTGACACTTTGCCCACCTGTGGTTCCTACCGTTACTTTGCCGTAACCCACCTCTATTAAAATTAAGGGCAAATAAGTATTTTTGCTCAAGTTTTATGTCTCTCTCCTCCTAAAACAAAAAATAACACAAAAATACAAGGAAAAAAGATCAAAAAGTAGTGAACACGAAGAACATACTCAAAAAAAAACCCAGATCAACCAATACAAGATCACTGACTTAATGACTCAGATTGTCCAGTTTCTAAGCAAGAATATTGCACCTTTTACTGTTAACACTCAGCTCATGAGTGAGACGTACAACATGAAAAAAGTTACTTTGTAGTTGCCTTAAATCTTAAATTTATCTTCTTAATCCCTCTCTCCTTTTTTGGGTGAATATCAATTTTCATCTGTTTGCTTCCCCTCATCTCTCAATCTGACAGCATAAGTCATGTAGAAGCCGAATTTGACTAGTAGAAGCCACCCTAACAAACTTTGGGGAATTCACATCAACAAACAGAAAATTTATCCAAATAAAGAAGACCCAAATAAAGAAGACCCACAAGGCCAAACTAAGCTGGGACGTCCGCGACTTCATCCGCCTCTAGGACCTCTGCGACCACTCGATCGAGCCGCTCTGTGTGCTGCGGTCTGCTCACTTCGTTCTGCGGTCTGCTCACTTCGTTCCCACATAATCTCTACCGATCTGGGTTTGCAACTATGGGTTTAAAGAGAGAGATAAAGGATGTGTTAGAGAGAAAGAGAGGAGAAAGGACCAGACATCAAGAGCTTGAACCGAGAGAGCCTTAAAGATCTGGATTTTCGGCCGGTAGTGGCGGTAGCGGTGGTGTAATCAATGTTCAACCTGTGATTTGGGTTTTCCGCCGTTGGATGCGGTGGCAATGGCTTGAACCAAGAGATAAAGCTTGATTGAGAGAGAGAGACATCCAACGGTTTGAGAGAGAGAGAGAGAGAAATCCAGGGGCTCCAGTGGGTTTGAGAGAGAGAAAAGTTGTCTGAAAAAATTAGATGTTTTATTATTGATTTGGTTTGATTGTGAAGTTTATAGCTTTGTTGGTTATTTTGGATGATTTTTATGTTTTATTATTGATTTGGTTAGGTTTTGATTTATTGGATTTGGAGATATTTGGGATGAAATTTTTTGTATTTAGTTGAATTTGTGTGTATGAGAGATGTTGGAAAAGAGAATATTTGAGCACTCTATCTTCGTTCTTCGTTCAACGACGAGCTGGCTTACTCCATCAAAGAAGGCATAGTCAATTGCAAAATTGTCATTACCATAAAGACTTAATTAAGTGTGTTTTGATCTATTTGGGATTTGATTTTTTACATATTTAGTGTTAGAGTAACGGCTGAGGGAGAGGTGGGTTACGGCAAAGTAATGGTAGGAACCACAGGTGGGTAAAGTGTCAAACTTTAAACCACGGGTAGGCACATCGAATTAGAGGCAAACCACAGGTGGGTAAAGTGTAATTATCCCAAAGGATAAAAAGGTCAAGAACAAATATTTGAGTTTCTTATCCTATCAAAGTTCTTATTAAAAAAATAGTACTTACCAGGTGCTATTTCGTGCCTTGGCTGGCCATAAACAATTCAAAAACAACCCACCTCTATTGTTCTTAACATCATAGTTGTCCAATTAATACTTGAAAATCAAAATAAATGGTGAGTATAGGATTAGTCAATTTTTTGAGAGAATAAGTTGATAAAACTAGCATCCCGTGTGAAGGAACTCCACCAACTAGCACAATCCGCCACATTGCCACTTATGGGGATAACAGAAAGGCTAAAAGAGTAAAGCATAAGGATAGTCCAATTTTACACTTGTAGGAAATAATATAATCAATAGCATGAATAGGAGCCAACAAATAAGTTTTCACACATAAGTACTCTTTCTGCTTTGGTTGGCCATAAAGGAGACAATGCAACTCAGTTTTTGGTGCAATGCACACTAGTATAGATCCCGATGTATATTCGATCAAAAACAATTAGAAAAAGCGCAATAGTTAATAGTAGTATCTGATAGAGATTAAAGATGGAGAGTTTAAGAATAGGAAGTATTATATCAAGTTCAAGAATAGAGACGGTGAAAGCAAGAACACATAGATAGAACCAATTTAAAAAGCATATGCAAGAAAAAGGATGACTATTCGATATCCATTCAACAGGTCAAATATGGTACCAAAAATATTCTATTTCATGGATGTTAACTTAAAATAGAGATATTTGCATGCATCATTAAAAATACTCAATAAGTTAATTTAAACTCCCAGTGCTGCCTGTCTAAATGCCAAGGTATTTGAGAAACTAACAACTCTACACACCCCTAAATTCTCCTTGTCCAACGCAATGAAAGTTCAGGAAACACATTTGATGAAGTTCACAAACTAACAGCAAAATATGCCTTTAAATTTTTCCTCTTCAACCAAACAAGTTTAGCGAAATCGTAGCATGTTTCTTTAAGATAAAGAACACAAAAGTATTAACAGAAACACAACATTTAGACTGCTAAACTAGTTGTTCCACATCCAATGAACAAAAAACATGTGATTGAACCTATCTAAGCATGAGATAATAGCATTCCTTATCTATATAAATCTCTCTGAGGCTGAAGACATGATAAAATAGCAGGATCACATATCTTTGGACAGACAGACTCGCTGTCATATAAATGAGCTTCTTATTGTCAATATTAAGGTTAAATGTACAGCTGTAACAAACAAAAGACCATGTACCTTGAGACAGGGAAGTAAGAACAAGATTTTGGAATGGTAATTAGCTCACTAAAAAAGCACTTGGCTACTTCTTTTCAAAATTCTCAGTTTTAGAGCAGCTTTTATTCTGTCCTCCTTTTTTGGTCATTTCTTCTTTTAAATTGTAGTCAAGAGAGAAATAATCTAGATCTTTTTAACACTACCAGAGGGACACATAAGAAAAAAATGATTATCTTGGCCAAGTATTGTTTTCTATTGACATTGCGAAATCTAGACATCCACAGAGTAATATCATATTCTAATATATAATAGCCACAAAAGGATATTGTAAACCTGGGATAACAATCAAGCTTTTAGCAATACTATCATGCCTACTGCTAAAGGAAAAGGAATAACAAGGGAAGGGTTTCACTTCATCCATACCACTAAGGACTTCCTTCTAATTTGCATGCCACCATTTGCTTAGTAAGACACCGTGTTTGCTCCATCAAGTAAAGCAAGACTCTCCATGAAAGTAGCTACACATATAGGTTGTTGGATATCAATATCCTTCTCATGTAGAGTTTTAGTGTCAACTAAAACAAAATTCTTTGTTTGATTGTTGGACCCAACGCAGCGAATCAAAAGCGAACCATACATGGTGAAGCCAATGCAAGAATATATTCTCGCAAGTGGTACAACAAAAAGTTTATTCCAAGACTCAAGCACGCCATACTCCCTCATCACCCACATGGAGTAGTGGTAGTCCCGTTCAATACTTCCAAATGTAAGCAAAGCCAGTTTCCCCTTGAGCGATGCAAGACATGTCTGAAATCTCACTATTGACTTAGAAACATCAGGCATTCTTAACAATCTAAATTTCTCACCATTAACATCAAATGACATAATCACTTCACCCTTGTGCTCCCCTTCTCCTCCTACTACACGTGAGATCCAGTGCAAAGCTCCACTAACCAATGGCATTGGCAAAGGAAAATTATCAACACATTCCATAAAACTGGCTCTCAATGACATCCCAACCTTTCTCCATGAATCAGAACTTAATGTGTACACCTCAAACTGATCAGAGATATACGGTTTAATCCCAAAATAACTCGAAATCCTCAAAACCTTGTAGTCATTGTTCTCCGAATGATATGCAAATCCGAGTTTAGAAGAACCCAAGTGTTCATAACCCATCTGTGGTAAGCAAGAATCAGGCAACCTCTTGAATTTTCTAATGCTGGGGTTCCACAAATATATAACATTATCAGTAGTGGTGAGACCCCCGTTATGAGCAAGACACAATAACCCATTGCAGGAACCGACTATTTGGATAGACCTAGAAGGAAAATCAAAGGGAACTTCGATCTCAGAAATCCTATCAAAGGTGCGGTCCAAAGCGACCGTACAGACTGCTCTGTTAGAAGAATTTGTATCCCATGGCATGTGTATAATATACCCATCACCATTATCATTATCATGATCATAAGCAAAGTTATTGAGGTGAGTTGAGATGAAATAGGGGGTGGTGATTGAGGAGTCCCAGGTTTTGCAAACGCACCTGAATCTTATGACTGATTTGGTAGGCAGCCTTGTCAGGATGTTGAGTACAATGTCGTGTGGGAGATCATTCTTCCTTCGTCGGAGTATCGGTGCTTCTCTAGTTTGTGACATTTTTCAATGGAAGAGTGGAGAGACTACTGGGTTGCTAGTGGGTTTCTGTTTCTTTTTTGTTTAGCTTTTGTTTCTATTGAATTTGTTATTTTATCCGTGAGGTATCGTGTATCTACAGTATTTTCACAATATTTTTATAAAAAATTTTAAGTAGTAGGTTGTTATTAGTTGTTATTATTGGGACAAAAAAGTAATCTTAATGTTAGATTTAAATTCGAATCAATAACAACTAACAACTTATAATTTGTTGTGAAAATATTGTAAAAATATTGTGAACATAACATCTCTATTTATTTATTTTGAAAGGTAGCTGGTTTTTGTGTAAAATATTTTGTGGGCCCATTTTTGTGAATTATGAGCCCATTATTCATAAAATCTGCTTTGCCAAAATTTTGGTAACGGTTGGGTAAGAAATTTTTAATAACATTATTTAAGTATTATGAAAATACATATAGGTAGAATATTATTATAAAAATACGTGTGGTGTTTGTTAAATAATAAAAACTGTTGTTCAAATAACATTATTAAATAGACCATGTATCTTCTTAAATTATTGAATTTTGATATTAATGATGTATCGTTTTATAGTAAATATTTTTTCAATTTGTTAGCATTAGAGCTTGGCATTAAACAAATTAATTATCTTAGGTTGCGTTTGGTATTGGCTGAAAAAAAAATGAAGTTTTTTTACTATTTAGCATTTTTTTGCTACTATTTAGAGTATTTATAGCAATGGAGCTAAATAGCTATATAGCTATTTTAGCTCCACCAAAACACAAAAATCAACCATGCAGCAGTGGAGCTAAATATATTTTTTTTTACCTTCATTGCTACAATGCACATCTATAAATAGATGTGCACTATAACTGAAAGCTAAAAAATATATATATATATATATACATATATATATATATATATATAGTTTTTTATTCTCAATTCCTATTAAAATATTATTTATTTATTTATTTGTTTTTTTTTTTTCCTTATTTTTTCCTTTTCCGTTTAGAACTCTCAACTCTCACCTCTCTCTCTCAACTCTCTTAGCTCTTTCTCAACTTCCTCTCACCATTGTTAGCCCATGCCCACGCTGCCAACCCACGCCATCGGCTCACGCCGTAGACCCATGCCGCCAACCCATCTCGCCCTTACTTGGTTGCTTTTTTTTTTTTTTTTTCTCCTACTGTGCCTGTGGTGTGGTGGTGGCTGTGGTTGTGTGGGTAGATCGGTGTCAATGGATGGCTAGGTTCGTCAGCATCAATGGGCTGTGGGTGGGTTTGTGGGCATATCAGTGCGTTCGTGGTGGTGGCTTGGGTGGGTTTTGTGGTGGTGGGTGTGGGTGTTGCTTGGTGGGTGTAGGCTCGATTGATTTTTTTTTTTCTTTGTTGTGGGTTGTGGTGGTAGTGGTGGTGGTTGTGTATGTGGCTGTGATGGTTGTGTGCAGTGGTTGTGTGTAGTGGATGTATTATTTTATTATAGTGGATATATTATTTTATTGTAGTAGATATCTTATTTTATTGTGATGTTTATATTATTTTATTGTGTTGAAAGTTAAAATAGATTCACTGCTGCAACGTATGTGTAGATAAAATAGATTAAATAACTCTTTGTGATGCCAAATAGCTAAAAATTTAGCTCTACTGCTGTGGATGCTCTTATGAGTCTTATTATACTTCACAAATCATAAACCCAGAAACACAAATCACAAACACAAACACAAACCCAGCAAATAACAAATCACAAACCTAGCAAATCAAAAATCACAAACACAAACCCACCTGTACTATTCATGAATCTCACTATATTATCTGAGCTAGCTTTTAGTTTCATTTATAGTATTTTTAGTAAAAAAAAAAAAAAAAAAGTTTTAATTAAATAAGATGTTCCAAAATAGACTCTTAAAATTGGATGCAAAATGTTTAATCAGTTCGCTGTTTAATCATAATGCTACTATCCCCATGGTGGACCTCTTATTATCTTATTGCAAGAACTTTCTCCTCCAAATTTGAGCTTAAATCACTTCAATGTGTGTTTAAATAACCAAACCAAGTTTTGGCAAAATTAGGAGCATCCCAAATTGATAATATTATTTTGTATGATATCCCGATCGAATCATTGATACATTGGCACAATTGGCAGCATCCCAAGCTAATAAATATTATTTTGTATGATATCACAAAACCTATGGTGATTAACTTGTTGGCTATTGTCAAAGCTAAACTCTTCTGCACTAGAAATATGTATGTTTAAAAATGTTAATCTTCTCATTACCAAATAATAATAATTGGGCCAATAAGGACAAGTATAGCAATTGAGTGCAGATTTTGTTTCCAAAAGGCATGCTATTCTAGATTATGTGATTTGAATAAGAAAGGCATAGTTGAACAGGGATTACAGAAAAACAAAAGAAGCTCCAGAAATTGCATATTTTCTATTCACATTTGCAACTAGGATTGAAGGAAGCGAGTTTATCATTGATGCTGCAAAAATTTAAAATTTCTCAACTAGACATAACTCACTAATTTATCAAAAGATTAGATTAAAAAAAAATTAAAAGGTTAAACACAAATAAATTTAATTTCTTGTCAATATATTGCACACGTATGCGATAGGTCTAGAGCCCAAAACCTCATTTCACATTACACTCTTTTTTCTTTGTTTTAATAATGTCTTTCACATTACACCTACAAAGTAAATAGGTGTCATTTGAATTAGAACTTATTGACACAAATAAATTTTGTATTTTATTCACTGGCCGCTCTACTTGTATGTGAGGGTGGTCCTAGGACCACCCTCACTTGTCAAAAAAAAAAAATTTATACATGCAAAAAATAAAATATATATATATATAAGTATTTTAAACTAATATGTTTTGTAATCACCCTGACTTGAAAAATTGTATATATATGCTTTTAAAAAGTATATTATTTACTAAATTAACCTATTTTGACCATCCTAATAAAAATTATGAACACTTTTACTTGAGACTCATAAGTATTTGAGTTCAATAAATATAAAAGTAATGCTACATCGACAACATTTTTCACAATAAATCTTATGTGGTAAGCTGTTACTAATTATAATTTGGGTTCAATATTGACATGTTTTACTCATCAATAACAGGCTAACAATTTGTTACATAAGAGTTGTTATGAATTTGTTATGGTCACTTTATTATTCTCATATCAGCATTTTCAATTTACACTTTATCTTTTATTATTTTTTTTTTCTTATTCTCTTTGTTAGCACAAAAAATTGTAATATTTCATATATTTGCGTATTTTCTTTGTGACATTGATATATTCAAATTGTCTCTTTATTAAATTTTGTAAAATTTTAACTTTCTTAGTGACTACCCTAAACCTTAAGACAAGAGGCAGAGGGAATGATAGAAATTCAAACCGGGATAGATCAAAATTCAGAAATTCTAACCGAAGCATAAGTAAATCTAGATCAGGCTAACAAGTACAAAGCTGGAACTGTGGGAAAACAGGTCACTTTAGGAGGCAATGCAGAAATCCTAAGAAGAAAAATGAAGATGACTCTGCTAATACTGTAATAGAAGAGGTACAAGATGCATTACTTCTTTCAGTAGACAGTCCACTTGATGATTGGGTTCCATACTTAGGAGCTTCATTTCATACCACTCCACACTGAGAAGTCATACAGAATTATGTAGCAGGTGATTTTGGTAAGGTGTATTTGGCTGATGGTTCAGTCTTGGATGTTGTGGGTATGGGAGACGTCCAGATATTGTTACCCAATGGATCTGTTTGGTTACTGGAAAAGGTTCGACATATTCCTGACCTGAGGAGGAATTTGATTTCTGTTGGATAACTTGATGATGAAGGGCATGCAATACTATTTGTTGGTGGTACTTGGAATGTTACAAAGGGAGCTAGAGTATTGGCTCGTGGAAAGAAGACGGGTACTTTATACATGACCTCAAGTCCAAGAGACACAGTTGCAGTTGTTGAAGCAAGTATTGATACAAGCCTATGATACTACAAACTTGGTCACATGAATGAGAAAAGGATGAAGATGCTGTTGTTAAAAGAAAAACTATCAGAACTGAAGTCTGTTGATTTTGACATGTGTGAAAGTTGCATCTTACAGGGATAGATCAACTGAAGTCTGTTGATTTTGATTTTGACATGTGTGCCAAAGCGCTCATAGACAAGCCTCTTGGAGGTCCAGGGGCAATGCCCCCAAGAAAATACTGTCATTAGGGTTGTCATCCTGTGTGCAGGAGGTAAAAGATGCAGTTTTGTCATTAGGGTTTATTGCTGTTGTTGTTGTTCTTGAGAGATTGAAACACTGTACCCACACTTTGTATTTTTTCTTGATAATAGTGAAATCCTTGCAACTCTGTGGACATAGGCAGATTGCCGAACCACGTAATATTGTCTTGTGCATGTTATTATTTTGGTGTTGGCGTGTGTTTTCTCTATTTTTGTTTCTTACAGGTTTAGGAATTCGTGGAAATTCCCTACAACTAGTATTAGAGCCTAAGGTTAGGTTGAGTGGAAGTAATGGCAGAGGAAGTAGGAAAGGCATCTGGAATAGAAAAGTTTGATGGCACAGACTTCGCGTATTGGAGGATGCAGATTGAGGATTATCTCTATGGGAGGAAATTGCATCTGTCTCTTTTGGGGACAAAACCTGCGACTATGAAGGATGAGGAATGGGCTCTTCTTGACAGACAGGTACTAGGTGTTATCAGGTTAACACTATCTAGGTCTGTTGCACACAATGTTGTGAAGGAGAAGACTACTGTAGATCTGATGAAGGCTTTGTATAGTATGTATAAAAAGCTGTTAGCAAACAACAAGGTGCATCTGATGAAGAAACTGTTCAATCTAAAGATGGCAGAGAAAACATTAGTAGCACAACATCTGAATGAATTTAACACTATCACAAATCAATTGTCATCTGTAGAAATTGATTTTGATGATAAGATTCGTGCGTTTATCGTTTTAGCTTTTTTGCCAAACAGTTGGGAGGCAATGAGGATGGCAGTAAGTAATTCTACAGGAAAAGAAAAGCTGAACTACAACGACATATGGGATTTAATTCTGGTTGAGGAGGTTCGCAGAAGAGATGCAGGTGAAACCTCTGGATCTGGTTCTGCCCTAAACCTTGAGACAAGAGGTAGAGGGAATGATAGAAATTCAAACCGGGGTAGATCAAAATCCAGAAATTCTAACCGAAACAGAAGTAAATCTAAATTAGGCCAACAAGTACAATGCTGGAACTGTGGGAAAACAGGTCACTTTAGGAGGCAATGCAGAAATCCTAAGAAGAAGAATGAAGATGACTCTGCTAATGCTGTAATAGAAGAGGTACATGATGCATTACTTATTGCAGTAGACAGTCCACTTGATGATTGGGTTTTGGACTTAGGAGCTTTGTTTCATACCACTCCACACCGAGAAATCATACAGAATTATGTTGCAAGTGATTTTGGTAAGGTGTATTTGGCTGATGGTTTAGTCTTCGATGTTGTGAGTATGGGAGACGTCCGAATATTGTTTCTCAATGGATCTGTTTGGTTACTAGAGAAGGTTCGACATATTCCTGACCTGAGGAGGAATTTGATTTCTGATGGACAACTTGATGATAAAAGGCATGCAATACTATTTGTTGGTGGTACTTGGAAGGTTACAAAGGGAGCCAGAGTATTGGCTTGTGGAAAGAAGACGGGTACTTTATACATGACCTCAAGTCTAAGAGACAAAGTTGTAGTTGCTGAAGCAAGTACTGATACAAGCCTATGGCATCGCAGACTTGGTCACATGAGTGAGAAAGGGATGAAGATGCTGCTGTTAAAAGAAAAACTACCAGAACTGAAGTCTGTTGAATTTGATTTTGACATGTGTGCCAAAGCGCTCATGGACAAGCCTCTTGGGGTTCCGAGGGTAACACCCTCAGGAAAATACTGTTATTAGGGTTGTCATCCTGTGCACAGGAGGTAAAAGACGCAGTTTTGTCATTAGGGTTTATTGTTGTTGTTGTTGTCGTTCTTGAGAGATTGAAACACTATAGTCGTACTTTGTATTTTTTCCTGATAATAGTGAAATTTCTGCAACTCCATGGATATAGGCAAATTGCCGAATCACTTAAATACTGTCTTGTGCGTGTTATTATTTTGGTGTTGGCGTGTGTTTTCTCTATTTTTGTTTTTCACAGGTTTAAGAATTCGTGGAAATTCTCTACAAAGGTTTCATTTCATCCCTACCAGTAATTACTTCTATTCTTACACACACCACCATGTGCTTAGTGAGTAACCACATTTTCTCCATCAAGTGAGACCAAACTCTCCATGAAAGTAGTTAGAAACGAAACATGTTCGGTATCAATACGCAGATGCTTCTCATATAGAGTTTCAGGGTCAATTAAAATGAACTTTTTTTCAGCCTCTTTAGTTCACCATTTCTTAAGATCCGGTATAATTTTAAAATTAAAATTGAACCATACTTGGTGTCAGTGAAGCCATAGAAAGCACCATGCGTTTCAAACATAATGTGTACACCTCAACCTCAAATGGAGGTGTGGGTGTCAACAAAGAACGTGTAATCCTCACAACCTGGTAGTCGTTATTCTCAAAATGAGATGCAAATCTGAGTGGAACATAGTCTTCTCGATCGGCTATCAAACAACCTCTTAAATTTTCTAATGCTGGGGTCCCACAACTATATAACACTGGTAGAAATGACAGTACTTGATGAATTTGATTAAAAGACAAAGGCAATAGGCCATTGCATGAGGGAAATTCTTACCTAGTCAAACCACTATATTGACAGAATGAAAAGGAAGGTTAAAGGGAATTTCAAACTCAGAAATTCTATCAAACCCAACGTCACTACTAGCCATACAGAACGGTCTACTACTAGGACTAGGAGGAGAATCAGAAGAATTAAACCGCTTCATTGACATGAGATAACCATGATCATTATCATTATCATATGGTAGCCTTGACAAGATGTTCACTACGATGTCATGGGGGAGATGGTTCTTCCTTTGTTGGATAATAGATGGTTGTGCTCGTGTTCTTGGGACTCTCATTTCATTTAAGACATTTTTCAATGAAAGAGAGAGAGAGATAGGGAGTGAAGTGTTAAAGACACTTTAAAAACTAAAAACTAAATTCACCCAAACATTTGCAAATATCAATGAAAAAATAAAATTCGAAAAGTCTAATACCACATAAATTTTCACAACTTTTTACCTTGTCACTACTGTGATGTGGCAGAGTGTGATTGACAAAGAAAATGTTGAATAATTATATACTTTACTAGAGGTCATATAGACACATACCTTTGGTGGAATAGATCACCAAATTCTTGGATTTTGTCCTTTACTTTCTTTATAAACTCCTCACAATCTCCTTTGTGGAATACCTCCAAGTCGCAGGAGAGGCTACTAGAGTCTCTCCTAATTTCCATGCTCCAAATTCTAGGGAACAATTGATGGTGTCCTAGAAAGATGGCTTATTTTAAGAGAGCACTCAAAACTATACGTATGTTCACTTACTGTGTCTATCATCTCTTTTTTCTAACTGATGTAGGAGTATTTTAAATACTAGTAGAGATTCACTTACTATCAAATATATGTGTTTTCTAAAAGATCTCATCTGTTAAATTTAAATTACTCCACTACTGATATTGATAACTCATATCAATATCTGTTAAGTTTAAATTACTCCACTATTGATATTGATAACTCATATCAATATCAGTTAGTTTAAATTTAAACTTAATTATCAGATAACCCATGTGGAGGATCTATGGGCCATGGTTTATGGGTTGGGTCAAAACCAGCCCAATTTCTAACAGAAAAAATAGTGGCTCTATCTGTAAATGATAATTAACCACTTATAGTTTGCCATGTAAGAGTTGTGGCAAAAAAAGTTGTGGAATGTTGTGGAATATTATGTAATATATTATAAGTTTGTTTAAAAAACTCTATATACTATTTTTGTGTTTGTGTTTTCTAATAAGTATTACATTTTCCTCTTAAAACAAAAAAGGACCTATTTTTATTTGGATACCGCTTATTGCTGAAAATTGAAAACGTTGTAACAAAATAATTTTTAAATATGTGAATATGATGGAATCATACAGCGCAGCGGAAGGAAAAATAACGGATCTACTTCATACATAAAATTTAACATGCATTGTTTAAGTTTCAGAATATAAGAACAAGAGAGTGTACCTTGGAGCGGTGAATTTCAAAACTTGAAGATGAGAATCACTTGGGAATACTTTCAATCTTCACTCCAATTCCACTAACGCCCAAGATGTGTGGTCTCTCAATCAGTTCCAAAGGGAGAATGTCAAAAAGTGTCTAACACTTTTTACACCACTTCACAAGAGTGTTCTTTCAAACTCTCTCTATGAATTCTCCCTCAAAAATCTTTCTCATCCAAGAAAATTCTGTATGTTTCTCCATTTGTATCTAACTGATTATCTAATTGGGCCGGCCTTTTGGGCCTTTCCAATTGGACTTAAGTGTGTGGCTTGGAGTGGGACCAAAAGGGACCAATAAGACACTAGCTCCAATAGGCCTTGGGCTTTTTTGTCAACTCTTGACAAGTCCAAAGTTACCATTAACTATATTTAATACCACTATATAAATATAGTTGCACTCTAGGCCTTATTAATAAATTATATCCCAAGACTTTATTATACATGCAACCCCTTCATAAAATATTCATAGTAACACAAAGTCATGAAAGCAGACTGCCACTTTGTTTATTACTACATCTTAATTCCTTGAGTACCCGGTTTAATTCTTTAAGTTATTCATCATATATTTATAAAATCCAATTCCATAAATATATACTTTAGTAACTCATTACTAAAGTGGTTAGGCCCAACTCTCTGAATAACAAACCCATTAAACTTATCTCAAGGGAATATTTTGTATCTCCATTAAGAGACTATGAATTCCATCTTGAGAATATATATTCCAACAACACTAAATGTGGTTGCCCAACATACTGAGATTTTGACCGTTACTATAGATCTCACTCCTGATATATCAAAGCAACTTACACTTCATGATCATGTCCATTATTCTCTCAGGATTAAGAATTCATGCAAATATAAGTCGTGAGTTTATTATTCATTTGACAGTCGTTAGGAGAATAATAAATCTCACACTGGTTCAGTTCAATATGTATTAACTCTTAAAACATATCAACATATCAATTAGAAATCTCCATTTCCATGATCAAGACAAATCATCTTAGTTGATATGTTATAGTCTTCGCAGATGAAATGCCCAATTTCATCACTGACTACGAATTATAATTCTGAGTTTACAAACAACTTGTGATTTATATCTTCTGTGACTAAATCACATAAATCACATACTATGCATCTCATGGACTATATGATAATGTCCCAATATTCATGTTACCAATATTTTCAAATAATAATACAACTTTATTAACCAAAACATTAAGTCATACATAATGTCTTACATAATAAAATACATAGTATCATATAATAGGATTTAAGGACACATATCCCAACAGAATAGTGCCATGAGACCCAGTTTTAAAGTTATTTTTGCTTAAAAAAGTATTTGCGAGTCTCGTGAATAGTGCATGGGACCCACCAAAAAACGTAAAGACGCAAACGTTGTATCCAAACTTACACTAAATTCTACGATCAATTAGTTTTGGATATATTTCTATCCTTCTATTTAAAAAAAATAAATAAAAAATTATGATTTGTATCTATCTATGCTACTAAGTACTAACTAGTCTCTTCGCATGCTTGTTGCACACGCTTAAAGACTTTTTTTTGTTTAGAACAAAATTTTTCATCCATTATAATTAGGGATTGATGCATTTTCCAATTACAAAAATTTTTAAGAGTGTGATTATAAGAGAATAGGTTCTGGTCTTTAGCTAAATCAACATGAGATTAACCCATTGAATAGCATAATGACGTGTTATGAAATGATATAATTCATGTGTTAAGTTTGTATTTCTGAGAATTTTACTCTAAGCAAGCAAATAATTTAATATTAAAGAAAAAAAAATACCCACTAAAACACCAAATTTAATGGTGAATGCACTCCAATGAAGTTTTGTGGCAACACTTTCTTGTAATTGATCCATACAAACTTCGCACTTTGCAGTCATTTATTGACTGATGTTCATCCAATTCTTCATTCTCTTATAACCTACAAAAGAAAAAACAAAATAAAACATCAAAACTATTGTCCAAAAAGTATGTTTCTTTTTCTTTTTTTTTTTTTTATGAAAAAGGGAAATTGGGGGACCTCAAAGTAAGTAGGATGGAGAATGAGTGGGAACCGGGTTCTTTTTTGTTTTCTTCTTAAAATTTAAATCCAACAAAAAAGAATAAAAAATCAAAGCTCCAAAGAATCAAGAGAAACTACAAACATGAATGAATAAGGACACGACACACATATATGTCATTTATAGTTATCTCTTCTCCTTCATAGTGCTAGAAAAATTGCCAACATGTCCAACTAAAAAAATAATTTAAATGAAAATAAATATTTAGATACATATTGAAACTCATAAAATATCCTTAAAAATTGTACATGACTTAAAAGAAAATAGGATAAGAACAATACTTGGACAAATTCTCAATTTGATTTGTTCTAGTTCCTATACATCGTTATGTAACTCCCAAATGCATTTCGGAAAATCCTCTTGTGACTGGTGAATTTTTTTTGTTTCTTCTAGAGAAGATGGATAGCCACAATTGAAAAGGATGGTGAGATGGGGATGTTTTATTTTTCAGATAACATTGAAAGTTTGAAACTACTAGATTATGGTAAATTGGTAATGGAGAAGTTTATTTTATTTTACTTTTTGTAAATTATCTGTAGACATCGTATTTTGTACCTTTACAACTCGGGCCCCCGTTCTCCAATGATGTAAGAATTTTAAAGTCCAATGTTGGTTTAGGGACCAATAAGATGAAAATTGACTTGAAGAAAGTGTTTATGGAAAATATAACTTATTTTTGGATCAAATAAAGTATTTTTGGAAAATAAAGACCACCAAAACCCTAGGGCATGCGTATGCATACGAGCATATGTGCACGCATGCTCAAACTCTGCATGCACATGTGTACACATACACATGCATGTGTGCACATCCTAAGGTTCCAAAAACTATGTAAGGCAAGTTTTCTGTATTAAAAATTGGTTTGGAATGAATCCCACATCGTCTGGGAGCTGCCCCAAACTCCTATTTTTTTTACTATATAAAGCCATAAATAGTACATTTTCAAGGAGGAATTTTGGTGGTAAAACATATAAGATTCACTAGGAAATAGTGAATCAAGGAGGGAGCTTTTCACAAAACATCCTCAAGTCAAAATTTATTTGATTGGGACATTTTTTTTGTCTTGATTTTTGAGTTCTAAGGTTTACTAACTTATTTTGAATGGGTTGTGACTAGATTGACAGAGGGAACAGTCAAAATCAAGCTCTTGAGAGTTCTAGAGTTGAGGTAAAGTTTCTAACTTTGGCTCCTCGCTTTCCTTTGCCTTTTCTTTTGGTTTTGTGTTTATATATGTGTTTAATTTGCTTTAATATGTTTGTTTAGTTTAAATTTAGCTTGTGTTTGTGTTTTGAGCATGTTAGGTTGTTAGATTTTCTATTTTTTTGAGTTTGTTCAAAGTTTCTGTTTTAAGGTTTTGGGTGTGTATGTGTGCGCATGCTTCTTGCATGCGTACACATACTCAAAGTATGTGCATGCATACGCTTGCCTAAAAACCCTAATTCACTCCTATTTGCTTTTCCCTTGTCTTATTCACATGTTCTAACCTTTGTGTAACCTGTTTTGTCTGTCCTTGAGTCTCTGTTTCTTTGCTTTGTGTTGTTTTGTTTGTTTTGCCTCTTTTATGTCTATTAGGGTATTGATTTGCTTGAATACCATATAAAGTATGAACATGTATTAATGTATAGGTGCTATGATACAATGAGGTAAGTTTGTCTTGTTTACCTCACTTACCAATGATATGATGCATTGGTTTGAATATAAGTTTGTCTTGTTTAAATGATATGAATATTCTTGGATTGAATGCCATGCCTTTGATATTTGGATGTCATATCATGCTTGTTTGATTTTGCCGTGTGATGTTTCTGCCCTTGGAGATTTTTGTTTGTATGCCTTGATAGATGAATGCTAGGTTTAGGGATAATTACACCATCTTATGTGTCTTAGATGCATGTTAGTGTGTGTGGGTCAAAATAACATATTAAAATTTCCTTTAATGAGATTAATATTTGAAACACAATGAGTGGAAGCCGACCCATGGGTCAAGTGGGGTTAAGTGTCAAACACCTGCCTATCCCCATACCTAAACTCTAGATACGTGCTCTTGTAAAAGATCAGTACTTCTATGAAGGACGTTATATTTATGGTTCCTAAACCTAAACTAAGTGGAAACTCCATTTACATCCTTCGTTATGGTCCACCCTAGGCCAAGGTGTACTTCCTAATCGTGAAAATAACACCACGTCGTGGGCGCTTGCACCCACATTATCGGCTTTTTAAAAAAAATATATGTGAGTTAGTGGTTGTTGGTTGATGTAAATGGAAGAAACTATTGAAAACTGAAACTCCAAAGAAGAAGAAAGAAAGAAAGATGGGTAACCATGTGTATTAGGAGGTAAGGTGTTTGAATTTTCTTTTTCTTTTTTCTTTTTTTGGATATGGAAATTCGCATATGAAGATAATTTTAACATAGGGTTCTTAGTGCAATTAAATTAGTACACTTGCATCAAAATGAAAGGAATAAAAAAAAAAAAATACCGGGGAGAAGCTCCGCGGTGGCTCTACTATGGTTCTACGAGCTCTCTCTCTCTCTCTCCACCATTCAGACTTGTCTCTCTTCTCTCTTCTTTCTACATGTTGATTAAGTTTGTTTTTAAAAGTCATATGAGTCCTATATGCCTATTCTGTTAGTATTTTAGCGTGAAACTAACTGGAGTATTTATTTGGTAGCTATGAGTAGTTTAAGTAGTAAATTGGCCAATATAAAGATTGAGAGGGTCTTTTGGCCATTAGTCCAAAGTTCAGGAGGTGTATGGGCATTCTTCCCTAAAAGATTAGAAATGTGGGTGTAAAGTGAGATAGAGATAATATTCTAAGTTCTATGACTTCTTTATATGTGAGTTGATAAAAGTTTGATATTTTGAATTTAAAATAAAAAGTGGAGATTCATTAATTTGTGTAATGATATTTTGGTATGCAAAATAACGAAACCCAATTTGGGCAATCCTATTATTAGTAGTATAGATAACAAGATTTCCTATTTGGGTTTCATTATTTTATGTGCCAAAATACCCTCAAATTCATATGTTAAAAAAAATTTAAATAATAGGGTTAAATATGTAAAATTATTAATTTATATCCTCATAAATTTTAGATAATTGTTTTTAAAAGAAGCAGTTTTTTCACTCTATCTCTCTCTCATGTAAGTTTTTTATTTTTAGCTAACTTATTTTAAATCAATCATAACCCCTTATCCATATCCCTTAAAATTAGACACTTTCATCTCTCCTTATTCCTTCTAAAAGGCAAGTCAGTTACTAAAATCAAACCTAAGTAAATGTATCTCTTCCCATGTTTAAATTTCAAAAAAAAAAAAAAATATCCTCTTCTTTTGTCTCTCCGAGGAAGGAGTAGTCATTTACTACAAGGTAATTCTTTTTAGAGCTTTTTTTTAATCATTTTATTGCTTATATGATTTTTAGTCTCTTTCTTTCTCTTTGATTTTTCTAAAAAATTTGACACCAGACACCCCCCCCCAAAAAAAAAGCCTCATCACACATGTGAAACGCATGTGATGAGACTAATAATAGATATAATGTTAGTGGACATAGTGGCGTATCCTTATGAAATTGATGTTGCTCCTATTAGGCTTTCACAAATTGACTACTCAATCAGGTATGAAATTAATTATGTCTATAGGATTGTTGAAATTAGTTATTCTACCTCTCGTCGTTAGTTTGTTTAGGGGCTTTTTTTTCTTGTTAAAAGTTAAGACATCTATTCCATGATGACTTCTTTTTTACATCATGCTAATATCAAAGTTATCGATTGTGTTTTAATGAAAATGTCTAGGATTCAAATTTTCTCTCCGAACTATCTAATTATTTATCGATTGTGTTTTAATGAAAATGTCTAGGATTCAAATTTTCTCTCTGAACTATCTAATTATAAATAAAAGAAAAAACAAAATTGTTTTGCTAGTGTTCCATTTACACAATAATATACCCAATCTCCCACTATCATAGCTAGAACTCCCCCATCCAAGCTACTGTTAAATCCATTTCTAAATCACAAAAATCCATTCAAATGAACCCGTAACCCACAAAACAGTGACACTAAGAAATCCAAATTACCACACCATCGAAAGATGATTTGGCTATTTGAAGATTCAAATAGACAGGAAGAGATTAAGGGTGGGGGTGGGATAGAGTGGAAAAAAAGTGCTGACTTTTTTTGGGGGGGGGGGGGGGGGGTGGTGGTGGGGAAGGGGGAATTGGTGATAATTGGTAACATTCTTGTGAAATAAGCAAGTGTGAGAATGATATCCCTCTTTCTCAATAATTAAAATTGGATATGTTCAAGCCTATATTAAAACACAATAGGTACCTCATTTAGCCAAATTAGTAGTGGAATCGGCATAATAAATCTCTAGGTGTAGAGAATAGGAATCAGTAAAGTGTCATAGGATAACCAATTGTGCAAGATTTTTGTTATTGCTAAAGGCAAAACATAGTAGAGGGTGGGTTTAGCCTTTTCACTTGTCACTTATACTAGATACAAACTAAAAAAGAAAATGTTAAGAGTGTGATAGAGAAGAAAAAAAATTGTTAAAGAGATCCTGGAGCTTTAAAAGCCCAGGGGAACAACCCAAGACTCTTTTATTGCTACCAAATAACCAGCAGAATTTGGATTTGGATCAATTTTCCCCCTTTTCTCTCACAAAATTTTTACCATACCCACTTTTTAACTTTAAATTTTTAGCTATTTTAACTTTTTTCATTCAGTGATTGAGATTAAGTATACATTTGGATAGGAATTATTTTCCTACATCTGGTGTTTTGCGTTTTCCTTTCTTTTCTTTTTTTTTTTTTTTTTTTGGCATGCGTTTCAGCTTTTAAGAGACAAAGTGCACTATTTATGGGACCCACAACCACTTTATTTAGAAAAAAAAATATTAAAAATGGATCCAACGGCATTAGTCACACATTTAAAAATTATTTTGTTACAATATTTTTAGTTTTTAGTAAAATAAGATGTATCTAAATAGACCCTAAAAATTACATTTTTCAACTCTAAATCTCAATCATATAAAGCTATTGCATTAAGTGAAATACCCTAAGTATTGCATATGATCTCGATTCGTAGAATTCAAGCCAAGGCCTAGGAAAATAGAGCTTGGTTCTTTCAACCTAAACAACTCTATTATTAACTTACATTGCCTTATCACCAGGTCATGTTATTGGGTTTAGAAGTGACAATTACCATATTTTAAGGGGAGAACGCTCTTTCCATATTCATATAGGGGAGTCTTTGCAACTATCATATCAAAATAGGGGGCCTTGCAACTACTGATGAAGCAAAAGATTCATGATTGAATTTGTTAAATGATTTATTGTATTATATATTTGTAGGAGAAGATTGGGAAAAAAATGGTAGAAAATTAAATACCTACCCCCGTAAGCCAGTAACACTTTGTTTGAAGTAATATCCTTAATGATGCCTAGCTCATAACCATTTGTATTAGTTCACTTAAGTACATAAAAGCTGGATACGTAATTATTGACTCTAATTCAAAAAAATGTGCTTACGTTGACCATAAACTGCTCTGTTTGAGCCAAGGAAGTATTAACATGACCTTGGAATGGTAACACACTCAATAAACAAGAACTTGGCTACTCCTTTTCAACATTCTCAGTTTTAGAGCTTTTTAATATTATGTTCTCTTCTTTTAAAATGCAGTTAGGAGAGCAATAATCTAGATCTGTTTGACACTACCAGAGGGAAGCATAAGCAAATAAGGATTATGTTGGCCAAGTATTGTGTTTTGTTCACATTGCCAAATCTGGGTTTGTACACAAATCCACATAAAAATATCAAAAACTAATATAAAATAGCCTCAAAAGGATAATGTAAACCCAGGGCACAAACCAAGCTTTAAGTAGAAAATTGGTTCTCAAAATTTTTCCAAATTTTTATGGGTTCCATTTCACTTAACTAGAATAGGTTTAAATCCTATCATATTTGAAAAAAAATAAACAAAAAACCACAACTACAAGCTTAAAAAAATTATATAAGTCATGGATAATTTTACCCTTTCACATCAGACCACTACTTTTAGAACTTTTGGAAAAGATAAGAAGCATTCAGCATTCCTCAATCACAGCTTGAGTTGCAAATAATGACACTTCTTATCCAAATAGCATATTTTCTAGATCCAGTAATACAATCCTCTTTGCAAAAGTAGCAGGCATAGTTGGAAAAGCTATAATACCAAGATCATTCTCATGTAGAGTTTCAGGATCCAACAAGTCTATACACAGAATAATTATCTAATTTTTCACAAATTCTCCTTTTCATTTGTGTTATGATGGCCCAAGTCAGGCAAATACATGAGTGATAAATTTGAATTTTTCTGGGCAGCCTAACCAGGGACTTTTTTGAACCAAAATTACACCATGCCTGGTGCAACCAAAAAAGAGGCTAAAACATTTTCCAATTGCACAAAAAAAAGAAGTTTACTCTATGATTATGATTCATGCAAACCATACTATCTCATTACCTAGACAATGCATATCTCACCAAAACAATTCCCAGTGGCCGAAGTGACCATATGTAATCAAAGCCAAATTTTCCTTGTACAATTCAAGATATTCTACTTGCAAGACATCTTCAACAGCAAGTGGTAGTGTGATCCAATGGGGTGACTAAATAAATTTCTACGGGAGTGCTATCTCTCTGAATTTTTCTCCACCGGCATCAAATGACATCATTCTAGGCAAGCAAGTTGATTTTGTTGCTCTGAACTTAAAAACCATCAACTAGACTAACTAGACTTAACGCACTGCTCTATCAAGGGGATTACAAAACGATATGAGGTTAAACACGTATATTTTGAGTTTCTTACCATATCAAAGTACTTACTCAAAAATGCTTACATAGAAGCTAGTTACCACTTACTGGGCACTATTTCGTGCTTTGGCTGTCCATAAACAATTCAAAACAACCCACCTCTATTGCTCTTGACATCATAGTTTGTTTTTTTTAAAAAAGTAATAAAAATTTATTGATATAAAAAAAAAGACACCCAAGTACCCAGGGAGTATACAATGGTGTACAAATCAAATACAAGGGTTGGTGTTCTTAACATCATAGTTGTCCAATTGATACTTGAAAATCAAAATAAATGGTGAGGATAAGATTAGTCAATTTTTTGAGAGAAAAAGTTCATAAAACTAGCATCCCGTGTTAAAGAACTACACCCTAGCATAATCTGCCACATTGTTATGGGGATTACAGAAAGGTTAAAAGAGCAAAGCATAAGGAAAGTCCAATTTTACTCTTGCAGGAAATAACATAACATAACAAATAACATAAATAGGAGCCGACATAGATTTTTTTTGCCCAAAAGTACTCTTTTCTGCTATAGTTGGCCACAAAGGAGACAACAGAAACATGGTTTTTGGTGCAATGCACATTTGAATAGATCCAGATGTATATTCTATCGAAAACAATTGGAAAAGGTGTAACTGTTAATAGTAGTGATAAGGGTTATCCTGATGATACAAAGCTGACGAGCCTAGGACTGAGACCCTAAGGCTGACGACCCCGACCCTAGGGCTACTTGAAGCTGACGACCTCAGCTCTTGGGAGATTTGAAGCTGACGACCTCAAACCTAAGGAGACTTGAAGACAGCGACCTCCACCAACAAACCAACCTTAAATCTACAACCAAGCCGACAAGAACAGGCTGAAGAAGTTAGTCTGGGCTCCGTCCACAATCTTGGTCAACACGCATGCGGAAACGATTCTTGAACAACACGTCTAATTAAGGAGACTCCTATATGGGCAAGGATTCTGGAAGATGCGTGAGATCCAAGAATCACTCTCTTAATAGGAAAAGAACTTCTTGACCAAGGCATGAATTTCGACCCGACACTACTATAAATGCCACAAAACCCTCTCAAAACAAGGTACACATAGTTCACCTCAGCTCTAGCACTTTAGAGTTGCGAATAAAAGATTCCTCTAACTTGACCGTCGGAGGGTGTTTGGCCGGTACCACACCGATGCCCTTTCCTAGGTCTTCATCCTTTGTGTTGTGAAGGTACGTCGATAGGAGCGCGTGCGGACCGTGTAGCTTACTGAAGATTTTCAGCATCATCAGTTGGCGCCGTCTGTGGGAAGATCGAAGTAGTAACGTCGCACTATCGCTTCCCGGGCAAAAAGTTGCATGGTACTCACCCGCTTAATGGCTACCACCAATAACGTTCAAGCGGACGAACTGCGCGCTACTATTCTGGAAAGACAAGTCCAAACACTCGCAGCAGCGGTCGAACGCCTGACCAAACAAAATCACGACTTAGAGGAGCAGCTACGCCAGAAGAACGCGCGTCCTGGAATGCAAGAAGAAAATCAGGAGGAAACAAGCGCTGAAAGAAGGGATCCCGAAGCACCCGAAGGCAACAACGCTCCGAGCAGGCCGGAAAGGCGGGACACCAATCTGACTGCCCCTTCTGAATCCTTACCACCCCACATCGCCGCAGAGATGCAGGAGATACAGGAACGAATGAACGTGATGATGAACGCCCTCAAAGGACGAGTATCTACCGACCTGGACGACCTGATCCAGCAGACTGATTCACCTTTCACGGCGCATGTCACCTCGTGCCCTCTCCCCCCAAAGTTTCGTATGCCGCAGGTAGAGAGCTACGATGGAACCAAGGACCCCTTGGACCACTTAGAGTCCTTCAAGACTATAATGCACCTTCAAGGAGTGCCAGACGAAATCATGTGCAGGGCTTTTCCAACCACGTTGAAAGGGTCCGCTAGAGTCTGGTACAGCAGGTTGACGCCAAACTCGATTAGCACCTTTAAATAGCTGGGTGCTCAATTCTTATCACACTTTATCGGGGGCCACCGGTACAAGAGGTCCACGGCATGTTTGATGAGCATCAGACAGAGGGAAGATGAGACTCTAAGATCCTACATAACACGGTTCAACAAAGAAGCTCTTTCAATAGATGAAGCGAACGACAAGATACAAGTAGCAGCCTTCATCAACGGGCTACGAAATGGTAAGTTCCTCTTCTCCCTGTACAAGAATGATCCGAAAACCATGTCCGAGGTACTTTACAGGGCAACAAAATACATGAACGCGGAGGACGCACTGATTGCAAGGGAAGATAAGCCTAAGAAAAGGAAAAGGCAGGAAGACACACGAACGGATAGGGGGCAAAAGAAGGTTCGGACCGAAGAGCGACTAGACGATCGCCGCTCCAAACCGCCCCCAGGGAGATTCACGAGCTTCACGCCGCTGACCGCCTTTATCGATCAGGTCCTGATGCAGTTCAAGGACGAAGGGGCTTTGACCTTTCCCGGCAAGATGAAGGGAGATCCCAACAAAAGACCAAGGGACAAATACTGCCGCTTCCATCGAGATCATGGACACGATACGGCAGATTGCTACGACCTCAAACAGCAAATAGAAGCTCTAATCAGGTAAGGGAGGCTGCAGAGGTTTGTTAGCAAAGAACGAATAGATCCACCACAAGACCAAGCTCCCCGACGAGAAAATGAACGCCCCAAACCACCCGTAGGCGACATAAAGATGATTGTGGGGGGCACCACGACCGCTGGGTCATCCAAGAAAGCCCGAAAGACTTATCTCAGAATGGTCCAGAACATCCAGTTGATAGGGTTCGTGCCCAAAATACCGCGGACTGATAACCCCCTCATTAGATTCTCAGAGGAAGACGCACGACGCCTCCACCACCCCCATGATGACGCGCTCGTAGTCACCATACAAGTAGGAGACTACAACATGCACCAGGTTCTCATCAACAATGGGAGCTCGGCAGATATCCTCTACTATCCAGTGTTCCAACAGATGGGAATTGATAGGGAGCGCCTAGTTCCGACTAACGCCCCACTCGTCGGCTTTGGAGGTACAAGGGTTTTTCCTCTTGCCATCATCACCCTGGCGGTGACCGTGGGAGACTACCCCTGGCAAGTCACGAGTAATGTAGCATTCCTTGTGGTTGATTGCTCATCCACTTATAATGCCATCATAGGACGTCCCACTCTTAATTCATAGAAGGCTGTGACATCAACATACCATTTAATGATAAAGTTCCCAACGGACTATGGAGTGGGAGAACTAAGAAGAGACCAAGTAGCTGCACGTGAATATTATGTAGCGATGATGGAGATGGATGACCATCACCAGTCTATGAACATAGAAGAACAGCGTACAGCGACGGAGCCTGTAGAAAAGCTCGAGGAAATATCTCTCGACGACTCCCAGCCAGAACGCACAACCAAGATCGGCACTCTTGCAGACCTAACGGTACGCCAGGAACTCGCAGCATTCCTCAAAGAAAACCGGGACGTGTTCACTTGGAGTCACGAGGACATGCCTGGCATTGACCCATCGGTTATAATACACAAAATGAACGTATCACCATCTTTTCCGCCGGTTTGTCAGAAGAAAAGGGTCTTTGCCCCAGAAAGAGACCGGGCAGTAGCGGAAGAAGTCCGCAAATTGCAAGAAGCAGGCTTCATCAAGGAGGTCTATTACCCCGAATGGTTGGCGAACGTCGTTATGGTAAGAAAGGGCAACGAAAAATGGAGGATGTGCGTAGATTTTACAAATCTCAACAAAGTGTGCCCCAAGGATAGCTATCCTCTACCAAGAGTCGACCTCCTGGTGGATTCTACGGCCCAACACCAGTTGTTAAGCTTTATGGACGCGTTCTTAGGATACAACCAGATCCTAATGGATGAAGCTGATCGAGAAAAGACTTCGTTCGTAACAAGTCAAGGGCTTTTTTGCTACAAGGTCATGCCATTCGGCTTGAAGAACGCAGGTGCAACGTACCAGAGGCTTATGAATAAGATGTTCGTACAGCAAATTGGGAGAAATGTCCAGGTATATGTCGACGACATGCTGGTGAAAAGCCAAAGAGAAAAGGATCATTTGGGAGACCTCAAGGAAACCTTCGACACCCTTCGGTCCTTCGACACCCTTCGGTCCTACAACATGAAGCTAAACCCAGCCAAGTGTGCCTTCGGAGTGACAGCCGAAAAATTCCTAGGATACATGGTGTCCCAGCGAGGTATTGAGGCCAATCCGGACAAAATCCGAGCTATAATGGAGATGACGCCTCCCAAAAGCGTGAAGGAAGTACAGAGCCTTAATGGCAAGATCGCCGCACTTAGCAGATTCGTATCCAGGGCGACGGATAGGTGTCTCCCATTCTTCCGCACACTGAAGAAGTCCTTTAAGTGGACGGACGAATGCCAACAAGCATTTGAAGACCTAAAGACCTACCTATCATCGCCGCCACTATTAACTCCCTCCCAACCAGGTGAAGAACTGTTCCTCTATTTGGCCGTTTCTCCAGCAGCCGTCAGCGCAGCCCTAGTGAGGGAAGACAACAAGGTACAAAGGCCGGTGTATTATGCCAGCCGGGCACTCCATGGAGCAGAAGAAAGGTACTCGCCAATAGAAAAACTTGTCTTCGCTCTAGTAACGGCGGCCCGCAAGCTTAAGCCGTACTTCCAAGCCCATTCGGTGGTTGTACTGACTGACAAGCCCATACGGCGAGCAATGAGTAGTCCCGAAGCCACGGGCGTATGGCCTTATGAGCGATAGAATTAAGCGAGTTCGACATAAAATATCGCCCTCGCACGGCCATCAAAGGGCAAGTGCTCGCTGACTTCATCACAGAGTTCACAGGTAGTGAGGGCCAAGGAGCGGAGAGTCCCCGGTGGAACGTGTTCACCGACGGGTCGTCAAACAAAAGAGCTGGCGGAGCAGGAGTCATACTTCGTTCTCTGGAGGGCGACGAGATCAAATGCATGGTTCGGCTAGATTTTCCTACAACTAACAATGAAGCAGAATACGAAGCCTTCATAGCAAGCTTAGATCTTGCCAAGGCCGTAGGAGCCGTAGACACGGTAGTCCATTGCGACTCTCAGGTAATCACTAATCAGATAAACGGTGACTATGAATGTAAGGGTGAAAGAATGAAGATGTACTTGGAACAAGCAAAAAGGAAGGTAGACGAGCTTCAGGCAAAAGTTGTTCAAATTCCAAGGGGAGACAACGAGCAAGTTGACCACCTTGCTAGAGCTGCATCCGCGGAACACGTAATCGTCCCTGGCAAGGTACTTTCTTTTACTCAGCTCGCACCACTAATAGATGTTGTCAGTATGCAGGAGGTAAGATCCGAAAATAATTGGACCACCCCTTTGGTCGCTTATCTCAAAGAAGGCGTCCTACTTGAAGAAAAGGGAGCCGCAAGGAAGCTGAAGGTCCAGGCAGCACGATTTATCTTAATAAGGGGCATCTTATACAAAAGGAGTTTCTCCCGACCGTACCTAAGGTGTTTAGGGCCCGAAGAAGCGGATTACGTCATGAGGGAAGTACATGAAGGAATCTGTGGCAATCATTCAGGGTCACGATCGTTGGTTCACAAATTAGTTCGGGCCGGATACTATTGGCCGACCATGCAAAAGGACGCCCAGACATATGTCAAGTCGTGCGACAAGTGCCAGCGGTTCAGTAACATCATTAGGCAGCCAGCTGAAGAGATAACCCCGATAACTGCTCCGTGGCCATTCGCCCAATGGGGGTTAGATATCATGGGCCATTCCTGACGGCAGCAAGGCAGCTGAAGTTCCTAATAGTCGGAATCGACTACTTTACCAAATGGGTAGAAGCTGAAGCCTTGGCCACTATTACCGAGAAGAACGTACGAAATTTTGTCTGGAAGAACATCATTTGCAGGTTTGGAATTCCAAGGGTCTTGATCTTGGACAACGGTAAACAGTTCGACAATAACGCCTTCCGAGATTTCTGTTCACAATTAGGGATCAAAAACCATTACTCTTCCCCTGCCTATCCCCAAGCCAACGGACAAGTCGAAGTCATGAACCGATCCTTGCTTCGGATAATCAAAACTCGGCTCGAGGGGGCAAAAGGCATATGGCCGGAGGAACTACCCAGCGTACTATGAGCATACAGGACAACCGTCAGGACCCTCACAGGAGAAACTCCATTCCGGCTAACATATGGAAGTGAAGCTGTTATACCAGCTGAGGTCGGGCTCACGAGCTACAGAGTGGACCATCACGACGAAGGAAGGAATGACGAAGCCAGGCGACTAGAGCTTGACCTAACCGACGAAGTTAGGGCGACAGCTGAACAGAGGCTCGCGCGATAACAGAACCTCATGGCTAAACACTACAATTCCCGAGTCAAGCACAGGAGCTTCGAAATTGGAGACCTCGTCCTAAGGAAAGCAATGGGCACCTCCAAAGACCCTACGCAAGGAAAACTCGGCCCGAACTGGGAAGGGCCCTATAAAATAGCATCATGGCTAAGGAAGGGCACCTACCACTTGGAGACTTTGGACGGACTGAAACTACGCCATCCATAGAACGCCGAGCACCTCAAAAAGTACTACCAATAGGAAACAAAGAACGCTACTCCTCATTTCCAGTCTACTTCCTTCAGTCATTTATTTTAGTCATTTATTTTAGTTCATTACAATACATTTAAAGCCCAAAGGGTTAAAGTTTATTCATTTTTGAACAATTTTATACTTATGTATGCTTTCAACACAATAAGAGGAGTTTATTCAAAAACGACTTGTGTAATTGTTAAGTAGACGAAACTACTAAGTCCACAAAGTGGACGACCCTAAGTCCACCAGGTGGACGACCTTAGAGTGGACGACCTTAAGTCCACAAAAGTGGACGAAGCTACCAAGTCCACAAAGTGGACGACCCGTAGTCCGCAAGGTGGATGACACTAAAGTCCACAACATGGACGACCTAAGTCCACAAGAAGGACAGAACTAAAGTCCACAAATTGGACGTATCTACTATAGTCCACAGAGTGGACGACCTTAAGTCTACAAAGTGGACGACCCTAAGTCAACAAAAGTGGACGACCTTAAACCCACAGAGTTGACGACTTTATCCACAAAATGGATGGATCTACTGCAAAAGTGGACGACCTCACCACAGGGTGGACGACCTCACCACGTAAGTCCAACGAAGTGGGCAGATTCGTTAACCGACAAGGGTGACGGACCAAGAACCAAGTACCACCCACAAAGGGGACGAACCAGTTACCAAATAAATGACCTCAAAATAAACAAGTCTACTATCTAAATACGTCAACGCTTTTGCAAAAATCAAACTGACGATACAAGAGCATCAAATATAAATAAACACAATTGGGAGTAATAAAGATTAAATACTACGGAATCAAATTGTCTTTACAAAAGCCCAAAACACGGGCGTCAAGCGTCAAAGTTCCTTACAACTTAAAAATAACAAAAAAAAGAGGGAAGAAAAAACTACTCAAACTATTCATTACAACAAAGTTTATAAAGCTGGAGTAATTGACGGAGACGGAGCAATGACAGGGGTAGAAGCGTCTTCGGCATTGGATTTTTCTGCAGACGAAACTACGTTGACGGGTTTATCCATGGCTGGCTGGGCAAGGACGAAGCTGCCATCCCGTGAGTCCACCTTGAGCTGCGTGGTCTTATCGGTTTCCTCAAAGACGGAACCTCCTGCCGGAGTTGACGGAAGGGGCTCGTCCATGTTGATCTTGGAAAGATCCAGGTCAAGATAAGCAGACTTTACCTGCTTCAGGCAATCCTCGAACCTGTCAGCGTAGTAGACGGCACAAGAGTCGATAAAGGATTGGGAATCCTTGAACTCTGTCACGGCGTCAGCCCTAGCCGTCTCCACTTGGCTTAGAAAGCTTTTCAAATCCTTCTTTGCCGTCAGCTTTGCCTAGTCGGCTAAGCTCCGCTGACGGATCTCCTCCTCCAGCCTGGCCGTCAGTCCTTTCACTTCCCCGGCAAGATGGACGTTGGTCTCCTTGTACTGCTGCTGCGCATCAACGGCATTCCTGAGGCGAACATGCAGACGGGAGACCACCGCTTCCTTGGCAGCACACTTGTCCCGCAAGAACTTCATCCGAACCAGGGCTTGCAAGACATAACAATGGCGTCAGTCACTTATAAAGCTCGTCCAAGTGACGGAATATGGGAAAGAGAGCATACCCGGGTAAGGTCAAACAACCCTGACGACCCTATCTCGTCCGTCGCCTGCTCGTCACATAGCTCCATCTCCTCTTCCTTTAAGATAGACTCCGCCACCTCCACAGCATAATCCTTGTGGGTAAAGAGGTGACGAACAGGATCAGGAGTGACGACCCCTGACGCCGTCATTAAGCCTTTGCCTGACCCATGAGAAGCTTTTGGGGGCGACGACTTCTTGGTAGTTTTATCCCCAGAGGAAGGGACCACCTTCTTCCCGGACCGGTCGTCCGCCCCGTCAGTCTTCCTTTTGACGCCTTTCTTCCCGACAGGCTTGGGAGCTGACGACGGTGTCGCCTCACCTCTGGCCCTCTCCTCCTCCTGTTTCTTCTTAGCAGCGGCAGCAAGAATTCTTTGTTTTGCCGTCTTCATTTCTGTTAAGGATAAAAAGTGAGTAAAAACAAAAATAATGTAAGAAACGTGACGGAGGTAACTAAGAGGTACTCACGTCGACGGGATAATTCGTTCAGCCTGCGAGCCTCTTCTGTCGGTTCCGGACCACCGCAATATAAGTGAAGGGCGTCAAGGGTAATCAGGTCCCGACACCTCCTCTCGTCCAAGGGGATAGACGTCACCCGACGGATGAAGTCCTCTTGCTTCGCGGTCACCCGTGGACGAACGTTGGCTGAAAAGAAAGAAACGGGAGTTAGAAGCCAAGTAAAATAAGCAAAGTAAAGAAGTTGACGAGGTCGACCTGAATCCCTAACATAGGCCCAGGTGTTGTCAAAAAATCCGTGAGGCATTGACTCCCACTCATCCTGACGGCACACCTAACTAGTCCCTTCTATGAAGAAATATCTTCCTTTCCATTTTCTGTTTGAGTCGGGCATGTCTGACACCAATTTCAATTCCTTCGCCCTTACTGAAAAATGATAAAACCCCTTGGACGAGGAGATGTGTTGGGGATGGTAGCACCAAAAGAACTCATCCAGAGTTAACTGACGGTGCCCACCGCTAAGACGACCCCACAAAATCTAGGCACCAATAAACGTCTGCCATGCGTTGGGAGCAATTTGGCTGACGGAGATGCCCAAAAAATTTGCTAACTGACGGTGCAATGCCGTCAGTGGTAATCTCAAACCCGCAGCAAACATGGCGTCATACATGCCCACGTCTGCCGTTCTCCCAGAATAGCACCGTTCACCCTTCCCGAGTAGACGGATTGGGATATCGTCTGGAATCTGGTAGCGAGCCCGTAACGTGTTAAAAACGTTCTCGGACATCATCGGCAAGAAGCCATTGACAGACCATTCCAGGGGGAGGATGAAGGGACGGTCATCACCAGGAGCTCCCGAAGTACTTTCTAAAGTCTCCTCGTCACCGTCATCCTCGCTCCCATCACCAGTTCTCTCCTTCTCCCCATTATCCCCATCCTCGTTCAACTCACTTTCTCTATCACTTGCTTCCACTTCGTCAGAAGAGTGGGCCAACATGTCCCTTTCTGACGACCAAGACGAGCCCTCCTCGGGCTCACGACCTGACGAGAAGACCTCGTCATAACCCGTTCCCTCGCGGACTGACGATTGATCACTCGACATTTGACTACCTACACACGACGGTTTTTGTTCTAAGAACCTAGGCCGACGACCTCACTAAAGGTACAGGGTAGAGAAATAAAAAGAATTGAAAGAAGAAAAGCTTACAAGTAAAATGTCCTGTCGTAAGATGACGGTCCGATAAGTTCGACGGCTTCAGAATAGACGAGGCTGGCAAATAGACGGACAATAGTCGTGAACGTGACGCTTTGGCTCTCAAAAGATTACAAGTGCTGGAAAGTTTGGAATGAGGGGAATAGGCGATATATATAGGAAAAAGGGGGCACGGAAGACGAAGCGACGCGCTCGTCGCAGATCGAGGCGAATCAGTTCGAACCACGTGTCCTGGCAATTAATGGAGGCTACGCAAAGTTTTAAGTATATACTCCATAGCTCATCAGGAGAGACTGACGAGGCTATGGAGTAGGGGGCAGCTGATAAGGGTTATCCTAATGATACAAAGCTGACGAGCCTAGGACTGACGACCCTAAGGCTAACGACCCCGACCCTAGGGCTACTTAAAGCTGACGACCTCAGCTCTTGGGAGATTTGAAGCTGACGACCTCAAACCTAAGGAGACTTGAAGACGGCGACCTCCACCAACAAACCAACCTTAAATGTACAGCCAAGCCGACGGGAACAGGTTGAAGAAGTTAGTCTGGGCTCCGTCCACAATCTTGGCCAACACGCATGCGGAAACGATTCTTGAACGACACGTCTAATTAAGGAGACTCCTATATGGGGAAGGATTCTGGGAGATACGTGAGATCCAAGAATCACTCTCCTAATAGGAAAAGAACTTCTTGACCAAGGCATGAATTTCGACCCGACACTACTATAAATGCCACAAAACCCTCTCAAAACAAGGTACGCATAGTTCACCTCAGCTCTAGCACTTTAGAGTTGCGAATAAAAGATTCCTCTAACTTGACCGTCGGAGGGTGTTTGGCCGGTACCACATCGGTGCCCTTTCCTAGGTCTTCATCCTTTGTGTTGTGCAGGTACGTCGATAGGAGCACGTGCGGACTGTGTAGCTTACTGAAGATTTTAAGCATCATCAAGTAGCATCCGATAGAGATTAAAGATGGAAAGTTTAAGAATCAGAAGTATTGTATCAAGTTCAAGAATCAATATGGTGAAACCAAGAACACATACATAGAACCAATTTTAAAGTGCGTGCAAGAAAAAAGATGACTATTTGATATCCATGTAAAATGCCAAATATAGTACCATAAGTATTCTATTTCATGGCTGTTAACTTAAAACAGAGATATTTGCATGCATCATTAAAAATACTTGTAAGCTAATTAAAACTCCCACTGATACCTGTCTCAATGCCAAGGAATTTGAGAAGCTAACGACTGTACATGCCTTTAAATTCTTCTTGTCCAATGAAACAAAAGTTCAGGAAACACATTTGATATAGCTTAAGACCTAACAGCTAATATGCCTTTAGATTCTTCCTCTTCAACCAAACAAGTTTAGCAAATCCATAGCATGTTTCTTTAGGATAAAAAACACAAAAGTATTAACAATAACACAACATTTAGGCAGCTAAACTAGTTGATCCACATCCAACGAACAAAAAACATGTAATTGAACCCATCTAAGCATGAGATAATAGCATTCCTTATCTAGATAAATCTCTCAGAAGCTAAAGATATGATAATATAGCAGGATCACATATTCTGGGACAGACAGATTTGGTCATATAAATTATCTTCTTAGTGTCAATATTAAGGGTAAATATACAACAGAAACAAAGAAAAGACCATCCCGCTTGAGCAAGGGAAGTAAGAACAAGGCCTTGGATAATATAGCAGGATCACATATCTAGGGACAGACTTTCTTTCGTATAAATTAGCTTATTATTGTCAATATTAAGGTTAAATGTACTACTGAAACAAACAAAAGGCCACGTAGGTTGAGACAGGGAAGTAAGAATAAGACCTTGGAATGGCAACATGCTTACTAAGGACTTCACTTCTAATATGCATGCCACCATCTGCTTAGTAAGACACCATGTTTGCTCCATCAAGTAAAGCAAGGCTCTCCATGAAAGTAGCTACACATGAAAGAATTTGGATATCAGTATCCTTTTCATGTAGAGTTTTTGTGTCAACTAAAACAAGCTTGCCTGCTTGATTGTTGGACTTGGAACAGCAAAGGAAAAGTGAACCATACATGGTGAAGCCAACAAAAACCGCTAGTCTCTCAAATGGTACAACAAAAAGTTGATTCCAAGACTCAAGCACGCCATACTCCCTCATCACCCATATGGAGTAGTGGTAGCCATGTTGGTGACTTGTCCCAAATGTAAGGAAAGCCAGTTTCCCCTTAAGCGATGCAAGACATGGCTGAAATCTCACTATTAACTTAGAACCATCAGGCATTCTTAACATTCTAAATTTCTCACCATTGACATCAAATGACATAATCACTTCACTCTTGTGCTCCTCTTCTCCTTCTACTACACGTGAGATCCAGTGCTAAGCTCCACTAACCAATGGGATTGGCAAAGGAAAATTATCAACACATTCCATAAAACTGACTCTCAATGACATCCCAACCTTTCTCCATGAATCCGAACTTAATGTGTACACCTCAAACTCATCAGGGATATGCCGTTTGCTCCCAAAATAACTCGAAATCTTCAAAACCTTGTAGTCATTGTTCTCCAAATGATATGCAAATCCGAGTGTAGAAGAACCCAAGTATTCATAACCCATCTGTGGTAAGCAAGAATCAGGCAACCTCTTGAATTTTCTAATGCTAGGGTTCCATAAATATATAACATTATCAGTAGTGGTGAGACCCTCGCTATGAGCAAGACACAATAACCCATTGCAGGAACCGACTATTTGGATAGACCTAGAAGGAAAATCAAAGGGAACTTCGATCTCAGAAATCCTATCAAAGGTGCGGTCCAAAGTGACCGTACAGACTGCTCTGTTAGAAGAATTTGTACCCCATGGCATGTGTATGATATAACCATTACCATTATCATTATCATGATCATGAGCAAAGTTATTGAGGAGAGTTGAAATGAAATAGGGGGTGGTGATTGAGGAGTCCCAGGTTTTGCAAACACACTTGCATCTTATGACTGATTTGGTAGGCAGCCTTGTCAGGATGTTGAGCACAATGTCATGTGGGAGATCTTTCTTCCTTCGTCGGAGTATCGGTGCTTCTCTAGTTTGTGACATTTTTCAATGGAAGAGTGGAGAGACTGCAGGGTTGCTGGTGGTTTTTTTTTTTGTTAGCTTTTGTTTCTATTGAATTTGTTATTTTATTTATTTATAGGGCTCGCTGGTTTTTGTGTAAAATATTTTGTGGGCCCATTTTTGTGAATTATGAGCCCACTATCCATAAAATCTGCTCGGCCAAAACTTTTGGTAAAGATGGGTAAAAAATTTCTAATGACATTGTTTAAATATTATGAAAATATGTATGGATAAAATAGTACTATAGAAATACGTATTATGTTATTTAAATAAACAAAATTGTTGTTCAAATAACATTATTAAACAGACTATATATCTTTTTAAATTATTGAATTTTGACACTGATGATGTATCGTTTTATAGTAAATATTCTTTCAGTTTGTTAGCATTAGAGCTTAGCATTAAACAAATTAACTTAGGTTGCGTTTGGAATTGGTTGAAAATGCAATTTTTTTACTATTTAACATATTTTTACTACATTTATGAATCTTATTACACTTTTTGATACTATTCATGAGTCTCATTATATTATTTGAGCTAGCTTTTAGTTTTATTTATAGTATTTTCAGTAAAAAAATTTTAGTTTTAGTTGAATAAGCCATTCCAAAATAGACTCTTAGAATTGGATGCAAAATGTTTAATCGGTTTGCTGTTTAATCATAATGCTACTATCCCCATGGTGGACCCCTTATTATCTTATTGCAGGAACTTTCTCCTCCAAATTTGAGCTCAAATCACTTCAATGTGTGTTTAAATAACCAAACCAAGTTTTGGCAAAATTAGGAGCATCCCAAATTGATAATATTATTTTGTATGATATCCCGATCGAACCATAGAGACATTGACAAAATTGGGAGCATCCCAAGCTGATAAATATTATTTTTTATGATATCACAAAACTTGTGGTGATTACCTTGTTGGCTATTGACAAAGCTAAACTCTTCTGCACTAGAACTATTTGTGTTTAAAAATGTTAATCTTCTCATTACCAAATAATAAAAATTGGGCCAATAAGGACAAGTATAGCAATTGAGTGAAGATTTTGTTTCCAAAAGGCATGCTATTCTAGATTATGTGATTTGAATAAGAATGGCATAGTCGAACAGAGATTACAGAATGTTGAGGCTCATTTTTGGAAAAGCCCACCAACAAGAAGAAGCCCAACAATATAGGTAAGAAGAGAGTTAGCGGATTGATAGGTGTAGAGGACTCTTTTTTCAGCCCACATGGCATTACTTCATCGGTAGCCCATGCCACATTAACATATTATTGATTTTTTGGGGTAAATCTCTTTAAAACCCAACATAAGTTCATATCTCATTCAACTATATGGATTGGGCTCACATGGCCTGCAAAATCCTTACTTCAAGAGGCGGATTCATGGTTCACATTTTCTCTTCATCAATTGGGATCATAACCCCACGACATCATCAACATCAACATATGAATCAGGTTTAAACAATGAATCAAAGCTCACAGCCCATATTACCTCTCTCATATTCATGGCAAGCGGCTTCTTCAACAAGAACCCATATTTACATAAAATGACAACGAAACTTGAGGTACGTCATCTTATCTTCAACTTATGATCCAAGCTCATAAGCCTCTTTGGAAAAACTTTGGGAGTCGTGGTTTAGAGGGCTAAGAGGTATGTTCAGTAAAGCTCCAGCAATTTAAAGTTGATAAAAACGACATGTTGTTTGGCGTGTCTTCTCCAACTCCTTGAACTCTAACGAGTCCGTGTGTAGCGGGTGACATATGTTAAGCATCTCTTATCACATAGCACTTAAAATGATAAAATTCCCCATTACTCTTTTCCTAAAGCTTAATATTCATCATATGACAAATACTCAATATCCCCAGCCATCTAACTACTGGGAAAATAACTTTTCATTCAATCCCTAGTTGTTGCTATACAAATATGGAAACTTCATTATATTATTCTACATAAATCTTATTACTGCTTTCAGATAAAATCCAACTCAAACACATGTCCTAATCTGATTGACTATCTTTAATCTCCAACTATATACAAAATATTCATGATATCTTTGATACCCAAATACCGTCTGCCACAATCAGACCATATATTTCTTTGACAACTGCCAGAACTGAACATTAGATACTCTTCTTGCTCACCAAGATTATGTCACAACACAATGAGACCTCAACTAAATCTCTAAAGCTTCATTAACTTTTAACCATTCTTTCTATTACTTACTAGAAATGTGTTGTAATGAAACCTTGCACCAAAAACACAAACACCCAAAAGGGGAAACATTTCTAGTAGAGCCCTAACAGTGTATTCAACACTTGACACCTAGCTGGAAGTGATATCACCAGCCATTTAATGCTGAAATCCCAGCTGTCGGCTGCTATTCCCAAAATAGCAAGATACCCTTGAAAGAGATCTTACCATTTTCAGCCAAATTCATAAAATAAATGTTGAATGCCCTCTCCAGCAGTCTGAAATCAACTAGCTAACCTGATCTGCTTCTGCCCAAAGCAACAACTGTGACAGCTTTTTCAGAACAGCTGTGACAGCTGACCCAGCAACTTGAGCATTACTGATTTTTCCTCATTTGACTAAAACCAAAACCAAAACCAACTAAAGTACCTATTTTTTTCTTGCCAAAATACCTTCCTTTTCTGCTATCCTTTCTCCAACAGCTCTTACCGAAAACAGAAAGAATATCTTAAAGCTAAACATACCATTTTTGCCCAAATCTTAAGATGGATTTTCTGAAAATTCATTGCTATATGGGACAGATTTTGGTTGAGATTATTTGCTGAATGCCCCCTTAAACTCAGCTAAATAAGACCCCTTCATCAACACCTCAAAGGGGGGACACCAATGGAGAAGGGAAACTCTTTCACAAACCTCTCTATTTTCTCTCCCTAATTATCTTCTCAAGCAATTAATGAAGTTCTAAGATTTTAGTTTCCAAAGAGGAACAAAACTCTTCAGCCCTTAGCTCATAAATGCCTTCATAAGCCCTCATCCATCCTCCCAGCAGAAAAGCCCAGCAGTAAATCCCAGCAACATTGTTAAACACACTACAATACTATTACCCCTCTTATACTCATTCTCTCATTCTCCATATTTAAAAAAGTATACCTATCTTACTACTCCTATCTCCAAATACTTAAATACATCTCCATACTCTTCTCTTACAAAATATTTCCCTTGGAAAGCAATCTCTAGAACTTTTCCCAGTGGTTACAATCTCATATTTTTACTATCTTTAACTACCATATCTCTCATACTTCCATATACCATACATATTAAAAATGCTACATCTCACAAAATACTCATATCTCTAAACATCTCTTTCTCCACTTCTCTTACACAATCTCATACACATTTACTATACCATTGCATATAACACACTACACTCTTTTAAACTCCACTCTCATACTCTCTCAATCTGAAGTTCTACTGTTTTGCTGCTCATAAACACATATCAATACTCTTCTCTATTTCTCTTATAAAAACCCTTTTCATGGAAGGCATAAACTTTTATTACTAAAACTCTTCTCCTAGAAGGCACCAAGTTCTCAGATCAAAGCCTTTCTCATGGAAGGCACAAATCTATCTTACACAAAACCCTTCTCTTAGAAGGCACAAGTACTCCATACAAAAGCCCTTCTCATGGAAGGCAACACTATTCAAAACTTCACAACAACTAAAAGAGTATTATCAAGGGGAAAACTCATTTAAGTGCATGATAAGAGGGGCAAGCTTAACCAACCCCTACACACAGCTGGACATACTCTCTCTCCCTCCAGTTACACCCATTTTTCCCCTTTGATCTTAAAGTTATTATGGCAAACTGCCTTTCTACCGCTTGGGTCACTTTGCTGGGATATCATTAACTCACAGAAGCTGTACAGCTGGGCTACAAACCATACAAAGATAAATGATTTTGCTTCCATATATTTAAATATACATCATTTAGTACATGATTACTTCACATTTAAATACATATTATTTTATTCCAACTACTATTACAACTATTAACCAAGGCTTAAACTCATTTAAATGCATGATAAGAGGAGCAAACTTAACTAGCTTCTACCACTAGCATTCTGCTGGAATCCTATCAGCTCACTAATGTTACACAGTTGAAGCTATAAACCGTACAAAGATAAGTGATTTTGCTTCCATATAAATTTACATCATTGAGTACATAATTACTTTACCCCTAAATAAATACTACTTTATTTTAACTGTTATTACAACTACTAATCAAAGCTATTATATCGAACACATATTACATATTTATTCAACCATTATCATGATTCTTAGACTTTGGCTTTGATGGTTTTGTAGGCTTAAAAGCAATGTTATTAATTCCATTTCGGACCCCGTTTCGGTTTGTCAAGTGGAACGAAATATTTCGGTATCGGCCTATTCCAACATACCGTTTCAAGGTGTTTCGGGTTCTTAAAAAGAATTAAAAATATATATACAGTATGATTTTTTGATACTTATTATTATAATAAATCAATTCCCTCACATTGTGTGATAAAGAAAACTCCATGCCTACACTCTATAGGCAAGTAGATACTAATAAGTAATATAACCCATCAGTCCATCCCACCATTCAAAAATTAAATAAAATAATAATTTTCAAATTCACTAAAAGACAAGTATATCTTGGATGTAGGAGCTATTCAAAACTTTACCAAACCTCATTGTTCAAAAATAAACAAGTCTCAGATTCTTAGCATTCAGCTTAACAAAGAAAAAAGTCTCAAGCTCTTAGCACTCTAAAGGTTTGATGAAATGTGAAGACAAGCAAGTGAAAAAATGTAGTGCAGAAAGAAAATAAAGCCAAAAATGAAAAGGGAACAGAAAAGATAGAGCATGCAGATGAAGGTTGGACACTGCCACTGTTGTTAATTTCCTTCTCTCTTCTTAATTTCTTTTTGGGTTGTGATTATTTTCTTATGAATTTAAAACTTTAGATCTTTAAAAATAGAAGCTTTACATGTGTGAATAGATCTGTGAGCATCTAATTTGAGATGTAAAACAATGTAGTTGTAGGATAGTTTTTTTTTTTTTTTTTCAAGGCAAAACCAGTATCGGCCGAAATTTCCATTCCACCCGAAATTGGTCGGAATTGACTGGAATGGCTGAAACACCCTGAAACAGGCCGGAATTTGATCCGAGGTGGAATGGGTGGTAGTACCATTTTGGATTGCACACCGGCACGAGAAATTTCAGCCATTTCGGCCGGAACGGAATGAAATTGATAACATTGCTTAAAAGTACACTGGTAGCAGTTAGACTATGTGACCCAATGTTGAGTTCCGGGACACAATTCCCCAAACGAACCCGAGCCTAGCAAGGTCACCCTTTCAAAGGATCACACGTGGCCGAGCAACAGAAAAAGCCCCCAAACAATAGGAAGCAACCATTAACGGCAAGAATAATGGATCATAGGCTCATAAAATAAATAAATGGGTATTGAGAAAAGCAAATGGGTTCAAAGGAGCCCAAAAGAGAAAGTAGTAAACTCATGGGTATTATGTAATGAAGAAAATCAAAAATTGGCCACAGCAGGCTCAATGTAATGAAGTAAGAAAGAAAGGGGTTGATGGAAAGCCCATTAGCTCCAAGGATTAAGGATAAAGTAATTGGGCCAAGGAAGTCCAAAAGAGTTAGCAGAGTGCCCATGGAAATGCAAAATTAGGAAATGGGCCAAGAATGTCCAAGGAAAGCAAATGGGCCAAGGATGCCCAAGGAGAAAAAAAAAGGAAAAAAGAGCCCACAAGCAATGTAATGGATTGGGAAAGCCCAAAGTGACATGAATGGCCATATGAAGTCATTGAAGGAAGGCTGGGCAGCAGGCCCAAAGAGGCCCGACAAACACGGGTTCAATAATACTGTGGCAAGAATAGCAAAATGGTGTGGCAAGAATGACAACAAAACTACGAGTGAAGCAAGAAATGGATTGAAAGAAGAAGCCCAAGCAAGGCCTAGCCCTTGGAAAGAAACAGATCAATAAAGAATGAAAGATCAGACGGTTCACGCCATAAGAGGTTAAGGGCGGGTGGTAGAACGCATAAACGAGTTCCAGACCATGGCAAACGCATCAGCAGTAGACAGGTTTGGACATACACAAGAAATGGAGCACGCACAAGACCCAAGCCCTATTAGCTTGTACTCAGCCAATACAGGGGTGGTGGGTCATAAGTCAGAAGTAAGAAATGGTATAGTCTGGCGGTGGGGAGAAGGAGAAGCCTATTCTGGGGTTCCTGCTCAAGCTCTTTTAAGGGAAATTTTCTATTGGGATGACATACCACCCAAAAGAGGAAGGATGAGCTAGAACCACTAGGTGTATGCTATGAGGGATAGGAAGGGAGAACACCCATACCGTGGTAGATGAGAAGACCACATTGAGCAAACAAACAAAATAACTTTCCTTGTCTGGTAATGGGGAGTGCCACATCCAGCATAGGTAAGTGGTGGTAGGCTAGGGCACTGACAGACTGGTGGTAGTTGACAAGGACACTCAGACCAAACAAAGGTTGTTAAGGTGTAAAGTGGTAAAGAAACAATCGTGGTAGACTATATATAAAAAGCCTTTGCTATGCATAGTAAAGGAGGGGAAGAAAAAAGGTAGCAACCACTACAAGAGTAATTACCATCACGCCACACAAGAAAGCACTAAAGAAAAGAGAGAAAACAAAAACGGAGAAGTGAAATAGTAAAAGAGGGGGAAGGAAACAGAGAGTTAAAAGAAAAAAAAGCAAGAAAGATTAGAGTGGCAGGTATGCACCAATTGGTTTTCTCCTCTCCCTCTTAAAGCCTACCCTCTGCTAAGAAATACTTTTGGGCACAAGCCATTCAGGTCCGCTCCCTCAAAGTGTGTAATTTCCGCAGCAGGATGTTTCTGTAAGGTTACCCACATTGAGGAAATGGTTTCCTCCTTGGCCACAGCCTCGTAACTAAACTAAATATGGCAAACTAGTCATATTCTTTTTTGACTTTACTGATTATTCCTATATTTTCTTCTCTAGCCTTTATTATTACTCTTACAACTCGTTCTCTTCTTTTATTTTAAGCAAAAGATTGTTTATTTAGTTTGCCTAATAATAACGTATCTCGCTTATTATTGTTTTGTTGCACCTATTCCGCCACAGCTTTCTTCTGCGGTAGTGTCGCCTGTCGTGGGCTAGTGACCATAGTTTCGGCAAACAGAGGCACAGTTTGTGTGCAAGTTGAACTAAAGTGAGTTGCAGTTAGGCCGATCCCGACTCTCATAACCAAAATACTTAAGCCTAGTACGGCAGGAGGCAACCCAACCCAAAAACACAAAAAGGCCCACCATACAAAAAAACAAGAGACGCTCCTTAGAAACTGCATATTTTCTATTCACATTTACAATAAGGATTCAAGGAAGCGAGTTTATCATTGATGCTGCACAATTTTAAAATTTCTCAACTAGACATAACTCACTAATTTATCAAAAGATTAGATAAAAAAAAAAATTTAAAAAGTTAAACACAAATAAATTTAATTTCTTGTCAATATATTACACACGTATGCGATAGGTCTAGAGCCCAAAACCTTATATTTCATATTACACTCTTTTTTCTTTTTCTTTTTTTAATAATGTCTTTCACATTACACCTACAAACTAAGGAAATAGGTGCCATTTGAATTAGAACTTATTGACACAAATAAATTTTATATTTTATTATCGCACAAAAAGAACTTACCAGAATGACTACATAGGTGCTGGTCATACACTTTAATTTTCACCATCCCTATCACATCTTAGTTGTCAATTTTACACTTCACTCAAACAACCAGTGGGTATTGGGTTAGCGAACTACTTGCAAGATGTTAGTAAAACTAGCATTATTGTATATAAAACTCCAACTATACTTGCTAGCTACTGTGTAGGGGATTACAGAAACATCAAAAGAGAAAGGCACAAGGAAGTTCCAATTTTGCTAGAATAGGAACCAGCTTAACCAAAAATTACTATATTAGAAATGGCACAGAAGTTTTTGCTCAACAAGAGTAACAATTACTCTTTCGTGCTTTGGTTGGCCATGTAGATTGCAAACTTAGTTTTTGGTTGAATGCACATTTGAATGGATCAACATAATAATTAATAGGATTCAGAATTGGAAGACCAAAAAGTATAAAAAATGAACCCAACAATTCCAATTCCCAATTTTTTTCCCCCTCAATAATTAAAAGAGCACAAAAGTACTAATAGAAGCACAAAGCTTACAGTTGAGCATTCTTGTTTTTCCGAATCCGTAGTAATTAGTAGACAAGTGATTGAAAGGTTGATATGTCTTGGAGGGGATAGACCATAGAGCTTTTACTGGGAAAACAAGAAGGTGACCTGAAAATGGTAATATATATACTCACTGAAAAAGGAGTTGGCTGCTCCTTTTTCAACGTCCTCAGATTTAAAGCGTCTTTTATTCATCTTTTCTTGTTTTTTAATTGAAATCAGAGTTTAGAGAGCTATAATCTAAAACACAACAAAGTCACACAAGTAATGGATTATGTTGGTCAGTTTTGGTTGACATTACCAGATCTGGCTACGTACACAACAACTATTCACATACAAATATCAATTACTAATATATTATAGCCACAACCATAAAAGGATAATATAAATCTGGGATAAAAATGCAGTACTATCATACCTATTGCTAAAGGGAAAAGCATTACAAAGGTTTCATTTCATCCCTACCAGTAATTACTTCAATTCTTACACGCACCACCATGTGCTTAGTGAGTAACCACATTTTCTCCATCAAGTGAGACCAAGGTCTCCATGAAAGTAGTTAGAAACGAAACATGTTGGATATCAATGCGCACATGCTTCTCGTATAGAGTTTCAAGGTCAATTAAAATGAACTTTTTTTTCAGCCTCTTTAATTCACCATTTGTTGAGATCCGGTATAATTTTAAAATTAAAATTGAACCATACTTGGTGAAGCCATTGAAAGCACCATGCGTTTCAAATGGTACCCAAAAAAAAAAAAAAGAGGCTTATTCCAGGATTCAAGCACACCATACTCCTTCGTCACCCATATGATGATATGAAGCATACAAAGCCATGTTGGTCAGAATGAAGGAACAATTAGGCAGCGCTAGCTCTCCAAATGTCTTATTATTGACATCAAATGACAAAATCATTTCACTCTCAAGCTTCTGTTCACCTTGTATGATATCTACTATCCAGTGCAAAGCTCCACCAAACAATGGAATTGGCAAGAAAAAATTCAAAGGTTCGAAATTAATATTGGGTCTCAATGAAACCTCAATCCTTCTCCAGGAATCCGAACATAATGTGTACACCTCAACCTCAAACGGAGGTGCGGGTGTCAACAAAGAACGTGTAATCCTCACAACCTTGTAGTCGTTATTCTCAGAATGATATGCAAATCTGAGTGGAACATAGTCTTCTGACTCTTCTCGATCGGCTATCAAACAACCTCTTAAAATTTCTAATGCTGGGGTCCCACAAGTATATAACACTAGTAGGCATGATAGTACTTGAAGAGTTTGATTAAAAGACAGACGCAATAAGCCATTGCATGAACCCACTATGTTGACAGAATGAAAAGGAAGGTTAAAGGGAATTTCAAACTTAGAAATCCTATCAAACCCAACGCCACTACTGACCATACAGAACGGTCTGCTACTAGGACTGGGAGGAGAATCAGAAGAATTAAACCGCTTCATTGACATGAGATAACCACGATCATTATCATTATCATTATCATTATCTTGCGGTAGCCTTGATAAGATGTTCACTACGATGTCGTGGGGGAGATGGTTCTTCCTCTGTCGGATAATCAATGGTTGTGCTCATGTTCTTGGGACTCTCATTTCATTTGAGACATTTTTCAATAAAAGAGAGAGGGGGATAGGGAGCGAAGTGTTAGAGACTTTAAAAACTAAAAACTAAATTCGCCCATACATTCGCAAATATTGATGAAAATATAAAATTCGAAAAGTCTAATACCATATAAATTTTCATAACTTTTTACCTTACCACTATTGTCATGTGGTACAGTGTGATTGACAAAGAAAAAATAGTGGGTCTATGTGTAAATAATGGTTAACTATTCATAGTTTGCCACGTACGTAAGAGTTGAGGCAAAAAAGTTGTGGAATATTTTGTGGAATGTTGTGGAATATTATGTAATATATTATAAGCCCGTTTAAAAAAATTCTATATACTACTTTTGTATTCGTTTGTTCTAATAAGTATTACTTTTTCCTTTAAAAAAAAAAGGACACATTTCTATTTAGATACCGCTTATTGCTCAAAATTGAAAACTGAAAGCACTCTAGCAAAATAATTTTTAAATGTGTGAATAGTGCCGTGGGATCCCGTTTTAAAGTTATTTTTACTGAAAAAAGTACTTGTAGGTTCCATAAACAGTGCACAGGACCCACTAAAAAAGGCAAAGACGCAAATATTATATCCAAACTTACACTAAATTTTACGATCAATTAGTTTTCGATATATTTCTATCCTTCTATAAAAATATATATTTTTTAAATTATGATTAGTTCTATCTATACTGCTAAGTACTAACTTGTCTCTTCGCATGCTTGTTGCGTGCGCTCAAAGTCTTTTTGTTTTTAGAACAAAAACTTTCATCCATTATAATTAGGGATTGATGCATTTTCCAATCACAAAAATTTTTAAGAGTGTGATTATAAGAGAGTAGCTTTTGGTCTTTAGCCAAATCAACATGAGATTAACCCATTGAATAGCATAATGACGTGTTATGAAATGATATAATTCATGTGTTAAGTTCATATTCCTAAGAATTTTACTCTAAGCAAGCAGAGAATTTAATCTTTAAGAAACAAAAATCCCCACTAAAACACCAAATTTAATGGTGAATGCACTCCAATGAAGTTTTGTGGAAACAGTTTCTTGTAATTGACCCATACAAACTTAGCAGTTGCTTATTGACTCATGTTCATCCAATTCTTCATTCTCTTATAACCTACAAAAGAAAAAACAAAATAAAGCATCAAAACTATTGTCCAAAATGTGTGTTTTTTTTTTTCTTTTCTTTTTTTAAATGAAAAAGGGAAATTGGGGGACCTCAAAGTAAGTGGGATGGATAATGAGTGGGAACCGGGTTTGTTTTTGTTTTCTTCTTAAAAATTAAATCCAACAAAAAAGAATAAAAAATCAAAGCTCCAAAGAATCAAGAGAAACTACAAACATGAATGAACAAGGACACGACACACATATATGTCATTTATAATTATCTCTTCTCCTTCATAGTGCTAGGAAGATTGCCGACATGTCCAACTAAAAAAATAATTTAAATAAAAATATATATGTAGATACATATTGAAACTCATAAAATATCCTTAAAAGTTGTACCTGACTTAAAAGAAAATAGGATAAGAACAATACCTTGGACAAATTCTCAATTTGATTTGTTCTAATTCCTATTTATCATTATGAAACTCCCAAATGCATTTCGGAAAATCCTCTTGTGACTGGTGAATTTTTTTTGTTTCTTCTAGAGAAGAATGGATAGCCACAATTGAAAGGGATGGTGAGACGGGGATGTTTTATTTTTCGGATAATATTGAAAGTTTGAAACTGCTAGATTATGGTAAATTGGTAATGGGGAAGTTTATTTTATTTTATTTTTTTAAATTATTTGTAGACATCGTATTTTGTACCTTTATGACTCGGGCCCCTGTTCTCAAATAATGTAAAAATTTTAAAGCCCAAGATTGGTTTAGGGCCTAATCAAATGAAAATTAACTTAAGGAAAGTGTTTATGGAAAATATAACTTATTTTTGGATCAAATAAAATATTTTTGGAAAATAAAGACCACCGAAACCCTAGGGCTCGTGTACGCATACGCATACGCACATATGTGCACGCATGCTCAAACTTTGCATGCACGTGTGTACACATACATGTGCATGTGTGCACATGCTAAGGTTCTAGAAATTATGTAAGACAAGTTTTCTGTATTAAAACTTAATTTGGAATGAATCCCATATCATCTAGGAGTTGCCCCAAACCCCAATTTTTTTACTGTATAAAGCCATATATAGTACATTTTCAAGAAGGACGAATTCTAGTGGTAAAACACATAAGATTCACTAGAAAATAGTGAATCAAGGAATGAGTTTTTCACAAAACATCCTTAAGTCAAAATTTATTTGATTTGGACATTTTTTGTTCTTGATTTTTAAGTTCTAAAGTTTACTAACTTATTTTGAATTGGTTGTGACTAGATTGACTGAGGGGAACAATCAAAATTAAGCTCTAAAGAGTTCTAGAGTTGAGGTAAAGTTTCTAACTTTGGCTCCTCGCTTTCCTATGCTTTTTCTTTTGGTTTTGTGTTTATATATATGTTTAACTTGCTTTAATATGTTTGTTTAGTCTAGGTTTAGCTTCTGTTTGTGTTTTGAGCATTTTAGGTTGTTAGATTTTCTATTTTTGAGTTTGTTCTGAGTTTTTCTTTTGAGGTTTCAGTATGTGTGCGCATGTTTCTTGCACGTGTACGCATACTCGAAGTATGTGCATGCATGCCTAAAAACCCTAATTCACTCCTATTTGCTCTTCCCTTGTCTTATTCACATGTTTTAGTCTCTGTGTAACCTGTTTTGTCTGTCATTGAGTCTCTGTTTCGTTGCTTTGTGTTGTTTTGTTTGTTTTTCCTCTTTTATGTCTATTAGGGTCTTGATTTGCTTGAATACCATATAAAGTATAAACATGTATTAATGCATAGGTGCTATGATGTAATGAGGTAAGTTTGTCTTGTTTACCTCCCTTGCCAATGATATGATGCATTGGTTTGAATATAAGTTTGTCTTATTTAAATTATATGAATATCCTTGGATTGAATACCATGCCTTTGATGTTTAGACATCTTAACATGCTTATTTGATTTTGTTGTGCGAAGTTTCTGCCCTTGGAGATTTGTGTTTGTATGCCTTGATAGATGAATGCTAAGTTCGGGGATAATTATGCCATGTTGTGTGTCTTAGATGCATGTTAGTGTGTGTGTGGGTTAGAATAACATATTAAAATTGCCTTTAATGATATTAATATTTGAAACACAATGAGTGGAAGCCGACTCATGGGTCAAATGGGGTTGAGTGCCTAACATCTTCCCATCTCCATACCTAAACTCAGGACACGTGCTCTTGTAGAAGATCAATCCTTCTACGAAAGGCATTATATTTATGGTTCCTAAACCTAAACTAAGTGGAGACTCCATTTACATCCTCCTCTATAGTCCACCCTAGGCCAAGGTGTACTTCCCAATCGTGAAAATAACACCATGTTGCGGGTGCTTGTGCCCACATTATCGGCTTTTTAAAAAAAAATAGTTATTTGTACGTGAGTTAGTGGTTGTTTGTTGATGTAAATGGAAGAAATTGTTGAAGACTGAAACTCCAAAAAAGAAGAAGAAAGAAAGAAAGAAAGAAAGAAAGATGGGTAACCATGTGTATTAGGAGGTAAGGTGTTTGAATTATTATTATTATTTTTTTTTGGATATGGAAATTCTCATATGAAGATAATTTTAACATAGGGTTCTTTGTGCAATTAAATTAGTACACTTGCATTAGAATGAAAGGAAGAAAAAAAAAATACCAGGTGGTGGCTATTGAACAGTGCGATGGAACCACCAAGGTGCCGTCGGGACAAGGGTGGTGAGATTGTGGGGAGAAGCTCTGTGGTGGCTCTACTTTGGTTCTACGAGCTCTCTCTCTCTCTCTCTCTCTCTCTCCACCGTTCAAACTTGTCTCTCTTCTCTCTCTTCTTTTTGCTGGTTGATTAAGTTTGTTTTTAAAAGTCATGTGAGTCTCATATGCCTATTCTGTTAGTATTTTAACATGAGACTAATTTGAGTATTTATTTGGTAGCTATGAATAGTTTAAGTAGTAAATTGGCCAATATAAAGATTGAGGGGGTCTTTTGGCCACTAGTCCAAAGTTCAAAAGGTGTATGGGCATTCTTCCATAAAAGATTGAAAACGTGGGTGTAAAGTGAGATAGAGATGGTGTTCTAAGTTTTATGACTTCTTTACATGTGAGTTGATAAAAGTTTGATATTTTGAATTTAAAATAAAAAGTGGAGATTCATTAATTTGTGTAATGATATTTTGGTACGCAAAATAATGAAACCCAAATTGGGGAATCCTATTAGTAGTAGTATAGATAACAAGATTTCCTATTTGGATTTCATTATTTTATGTGCCAAAATACCCTCAAATTCATATGTTAAAAAAATTTTAAATAATAAGGTCAAATATGTAAAATTATTAATTTATATCCTCATAAATTTTAGATAATTTTTTTTTAAAAAGAAATTTTTTCACTCTATCTCTCTCACACATAAGTTTTTTTTTTTTTAGCTAACTTATTTTAAATCAATCATAACCCCTTATCCATATCCCTTAAAATTAGGCACTTTCATCTCTCCTTATCCCTTCTGAAAGGCAAGTCAGTTACTAAAATCAAACCTAAGTAAATGTATCTCTTCCCATGTTTAATCTTCAAAAAAAAAAAAAAAAAACCTCTTCTTTTGTCTCTCAAAGGAAGGAGTAGTCATTTACTACAAGGTAATTCTTTTTAGAGCTTTTTTTTTATAATCATTTTATTGCTTATATGATTTTTTTTATAGGAATTGCTCATGTGGTTTTAATTGTTGTATATGATTTTTAGTCTCTTTCTTTCTCTTTGATTTTTCTAAAAATTTTGACACCAAGCCCAAAAAAAAAAACAGCCTCATCACACATGTGAAACGCATGTGGTGAGGCTAATAATAGATATAGTGTTAGTGGACATAGTGGCGTATCCATATGAAATGATGTTGCTCCTATTAGGCTATCACAAATTGAATACTCAACCGGGTATGAAATTAATTATGTCTATAGGATTGTTGAAATTAGTTATTCTACCTCTCGTCATTAGTTTGTTTAGGGTTTTTTTTTTCTTGTTAAAAGTTAAGACATCTATTCCATGATGACTTCTTTTTTACATCATGTTAATATCAAAGTTATTTGATTGTGTTTTGATGACTATTTGATATTTCTATCAAAACGAAATATTTCAAAGTATCAATTTGAATTTAAGGCTATTTATATAAAATTATTAAGCAAGTTTTTCATAAAAGAGTGCACTAACCAATAGAGAGAAAAATAGTAATGAGAGATTGACTGATGTGATGAAGAAAAAATAGGGAGACAAAATCATTGAGAGGATTAGATAGACCAATTTTATAAATGTTATAAAAACTTTCTGGAAGCTAGTGCTGATGGTGTACCAAATAGGCCATTATAGACAAGGCCTTATAGTTCAACCCATACTTCTGATTATTTTTAATGAAAATGTCTAGGATTCAAATTTTCTCTCTGAACTATCTAATTATCAATAAAAGAAAAAAACAAAATCCTTTTGCTAGTGTTCCATTTACACAATAGTATACCCAATCTCCCACTATCATAGCTAGAAATCCCCCATCCAAGCTACTGTTAAATCCATTTCTAAATCACAAAAATCCATTCAAATGAACCCGTAACCCACAAAACAGCGACACTAAGAAATCCAAATTACCACACCATCTAAAGATGGTTTGGCTATTTGAAGATTCAAATAGAAAGGAAGAGGTTAAAGGTGGGATAGACTGGAAAAAAAGTGTTTGACTATTTTTTTGGGGGGGGGGGGGGGGTGGTGGGAATTGGTGATTTTGGTAATATTCTTGTGAAATAAGCAAGTGTTATCCCTCTTTCTCAATAATTAAAGATGGAAATGTTCAAGCCTATATTAAAACACAATAGGTACCTCATTTAGCCAAATTAGTAGTGGTATCGGCATAATAAATCTCTAGGTGTAGAGAATAGGAATCAGTAAAGTGTCATAGGATAACCAATTGTGCAAGACTTTTGTTATTGCTAAAGGCAAAACATAGCAGAGGGTGGGTTTAGGCTTTTCACTTGTCACATAGAGAAGAAAAAAAATTGTTAAAGAGATCCTGGAGCTTTAAAAGCCCAGAGGACTCTTTTATTGCTACCAAATAACCAGCAGACTTTGGATTTGGATCAATTATCCCCCTTTTCTCTCACAAAATTTTTACCATACCCACTTTTTAACTTTAAATTTTTAGCTATTTTTAACTTTTTTTTTTCATTCAGTGATTGAGATTAAGTATACTTTTGGATAGGAATTATTTTCTTGCGTATGGCGTTTTGCGTTTTCCTCTTTTTTTATTTGTTTATTTTTATTTTTATGCACACATTTCAGCTTTTAAAGAGACAAAATGCACTGTTCACACACTGTTCACAAAATCCACAGCCACTTTATTCAGAAAAAAATATTAAAAATAGATCGCATGACACTATTCACACATTTAAAAACTATTTTGCTACAATGATTTCAGTTTTTAGCAAAATAAGCTGTATTCAAACGGACCCTAAAAATTACATTTTTCAACTCTAAATCTCATCCATATAAAGCTATTGCATTAAGTAAAATAACTTAGGTATTGCATATGATCTCGATTTGTAGAATTTAAGCCTAGGCCTAGTAAAATAGAGCTTGGTTTTTTCTGCCTTAACAACTCTATTATTAACTTACATTGCCTTATCACCAAGTCATGTTATTGGGTTTAGAAGTTAGAGGGACAATAACCATATTTTATGGGGAGAACGCTCTTTCCATATTCATATAGGGGAGTCTTTGCAACTATCATATCAATATAGGGGCCCTTGCAACTACTGATGAAGTAAAAGACTCATGATTGAATTTGTTAAATGATTTGTTGTATTATATATTTGTAGGAGAAGATTGGGAAAAAAAAACGGTAGAAAATTGGAAACCTACCCCTGTAAGCCAATAACACTTTGTTTGAAGTAATATGCTTAATGATGCCTAGCTCATAACCATTTGTATTAGTTCACTTAAGTACATAAAAGCTGGATATGTAATTATTGAGTCTAATTCAAAAAAACGTGCTTACGTTGACCATAAACTGCTCTGTTTGAGCCAAGCATTTACATGACCTTGGAATGGTAACACACTCAATAAACAAGAACTTGGCTAATCCTTTTCAACATTCTCAGTTTTAGAGCTTCTTAATTTTATGTTCTCTTCTTTTAAAATGCAGTTAAGGATTATGTTGGCCAAGTATTGTGTTTTGTTCACATTGCCAAATCTGGGTTTGTACACCAATCCACATAAAAATATAAAAAACTAATATAAAATAACCTCAAAAGGATAATGTAAACCTAGGGCACAAACCAAGCTTTAAGCAGAAAATTGGTTCTCAAAATTTTTCCAAATTTTCTTTTTTAAGTAATAACATAACAATGGTCAGGCGGGTTCCATTTCACTTAACTAGAATAGGTTTAAATCCTATCATATTTGAAAAAATAAAACAAAAAACCACAACTACAAGCTTAAAAAAATGATATAAGTCATGGATAATTTTACCCTTACACATCAGACCACTACTTTTAGAACTTTTGGAAAAGATAAGAAGCATTCAGCATTCCTCAATCACAGCTTGAGTTGCAAATAATGACACTTCTTATCCAAATAGCATATTTTTTAGATCCAGTAATGCAATCCTCTTCACAAAAGTAGCAGGCATAGTTGGAAAAGCTACAATACCAAGATCATTTTCATGTAGAGTTCAGGATCCAACAAGTCTATACACAGAATAATTATCTAATTTTTCACAACTTCTCCTTTTCATTTGTGTTATGATGGCCCAAGTCAGGCAAATACACGAGAGTGATAAATTTGAATTTTTCTGGGCAGCCTAACCAGGGACTTTTTTGAACCAAAAGTACACCATGCCTGGTGCAACCGAAAAAGAGGCTAAAACATTTTCCAATTGCACAAAAAAAGAAGTTTACTCTATGATTATGATTCATGCAAACCATACTATCTCATTAGCTAGACAATGCATATCTCACCAAAACAATTCCCAGTGGCCGAAGTGAACATATGTAATCAAAGCCAAATTTTCCTTGTACAATTCAAGATATTCTACTTGCAAGACATCTCCAACAGCAAGTGGTAGTGTGATCCAATGGGGTGACTAAATAAATTCCTACGAGGAGTGCTATCTCTCTGATTTTTTCTCCACTGGCATCAAATGACGTCATTCTAGGCAAGCAAGTTGATTTTGTTGCTCTGAACTTAAAAACCATCAACTAGACTAACTAGACTTAACGCACTGCTCTATCAAGGGGATTACAGAACGATATGAGGTCAAACACAAATATTTTGAGTTTCTTACCATATCAAAGTACTTACTCAAAAATGCCTACATAGAAGCTAGTTACCACTTACCGGGCACTATTTCGTGCTTTGGCTGTCCATAAACAATTCAAAACAACCCACCTCTATTGCTCTTGACATCATAGTTTGTTTTTTTTGAAAAGTAACAAAGATTTATTGATATAAAAAAAGAGACACCCAAGTACCCAGGAACTATACAGGGCTGTACAAATCAAATACAAGGGCTGGTGTTCTTAACATAATAGTTGTCCAATTGATACTTGAAAATCAAAATAAACGGTGAGGATAAGATTGGTCAATTTTTTGAGAGAACAAGTTCATAAAACTAGAATCCCGTGTTAAAGAACTACACCAACTAGCATAATCTGCCACATTGTTATGGGGATTACAGAAAGGTTAAAGGAGCAAAGCATAAGGAAAGTCAGATTTTACTCTTGTAGGAAATAACATAACATAACAAATAACATAAATAGGAGCCAACATAGATTTTTCGCCCAAAAGTACAATTTTCTGCTTTAGTTGGCCACAAAGGAGACAATGAAACCATGGTTTTCGGTGCAATGCACATTTGAATAGATCCAGATGTATATTCTATCGAAAACAATTGGAAAAGGTGCAACTGTTAATAGTAGCATCTGATAGAGATTAGAGATGGAGAGTTTAAGAATGGGAAGTACTGTATCAAGTTCAAGAATCAAGATGGTGAAACCAAGAGCACATACATAGAACCAATTTTAAAGTGCGTGCAAAAAAAAAGATGACTATTTGATATCCATGTAAAAGGCCAAATATAGTACCATAAGTATTCTACTTCATGGCTGTTAACTTAAAACAGAGATATTTGCATGCATCATTAAAAATACTTGTAAGTTAATTTAAACTCCCACTGATACCTGTCTCAATGCCAAGGAATTTGAGAAGCTAACAACTGTAAATGCCTTTAAATTCTTCTTGTCCAATGAAACGAAAGTTCAGGAAACACATTTGTTGTAGCTCAAAACTTAAAAGCTAATATGCCTTTAGATACTTCCTCTTCAACCAAACAAGTTTAGTGAAACCATAGCATGTTTCTTTAGGATAAAAAACACAAAAGTATTAACAGAAACACAACATTTAGGCAGCTAAACTAGTTGATCCACATCCAATGAACAAAAAACATGTGATTGAACCCATCTAAGCATGAGATAATAGCATTCCTTATCTAGATAAATCCCTCAGAAGCTAAAGATATGATAATATAGCAGGATCACATATCCTGGGACAGACAGACTTGGTCATATAAATTATCTTCTTAGTGTCAATATTAAGGGTAAATATACAACAGAAACAAAGAAAGGACCATCCCGCTTGAGCAAGGGAATTAAGAACAAGGCCTTGGATAATATAGCGGGATCACATAAATTAGCTTATTATTGTCAATATTAAGGTTAAATGTACTACTGAAACAAACAAAAGGCCATGGAGGTTGAGACAGGGAAGTAAGAACAAGACCATGGAATGGCAACATGCTTACTAAGGACTTCACTTCTAATATGCATGCCACCATCTGCTTAGTAAGACACCATGTTTGCTCCATCAAGTAAAGCAAGGCTCTCCATGAAAGTAGCTACACATGAAAGACTTTGGATATCAGTATCCTTTTCATGTAGAGTTTTTGTGTCAACTAAAACAAGCTTGCCTGCTTGATTGTTGGACTTGGAACAGCAAAGCAAAAGTGAACCATACATGGTGAAGCCAATGCATAAAGCTACTCTCTCAATTGGTACAACAAAAAGTTTACTCCAAGACTCAAGCACGCCATACTCTCTCATCACCCAGATGGAGAATTGGTAGCCACCACGTTGTTCACTTTGTCCAAAAGTAAGGAAAGCCAGTTTCCTCTTGAATAATGCAACAGATGTCTGAAATCTATTTATTGACAAATAACCATCAGGCACTCCTAACATTCTAAATTCCTCACTATTGACATCAAATGACATAATCACTTCACTTTTGGGCCCTTCTTCTTCTATAACAATTGAGATCCAGTGCAAAGCTCCACTAACCAATGGGAGTGGCAACAGAGAACAATTATCAACTATCATAACATTGGCTCTCAATGACATCCCAACCCTTCTCCATGCATCCGAACTTAATGTGTACACCTCAATCTCATCGGGGATAGGCGGTCTCATCCCAAGAGAACCTGAAATCCTCACAACCTTGTAGTCATTGTTCTCCGAATGATATGCAAATCCGTAGTTAACAAAACCCCACCGTCCTAAGCAAGAATCGGGCAACCTCTTGAATTTTCTAATGCTGGGGTTCCACAAATATATAACATCATCAGTAGTGGTGAGACCCCCGTTATGAGCAAGACACAATAACCCATTGCAGGAACCGACTATTTGGATAGACCCAGAAGGCAAATCAAAGGGAACTTCGATCTCAGAAATCCTATCAAAGGTGCGGTCCAAAGCGACAGTACAGACTGCTCTGTTAGAAGAGTTTGTATCCCATGGCATGTGTATGATATAACCATCACCATTATCGTTATCATGATCATGAGCAAAGTTATTGAGGTGAGTTGAGATGAAATAGGGGGTGGTGATTGAAGAGTCCCAGGTTTTGCAAACGCACCTGAATCTTATGACTGATTTGGGAGGCAGCCTTGTCAGGATGTTGAGCACAATGTCGTGTGGGAGATCTTTCTTCCTTCGTCGGAGTGTCGGTGCTTCTCTAGTTTGTGACATTTTTTAATGGAAGAGTGGAGAGACTGCAGGGTTGCTGGTGGGTTTTTTTTTTTTTTGGTTAGCTTTTGTTTCTATTGAATTTGTTATTTTATTTATTTATAGGGTTGGCTGGTTTTTGTGTAAAATATTTTGTGGGCCCATTTTTGTGAATTATGGGTCCACTATTCATAAAATCTGCTCCGCCAAAACTTTACCTTCTTAAATTATTTAATTTTGTTACGGCTTATAATGTATTATTTTATAGTAAATATTTTTTCAATTTGTTAGCGTTAGAGCTCAGCGTTAAACAAATTAACTTAGGTTGCATTTGGCAGTGGCTGATATATGCAGTTTTTTTTTTACTATTTAGTCTGTTTTTACTAATATTCGGTTTAAGTTTACTATTATTTATGAGTCTCATTACACTTTTGAATATTAATCATAGGTTTCACTATACTATTTGAGCCAACTTTTAGTTTTATCCATAGTACTTTTAGTCAAAAAATTTCATTTTCAGCTAAATAAATTGTTCCCAAACAGTCTCTTAGATTTTTTTTTTTTTTTTTGAGAAACAAACAGACTCTTAGAATTGGATGCAAAATGTTTAATCGATTTGCTGTATAATCATAATGCTACTATCCCCATGATGGACCCCTTATTATCTTATTGTAGGAACTTTCTCCTACAAATTTGAGCTCAAATCACTTCGATTGTGTTTAAATAATCAAACCAAGTTTTGGCAAAATTAGGAGCGTCCCAAATTGATAATATTATTTTGTATGATATGCCGATCGAATCATTGATACATTGGCAAAATTGGGAGCATCCCAAACTGATAAATATTATTTTGCATGATATCACGACACCTGTTGTGATTAAGGGGATGTTTGGGAGAGAAAATGGGCTTTTGCCATTTTCAAAAAAACAATCCAGCATTTTGCCCCATTTTTCAAATTAATTAGGGAAATGTCTTTATTTTGAAACTCGATTTTCTCAAAATCGAGTTAAGCCCTATAATGACGCTTTTAAGGAGACTATAGTGACGTTTTAAGAACCTATAGTGGCGTTTTTAAACTCGATCTTCATAAAATCGAGTTATAGGTAAAAAAAAAAAAAAAAAATTGCATGTAACTCGATTTCATGAAAATCAAGCTAAAAAACACCACTATAGGTCCTTAAAAAGCCACATAGGTTCCTTAAAACCTATAAGCTCTTTAAAATGCCACTATATAGGGCTCCAGAATTTTTTTTTTTTTTTAACTCGATTTTGAGAAAATCGAGTTTCAAAAGAAAAGCATTTCCCTAATTAGTTTGGGAAAATAGACAAAATGCTGGATTGTTTTTTTAAAAATGACAAAAACCAATTTTGTTCGATGTTTGGAAGAATAGTTTAAGTTATGTTATTTGAGTGTTTTTGATATACATGTGGGTGAAAAAGTGTGTAGAAATGTGTGTAATGTTATTTAAAATGTGTAGAAATGTTTTAAAACTATTGTGCCAAACACCCTAATTTGTTGGCTATTGACAAAGCTATACTCTTTTGCATTAGAACTATCTATGTTTAATAATGTTAATCTTCTTCTTACCAAATAATAATAACTGGGCCAATAAGGACAAGTACAGCAGTTGAGTGAAGATTTAAATAAGAAAGGCATAGTCCAACAGAGATTACAAAGAAACAAAAAAATATATAAAATAAAATAAAACTCCTTGGAAACTCTATATTTTCAATTCACATTTACAATTAGGATTCAAGGAAGCGAGTTTATCATTGATGCTGCGAAAATTTAAAAATTCTCAACTAGACATTACTCACTAATTTATCAAAAGTTCAGAGAAATAAAATTAAAAAGTTAAAGTTAAACACAAATAAATTTAATTTCTTGTCAATGGATTACACACGTATGCGATAGGTCTAGAGCCCAAAACCGCATCTTTCACATTACACCTTTTTTTTTTTTTTTAAATAATGTCTTTCACATTACACTTACAAAGGAAATAGGTGCCATTTGAATTAGAAGTTATTGACACAAATAAATTTTGTATTTTATTATCGCACAAAAAGAACTTCCCAGAATGATTACATAGGTGCTGGTTTAGCTTTTCCCTACACTCTTTTATGCTTTGGCTGAACATGAAGCACTCAAAAAATCTTATTTAGGGGTGTGCAGAAAACCCACCAACCCATCAAACCCGACTCAATCCGCTGGGTTGGGTTGGTTTCTAGGGCTTGGTGGGTTGGGTTGGGTTGGGTTATTAAAAAAATTTTTGTAGCGGGTCGGGTTGGGTTTGGATCATAAAATTACAAACCCGCCAAACCCGACCCGACCTGACCCACCCATATTTTAATATATATTTAAAATATATTATATTTTTTAAAAAATTAAAACCTAGTAATATATAATATAAAATATATTATATAATATAAAATAAAATCCTACAAACATATATAATATAACTTAAACTATTCTTCCAAATATAGTTTAAATATATTATATAATTAATAAAAAAATATAGGTTCAATTTAATAATTAAAAAAAAATCTAATCCATGGGTTCAACCCGACCCAACCCGACCCATGTGGGTTAGGTTGGGTTGAATATATGTGATGGGTCGGGTTAGGTCAATTTTTTTTAACCCACCATGGTGGGTTGGGTCAAAAAATTTCCTCAACCCGACCCAACCCAACCCATGCACACCCCTAATATTATTTTCACCATCCCTATCACATTTAGTTGGGTTAGTGAACCATTTGCAAGAAGTTAGTAAAACTAGCATTACTGAATATAAAACTCCGACCATACTCAGCTAGTCACTGTTTGATTCCTTTGAAGGATTACAGAAACACCAAAAGAAATAAGCACAAGGAATTTCCAATTTTACTAGTATAGGAACCAGCATGACTATATAAGAAATGGCACAGAAGTTTTTGCTCAATAAGAGTAACAAATACTCTTTCGTGCTTTGGTTGGCCAAGAAGGAGATTGCAAACTCAGTTTTAGGTTGAATGCATATTTGAATAGATCAACACAATAATCAATAGGATTCAGAATTGGAAGACCAAAAAGTATAAAAAATGAATCCAACATTTCCAATTCCCAAAAAAATTTTCCCCTCAATAATTAAAAGACTAGAAAAGTACTAATAGAAGCACAACTTCCAATACATATTTAGAAGTGATGGAAGTAGTACAATAAGACAATCAGTGTCTAAGTGTGAAGATTAGCAACAATGCCTTTTGATCCATGAATTTCTTGTGATCCAGGAATCTCTTCCACCCAACTACCAATAAGGTGAGTCTACAAATAATAAGCATAAAAGAAAATGAGTAAGGTGCTTAAAAATTTTGAATGCAACTTATAAATGTACTTGCGTTTATTCGTGTCTTCTCTCATCTTCTTGGGTTTGTGAATCTCACGTCAAATTGCAAATTGTAGATTTAATACCCGTTTGGATTGAGCTTATTCTCCCGTTTCGTTTCCTCAGGTGCATTTTCTCTTTTTTTTTTTTTTTTCAACGTGCATGAACAGTAACCGGTACTATTTATGCACGTTTTTTCACTGTAGCAACACTGTGCAAGAGACAAAAATTACTGTTCACGCACTGTTCAAGCACTGTTCATGTACTTTTTTAGCAATTTTTTATAAAAAATCGGTCCCGCAGTACTATTCACACATTAAAAAATTATTTTGCTACAGTGTTTTTAGTTTCAATTTTCAATTCAGCAAAAATAAGCTCTATCCAAACGGACCCTTAGTTTTGATTTGGAACCGGGTTAGGATTAGGATTTGAATTTGGAACGGGATTTCTTTGTTTCTTATGTGAAAATTTAATTTTGTAATTTTTTAATAAAAAAAAAAGACACATCATTAAAATATGTCAAGTCAGTATTCCGATAGTCACGTAAGCAACATTACTAACGAAAGTTAATAAAAAAAACTTATATCGCTTATTTTGAAAACTTGAGGGAACAATTGCACTTACTTAAGGGACCAATTGCGCTCGCAGGGTAAATTTGAAGACCTACATCGACTAACATGTATCTTAGCCCAACATACTATAAACATTTGAATTATAAAACTTGGTTAGAAAACTACCCAATGATGGAGGCAGCTGTTGCCAATGATGTAAATACATTTTTCTAGTGCTTAATAAAATTTCAAGCTTCACATGAAATAATATATACTAGTATTATGCTCGTGCGATGCATGGTTTAATCAAAATTCATATGTAAATAATTTTTTTATTAATTTACTTAAAAATAAATGAATATTTTACTGTTAAGTTATATAATAAATGTATATTATGTGAGATTTAAGGTATCATAATATATATATATATATATATATATATATATATATAATTGATTGAAAGATGGTAGAAATACCTAAAAAAATATAAAATGATTTTAAATAATACATTGAACTTTAAGGCTCAATTAATCACATATATTTAAATGGATAAACCTTGAATTTAATAATTAAAAACTATCAAAAGCAACAATTGAAATCATATTTAAATGGAAACCACAATTCAATATATATATATATTCAGGATTAGATGAAGAATTTGAGAAGGATTATATTACACTATATAGTTGCATTTTTTTTTTATAATACATGTTGCTACCTATTTTTTATATATATATATATATATATATATATATATATAAATGTTTTCTCTTACGTATAATATAGTAATTAAATAGGGATTAGATAAATCAAATGAAGAATTTGAATTGTAATTAAATTAGGATATTTATCTACTTGGAAATTATAGGAGAAAAAAAATTATATATTTTTTAAAAAATTATAAAATGTTTTCTTTTACGTGTAGTATCTATGCTATTATTTAAGAGGCTTCTCCTATTTGGACAGATTTTTTTTGTTTGTTTCAAAATACCCTTACACCCCTAAATTTAATAAGAGACAAAACTAAAGGATGGTCTGGTAAAAATACATGTCTAACTTGCACTAAAATATTGCCTATAAAATAGAAACACTCTTCCACTAACCCACTTCTTCAAAGTAACTATACATTTATTTTTTTTAAAATAGAAAAATTAGTTAAACAACCCGGTTGTTGCTGTTTTTTACCTTAAAAAAACACCCATGTTTATTCAAAAACAAAACTAAATATTAAAAAAAAAAAATGATATGTCCACAACATTTTTACAATATTTTTACAACAAATCCTAAATGGCAAGTTGTTACTGGTTGTTATTGTTGGAACAAAAATGTAATCTTAGTATTAGGTTCAAATTTGAACCAATAACAACCACCCACCTATGATTTGTTGTAAAAATGTTATAGACGTAACACTTCTCTAAAAAAATTAGTTATCAAAAAAAAAAAAAAAACTAAACTAAATAGATGCATACACTTTTTTTTTTTTTATAAATAGATACATTTTTAACTCCTACTAAAATGTTACCTACAAAACATGACCACTCTCCTTATGGTTTTCAAATTGTTGTTGTTGTTTTTTTTTTTTTTTTTTTTGTAAAGGTTTATGATTTGTTTTCATTATAATTTGCATCATACCTCTAAATTTTTCTTTTATTGAAAAATGTAATAATTTCAGATTATAATATATTTAAATTATTAACTTTTACAAAAAAAAAAAAAAAATAGGAGAGCGTCACCACATGTGGTCAGAGGCTAGTGTTACGTTAATTACTTAAAAAAGTTTATATTTTCCTATGCAAAATCTGCTGGGTATCTAAACTTTCCCCGTAATTAAAAATGTCACGGCGGTTCTTTCTTGGTTTTGTCTTGATGATGGCCAGTGATCTAGTCAACTAAAGAATAGTGAGATATACTAGATATTTCAACAGTAGTAGATTTTTTTTTTTTTTTTTTTTTTTTATGAGAACAGCAGTAGAATCTTGAATCCCCATCTTGAAGAATAGGAGAGAGGCCCTCGCTTCGGTGCTTCCCATATTTTAATTACTTTTACCCCGCGTACGTGGCCTTGTAATTCAAAGGGTGATCGACACCTGTCTTCCACATGTCCCTTTACTGTAAGTTTGTAACCCTCACACAGTTTTACAAAACATTAAAAATTATAACCATAATCTCCTTCACTTGTAGTTTTCAAATCTTGTTTTCAGAGGTAAAAAGCCAGAGAGAACATAGAGGAAATTAAGTAGAAGGATAATCGTAGGGAATCAAAAAAAAACATGGCTCCAAAGCGTTCGCCTAAGGTGGTAAGCACTGCGGTGAAGGCCACCAGAAAAGTTATGGAAAAAGAAATTGTGCAAGTCGAAGTGGTTCAAATTCAAAGCGTCCAAAGGCCAACTCGAGGAGCCAAAGGTAAGAAAAAAGAAGGGGTTACACTTTCAGCCCAGGAGACTCCAAGAACAGTTGCTGTTGAAGACAAATCAGAACAAGAAAACCAATCAGTGAAAGAGAAAGAGAAAGCGAAACCCACCAAGGAGAAGAAGATAAGGAAGAAGAAGAGAAGTGGAGAAGGGTATAAGAGGTACGTGTTTATGGTATTGAAGCAGGTTCATTCAGGAATGGGAATATCGTCTAAGGCAATGACTATTTTCGATAATCTGATGAACGACATGTTCGAGAGGCTTGCAAGCGAGGCAGCGAAGCTGTCTAAGTACACGGGGTGAATGACATTGTCGTCGAGAGAGATTCAAGGGGCAGTAAGATTGGTATTTCCTGGTGAGCTTGGGAAACATGCCAATTCTGAGGGGACCAAGGCTTTGACTACCTATATCTCCAACAACAATAATACAAAGTCTTAGCCTGTTGGTGTCTGATTAATTAGTTCTTGTCTTGTCTCTAGGTTTGTTTTTTGTTGCGTCTGTTCCTTTTTGTGAAAAGGAAAAAAAGGGTACCTGGAGAGATTATATATATATATATATATATATGTATGTATGTATGTTTCTGAAGAAACTTTTGTTGTGGTAGATCATGGATGGACTATTTGGAGTTGGTTTTATGAAGTTCGTGTCTTTTTTGTTTAAATTATGGTTAGGTTGTGGGGATTTTGGTGCCATTCTCTGTTTCTATTTTGTAGTACTTGAAGGTGGTTTAAGAGGGACCCTGGCCTTGAATCCTTGATAGATTGTATAGTTGGATATATTTGCATCTTTTATGCTATGCTGGATTTTATTATGAAGATTTTCACTGTCAGTGGGAACTTTCCCTTACTTCATTTTCAGTTTGTCACTGTCATCGATGTTACTATTTAAGGAAATTCTTCGGTTTAAATTCCTCAATTTTTATGCTTAAAATACCTTTAAATTCATCTATTTGTATAGCTTAAATAAGACATGTAAAATTAATAATTTAAAAACTCCTAATTTTTAGTTAAATTTAAAAAATAAAACAGTTTTTTCTCCCACCTTCCCATGTACTCTCACATTAGTTGTCAAGTACTAATACAACTTCTTCTTTTTGAAAAAAAAAAATACAAAATAAAACTTTTTTTTTTTCTTAACAACAAACGGACTTTTTTTGCCAAAATGAAATGACCGCAAGTTTTTATTACTAAACTGTTTTTTTCTCACCTTCACATTTCTCTCCACATTTCTCTCTCACGTTTGTAGTCAAGTACTAATATAACTTCCTCTTTAAATATATATATCTATATATATATATATAATTGTTTTTTTCCCATAAACATACATTTTTTTTTCCTAATTGCCAAAATGAAATTGTCTACAACTTTTTATCACTAAACAGTTTAACAAATTTTAAAAGTTTGACATCTTTTTTTCTTAAAAATTCGCATACATTATCTCTATTTTGATATATTCCACACACTTTTTACATATCCTATACATATCCTGAATTAAATAACTAAATTAAAAAAAAAAAAAAAATCCCACGTTCACCCATCTTCCTAAAATTTAGCATACCTCTTCAAATCCCAAAATCCCAAGAACATGTTCTCCTATTTGAATTCGGAAAAAAATAAATAAAATAAAATCTTGATTTCAATTGAAGCTTTACTCTTAACTTCTAATCATTATCTTTTTTTTTTTATTAAAAAAAATTTAATTGTTCAAAACTCTTTCTTATTCCTTAACTAACCACTGATATTGCCAACAAAAATAAAAATAAAAAAGTTAACAATTGGATAAGATATACTGCGATGAACTATTGCTTTAAAAAAAATCAGCCTACAAATTCTCATAAACACAACTTCAAACTTTCACCCATTATCATTAAGTAGTCATAATGTTCTCCCTCCATCCCTATCCTCCATAGCAACAACTAATTTTGTATGTAGCCTCTATAATGAACGTTGTTTTATATTTTTAGGATAAAAGTTTGCAATCAATGGGTAGGGGACGTGAAGTCCGTGCTACAAATGATATGCCACCATTTTGAAGTCCCTTCATGTTGACAATCCGGTTGCTAAAGTTCTTTGTGGAGTCTAAATTCCTAACAGAGCAACATCATCTCTAGAGGTAATTATTTCATGTTGTCTGGATATAAATATATGTTAGAATGTGTTCTGAGAATTGGATTTGGGAAGTGGCTTCCTAAGTTTAGCAAGCCCAAAGTCACATGCTTAATTTTTTAGTGTATTCTGAGTAAGAAATCAAAAAGTTTATTAAAATTTACCCAAAAGATAGAAGAGCCTCTGAGCATGAGCATGAGCGCATGCTCAGAGGCTACTAGTAATTAAATAAGGATTAGATGGATCAAATGAAGAATTTGAATTGTAATTAAATTAAGATATTTAACAACTTAGAAATTATATGAGGAGAAAAATTATATATTGTTTTTTATAACACACATTGCTGTTTTTTTTTTTTTTTTTTAATAATACACATTGCTACCGTTTTTATATATATAAATGTTTTCTTTTACATCTGGTATGGTAATTAAATAAGGATTAGATGGATCAGATAAAGAATTTGAATTATAATTAAATTAAGGTATTTATCAACTTAGAAATTATAGGAAAGGAAAATTATATATTTTTTAAAAATCTAAAAATCTAAAAAAAAAAATCTGTAATATGGTGCATCTACTTGGTGCAACCACAGCTTCAACGGCTTAATCAAGAATCATGTATAAACTAAATAAAATAGGAAAAAAATTTCAAATTTAAGTAAAATTAAATAATAAAATAGATAGAAAAAATTATCATCAAATTTATCAATAATTGATTCTTAAACCATAACCATATGAATTAGATAAAACTTAATAAAATTAGGTTAAACAAAAAATACACAAATCTATTCAATTTGATGAAAAAAATTAGAGTAAACAATTATATAAAAAATTAGTGTAAATAAATACATTCCTGTAAGGTTGTAGGTAGAAGAAGAGAAGAAGAAAAATCATATAGTCAGTATTTATTATGAATTATTTGATATATATACTCCATATTGAAGAAGTTGATATTAACAAAAAGTCTAATGCTAGTCTAATTTGTGGAAGTATGAATTATAGAAAAAGAAGATAAGAACAAATATTATATTTTTTTTTTTTTTTTTTGAAAATCTAAAAAATATGAACTAATAATGCTAAAATTTTAAGTTGATTTTAACGTATATATACAATATAGTTTATGTTTTTTTTAGATCACGATATAATTTATGTTTTTTTTATAAAAAAAAAATCTAAAAAACAGTAATAACGTTGCTGTGTTTTGGACGTATAGTAATATAATTTATGTAAAAAAAAAAAAAAAAAAAGATTAGATGAAGAATTTGGATTGTAATCAAATTAAATTTTTTATCAACTTGGAAATTATAGGAGAAGAAAATAAGATCAAAAAATTATATCTATTTTTTTAAAAAATATCTAAAAAAATATCTGCAATTTGATGAAGCCACTTGATGCAACCACAACTTCTAAGCTCAACTTTTATTATATAGTATATGATATATATAGCTATTATAATCATATTTATATATTGAATGATAACATTTTTATGTACTTTATTAATAACTAATATGTACTTTGAGAGAATCAATTCATTTAAAAAAAAAAAAAAAGCAGAATCATTTATAATGAAGAGATAAACTAATAGAACTTTAATGAGATTAATTTATGATAAATTAATAACAAAAATAATTTATGAACTCTGATGGTGTAGCAAATAGGTCTCCGGCCTAGGCCTTGTAGTTCCAACCTATATTTCTATAGGGAAAATTACAACTTACATATATGTGATTTGACTGAAATTTAAGTTGTCTATCTGTGACTTGAAATTTGATAGTTTAACCACCTGAAGTTTGATCGAAATTTAAATTGCTTACCTGTGGCTTTAAATCCCACGATGCTAGTGTTTCGCTGGATTTTTTTTTTTTTTTTATCTTATTTGATCTTGTTTATTTATGTTTTTTGTATTTTTGGAAGAGAGAGTCATAAAAGTGGAGTAAAATTACATATTTAGCCATATTTTTAACAGAAATTGGTTACATAACTCTAATTGAACTAACTTGGTAAAGTATCGAATTTCAAACCACGGGTAAGGAGCTTAAATTTTAGCTAAATCACAAGTGGGTAAATTGTAATTTGTCCATATATTTTTAATGGAAACGTCTAGAGCTCAAATTTCCTCTTCAAACTACCAAATTATCAACAAAAGAAAAAACAAAATTGTTTTCTTAGTGTTCCATCAACATGATTATATACAAAATCAGTCATAGCTGGAACTTCCCCATCCAAAATACCATTTCCAAATCCCTTCACTGAGTTATTACATAAATCCATTCAAATGAACTCCTAAACCCACAAAACAGCGACACTAAGAAATCCCAATTAGCCACACTATCTAATGATGGTTTGGCTATTAATTTGAAGATTCAAACAAAAAGGAAGAGGTAAAGGGCGGGATGGAGTAGAATAAAGTGTTGATTTTTTTTTTTTCCTGGGGGTAAATTGGTGATATTTGGTAGCATATTTGTGTAATAAATAATGTGTGAGAATGGTATCTTGTTTTCCCTCTCTCAATAATTAAAGATGGATATATTCAAGCCTATATTAAAACAAAATATGTTTTTCATTTGTTCAAATTAGTAGTGGAAACAGCACAATAAGTCCCTTTAGGTTTAGAGAATAGAAATCAATAAAATTTCGTAAGATAACCGAAAAGATCTTGGTACTACAAAAGCCCAGAGGATCCAGCCAAGACTCTTTTATGGGTACCGAATAAGCAGTAGAATTTAATACAAGGCATTGTAAAGTAGAGCTTGGTTCTTTCAACATAAGCAACTTATTATGACATTAATCAATTTATTTAATTTGCTATCAAACAAAAAATTATATTATGACATTGCGTTTTGTTTCACAGTGAAGATTAACAAGTTGCGTTAGGGGGACAATTACCATATTTAAGGGGAGAACGCTCTTTTCATACCCATATAGGGGTCTTTGCAACTTTCATATCAATGTAGGGGGTCTTGCAACTATTGAGAAGTAAAAGATTCAAGATTGAATTTGTTAAATGATTTGTTAATTGTTATATAATAAAATTGTAGGAGAAGATTGGGAAAAAAATGGTAGAAAATTGGAAACCAACCCCTGTAGGCCAATAACACTTTGTTTGAAGTACTATGCTTAATGACGCCTTGCTCAGAACCATTTGTATTAGTTCACCTCAGTACATAAATACTGGATATATAATTATTGAGTCTAATTCAAAAGAAAATGTGCTTATGTTGACAATAAACTGATAAACCAAGTAGCTTGAGCCAAGGAAGTATTAACATGACCTTGGAATGGTAACATGCTCACTAAACAAGCACTTGGCTACTCGTTTTCCACGTTCTTAGTTTTAGAGCTTTTATTCTGTTCTCTTCTTTTGGTCATTTCTTCTTTTAAATTGTAATCAAGAGAGCTATAATCTAGATCTTTTTGACACTACCAGAGGGACACATAAGCAAATAAGGATAATGTTGACATTTCCAAATCTGGATTAGCACACGACAACCATCCACAAAGAAATATCAAAAACTAATATTTAATAACCACAAAAGTATAATGAAAAACTAAGATACAAAAAAGCTTTAGCAGATTGGTTTTCAAAAAAAAATTTTAAGTAATAATATAACAATAATTATGTGGGTTCCATTTCACTCAACTAGAATAGGTTTAAATCCTATCATATTTGAAAACAAAAAACAAAAAACCACAAGCATTAAAAAATTATTTAAGTCATAGATAATTTTACCCTTCCACATCGGCCATTACTTTCATTCCTTCTAGAAAAGAAAAGGAGCATTCAGCCTTCCTAAATCACAGCTTGAGTTGCAGAAAATTACGCTTCTTAGCCAAATAGAATATTTTCTACATCCAGTAATGCAATCCTCTCCACAAAAGTAGCAGGCATAGTTAGAAAAGCTAGAATACCGAATACCAAGAATCTTCTCATGTAGAATTTTAGGATCCAGTAAGTCTATACACACAATAATTATCCAATTTTTCACAGATGCTCGTTTTCATTTGTGTTATGCGGTATATACATGAGAGAGTGATGAATTTGAATTTTTCTTGCCAACCTAAGCATGAACCTTTTTGAACCAAAAGTACACCATGCCTGGTGCAACCAAAAAAAGGCTATAGAACATTTTCTAATTGCACAAAAAACGATGTTTACTCTGTGACTATGATTCGTGCAAACCATACTCTCTCATCACCCAAAAAATGCATTGCTCACCCAAACAATCCTCAGTGGTCGAAGTGACCATTTGCAATCAAAGCCAAATTTTTAACATACAATTCAAAATGTCCTACTTGCAAGTCATCTCCGACAGCAAGTGGTAGTGTTATCCAATGGGGTCACTGAATAATTTCTGCAGGGAGTGCTATATTTCCAAATTTCTCTCCATTGGCATCAAAGGACATCATTCTAAGCAAGCAGGTTGATTTTGTTGCTAAAGTTTCTTCTGCACTTAAAAACTATCAACTAGACTAAGTAGACTTAACACACAACTCTATAAAGGTAATTACAAACGGATAAAAGGTCAAGAAGAAATATTTTGTGTTTCTCATCCTATCAAAGTACTTACTCAAAAATGCCTATATAGAAGCTAGTTACCACTTACCAGGAGCTATTTCATGCTTCCACTGGCCATAAACAATTTAAAAACAACCCACCTCTATTGTTCTTAACATCATAGTTGTCCAATTGACTCATGAAAATCAAAATACATGGTGAGCATAGGATTAGTCAATTTTTTGAGAGTATAAGTTCATAAAACTAGCATTGCATGTTAAGGAACTCCGCCAACTAGCACAATTTGGCACATCGTTACTTATGGGGATTACAGAAAGGCTAAAAGAGCAGAGCTTAAGGAAAGTCCAATTTTACTCTTGTAGGAAATAATATAACTAGTAACATAAATAGGAGCCGATATAAAATTTCTCTCATAAGTACTCTTTTCTGCTTTAGTTGGCCATAAAGGAAACAATGCAAACTCAGTTTTCGGTGCAATGCACACTTGCATAGATCCAGATGTATATTCGATCAAAAACAATTTGAAGAAGTGCAATAGTTAATAGTAGTATCTGATAGAGATTAGAGATGGAGAGCTTAAGAATCAGAAGTATTGTATCAAGTTCAAGAATCAAGATGGCGAAAGCAAGGACACATAGATAGAACCAATTTTAAAGCATGTGCAAGAAAAAGGATGACTATTCGATATCCATGCAAGAGGTCAAATATAGTACCATAAGTATTCTATTTCATGGATGTTAACTTAAAACAGAGATATTTGCATGCATTATTAAAAATACTTATAAGTTAATTTAAACTCCCACTGCTGCCTGTCTAAATGCCAAGGTATTTGAGAAGCTAGCAACTGTACACGCCCCGAAATTCTTCTTGTCCAACGAAACAAAATTTCAGGAAACACATTTGATGTAGATGACAACCTAACAGCTGAATTTGCCTTTAAATTTTTCCTCTTTAACCAAACAAGTTTAGTGAAACCATAGCATGTTTCTTTAGGATAAAGAACACAAAAGTATTACCAGAAACACAACATTTAGGCAGCTAAACTAGTTGATCCACATCCAACGAACAAAAAACATGTGATTGAACCCATCTAAGCATGAGAAAATAGCATTCCTTATCTAGATAAATCTCTCAGAGGCTAAAGATATGATACTATAGCAGGATCGCTTATCTTGAGACAGACAGACTCGCTGTCATATAAATTAGCTTCTTATTGTCAATACTAAGGGTAAATATACAACAGAAACAAAGAAAAGACAATGCCGCTTGAGCCAGGGAAGTAAGAACAAGTACTTGGAATAATATAGCAAGATTACATATCTAGGGACAAACTCTCTTTCATATAAATTAGCTTGTTATTGTCAATATTAAGGTTATATGTACAACTGAAACAAAGAAAAGACCATGTAGCTTGAGACAGGGAAGTAAGAACAAGTCCTTGGAATGGCAACGAGCTCACTAAAAAAGCACTTGGCTACTTCTTTTCAAAATTCTCAGTTTTAGAGCAGCTTTTATTCTCTCGTCTTTTTTTGGTCATTTCTTCTTTTAAATTGTAGTCAAGAGAGCAATAATCTAGATCTTTTTAACACTACCAGAGGGACACAAAAGAAAAAAATTATTATCTTGACCAAGTATTGTTTTCTATTGACATCGCCAAATCTAGATATCCACAGAGTAATATCACATTCTAATATGTAATAGCCACAAAAGGATATTGTAAACCTGGGATTAAAATCAAGATTTAGCAATACTATCACGCCTACTGTTAAAGGAAAAGGAATAACAAGGGAAGGGTTTCACTTCATCCATACCACTAAGGACTTCATTTCTAATATGCATGCCACCACTTGCTTAGTAAGACACTGTGTTTGCTCCATCAAGTATAGCAAGGCTCTCCATGAAAGTAGCTACACATGAAGGTTGTTGGATATCCAAATCCTTCTCATGTAGAGTTTTAGTGTCAAGTAAAACAAACTTCTCTGCTTCATTGTTGTACTCAACACAGTGAATCAAAAGCGAACCATACATGGTGAAGCCAATGCAAACAGATATTCTCTCAAGTGGTACAACAAAAAGTTTATTCCAAGACTCAAGCACGCCATACTCCCTCATCACCCACATGGAGTAGTGGAAGTCCCGTTCACTTTGTCCAAATGTAAGCAAAGCCAGTTTCCCCTTGAATGATGCAAGACATGTCTGAAATCTCACTATTGACTTAGAACCATCAGGCATTCCTAACAGTCTAAATTTCTCACTGTTGACATCAAATGACACAATCATATCACTCTTGCACTCGTCTTCTACCACACGTGCCATCCAGTGCAAAGCTCCATTAACCAATGGGATTGGCGAAGGAAAACTATTAACATATACCATAACATTGGCTCTCAATGACATTCCAACCTTTCTCCATGAATCCGAACTTAATGTGTACACCTCAATCTGATCAGCGAGATGCGGTTTCATCCCAGGATAACTGGAAATCCTCACAACCTTGTAGTCATTGTTCTCCGGATGATATGCAAATCCGAGTGTAACACAACGCAACTGCACCAAACCCAACTGTCCCAAGCAAGAATCAGGCAACCTCTTGAATTTTTTAATGCTGGGGTTCCACAAATATATAAAATCTTTGGAAGTGGCAAGTTTTCCAATATCAGCAAGACACAATAACCCATTGCAGGAACCGACTATTTGGGCACGCCCAGAAGTAAAATCAAAGGGAATTTCAACCTCGGATATCCTATCAAAGGTGCGGTCGAAAGCGACCGTACAGACTGCTCTGTTAGAAGAATTTGTATCCCATGGCATGTATATGATATAACCACCACCATCACCATTATCATTATCATTATCATGATCAAGAGCTAAGTTATTGAGGTGAGTTGAGATGAAATAGGAGGTGGTGATTGAGGAGTCCCAGGTTTTGCAAACGCACCTGAATCTCATGAGTGATTTGGGAGGCAGCCTTGTCAGGATGTTGAGTACAATGTCGTGTGGGAGATCATTCTTCCTTCGTCGGAGGATCTGTGGTTCTCTCGTTTGTGACATTTTTCAACGAAAAATTGGACACACAGAGACACCGCTATGAGAAACTGCTGGGTTTTAGCTTTTGTTTCTATGATATTCTGACTGATATTTTATTTTATTTTTATTGGCTCGTTTGTTTTTTTGTTATATATTTTTTGGGCCCGTTTTGTGAATTATGGGCCTAGTGTATGTGAGATTCTGCACTGCCAAAAAGTCTCAGCTTTATGCTCCCCTAAAGAGGTCTATTGTTGGCCGCGGACAAAATGCTTAATTGGTTTGCTGCTAATCAAAATGCTACTGTCCAGCCATAAATCAATTCACCATGTGCTTAGAAAAGCAAACTAATGTGATAACGTATTGGTATAATTAGGAGCATCTTAAACTAATCTCATTTTCAAAACACAATCTTCCACACACGTATCCCCTCTCTTCTCTCTATCTTCATTTTTGTTTATGCTTTTCTACCTCTTCATACTAGAACATCTCTCTCTCTCTCTCTCTCTCTCTCTCTCTCTCTCTCACACACATAGATCTCTCCCTCACACGAATCACCGGCAAAGAACAAAGGCTAGAAAGAGTTGGCATGTTAAATCAGTGTTCACGTACTCCGCCTCGTCTACTCCACTGCCTCTCATTCTCTCCCCGCCTTTAAGAACATGTATCCCAGTTGCCCATATGGGTTAAATAGACATTCTCCATCTTTGTCTTTTTATTATTCTTTTTCTTCTTGTTCTGATTTGATTAGTTTTATTCTATATGATGGATTGTGTTTTCTCTTTGTTTTGATTTTGTGTCTCCCTCTTGAGTTTAGAGACGTTTGAGAGAGGAAGGAGGTAGGTTGATTTGTAGCCATTAGGATAGAAATTGAACATAATAATTGATTGTGTTAATGTTTTATTTCGTTTGCTCCTTTTGCTAATGAACACTATCACTTCAGGCAAAGAAAGTGACTATTTATTTACAAATAACTTTTTCAGTTTAGAAAAGCTGTTAAAGCGTCATTTGTGATTGGACTCTAAAATACAAAGGATATTAGTTTGCCAATGCTATTAGAGATGCTCTTATATGACCATTAAGAGAGGGGAAAAAAAACATTTTGAATTATGAAAATTCGATAGAAGACTACCCAGGTTTTGAATTATGAAAATATAGCCCAAGTTAGCGTGTTTTACAATTATCAAGCAACAAGGAAATGGATTAACACATATCTTAACCCAACATGCTAAAAGAAACATTTTGAATTATGGAAATTGGATAGAAATCTACCCAATGATAGGGATAGCTCTTACCAATGATGTAATACATTTTGCGAGTGCTTAATAAAATTTCAAGCTTCACATATACATATATATATATATATATATATATATATGTTAATCACATTTATATATTGAATGAAAATATTTTTATGTACTTTATTAATAAGTAATAAGTACTATGAGGTAATCTATTCATTAAAAAGAAAAAAAAAAGTGGAATCATTTATAATGAAGAGGTAAACTAATAGAATTTTAATGAGATTAATTAATAATATATTTTTTATATATATATAAGATAGAATTTCTACTCTAACCTAATCTAAGTGTATATATGTGTAAAGCTCCTAACTGAAGACTTAAACCTCAACCCTTAGCCACCATAACCTACAAACATTTATACTTGTTGAGAAACCCCTTTTCTTTTTATAATTCAATTATTACACTGAAGGGATTTGAGCCTTGAAGGAAACCAATCAATACAATACCACTGCGCTACAAGACAAATGACTGTTTTGAAACAACTTGTTGGTTAGAACTTGGAACCCTTTACAAATACTAATTCTTAGGACAATATTTTTTCAAAACTGTTGGCACAATAAATTGCAACAAACAATTAGTATATTGCAAAATCTCCCAAATGAGGGGTCCTGCTAATTCATCCAACTTGTTCTACAGTCTTCAACCATATAAATGGGTTCCAGCCCTCCTCTTTGATCTACAAGGTAGTCAAAGCTGTCTTATCTTTAACAACAGCACCTAACCTGTAGCCAAAAAGACCAAGCAAAGAGCTAGGATTGGGAAAAAAAAAATTAATCTAGTTAAATACCGTGATCAGAAGTAAATATAACAGGTAGAATATTAGTAGGATGAAGTGAAAAACCTTGTATTGCTTGTGCGTAAGCCTTTCATATGTAGTGGCCATGGCAGCGGCACAATCATCAGCTCAGTCCAGAACTGCTAAAAGAATTTGGAGGCAGAGCACAAATTACGGTTCTGGTTTCATATCAGAGTCCTGAAAGAAGGGAAAATTCAGAAATATCAGCAGAGACAAAAAATGCACTTGTTACCAAACCAGTGAAATCATATTTGAAAAATGAGTTGGGGAAGGCTGTCTGTATGCGTCGGCAGCTCTTAACATGTATATATGTATTTAAGTTGCTTTGAAACGTAATCAGTGATGTTGTTAGAATCAAAACTCATGTAAGAAAGAAGCAATGAAATGATTTTATGGGTTATTGGCATAGGCAGAACATAGTTCAATTATGCTCCATTTGGTTGCTGACATGACCAGGAAAAACAAAATCATATTGAAAGCAAATGCAGTCATTCAAAACCAACATATTTAAAAAATAAATAATAAATAAAGAAGTAAATAAATACACTAGTATTTTAAATTGCAAACGTATTTTGAGGGAAAATATACTCCGTCAAAGCATACCGACAATCACAAATCACAAAAAACTGAATATAAATTACCCTATATACTGGCAAGATTAATGGGGACAAGTAAAAGTGAGCCAACTGGTATTTACCAATATTTAAGTAGAAACCTAGTAAAAAATTCACATAATTACACCAGTCAACCCCCTTCATGCGCAATCTAAAAAAGAATCCTGGTGCCAAAGTGTGGACAAATCAGGTTTACCAGAAATTATATAAAAGAGCACCCCCAGAGAGAGAGAGAAATGAGTAGTCCTATGAAAAAAGTTACTTCATTGAATTGTATCAGTCTTATTTTGGCAGATGGCATACCTCATTTCCTTAAATATAGGACCCCAAATTTAACTGAAAATCACTAAATCACACCAAGGAATATAAGTTTCATTTACCTACAAAGTGAATGCAGGACCATCATCAACATTTTAAATAAGACAGTAACCCTATTTAGCTAATCAGTATTCAGTACAATAAACCAGCAAACTAACAAAATTATACATGTTGTGCATGAAAGTATATAGCAGTGGTAAACTCAAAGGCTTATTAGACAGGTTCTATGGTGTAGACATCAGATTAATGCTAATTGATTCTTGATGGGAAACACAAGCGGCAGCCCACCTTAAAGACGTGAAGTGAGGGAAAGCTGGCTCTAGTGCTCAAGCCATTTGGGATATTTTGGATGATGGGGGCCTCATGGGACCTTGCTTAGTCTTATTTTATTGTTTAATTGCTGCTAGATCAGTTTTGATTAAGTTCTACTACTTTCAATTAAGCTCTACCAGAATAAGAAACAAGGACACTTGGGAATTCCTAGATTTTCTGGAATGGGCTGACTATAGTTGTACCAAAGGCCCATGAGTCTTATTTTATGTTTTGAGTCCTCCTCCTATTTGTTTTAGGTGTTATTAAGTCTTTTTTTATTTATTTGTTGTCAGTATTACTAGTCATTCTACGAATAGAATATTTAGAGTTCAAGTCCTTCTAGGAAAGGTTATAATAATAGTCTATATAAGGGCTTTATTGTAGCCAATAATAGAGTGATTGATTAATAAAATTCTAGCAGCTTATTTTAAGCCTTGAGGGTGTGATTGCCTTCTCCTACCTAAGTGTGATTGCTTAGGAAGACCTAGTTGTGATTATCTAGTGTTTTATTTATCCTTTCTTATGTTTATTCCCTGTTTCAGCCCCAAAACAGCCATCAGATTCAATATTTTCTACTAACCTAAAAACCTTAAACATTGATCCTTATTCAAGAACCATTGAAGAACTCAACAGAAAACCAATGTTAGGGCTGATCCTGCATCGGTTCCATTTATCCAAATTATGGGATTTGAATCTATTATAATTAATTTTGAGGGTTTTAAGGGATTTAATTGCTATTCTAATTATGATTTAATTATCTTCCCTTATTTAATGTAATTTGGGACCCTATTTATCAACCCAGAGGAAACATTATTGTTATGTTGAATTTTTTTTTTGGGTTAAAATACGATTTCATTCAAACAAACTAACCAGGAACATCAGTTACAAAGCAAACCCTGTTCACATACAGACCAACAGCATCCTCATCTAAAATACTTCTAATGTCCGCAGGCGGACAATTAAAGGAAATAAACTCAGCATCTTGATCAATACTCATCCTAACTAACATATCCGCACAATGATTGGCTTGGCGAAAACAATGCCTAAGCTGAACCTGTTGAAACCGAAGCATAAATTGCCTGCAGTCATCCAAAATTGGCGAAATGGCATCATTTTGATAGTTTGGATTAAGAAAAACATCCACAACATCTTTAGCATCAAGTTCAATAATTAGAGAATGAATGTTTAAGTTGCTGCAAATAATGAGACCCTCCCGAAACCCCCAAAGCTCAGCCTCAAAGCTGGTAGTCACCCCTGTACACCTTGAAAACCCAGCAATCCGCCTTCCATTCTCATCCCTAACCACTCCTCCACAACCTGCCAAACCCAGATTACCCTTAGAAGCTCCGTCTGTATTTAATTTTTTCCAACCTGCCTGCAGCTTCTCCCACCTAACTCTTTTAATGATGCTGCGAGTCAGGTCCCTAGGCAATGATGCACAGAACATAAACTCCATCCCTTGGTTTACAATCTCCTCGGCTAAATTTGGGTTCAGGTTTTCCCCTCTAAAAACACACCCATTTCTACTCTTCCATATATGCCATAATGCAAAAGGAAAGATCATCTTCCAAGGCAAAATCCCAGAAGTACCATTAGGAGTCAAATTCCCATTATAAACCAACCAATCCGACAATTCTAGTCTCCAAAAATCTTGGTTCGAAAGCAGCACACCCAACTGCCTCCAGATTGATCCGACCCAAAAACAATCCCTAAGAGCATGCATCACTGTTTCTACTCCCTCTTGACAAATAGAACATGTATCATCAATTCCCATCCCTTTTCTAATAAGACATCCCTTCACCCCTAAGCTGTTGTGAGCATACTGCCACATAAAGGTTTTGATTCGAGGCAATGTATTTGCTTTCCAAATCCGTTTAGCCAAGAAGGCAAAGTCTTGGGCAGAACCATTAACAAGGCTATAAGCACTTCCGAGATCAAAAACACCTCTAGGATTGTTACTCCGTGCTAAACTATCCCTTCCTCTACCTGTTAAAGGAATTGGAGTGGCTTGGATCATGAGTTTCACCTCTGAAGGGAGTGCAAAAGAAATCTGATTTAAGTCCCACCCTGTATCCGTCATGAGGTCTTTCACTTCCCACTTCGATTCTTCGTGGTTTAGAGGGCCTTGAATGAGATGCCGAAGGGTCCTTTCTTAGTCCAATTCCCATACCAAAAGCTCTACTTGCTGTCCCTACCAACCATCCACATGCTGCCTGCATTGAACATTTTCCTACCTTTCTTCATCGCTGCCCAAACTCGGGAACAAGGAAGCCTATCAGTATTAGGTGAGGCTAATCTTCTGCTATTACAGTACTTAGCTCTTAGGACAGCCCAAGGAGCTTCTTTTTCATTATTAAACCTCCAATTAAGTTTTGCAAGAAGGGCTACATTCCTTCCCTTAGCAGTTTGCAATCCGAGACCACCTTCATCTTTGGGTCTTGCCACCTTTTGCCAACCAACCCAATGGACCTTCCTAGCTGTCTCCGAAGAACCCCAAAGGAAGTTGCGATTGACCCGATCTAATCCCTCAAGGATTTTAACCGAGAGATGAGTGCATTGCATCACATACAAAGGGATAGCCGCGGTGGAAGCTTGGATGAGAACAGCTCAGCCGGCCATCGATAGCAAATTGGCCTTCCAACCAGCAAGTTTCTGTTTTACCCTATCCAAAATGAAATTGTGCTCGCATACTGAATGGGAATTCCTAAATACTTACCAAGATTCGGGGTTGATGCAAAACCAAGGATATCACATAGGGACTCTTTTTTTTTTTTTGATAAGTTCATATAGGGACTCTCTTGTATCTCTATCCACATTAGGAGAAACGAAGACTCTAGACTTGGCTTCACTAATAGTTTGGCCGGATATGCAGCAAAAATCATCAAGAACACCCCTAATAGATGAGCAGTTAATGTAGTTTGCTTTGGCAAAGAGAACAAGGTCATCAGCAAAGAATAGGTGAGAGAATGCCGGTACACTTTGAGAAGTGAAGCTTTAACCAGCTGCCAAAGCTTCATATGACACTTCTCTTCAATGAGCTGGCCAAGATAATCCATACAAAGGATGAACAAATATGGAGATAGCGGATCTCCTTGCCTAATCCCTCTCGAGGGATACATCAGCTCTAAGGCTTCCCCATTCCCCAAGACGGATGTGGAGACCGACGAAATGCAGCTCATAATGATATCAATGAGGTCTACTGGAATATTTGCTCTAACAAGCATATCCTTAATGAAGCTCCATTCAAGCTTGTCATAAGCTTTCTCCAAATCAATCTTTAAAGCCATATACCCAACTTCCCCCCCTCTTCTTGGTGATAGAATGGATAACTTCTTGGGCTATAATTGCATTATCTATTCTGGTAGGAACAAAGGCTGCTTGAACCAAAGATATATGCTTATCCAAGTGCGGTCTTAGTCTAGCAATTATAACCTTAGTGACAATCTTATAAATGGTGTTGCATAAACTAATGGGTCTATAATTGCCCAAAGTCTCCGGGTCTCGAATTTTAGGGATGAGAGCAATGTGAGTTTTATTCAAGTAGCTAGGCACTTTCCTCTCCACAAAGATCCTCTTCACTTCATCAATGACCAATCTACCCACCACCAACCAAAATCTTTGGAAGAAACCCACATGCAACCCATCCGGCCCCGGCGCTTTGAAAGCCTTAAGCAACCTTACTTTTACAAACCCTGTGCTACATCATACTAGAGGAGTAAGTTGCAAACTAACATTGCAATATCACATGGTGACACAACAGCTAATAAATAGATATATAAAGCAACTATTTTTTTAGTTGTAATTAAAGTTTAGGAAATCAAGTAATTAGTAATGACAAACTACATGTTGCAAAGTAACAAAACATAAACTTTAAGTCTTTGACCATTGTCAAGAAAGCACATTTAATAATTTACATGGTTATTCAAGCAAACAAGACAAATTTATTTACCAACCCACCCATAAAAAGGCGTGTTGAGTTTGCCATTACTAAAATTTTCTACAAAAGAATAACATGCAGATTATAGTAACAAAATTGGAAATTAATTACCGATAAAAATTTGTTAATAAAAAAAAAAAAAAAAGGGAAAACCGTAGGTACACACTGGGTAGTAGGTTTTTTTGGTGCTTATGTAAAGTAAGTCACACAGCCAAACAAGATCAAACTCACAATCTTATGCTATTACCAATGATGACATGGCAGTTGAGCTACATATTAGAGTGTTAGGAATACAAGAACTCTAAAAACGAACATAGGCTGTGTGATAACATTAGAGGTATACATTCGAATTACCATAATGACTTCTCCAGCCATGGGAATGAAGGCTGCCCCAAGTTTGATAAGTCAAAGCTTCCTAAACATGGAAGCATAGTCCTCTGCCAGCTACCTCCACATTTCACCTGAAAATAAATGACAAAAAATGTAAATCAAAGGGTCAAATAATCCACATATTTAGAACACAGCCTTTTTCCAACCAAAAAAAGAGATGCTCCTAACTAATAATAATATTATAAGTAAAATATTATTATTAACCTACATGTTTGCTATATTATTATTAACCTACATGTTTGTAGTTATGAGAAGTATACTGATTTCAGAACACATAAGGAAAGCTATTTAAGTGGTCATAGGACCATCAAAAAGCCAGTGTATAATAAAAGAACCCATAGATGACAAAGTAGATTTGCATGACTTATTAAGAAGCTTTGGTCACATGCACAAATGGTTTATGACAACACTGGCGAGGCCATTGAACGGTTAAATGTTACAGAGGTTTTAAAAGAACAAGCAGGAAATCGTAACCATATCCAATAAACAAGCAATTAAGGAAAATCTCAGTACCAAACTATGATTAAATAAGAGGGCTTTCATCTAGCCCAAATAACCATATGGTACAGAATGAGTCAATCAGCCCCCACTCTGGTATCTTATTGAACAAATATGGGGATATTTTCTCCATTAAATCAAAATTTTCTATTTCTACGAAGTATCATGATCATCCAACTAAGATGGGATTCAAATTTTTTTTATGAGCAAAAGTTATCATTAAAAGAAGGGTGAAAACCAAGTACATGGGGAGTAAACAAGGTGAATCCAAAATAGAGAATTTAATACACACACACACTAAAAACCAACATAAGCTAATGGTATCTAGGAACTCTAGAAAGTCTGCAGTAAAATAAGTATGAGAGGCCAAAGTACATTCATACAAGGGTTCAACAATAACTTCAACTTCACCACAAATTTAACACCTTCCCCTCAAAGCAATGACCATTCCTTTCTCTCCAAAGTACCATTTTTTCCCCTGAAGACACCATATTAAACGCAACGAAACAACTTTCCAAATCACCCCATTAGGCATTATACTCCTCTTATTAATAAGTCCCTTCCAATATTATAACACCTCCATCACAAAACAAGGCATTACCCTTGTTAAACTACCAATTAAGCTATTGAGAAATGGTAAATTGAATCACTTAACCACTCCACCCCCCCCCCCCCCAGGGCGTGTAGGCCCATACTCCCCTTTAATAAGTGGGGACATCACATGAGATTTTTAACATTTTAAATGGGAGGTAGAGTGGATACAGGATCGAACCTAGGACCTCCTGTTCGAGTAGCATGTTAAACTACTGATTGTCCCAAAAGCCAAGTTGTTAGGAAATGGTAAAGTTAATCACTTAACCATAATTCTGACAACCATGAAGACACCAAACAAGCAGAAAACCAACCATTACAACCCCTTAGCCACTGCACAATGTAAGAATAGATGAGCCATATTCTCTCCATGGCTTTTACAGAAAACACCTGTTCATTTGAAAAAATTGAAGGATTTCAGGTTTTTTTCAAATGAACGATTTGAAGACTTATAAATTGATTGCCTGAACACTTAAGGAATTTTATAAGTCTGTATACAGAGTATCTTTCAACCACAAAGTGAAATTCATCCTTTATTTTTTTTACTTTCCATTCATTCAGATCTCTTCCATCTCATGAATTTTGTCCGGATCCTCCTTTTCTCCCAAAAAAAGATAGGGAGAAGGATCTTTGGTGGAGCCACTATCTATGACATGGGTGGTGGATCCCACAAAAGTTCGCCAATGCAAATGTACAACATAATGTGTTACATTATTATTTTCATATTTACACAGATGCTAAATGCATCAGTACAACATTTCCAAGCACAATTTATATTAAAAAAAAGAAAAAAAAAATTGCATTTGATAAAATTCAAAATAAACTGAGAAACAGATGGTTATAATCATGAGTTAAGAGATTAAAGAACCACAGGATCTACTGAATCAAACCAACCTAAATGCAAAATATAGCCAGATGAATAAAATTGATTTAAAATGCATTCTACCATCCATATAAGCAAACCCTAACTGACCATGATTCATTAAATCAAGAACACCATAAACAGATCAGTGATCAAGGCATAGGAAGCACGGACACTTCACTTGGGGTGTTGTACCCGTGTCATTCCAGTGTCATACCCGCCGACTCACGTTATAATTTTTTGGAAATTGCTTGTGTAGTTGTGTTGTACCAATACCCATGTCCCAGTTTGTGCTTCCTAGATCAAGGCAAAATTGTCAAAGAAAGAAGATGCTTTCTCCTTTTTAACTAACTTCAAAATATAAATAACCCAAATTTCTGTGTATAATTTATCTGATAGACCCAAGATAATAATTAACAAACAGGAGCAACTCAAGTTCCTAGTTGAAAACAAACCTAGACACAAAATTGAAACACTTCACAAAATGCCTAGCATAATCGGCCTCCAACCTTAAGGTCCAGCCTTGAAGAGCAGTCAATACTTTTTAAATAAAGACAAAGACAATACTGAAGAAATGATACCAAAGTACAGAAACTGACAGTCTGACACCTGGCAGGATCCTACGAGAATGCAGGAAGTAGACTTCGGAATCAATTTAAAAAAAAAACTCATGAAGAAATTCTAATGATGCTGATAACTGAAGACATGATAGTTTTATCTCAAGTGCCTATAATGTTCAATGCATTTTACAGTTTTTCAAAAGGACATTAAAAAGTAGAAAAAGTAGCAACACATAACATTCAATGAACTTCCAGTCATTCACTAACAGCTCAACAAGACAAAGAGAAGATACTTAATTTCAGGACTATGCAAGAAAACCTGATACTGATAATCTTCTTACTTTTCAAGCAGCACAAGAAATTGAGGATACAAGTATGTATAAAAGTCCAAGGGCATAGAAAAGGAAATCAATAAAAATATAAATATGCTTTCAGGATTAGTACTTCCACTTGCACGTCTAAAATTTCTGTTTTAGTATCAACCAGGTTCAACTTGAGAGGAAATGCTGACAGTTGCACATTGGACTTCCTGGAGTATCTTCACTTTAAAAGATCAACTGCAAGATCAAGCTGCAAATTGAATCTAAAATATCTAATTCTATGCTGAGCATAGAAAATAATCCAACATGAAAAATTTTTATTACGACAGTAGAAACCATTTACAAACCAAAAAAGGAATATAAAAAATTTGATTACGGCAGCATAAACCTATTAGCCAAAAAATTACTAATGTAGGGCACTGCTAGAAAGAATCCTTTGAAAAGGAGTTAATTGCAGAAAGGAGAAATGAGTAAATGAATAGAGGAAATTTGAATAAACATCAGCTTATCTTCAAATATTTCAATTATCTATGTCTTAAATAAGAAAACTATGAAGTGCAAAGGTTTGAAACAGATACATTTGGGTGACAGGTGCTTCACATCTAATCAGAGTGCCTTTATAATAAGATTCTAACCAAATTCATCTTTTCATATACAATTGAACAGTTATTGATGATGGGAAAAGAACATTGCAACCACTCCACTCAGTCAACAGACAGGCTAAGCCCTCTCTTATGAAATGCAGCTTGTATTTGAGAAGGGTGCGTGGATTGCACTCTTGTGGCATTATGTGGGGTTAAAACCCATCAAAAGTGTCCCACTTGGTTGCTAAAAATAAATTTTATTTTTACTAATTGATGATTGTAAAATAGTGCCATGACCCACCCAAATAAAGGCATAAACTTATGCCAACTTATACCTTGTATTAATAGAGGGCTTGATCTCTTGATTCTACATCTTTTATGTGTTGTAGCAAATCAAGTGTGTTGTGATGTGAGAGAAACCTAGCAGTTGCATATATTAGAGTAAAAAACCAACGGGATTCCTTGTTTTGTGCCTTTTGTGAAAGTGAGGCTAGGGTGTATTTTGGGTCTGGGTTTCTTGAGAGAGTCCTTGTGCCACTGTTGTAATCTCCCTATTTGATGGTGAAACTCTCTCTGTCGCCACCCGTGGATGTAAGCAAATTACCAAACCATGTAAATTCTTGTGCTCTTTGTGTCTGTGATTGTTATTTTTTTTTATAGGGTCATTTGGCCCAACAATTTCACAAGGCAAACACACTTTTTTTTTTTTACTGAAATGCGAAAGGCCTAACTGTTTGGTTTTGTGATTTTAAAAGAACAGTGTTTTGAAACCACAAAAAGACAACAAAAAAAAAAAATGCATTTAGAAACTGCACAATTGCACATGCCCAATAGCTTTTTGGAAACATCAAATTCAATCCCCAAATCACGTTTTGCGCTTAGCACTTTATTGGATTTTCAATACCCAAATCACCCTCATAAGTTTTTAATGACCAAAATATCTGACAAAGAAACTTCCCCTTCCTTACCATGCCCTCTGGTCTCTCACATCACTGTTGCCCTCACAGTTGTTCATCTACCATGCCTACTGTCAAATTCAAGTAATTTATCATCTTCTTTCTCTGCTCTTTCCATTATGCATTAAATTCGTCTCTAATTGATGACAGAAACAGACTCCAGCCCAAAAACCAATATACTACTTTTGACGAGATTCTCCCACTTTTCTTATCAACTCTCTCTATTCTTTTTTCTTTTTATACCTTTTTGGATTAATGTGCATTCTTCTCTATATTCATCTATACTCTATTGTATATTCTCCTGTTTTTTTTTTTTTTTTGATAAGTAAGACTCATATATATACAAAAGGCTACTCTATGCATGAAGAACATAGAGCAAACCAAGAACTTTTCCTGTTTTTGATTGTATGTTATTTTGTTTTATTAAAGACAAACAGGTTAACCCAAACCCTTCCCTTTTTTTTTTTTAAGTACTTTCTGATGTTCATCTTTATAGCATCCCATTCTTGGCTTTCTAGTCTAAATTAAAAAATAAGTTAATAATATGATAACCTTAATAGCATAGTTAGGGCTTTTTTGTAATTCAAAACAGAAACATCAACTTTATACCAATGTTATCCAAATGTTTGATTGATAGAAATAGCACCTTTTCATTAGTTTTGCCAAACACTTAAATGTGATTTAAAAAAGCGTTTTTTCAAAATGCAGGTTTGAAAATTGTTATTTTAAAAACACTTTTTCAGACAACTAAGCCAAAAAGACACTGCTATTGGGTTGAATCCTGGGGATGCTATTTGCACAAGATTCTCATTATCCCTCCATGTGAATCAGCCTTCCCTGCCTATCCAAGGGTGGTTAGCAGCAAGTACTTAGCCCATGCACTTTAAGTCCTTAGAGAGGCAAATACATTTCGGAATTTCTTGTAATATTCACATGTGACAGCATGGGAGTTTATCATAACCACTAGAAATTTTCATGCTCATGCACAAGTGCAAAAGTGTCCCTTAAAAACTAAACTTCTCAAAGCCTTTGTACTAAGATAAGATATAGAGCAACAGACATTTCCAGAAAAATCAGATATAATTACTTTAGAATATATTGAGTTATATATGAGAACACCCCACCAATTATGTCAATGTCAAAAGATGGTAAGACAGCAATAAATCCCAGATACAAGAATCTAGATGCAAAACAATACACTCCTAAATCAAAAGGATAAACAAGGAAGTCAAGCATTCACTGGTTCAAAAGTTGTGGGGGAGGGAAGGGAAGGGAGCGCTTTTCATTAAAGTATGGTGCACCATCTTGATCACAACCATAACAGAACTTAGGAGTCTGATATCATGACAATCCCAAACTCCAGCAGTGCTTGGCAAAATATATGAACTAATAAGCTGAAAAAAAAAATTTCTTTTTGTTCACTGATATTTTCAAATTTTAAAACTATTAGAATATTAATTAAGTGATTAAATTCACAACTTTTCCTATTGACTTCAGCTTTTAGGAGATTCGGTAGTTTATCATGGTATTAGAGCAAATGGTCATGATTTTGAACCCTATTTCCACTCTACCACCCATTTAAAATGTGTTACCCCACATGTGAAGGGGAGTGTAAGAAAATTGGTTATGTGATTAAATTCACCATTTCTATCAGCTTCATATAATGGGAGAATCAATAATTCATAAAAACAAAACCACTTTGTTCAAAGATAATGATTCAGCAACGAATAAAGAGATTTACTCACTGTTTGGATGTCTCAATTTTGGTACTAGAGAGTTTTTGTTGGGAGAAGCCTCTCATGTGATGCCAGCCAGATGTGAGACTTGTGTAAATAGGTTGAGTCTAAGTTATATAATTTGGTATTTAAGTTGAGTATTAACTTTTTTTAATAAGTAGTTGAGTCTTAAATTGTCTAGAAGTTTCCAAATATTTTGGGTTTTTTTTTCTTCAAGTCCAAGTTAATCTTTTATTGGACTTTAATAGGTTGTAAGTTTAGTAGTCAAATTATGAATCCTAGCGCTAATAAGTTAAGTAGTCAATGATTTATATAAATAAACTTTTATTATGCTCCAAAAATGCAGAAATTCTGAGAATGAAACACTGAGCATTTGGTTACTCAACACGCATGCCCAGAGCTCTCTCTCTCTCTCTCTCTCTCTCTCTCTCTGTCTGTTGCACACTGATACAGTTCACACCCCCAAACAGTCACAAACCTCTTTTCTTCCCTCTTAGCAAAACCCTAGAACCCCTATATTTCCCTACTCATTAGCCACCAAAACACCCATTGAAACAAGCCATGAAAAAGTAAAACCCTTAACACATACATCTATAGTCCAAAATTCATGCAACCTGTCATCCTCTATTTCAGGCCACTTTCAACCCTTGGAGTCCGTTTGGTTGGGGGGATGGAAAAGTGAGAGAATAGAAAATGGAGAGATGATGAAAATATGGGAAGATAGAAAATATTTTAATTCCCTCAATTGTGTTTGGTTAGAGGGTGAAAAAATGGAGGGACTGAAAATAGAGTTTGTACAAATTTACTCTCATACCCCTGTTACATAACTTTTTTTATATAAATATTTTATAAAGGAAAATAAAGTATTGTTTTTTAATAAAATAAGCAACCCAGAGCAAAGAACACAGAAAAAAAAAAAAAAAAAAAAAAAAAAAAACAAGTTTAACATGAGGAGAAAAGAATCTAGAAAAAAAGAGTTTAACGTTGCAATGAACCTAGAAAAAAAGAAGAATAGAAAAGAAAAAAAAAGGGTTCATGGGTTTAACATTGCAAAGGAAAAACAGAGTTGATGTGTTTAACGTTGCAAAGAACCAGAGAAAAAAAAAAAAAAAAACCCCTTTAACGTGAATTTACTGGGGAGCGGAAGGGTTAGATAAGCAATTTTCATCCAAGCACTTCTCCCTATTTTCTCTCCAATTTGGGGGGTTGACCCCACCATTTTCTATCCTCCAAAATCACTCCAACCAAACACCCCTCCAACCCAAAATCTATTCTATTTCTCTCTCCCATTATCCATCCTTTCTATTTTCACTCCAAACAAACGTAGCATTAAATTCAATCTTCCAAGCCATATTCAAACTAAAACTTCTAGTTTGAAAGTCTAAAACCCTAAACATATCCATCTACAATTCCTAAGCCCACTTACAGGCAGGTGTACAAATTTCCTAATCTATCCTATGTTGAAATTTTTTTTTAATAAGGTTAATAAACTATCATAACTTCTGAGTTCCATCTTGACTGCCTTTCATACTGTTTTGATGCTCTTATGTTCTTCAATACTTAAAAGATGAGGCCCAAAGAAACCAAAACAGAAATATGAAAGGATTAGTCCAAACATCCAAATTAGCATTTTGATAACTAATGACTTGAAGAATACCTTGCAAACACATAAACTCTTCAGCTTGTAAGAACCACTATAATACATCAATACTTGGGATGATTTTTGGAAGCAGTCTATATGGTGGCCTCGAACAAGTATCGCCATAATCAGGAATGCACATAAGCTCATTCTCCAAAACAGAATAGGCTTCTGAAAATGCCTGAAACATAAAACATTTGAGTATGAGATATAATAAAACCAAAAAGAAATCACAAAAGTCATTCCACCAACATGCACGGAAAGTTCTCATACAAAAGAAAGATATTTTTTTTAAAAGTAAAATTATGTTAGCAGGCAGTTGAAGCTTACAAATGGGAAGCAGAAAATATTTAAAATTACAATTAATTAGCTTGTCAGTAATTTGGTCATCACTTAATGAAGAGATTGTCCGCTAATGTGCCATTGTGGAATTGGAGGCATTTATTTTTAAGCATACATGGTATGTTGCCACAATTGTGTGCATGCCAACATACAAATTAAGAATTATTTTATTGGTAATTACGCATGTGCTCAGAGGGTCTTAAGCCCATGAACTCACTCTCCAGTTTCCTCATACAAGAAGAGGTATCATTTGACCAAGAGTTCATTGGCTAAAATACAACTTAATAATAATGAAACTACCAAAGATTTGTTTTTTTTTAAGTGAAACTCTACCTACAATTTCAGAAAAGCATGATCAACAACCATGAAAGTTACCTAATAATGTTAAGCAGGTATCTATGAAGCACTATATTATCACACAGGTCAATTTACAGTTTATTCCCTTTCTTTAAGCATCATGCCATGAAAAAATTTATCATATCAAAGTAATAACTGCAACAAGGTTCACTAGCTTACCTTGATACACTGATGAATCCTAAAGCAATTTCTCCCCACATTATTTGTTGGATATAGAGGATCATCAATGTGAATTGGATCAATACTACAAGCAGAAGATTGTCAATATGTTACACAAACAGAGATATGTTAGGGAAATCACTTATCATTCAAAGATTTCAACATAGAAAGCAAGCGGGTCTTGCTATTACCTACAACCTCTTTCTCTTTTCATATAAACTCCACTTCCCCGTACTGAAATACGCATCTGGCGAGGATCAAATACATTCCTGGAAAATCAGAGGTTGAATGATAAACAGTAATAAATCTATAAATATCGTGTTGTATACACTAAATAACTGTTAATTCAAACTGAAATTTCAATTCAATAAGAACTTTCAAAAAGGAAAGAAAAAATTCGATATCAGCATTTTACTTACCCAAAGAAATACAGAAAATCCATCAGAAGCCTTCCAAAGTTCTGGAAGAACATTAAAGCCGTAATTAGCCAAAGGCAATCACTTAACAACTATCAGCACAAATTGGAAACAGAAGAAAGAGAACAAAAGCATAAAATTGCAAACCTTGCATGTAACCAAGCCACAAGAAATTTGACACAATATGTGTGTGTGTGTGTGTGTGTGTGTGTGTGTGTGTGTGTGTTTGATAAGTAAGAAATTTGAATATTCAAATTAGAGAATTGAAAACCTTAACAACATGGTTTCCTGATTGATTGTTGGAAGTAGGTAGGGTAAGTGTTTTAGATTTATTTATTAGTTCAGTTATTTTGGTTGTAAAGGGGCAGGTGGGACTTAAAATGTAGCTGTTTGGCTTCCCTAACGTGAGGTTTTTATATGTTGGGAACCAAATAATGTAAAATAAGAATTTTGTTTCCTCCTTTCCACCAGCTTTGTCAAGAAACCAACAAAACATCAGTAATCATACAACTCAAGAAATGTGCTGAAGTTTGTTATGCACTACTCAATGTTAATCTTTAAAACAAAAAAATGCCAAAGTTCTTAAGGTGGAAATGGTGTCCAAATTACAGTGATGGTTGACATTTCTAGCATTTCATTGGATCTTTACAAGAGATTTGTCACTACTCTGTCCACTTGAAAAACTATTAGTTTGGTGGTAAGAAACTATAAAATCTCTTCTTCTTCTTTTACCTGGTACACGACACAAGATATCCCATGGAACTTGATCCCATGACCTTACCTAGGGGTGTGCAAAAGCCGAGAAACCGAAAAAACTGCCCAAAACCAACCGAACCGTTGCCAAAATTTCGGTTCAGCTTCAGTGCGGTGCGGTTCGGTTTCATTTTTTAAAAACCGAAATTTTTAGCTTCGGTTTTGGTGCTAGAGTTTTTCACCCCAAAACCGACCAAACCGACTGATATATATATGAGTGTGTGTGTGTGTAACTTTAATACATAACTGATCAATGGCTTAGTGGTATGCTCCTCGTGGTTTGGCTAGTTGATCCCAGGTTCGAGCCTTCACGTGGGACGTGCGTTTTTTGCCATTTAATTTTGTAAAACCCTAGAGCATGATATAAATACAGAAATACCCTTATTTTATTCTTCCCTTTTCTTTTCTTTTCTTCAACCGCCCCCTTCCCCAACTTTTTCTCTCAATTTTTTCTCTCTCTTTCTACCCTTCTCGCTTCAGTTGACACACACACACAGAGCAAAATGGAAGAAGAAGCTTTCTCAAGCTTTCTTCACTTAAATTCTTCAGTCTCTTTGACTCTCTCCCTCCCTCTGAGTTTCTTCTCTTCGCTTCAGATCGATGAAGACCAACTGTAACAAATCTCTACTTCCCTATCTTTCGTATATCTTAGATTCTCATATAATCGGTGAGTTTTTTTAACACTTTAGGCTGTGTTTGTTTTGTTTCGTTTATACTGTGATTTTTTTTCAAGTGAACGGTGATTTTGCTTTAAAGTGATATGTGTGAAAAGTTTTGAGCCTGTGGTTTTTATCGATTCTGAGTGTGATTTTATATGCTTTGGTTTTCGCTTTATCGTTTGAAAGAGTGTGGTTTTGAAGATCTCAAGAACCCTCTCTTTGGAAAACCGAAAACCGACCAAAACCAAAATACACCGACACCGATTAATTTCCAGCCATTTCGGTTGGTTTTGGTTGAGAATTTCACAAACCAAAATATTGGGTTTCGGCTGGCCAAACCCATACAAACCGACCGAAACCGAACCAAGCACACCCTAACCTTACCCACCAATGACACCACTCCTCCTCAGGAGAAGAGGAGATCAAAATTTGGCCTAAAGTCCATTGGCCACCCATTAAACTAATACTATCATTTCTGAGTATTGAAATTCCTAAAATGTCTCTACAGGGGGATAAATATGACATCCCCCACAAGGTTTCCAGCCCTGGCATTCCAAGGTAAACTTCAGAAATATTGTTAGTATTCCTGAGCAAAGAACTTAAGGACAATAGCAGCAAAAAAAGGCAGTGCATTTCATGCTTATAGAGGATGGTGCCTCCTACATGAATGCCTTCCAGTATGATGTGGTTGGCTATTCAACATGTCAAGTCCCAAGTGTTATTAGTTACCTAATTTCAAAAAAGGTGGACACTTTTGCTCATCTACTATCCACTTAAGAAACTTAAAAATCCATGACAAGAATAAGGAAGGCATTAGATGTAGATTAATGAACTAATTTCTTTCTTTTTTTATATAGGTAAGAATGATTTTATTGAAAGAAGACTACTTCATACAAGGAGTTCACAAAGTAGCCAAAATAATTACAAAAAGATAGGGACTCTATGAACATTGGAATGGAATCTCTAGTTGTGAGTCCCCGAGCACGAGACCAATCAAACAAGGTTCCTGCAAATAGGGAGAGGAGCTGATCCCCCGTACTCTCCATATCCTCAGAAGTACGCCTATTGCACTCCCACCTTATAATCCACAACAAATAGAACAAACCCAAATTCTAAATGTCCGATGAATGTTTTCTCATCCAGTTCCTCCAACCAAACAAAAGATCAATCACTCTCTCTAGTAGAACCTTGTATATCCCAAACACTAGGAAGCACAGACACAGATACAAGCATGAGTACAACACAGTGACATGGCAAATTTTGAAAAACTAGGTCACATGTACCACTGGGATATGTATATTAATTAATTAATTATATTTATATATATATATATATATATATAAAACAAAACAAAACCAATTGGTAATTATGTTGAAATAGGAGTGGAGGAGGTTCAAATTTCAAAAGTCAATAAAGCTGAAACTTTCTGCTCCCCTATTAAATGTTATCACCTGAAAGGCTCACAAAACTAAGAAAGTAAAAAAGAAACAACACAAAATCAAGTAGAAGAAGCAGCAGAAAACAAAAAATAAAAATAAAAAGGAGAAGAAGTGAAGAACCAGAGGAGAGGACGAAAAGCAGAAGAGAAATAGATCTAAGAATCTGGGCTGCTGGAGCTATGTAAGAAGAAGAAGAAGAAGAAGAAGAAGAAGAAGAAGAAGTGGGAGATCAAAGTGAGACAGAGAGAGTGAGTTAGTGAGAGACCGAGAGAGAGCGAGAGAGAGTAAAGAAATTATCTGATTTTGGGTGATTTTAACTTCTTTTTTTTTTTAATTTCTCCCCTCGCTGTGTCTCAGCTGTATCTGATAATTTTTTATTTTTTTTATTTAAAAAAAGGCTGGGACACACGTGCAGCTGTGTCCCATGAGTTCCCTGTGTCTGACATGGGCACGGCAGGCAAAATACCATGTCAGTGCTTTCCAGCCCAAAAATACTATACACGAAACTCCACAACTGATGAGCCCCTAGTGTTCTAATTTCACACAAGCATCTATTGTACACCATCATTAACATAAAACAAAATATTCTCCAGTCAATTTTGATTTCCAAGAAGGATGAAGTATCTATGAGTAAAAAAATTTTGATAAGTATATCTATGGCTTACCACAGACCACTTTGGTAATTGAGGTCTAATGTTGACATAATTATAGAACATGAACAAGAATATAGAAGACAATTTTGTTTACTCCTAATATAAAATATATGGGGGAACCATAAGACCAATGAACTCTACTTTAAATGGCACTTAGAACAAGGTGTAGAGTGAGAATGTGGGTTTAAACAATGGTGGGAGGGGTATAGCTTTATGGGCTCCCCAAGTTTCATTCTAGCTCAGAAATTAAAGGCTCTTAAAGAAGACCTCAAGAAGTGGAATAAGGAGGAATTTGGAGATTTGGCATTTAGGAAGAAGTGTTTGCTGTCTGAATTAATGGGTCTAGATGCTAAGGGAGAATTGTTAGGCCTCTCAATTGAGGAAGAATCTCGCCGATCCCAGGTTAAAGGTGATATTGCAGCTTTAGCTGCTTTAGAAGAGACTTTTGGAGACAAAAGTCTTGTGCTTTGTATGTGAAGGAGGGAGATAACAACACTCAGTTCTTTCATAGATTAGCGAACTCTCATAGAAGAGCTAAAAATATTAGAAGCATTGAGGTAGATGGTGTCTTATATGAGAACGGACCTGCTGTACAGTCTCGGGAGTTCTATCAAAATCTCTACACAAAGACAGATATGTGGCGTCCAACTGTGGATGGGCTGGATTTTGCTTGCATTGGAGAGGATGAAAGGCTGCCCTTGGAAAGGGAGTCCTCTAAAGAAGAGGTTACCCAAGTTCTGATGGAGATGGAGGGGGATAAAGCACCTGGGCCAGATGGCTTCACCATGGCTTTTTTTCAAAAATGTTGGAGGGTGGTGGAGGTGGATGTCATGGCTGTTTTTGAGCACTTTCACAGGTATTCAGTGTTTGACCGGTCTTTAAATGCCTCATTTCTCTCTCTTATTCCCAAGAAAAATAATGCTATTGATGTTAAGGATTTTCGGCCTATTAGTTTGGTAGGGAGTGTGTACAAGCTACTGTCTAAGGTGTTGGCAAATAGATTGAGATTGTGCTAGATAGTCTTATCTCTGAGTCTCAAAATGCTTTTGTTGGCAGGAGACAAATCTTGAATTCAGTGCTTATTGCTAATGAGTACCTAGATAGCAGATTGAAGAGTCATGTTCCCGGGGTGATTTGTAAATTGGACATTGAGAAAGCCTATGACCATGTGAATTGGGATGCTTTGTTCTATTTGTTGGATAGAATGGGTTTTGGGGTGAAATGGAGGGGGTGGATAAAGGCTTGTATAACTACTGTTCACTTCTCTATTATTGTGAATGGGTCTCTGGTAGGCTTTTTTGGAAGCTCTCATGGGTTGAGACAAGGTGATCCGTTATCCCCTCTTCTTTTCCTTTTAATTATGGAAGTACTAAGTAGGATTTTGAAGAAAACTGAGGATTGTGGTCTGCTTCGTGGTTTTCATGCGAGGCCAACTAACTCTATTGGGGTATGCATTTCACACTTGCTGTTTGCAGATGATACCATATTGTTTTGTGATGCTTCTAGAGATCAGTTGTTGTCCATTAGGCTAGCTTTGACATGCTTCCAAGCATTTACTAGTTTGAAAGTTAATGCAGGACGAGTGAGATTGTTCCGGTTGGGGAGGTTGGAAATATAGATGCTTTGGCTACCATACTTCGATGTAGGTTGGGTAGTCTGCCTATTAAATGCTTGGGAATGCCATTGGGCACCCCATACAAAACAGCATCTATGTGGAATCTTATATTGAAGAGGATGGAGAAGAAACTTTCAAGTTGGAAGCGTCTTTATTTATCAAAGGGGGGTAGACTGACCCCGTTGAAGAGAACTCTTTCTAGCCATCCTACTTACTATCTATCCTTATTTGTCATCCATGTAGTTGTAGCTGAGAAATTGGGGTGTATTCAGAGAAATTTTTTATGGGGATCTTCCAAGGAGTGTTTCAAATATCCTTTGGTAGCTTGGAAGAAGGTGTGTTTACTGTTAGAAATGGGTGGTTTGGGGATCAAGAAGTTAGTGCATTTTAATAAAGCCTTGTTAGGGAAATGGTTATGGAGGTTTAGAAGATAAGGCACTCATCTTTGGAGGAGGGTTATTGCAACTAAATATCGAGAGGGTCAAGGGGGGTGGGCTACTAAAATATGTAAAAGGGCTCACGGATGTGGTCTGTGGCGTGGTATTCATGATGGTTGGGAGAGTTTCTCCAAACATGTGGCCTTAGTGGTGGGTGATGGCACTCGTATTCTCTTTTGGCATGACAAGTGGGTTGGAGAAAGCTCACTTAAAATGCTCTATCCTCAGTTGTATGTGTGTTCTAATGATAAGGAAACTTGCATTTCTGATGTATTATGCTATCAAGAGGGTGGAAATGATAGAATTTGGAATTTGAGATTTCATAGGGATTTTCATGAAAGAGAATTAGAGGTTGCCTTCTCGTTCCTTGCGTTCATTCAATCTCGGATTCCTAAGAGTGGTGGGAGTGACACTTCATTCTGGTGTCTTAACGGGAATGACAGGTTTGATACCCGGTCCTATTACAACAACATTAGGGGTGCAACTGCCTCCAATTTTCTATGGAAGGGTGTTTGGAAAGCTAAGATCCCTAAGAGGGTGCATTTTTTTTGTACACAGCGATTCACAGGCAGATCCTTACATTGGATATTCTTGTGCTTAGGGGGCGGATTTTGGTGAATCAGTGTTGTATGTGCCATCGTAACGAGGAAATTGTGGATCATCTCCTCATCCATTGTCTTGTAGCTTACTCACTGTGGGTTCACATGTTTCAGATCTTTGGGTTCCAATGGGTCATACCAGGCTCTGTGAAAAGCTTGGTGTATTGTTGGAGCTATTGGCTGGGAAAATTTAATTCAGATATTTGGAACATGGTCCCTGGCTGTTTGATGTGGATTGTTTGGACGGAAAGAAATCAGCGCTCTTTTAAGGATACCGAGAAATCCTTGGTTCAATTACAAGCTCTATGCCAGAAGACTTTATTTGATTGGTCTAGGTGTTGGGGCTTCTCAGATTGTTCCACTATCTTGGAGTTTATTTCTTCGCTTAGTATTGCACTTTAAGTTTTTTCTGGTTGTCCGTTGTTGTTTGTTTGTTTGTTGCATTTCCTAGTGTTCACCATCATGAACACCTTGTATCCTGGAATGTTAGAGGTGTGAATGGGAAGGATAAACGGCTCATTGTTCGTAATTTTTTACGTTCTTGGAAGGCTGTATCGTTTGTTTGCAAGAGACAAAATTGGAATGGGTTACAAGAGGTCTTGTTAGAAGTATTTGGAGTTGTCCTTACATAGATTGGTTATACTTGGGTTCAAAGGATGCTTCTGGTGGAATTCTGCTCATGTGGAACAGAAGGGTGGTTGAAAAGTTAAAGAAAGCAGTGGGGCACTTTTCAATTTCTTGTAGGTTCAAAAACGTCAGTGACCAATTTGAGTGGGCTTTCACAGGTATCTATGGTCCAAATTCGAACAGGAAGCGTCAATTTATGTGGGAGGAATTGGCAAGCTTGAACAGTTGGTGGAATTTGCCATGGTGTTTAGGAGGTGATTTTAATGTTATCCACTTTCCATCAGAGAGGTTAGGGGCGGGGAGATTTACTCGCTGCATGAATGATTTCTCAGATTTCATCTCTTCATGGGCTTATGGATAATCCTTTGGAGGGAGGTCTTTACACATGGTCTAACTCTACCTCTGCCTTTAGAATAGATCGGTTTCTCCTCTCCCCGGTATTGGCAAAATATTTCACTCATTTTTCCTAAAAAAGGCTTCCTAGAGTGTTATCTGATCACTTTCCAATTCTTCTGGTGAGTAGAAGTCACAGAAGAGGGCGAATTCCTTTTCATTTTGCAAATATGTGGTTGAAGGCGGAGGGGTTTTTAGATAAAGTGAAGTCCTGGTGGGAGAATAACCATTTTCAAGAGACCCCTAGTTTCATTCTTGCCAAGAAGTTGACTGCTCTAAAACAGGATCTAAAGAAGTGGAATGAAACAGATTTTGGCAATATCACAGCCAAGAAACAGCAATTCTAGAGTAAGTTGAATGCTTTAGATGTAAAAGAGGACCATCAACCTCTTTCAAAGGAGGAAAAATTGGAAAAAGCAACCTTTCGAGCGAATCTTGAGAAGGCGGCCTTGTTAGAGGAGATTAGCTGGAGACAAAAGTCCAAAGCTTTGTTTTTAAAGGAGGGCGACTCCAATACGAGTTTTTTTTATAGGATGGCTAATTCTAATAGAAGAAATAATTATATTGAAAACCTCATGATTGATGGGGCTTTATCTTCCAACCAGGATAGGATTGCTGACCATATTGAACAGTTCTATATGAACCTATACTCTGAGCAGCAAGTGCAACGTCCTTTTCTGGACGTATTGAATTTTCCAAGGATTTCGAGAGATAATGTGGAGTGGTTAGAGAGACTTTTTTTTTATAGGTAATAACAAACTTTATTGATAACAAAAGTACAATGAATTTACGATAGTAAACTCACTGCACTGAAAAGAATACAAACCAATCAACAAGAAAGACTAACAGAATTAAGGAATTCAAACAAAGAATGACAATGCGTAAACCCCCAAATACGGGACCACTCAAATAAAGTCCTAAGTAGCAAAGACTTCACACAGTCTACAAGTCTTTCAGTTTCCTCAAAAATCCGGGCATTGCGCTCCTTCCAAATTAACCACATAAGACACGCTGGAACCATATTCCACACATCTGAATAGTGACTCCCCAACCAATTCCACCATGCAGAGAGGAGAAACAATATTGTTCAGCATCATCCATTGAACCCCAAATAAACGAAGGACATCACCCCACAAGGTATGAGCATACTTACAATGGATCAATAAGTGATCCACAGTTTCCTCTTCACATCGACAAAGGCAGCACCAATTAACAATAGGTAAATTCTTCTTAACAAGGTTGTCTATAGTAAGAATCCCACCCCTAGCAGCTGTCTATAAGAAGAAAGCCACTCTTTTAGGTACCTTAACACGTCAAATACTCTTCCAAGGAAAAGACACCAATGGGACTGCTAGCAATGAAAAATAAAATGAGCACACATCAAAAACACCACTACGATTCAATTGTTATATCATGGTATCATCATCGCCTCTAGGTAACTTGGATGATATATGTGCAAAAATATCATAAAAGATCCCTATCTCCCAATCTTGAAAAGCATGACGAAAGAGTAAGTTCCAGCTTCTACCACTCCCATTCGGTGCAAACTCAATCAAATCAAAAATCATAGCTGTCTTATCCACAGCAATAGCAAACATTGCCAAATATAAATCTTTCAAGGCAGTAGGGCTACTCCAAGGATCATACCAAAATCTGATACGAAAACCCTCACCCGCCGCATACAACACATGACCAAAGAAGCTCTCAGCCCCCTTCCTAATGTTCTTCCACATACCACATCCATGTGTCCCTCTAACAACTCTAATACATCATCCCCCACTAACCTCCCCATATTTGGAAGCTATAACCTGCCTCCATAAACGTGAGACCCCATTCCCAAATCGCCATAGCCACTTCCCAAGCAAAGCTTGGTTAAACAGCCCAATTTTCCAGATCCCCAAGCCACCTACCTCCACTGAACACATAACTTTCTCCCAAGCAACAAGTGAGAATTTAAAAACATCATTAGATCTCCCCCAAAGAAAATTCCTTTGAATCCTCTCTAATCTGTCCGCCACATGTTGTGGAATAGTGAACAAAGATAAAAAATAAGTAGGGAGACTTGATAAGGTACTCTTCAATAAAGTAAGTCTACCCCCTTTTGACAAATAAAACTGCTTCCAACCTGCTGGCTTCTTTTCCATCCGTTCAATGATCGGGTTCCATATTGAGGAATCCTTATAGTATGCCCCCCAAAGGCATACCCAAATAAGACATGGGTTAACAACTTACCTTACAACATAAAATACAAGCTAAGGCATCCAAATTCCCAACCTCACCAACCGGCACAATCTCAATCTTACCAACGTTTACTTTCATTCTTGTGATAGCTTCAAAGAAAATTAAGACCATACGAATATGTAATAATTGTTCCTCAGATGCATCACAAAAGAGAATAGTATCATCAACAAACAAAAGGTGAGAGATATGCAAACCTCCACTTGCATTGGGATTTGCTTGGAATCCATTGAGAAAGCCTTCATTTTCTGTCCTTTTCAACATTCTACTCAACACCTCCATTACCAATAAGAATAGGAGTGGAGATAAAGGATCCCCTTGGCGAAGACCACGAGAACTGCCAAAGAAACCAGTTGGAGACCCATTAATAAGCACTGAAAAACGAGCAGTAGAAATACACATCTTCATCCATCTCCCTCACTTCTCCCCAAAACCCATCCTCTCCATAAGGTAAAATAAGACACTCCAACTGGCATGATCATAAGCCTTCTCAATATCCAATTTTATAAATCACACCTAAAATACCACTCTTCAATCTACTGTCCAAGCATTCATTTGCGATAAGAACAGAATCAAGAATCTGTCTTCCCCCAACAAAAGAATTCTGGGATTTGGAAATAAGTTTATCCAAAACACAACGTAGTCTATGTGCCAAGAACTTTGAAAGTAGCTTGTATAAACTACCCACAAGGGCTTATAAGGCGAAAATCTCTGATATTGACTGCACTAAGCTTCTTGGGTATCAAACACAAAAATGTGGCATTGAGAGATTTTTCAAAGATACATTCTTTGTGGAAGTCTGCAAAAAAAGCTAAGATCTCCTTCTCAAGAACACACCAGCATTTTTGAAAGAAAGCCATAGTGAAACCATCTGGACCAGGAGCCTTATCACCCTTAGCTTCTTGTAGGGCTGCAATGATCTCCTCCTTCTCAAACTCCCTTTCTAAAGAAAGTCTATCGGTTTCATCCATATTTGCAAACTCTAGACCATCAATAGTGGGCCTCCAAGATTCAGTCTCCTGGTACAAAGACTAATAAAAACCCACCGCTTGATCTTGAATTGCAGATTCATCCTCATACAAAATGCCCTCAACCTCCACAGCTCTCATAGTATTTGTATGTCTATGAGAATTAGCAAGTCTATGAAAAAACCTAGAATTATTATCCCTTTCTTTCAAGTACAAAGCCTTCGATTTCTGCCTCCAAAAAATCTCCTCCAAAGAAGCTAAATACTCAACATCTGCCTTAATCTCAACTCTTCTTGCACTATCTGCCGGTGATAGAGAGTGCATCACTTCCTTCAAATCTAAGTCCAAAAGCTCAAACAGCAAGCATTTTTTCCTAAAAGACACATCCCCAAAAACATGTTTATTCCAATGCTTCAAATCTCCCTTAAAAGCCTTCAATTTACATGCCAGAACATAACTAGGAGACCCCACAAAATGGTATCCGTTCCACCAACCTCGCACAAGGTCCACAAATCCCTCCATCTTAAGCCACATATTCTCAAATTTGAAAGAAGTCTTTCCCCTCAACATTCCACCTGCCTCCACTAGAAGAGGACAGTGGTTTGAAATCACTCGAGGAAGAGGCCTTTGAGTCACATCCAGAAAGTGATCCTCCCAATCAGCAGATACTAACACTCCATCAATTCTAGACATTGAAGGGTTCTTTGAGTCACAGAACCATGTATACTTGCCCCCCACCAAAGGTATATCAACCAAAAAATTCCTCTCAATAAAGTCTGAGAATTTGAACATGGCTGGACTAAAAGAAGTGCATCCAAGACACTCTGTTGGATATTTTATGATATTAAAACCACCAAAAACACATCAAGTTGCACTCCATCTCCCTCTCACACTATCTAGTTCAGTCCACAAAGCATCCCGAAGACCATCAGCATTCGGACCATACACACCTGTACGTATCCAAGCAAAACCGTCTGCCACACCCTTTAACAAAATAGAAACAGAAAAGCACCCAACAAGACAATCCATTTTTTGATATACCCGCAGAGATTTTTGAAGTCATCAAGAAGTTTAATGGGGATAAATCTCCTAGGCCTAACGGTTCTTCGATGGCATTCTTCCAAGCTTGCTGGGGAATTCTCAAACCTGACATCATGGCTATGTTCCACCATTTCCATGTTACTGGTTAGTTTGAAAAAAGCTTGAATGCCACTATCATTGCTCTCATTCCTAAGAAAGTTGCAGCAGTGGAAGTAAAAGACTTTTGACCTATCAGCCTTGTTGGAGGGGTTTATAAAATTCTTGCTAAAGTTTTGGCTATTCGTCTTTCCACGGTTTTAGGAGAGATTATTTCTCCTTCTCAGAATGACTTTGTTCTAAATATGCAGATTCTTGTTTCTATTCTCATTACTAATGAATGTCTTGATAGTAGATTGAAGTCTGGTCAACTAGGGTTGTTGTGTTAATTGGACATAGAGAAAGCCTTTGATCATGTGAACTGGGGATTTCTTACTCACTTGCTTGAGCGTTGTGGTTTTTCTAATAAGTGGAGGCGATGGATTTCCTTTTGTTTATCTTCGGTTCGTTTCTCTATCCTTATTAATGGTTCTCCCCGTGGGTTTTTTGGAAGTTCAAGGGAGTAGCGGCGAGGTGACCCTTTGTCCCCTTTGTTATTGTGTTGGTTATGGAAGCCGTAGGTAGAATGTTGGATAAAGCCGTCCATGAAGGTCGTTTGTCAGGTTTTAGTGTAGTTTACTCTGCTGGTAGATCTTTGGTGGTTTCCCATCTCTTTTTTGCTAATGATACTCTAATTCTTTGTGATGCTAATATTGATCAAATGATGATCCTCCGTATGGTGCTCATTTGGTTGGAGGCTATGTCGAGTCTGAAGGTAAATTGGGGCAAGTCTGAACTGGTGGCTATGGGGGCAATTCATAACATGGATCTTTTGGTGGCTGTCTTATGCTGCAAGCAAAGGTCTCTCCCAATGAAATATTTGGGTCTTCCTTTGGGGGCAAAATTTAAGGACAAGTCAATAAGGAATCCAATTCTAGAGAAGATGGAAAGAAAATTAGCAAGTTAGAAAAAATTATATTTATCCAAGGAAAGTAGAATCACTTTAATTAAAAGCACTCTCTCAAATCTCCCTACTTATTTTCTTTCTTTATTCCCTATTCCTGCTTCCTTGGCCAATCGTATTGCTAGACTTCAACGGGACTTTCTCTGGGGTGGCATGGGGGATGAGCCCAAATTTCATCTGGTTGATTAGTCTACTGTGTGTACCCCGCTTTCTTCAAGTGGGTTGGGGATTAAGAACTTGAGAACTTTCAATGTAGCCTTATTAGGAAAGTGATTATGGAGATTTGGGCAAAAAAGGGAAGCTCTATGGCGTCAAGTGATATAGGTGAAATATGGTTGTGATTGGGGTGGTTGGTGTTCTAGCTCTTTCTCTGGTCCTTATGGTGTCAGTTTGTGGAAAAATATTAGAAGGGGATGGCCCTCTTTAGCTCGGTTTATTCTGTATGAAATCGGAGATGGTTCTAAAGTGCAGTTTTGGCTTGATCATTGGTGTGGTTCTTCTTCTCTTGCAGCCCGCTATCCTGATTTATATAGGATTTTTCGTATCAAAGAGGCTAGTGTGGCAGATCTTATGAGGTTTTCTAATGGAGTCATCCATTGAGAGATTCATTTTTGTAGGAATGTGCATAACCGGGAATTGGAAGCTTTCAGGAGCTTCATAAACACCATTTATAGCACTTCTGTAAGGTGGAGTGGGAAGGATAAGAGACGTTGGCTGCCTGGTAAGAATAAGGGGTTCACGGTCCATGCGTACTACCATCTTTTATTTGGCCATAGTGAACAGTTATTCCATTGGAAAAGCATTTGGAAGCAGAAGATTCTCTCTAAGTTGGCTTTCTTTGTATGGACCACTGTCTTGGGGAAATTTCTAACAGTTGAAAATTTAAGAAAAAGAATGGTTTGCATTTTGGATTGGTGTTATATGTGCAAGTGTAATAGTGAAACTGTTGAGCATCTTTTCCTTCATTGCCCAGTTGCTTTAAAGTTGTGGGATATGGTTTTTAGTTTATTTGGAGTTTGTTGGGTTATGTCATTGTCTGTTGTTGGGCTATTTGCTTGCTGGCAAGGTTGTTTAGGTCGCCATTGTAATGGAGATATTTGAATGGTTGTTCCTCATTGTTTGATGTGGTGTATTAGGAAGGAGAGAAATAGTAAGTGTTTTGAAGACATTGAGCGTTCCATGCCTGATCTCAAGCTTCTATTTTTCAGAACCTTATTGGACTAGTTCTTCGTGTGGAGAAACCATCCTTTTTCTTCCATTTTGGATTTGCTTGATGTTTGTAATGTTCGTATTTGATTTGTTCCCCCCCCCCCCTGTATACTCCCTCTGTACTTAGGTGTCTCTCTCTTTTTGATTTCAATAAAGCTTTTTTACTTATCAAAAAAATAATAATAATAATACTCTTATTACCTATCAAAAAAAAAAAGAGAATGTGGGTTTAAAACCCACTTTACAACAAATAATTAAACGAAACGGGGGACAATTATCATGGATTGATTTTTATGTGTAAAATCCATGGAAAGAATAACGAATCATATTTTCTTACATTGTGCGGTGGTTTGGAAACTGTGGTCTATGATCCCTCTGCTTGTTTGGTGTTTCCAAGGCAATGACATTTTTTGTGATGGAGATGTTACCACGTTGGACAGCACATTTTGGCAAGAGTAATGAGGGGTTTGGAAAGTTGTTCCTTTGTGCCTCGAAGTGTCTTTGGAGAGATTTTCTTGTTGCTTTGCAGGGAAAGAGTTGAGCATGTTGAAGCTGAAATAGTTAATTTAAAGACCTTATATGAATGGACTTTCACATCTCCTACATCTTCTGCCATAGACTTTCTGGGTTTCCTAGATTACTCGAACTTTCATTAATTCTTTGTTGCACTTCTAGGGTTTTCTTTTTCTTTTTCTTTGTTCCTTGTATACACCTCATGTACTTGGGTAGCACCCCTTTGCATTTTAAAGAATTATTTACTTAACAAAAGAAAAAACCCACTAGATGTGCATAATTCTTTTATGGATATTTTAGATTTTTAAAACTTCAGATGTTAGTTCTTTGGATGCTCTAGAATACTACCCGTGTTCTAGGTTCTTGCTCTCTTTCTTTTTAATAAAATTCTTATTACTAAAAGGAAAAAGCCTCGTTTCTTGATGTTTTGCCTTTTTGTACATTTCCTATGTACTGGGCTATGTGTTTTTATAAAATTTTCTTTATTACTTATCAAAAAAAAAAAAAAGGAAAAAGCCTCATTGGATGCACATGTACCTTACCAGTAAAAAAATATGACACTTGTTCAATTAATAATGAAATCTATTAAAAAAGCAATAGGTTGCAGGTTCAAATCAGGGAATCAACATCTCCATAAACAAACTAAGGCCGCCTACCAAAAGTGGAACCTTTGTACACTGGATACAACCTTTTTTTATAAAAGGAATAGCGCTAGTAATGTTTTATATACAAGAAGAAACAGCAACGATGATACAAACTTCAAGCTCAACAGAATCTTTAAAATAAAAAATAAAATAAAATAAAATACCCCAGAGAAAAAGAGTATTTATAATAATTATAAGACATAAAACAAGTGTAATATGTCATTAATAAGGGAAAAATCCACACTATATAAAACAACATGCGAAGTTGAAAGACTGATACTAACTTGGTTAATAGGCCGGCCAAGATGATGTTCATGCTGAAGAAAACGTGTAATAAGTAACACCTGTAAAAGAAGTCACAGTACAAAAGTTAGCAAATGCAGAATCACCATTGACTTATTCTCTTTTATCCTCAATGAGAAAATGTAAAAGCTCAAAAGAACAACCAAAACAAAGTGTGCATCTTGTTTCATAGAATTTTAAAATGTTCAAGCAGCTTCTTTTGTCGCAGAACAAGCCAGTTCAAAGAATATGACTAATGCAGCATTACTAACCAAACAGTGGGAACTTAAACCACCAGAATATGACTGGTCCAGGCTACGATCTGCCAAGAACTGTTTCAGTACCAAAGCAAGGGGTGTAGCTGCTAGAAATTGTTCAGTCAGCTCCTTAACCTGTACAAAAACAAAAAATATGTTGAACTTGGAATAAGATTTGGAATTTTATAATTTCTTTTTTTTTTTTTTTTTTTTAAACCTTCAGAAAGACTAATTGGGAAAATGTGTCCAAAGCTAAGGCAGAAAACACAGAAAGGTAAAGACCACCAAGACTGTGGTGGCATCCTAATTTGAAGTCAAATCCATCTGGCTGGTTTCTGCAACTTTACAGAAAACTTTGGCCTTTCAAAGTAACATTTTATTGGACAGTTTCTCTTTTTCTTTTTGGATTACTGTGTAGGAGGAGAGGGAGAGGGAGGGGAGGTAGGGTGGGATTCTGCTCAATCTAATTTCCATATAACATTTCCAAACCAACTCATCAAATTGCAATTAAGCGATCTAAATAAGCCTTCCTCACAAGAACACTGCCAGACATATTAATGTACCATACTTTATTTTTTCGAGCTAAGACAATAGATGTACCATACTTTCAAAACCTCAAGTACAATAAGAACCCAAAAGTCAATTTTGCTTCTTAAAGAAGAGGGCCTACCCCAGGAATCCAAGAACTCAAGAATGTGAACTTTCATGAGAACACAGGATTCCATGTATCAAACAGCCCTAAATGGTCTGACCAACTCTACTCTACTCCCCTCTATTCTCCCTCCCTCCCCCTCAACCCAAACAGGCCATAAGAGTCTTCAACTAAAACATCAATCATTGGCATGCACGCCCTGATGTTCCTCTGAAGTTGGTTTCAAGAAATGGATTACAAGCTCTAGTCCAAGACTAAGAAACATAGAAACTGCTCAACAGTAAGACCCTTTGATAAGTGAAACAAAGAAACCCTTAACCTAGTATTCTTCTTACACTATCACAATTAAGCTAAAGTACATCATTAGCAATGATTAATTGCAGTCAAGCAAACCCTTGTTACCATCTGTATTATATTTTTTTTATATAGGTATGATAGAATTCACACTGTGGCATCCACTCCATGATGATTGTTCTTTATCTTCAAGCCATGATACCAATTGGTTTTTGGTATAAGTCGGGTCTGAACCCTAGAACTCTTATTTGAAGACAAGAGATTTTACCAATTGAGCTAACTAAAACCCACATTACCATATAAAAAATCTTGCAACAAAAGTGCATAGTTGATCAAATCTATGAAAAAACTTAGTTTTTTTATTTTGTTTTATGTAGGGTCCTTTCTAAAGAAGAGCTCTTTGGACTCGCCTCTAGCCAATAAAACATATGGGAAACTGACCCCACCTGCAAAAACCAGCTGTCAAGTAATCTAGGGGCATTAACCCCAAAAACTTAAATTAACCTTTTATAAAATCAAGTGAATCATGGGTAGAACTTTTGAAGGGGATATTCTAATAACTATCTAAAAGGTAAGGATCTCATAGCTAAAAGTACTATATTCCAAACAAAATTACCAGCTTTGTAGTTTGCAATCCTGTATGTGATGGTGACTTAAAACTGATGTCAAGACGAACTGATTTTGAATCATTGGCAGTATCACAATCTATCTGTGCACATTTTGGCAGAGCAGAATCTTCTAAAACAACCGTATCAGAATAAACATTATTGCCTTGTTCAACATTCATGTGAGTTGCCTCCTCCTTAGGTGATTGTACATTAGAGGCAGAAGAGGTAATGAGATCATGAGGTACTTCCACCACAAGCATAATAATAGGTATCTAAGAGCAAAGGGGAACAGTATAAGAAGAAACATATAACATTAAAGAGAAGAAAAATTAAGAGAGTTTAAAAGAAGATGCATTACAGCTGTATTTTCCACAGTCTTAAGGGAATCATTTTTTACCCACTCCTGGTTGGCAAGATACCTAGCTGCATGCTGAAATACCAATACAACAAAATCTCAATCTTTTAACCAGCAAAGAACAACAACAAAAGCAACCTAACAGAGCTTGACCAAAAAATAGAGAACATTTCCAGCTCAAATGCCTTTTTTTTGGGGGGGGGGGGGGGAGAGGGAGGATGAGATTCATGTGAGAAGCATGGCATGCTCAAATACAAAATTGGAAGGTTATAATAACAACAGTAAAAATTACACATAAAATAGAAAAATAAAAAATCATGAACAGAACCACAATAATCAGTGTCAACAACTTTATGCACCCTCTTCTAGGAATCTAATTTAGTTTATGTTTACACTAATGGTGAGAACAAATTTACCATTTTGAAGTAGATACAAATGCCATGCACCACAAACAAAATATTTAGAAGAACTAAGTTTAGAAAAAAATATATATTGAAAACATAAGCAGTTGAAAACAAGATTGTGTATCTAATCATTCACCTGCAAAAATTAACATCTCATTCAAAAAAAGCCAAACCATTAAAAATTAAAGATTACAGACTTTGCTGTCACTTCAAAAGCTCCCTTAATCCTTGCTTTGGAATTTCAGTTTGTAATTGATGTATACATTTCAAGATTTTTTATTAAAAGGTGCTTGATCATGAAAATCTCATTTGCCATTAACTTCCATGGCAGCTAACCATCGTTAGCTTGATTATATGCTAAAATTCACACTTCATCAAATAAAGCCTTGGTATCAAGATTGGCCTTCACAGAGGTATTAAATTCTTTTTAGATACGTAACAATAATAGCAATTACTTAGGGAACCTCAAAGTGGCTCTATTTCATTATATTCCATCCATGTCCCAATTCCATTCATTTACTATCCCTTTGGTGTCATTGAGATAAGAGACTATTATTACTATTATTTTATACCATTTTTATAAGAGTAATAATAAAAATAGTTTAAAATGAAAAGAGGGAGAGTGAGGAACACTAAAAGAAATCTAATGGCAGTGATCAGAACCAAATGGCAAAATTCTGCATCAAATTAGGACCAATACAGTAGGCCATGCATCAACATTCTTCTATTATCAGCAAGCTAAATCGGGGCCCTCAAGACCCCTTTCCAAAACCTTGATGATCATTAGTGTAAAAGAAATCAGTAATGGAAGTCCAATTTAGCATGGTAACATGCAGGTCTAGAAAAGAATGTTGCTGTTTGACCAAAAATTGTGGAAACTCTAATCCATCTCTTAATTCTGACATCAAGTTCCACCCAATACCAGAAATCCACAATGTGCAATGAAACTTTGGCTAAATAACCAAGAAACCCATGCTTAGCTACCAGCTAAGGTTGACTGCATGTGTATAGCAAGGCCAAATGAGTCATTCATCAACAACCTAGAACACCAATGATAGACACTAAAAGTGCTTACATAAAAGAAAGGGAAAAAAATTAACCAATAAGCTTGGCTTGAATTCACAAGGCCAGTAATCATTCACAGTTTTATTATATCTGATCTTTTTTTTTTTCTTTTTTGCTAATTATATCAGACCAATTTTTTTAACTATGTAAAGGACTTGAGGGATATATATTAAATTAGATAACTCCTACCTAAAGCACTCCTAAACTTCTCAACAAAAAGAAATAATAATTTGAAGTATGTTTGATGATATTAGTACTGATGAATTCATCTGCTCTTAAAAAAGAGAAATAAATAACATTAACGCACACTACACCAAGTTGCACCCACTGCCATAAGGCTCCGAACACATTTGTCATTCCTTATCACCTCCAATTATTTCCGAGTTTTCTGGCAGTAATTAGAAATGTTTGTAGAAGGACAGTAATCAAGGAATATGGTTGAGGAGGTGCAAAATATTGGCTTATTTTCAACTCCTAAAAGCACCAACAACACTGTTGTTGTGAGCATCATTGATTCTCAGGTAATTCAATGTGACATCAATGAGAATTCCCTTAATCTGATTGTATAGATTATCTCAGTATATTTTAAACCGTTACAATCTTAGGTATAACATTTACAATTTTATTGGATTTTATTGAGAACCCAAAGAGTTTCAGACTACACGATAAAGAACATCAAGAAATATATAACTCACACAAACAGGTGTTTTGCCACAACTGCCTTACTACTGCAATACCGATGTATGTAATTGGCAACGTACCTGAAGGCATGTTTCTTTGATACCATTACGACCCTCCAATATCCCAGCTTCTTTAATGGGTTCCTATAGCATATGTCTTGCAGATAAGGTGTTTGCCATAAACTTACTAGCACAGGGTAAAGTAGTTATTGAACCAAGAATTTTACCAGGTTTCTAACTGGAGGGAGCCAAACCACAAGGTCCACATCACTTGTTGGAAGGGACAAACCTGTTGAATTTGAACCATATATGTGTGTTTGAGACCTGGGCCAAAGGACTTGGAGAGATCGTGTAACTCGCTTGACTGCCCAATTTATATAGGGCTTCCTGGCCATATTTGCTGCAGCAACCTTGGACACCATCATATTTGTAATGTCGCATGGATTATTGGAGTCAATAAGGGCAAAGCTACAAATTCTCAATGCAAATTTTGAATGGAAAAAAAAAAAAAAGAAACCCTAGAATAATGATGATGGCCATAATGACAGACGATGATGGTGATGGTGATCATGATAATGGAAAAAAAGCCTTGTACCTGCTGGCAGAATGAGTCAATCTCATCATGGAGGAGGCTGTGCATCAAAGAAATTGAGGTCTTCCATGATGGACAGCTCTGTAACTCTGATGGTTGCAGAGGGATTGCAACATCTGGCTGTGTAATGATATTTTCATCTAATAAAGGCATTACAAAACACCAGAGAAACTTTAGAACAATATAAAATAGGCGATATACTTACATGTTCCTGATCACAAGCTAGCTGGGACATTGCAATCAACCGATCTTGCAGCAAAGCTGCAGGTAGAGGCTGAATCATTGGATGAGCTGACAGATTATTGTTTCTCCAAGAAGGCCAAACAACTTCAGCACCATCCATACGCAAACAAGCATCCTCCAAGTTATTTCCATCATTGTACCAACCTCTCACACCCCAGTGCCTAGGGCTGGAACTACCAGATCTAACAGTTGGAAAACCCCTTAGTTTTCTGGAGTCACTCACAGGGGAAGGTGGTGGTGGACGTGGAGCCCTTGGAACACAAAGCACTACAGGTGACGGTGGCCGCTTTATCCGAGGGTGCTCCCGCCTTGTAGAAGGAACACAAGGGCTTTTGTGATCATGACTACGCTTAAATTCTCTTGATCCCCTCGACCAATTTGGAACGACGATTGGTGGCAAAATAGGATAAGGAAGGGAATCTCCTGTCTTCCCTTCAACATCACTAGGTAAATTTGGCAAAGATCCAGAACTGTCCTCTTCAGCCCCTGCATCTGCCAATGTTGATGAGGAATGCAACATCTTGCCAGGTATTTCATTTCCTGGAATTACATAACCAAGAGGCTGGTGTCCAGTCCCCAAAGGATCAAAAGAACTGAATGAAGCAGCAGTAGGTGAAGTCAAACCATTTGTACTATATGAAGAAGAATATGCAACCATGTCATCAACAGCCCTAATCATGTCAGCGTCACGCCAAGCCCATGAGCTATCATCGGAACTAAGGGAAGGAGGTCGAGAAAAACCCGTCCCTGGGAGATCAGAAGGATTCCAGTACATCACACCACCACCAAAGTATTGATTATAATCTATCCCGGAAACAGCATGCACCTCAACTTCTTCCTCTGATATCCAGTGGCTGTCACATTCATCTGCTGGTTCCTGTGCATTTGTTAGATCAGATGAATCTGTGAAATCAACAGAATACTTCCTTTCATCATCAGTGGTCGGAGCATTAAGCTGCACACTGTGAGCGTTTAAACTTTGTGGGAAAGTAGACTGCCGCCTTGAGATAAATCCAGAATCATAATTATAGGTTACCGAGGGAGCCAGTCCACGAGTACTTCGAACCACTGGAGGCCAATCTAAACTCATTGACAATGGTCGAGACAGAATTGGGTTACACCCGCCTTCAATTGGAGAGTTTCTTGCATGATGCATTGTGGGTACGAAGGATTGCTGGAAGTGATTATGCCAGTTCCGACCAACATCCAGATGCAATCGATCAGTGGCAGCTGGGAGATGTGAACCAACAGATGGAAAATAAACAGGTGTAACATTGGGCCACTCATTCGGTGGGTGCACTGAAGAATTTGAGGGTCCTGTATCAAATGTATTTACACTCTCTTGCTCCCTAACCAGCACAGATTCATCTTTTATGTCAAAAGCTCGGATTGGTTTGTCAGGGAAAGTTGATTTTACATCACATTCACTTCTATTTTCACAATTCTGGAAATTGCTATCTTCATTGCTCAAAACATTATCAAGCTCCAATGCAGGCACAGCAGAAGGTACATTACAATTTAAGGTCTCTAATCTTAAAGATATCGCTTGCTTTTCAATCATATCATTTGATAAATTATAACACTCGGAACCTATATTACAGAAACTTTCACTACAACCATTAACATAATCTCCTTGAATACTTTGGGTGTCATTGTCCTCCCCAGTAGACCCATTAACGGAACAAGGAAGACTGGAATTTGATGCAGGGATATCATTACCAATTTTAGTATCATCTGCGGCATTCAGGGTGGTTGAAATGTCAGATGCTCGACCAGAATCTGGTGCCTCATTTTGAGAAACAGCAGACAACGAGGAATCTTCCATGACTGAATTCTCGTACTTCCTCACTTCCATGAGATTATTAAACCCAGATTTTTTCATTTTGTTTTTATCTTTCCTACCCTTCCTTGCAGGATTTTGAACTTTTCCAAGAACCGTTCCTTGGGCATGTTCCTGATAACAACTACCAGTTATAAACCATCCAAACAATTAATATCATACCAATAAACCAATAAAAAGATAAATGATTTCAAATGAAATGTAATAGTAATAATTATTGTCACCATTTGAACAGTTGATGTCTCTCTGCAAGTCTTCTTCCCCCGAGGTATATCAAAAATCTTTTGGGACTCCATCAAATCTGCCTTCTCTTTACATGCATTCGTACAATCAAGACCCTGGAATATTATTTGGAACATTTATCACTAAATATCTCAATGTGTGTATGTGTGTGTAAAAGGACTTCAGCAAATGTTTTATAGCATAAAATATTACCATGAGAGATTTGTCACATGGAAAATCATCTAGACGAGACCTTGGAATAGGATTTCCCCTTTTCATATTACGGGTTCTCCCTTTTTTTCTACGGCTACAAGCACCAGGCTTTTCTTTGGATTTATTAGGTAATGACTTCTCAATTTCCTCTTCCAAAAGTTCAAGTTTTGTACAATCAAGTGAAACAACCTTGAGAAATCCTCGCAGTTTCCTCAAAATACAATCAGAAATGGTACAAACAGATCCCAATTTACTAAAAAACAGTTCCCCTTTATCATACTCACCATGGTGACATGATGATATCATCATGATAATATCATGAAGCACAAGCAAACTATTAAACGCATTTGCTAAGGAAGTTGGTTTTCCAAGAAGAGAAGCAGAGGTACTGATCAAGCCAAACTCTGCCTTGGCAGCAAAACTGGGGATAGTCCTTCGCATTTCCATGGTATGATTGTATCTCACCGAATGTTCTGCTTCTGCACTAAAAAGCCACATCTCATCCTCCAAAACCGTACTTGCCTCCTTCAGAATCTCATGAGTCTGAAAATTTAATAGTGACCAAAAATTTAGGACAAAGTGTAATAAAAATTACTAGAACCAGCAATTAGTCAATTGTAGAACCATCATGGTTCAATCATGTGTTATTCAATATGAAAGACAATCTCTCTCTCTCTCTCTCTCTCTCTCTCTCTCTCTCTCTCTCTCAAGGGAATATTCTGTATGTTACACAAATTTGCACACATGATGCAACAGATCCTTCAAAAAAATAAATAAATAAAATAAGAAACAAAGAAAGCATGTCTTCATGGCACAAGATCCTTACATACTGTATGTTACAAAAATTCTGATGTTTACCCTACAAATCACACACGGGGTTGCTCCTAGGCATGAGAATAAACTGCTTAGCCCATCAAAGGTGAATGCTTCTGGATTACCCAGCAACTTGCTTTGGCAGGTGTTAGTTGCCCATAGGTTTTACCAGGCTATAGGCGAGTTCAAGGGGATTTCTTTAGAAAGGTTCCCTAACTTATCAAAATCAAAATCACACATGGGGTTAGCAGTTTTGTATACCTTCTAAAGATTTGCATAAGGTATGATCTAGTCCACTTATCAAGCATTGCACATCATTGCCAGAATGCCAGATAACCAAATCAGCCAAGTTACTGTATAAGGTATGGCTCATAAATCTGCAATGTCTTTAAATATCCAAAACTTATGCATAAGCCTAACCACAAAGAAATATCATCCACCCGTTTCATACAAAGCCTATTCCATATGTTAAGCTTTTACTCACAAACTTTCTATAAATGAATTACCTTCACCCTCAACCTCAAAATACGTACTATTTCTACTTAAAACCACTTCTCCATCAATGCATATATTACCCCAACATTTAACTTCAACAATAACAAAGCCTAAGTACCAAAATTTTGGAGTCAGCAATGGATTTCACTACCATTCTAGCCTAGGCAAAATCATACTCTTGTCATTTTTTTACTAATTCTACTGCATTCAATATATCCATATTTTGTTTTTGGTTTGTTCACTGCATCTATCTTTTGCTACTACAACAAATCCACTCGTATTCCTAAAATACAAAATTGCATTCTTAACTACTCATAAAATGCCACATTATTCAATCTATCACCATAATCTGCAAAAAATAAACAAATGACCAAACATTAAGAGTAGTTCCAAGAAAAGTACCAAAGATTTTGCGGATTTCCCCAACACCACGGTCAGGATTTTCCGCCTCGCGGCAGCATCCAAATTCCTCCACCAATCCACACATCCCCTCTTCCTCCAATACACATTAGCCGCCACCCCCGCAGCCGCGCTCGCCTTCTCCTTCAACTTCACCCCTCTTTTCCTCCCATTATTACAGTTCAACCACGCCAACCTCAGCGACACCTCCAACCTATTCACCACAAAAGCCTCCATTGTATAGTACCCTTTGGCCTTCAACCACCCCAATTCCACCCAATCCGACCCCAACTCGCTCTCCTCCCCTCTCAAAAACCCTCCATTCGAAACCTCGTCCATGGTCTCCACAAACCTCCCCAAATCCTCCACAAACTCCTCGCTCACCGTCGCCGTATCGAGGCTCCGAACCGAGCACGAGCATTGGCCGACGCTCTCCCCTTCGGTCGAAGAGAAGAGCCGAACCGACTCGGAGACGAGTCTCTCGGAGCGGTTCGACTCGGCGACGCGAGAGAGAAGGCCGCGCGACTTCTTGAAGCAGAAGCTGGGGAGGTCGCCGCGGGAAGGAATGTCGGGGAGGACAATGAAGCAGCCATGGCCGTGGGTTCGGACCTTGCCTAGCATGTCGACGAGGACTCGGACGAACCTGGAATCGACGGCGGTGATGTGAGCTTGGCGCTGGTGGACGGTGAGAGACGAGAACCATTTGAGGATTGAGGACCTAGGGTTTGAGTTTTGGAGCGGAGGATGATCTGAGTCGGCGGTGGCGCGAGAGTGGTAGAGAGAGATGTGGGAGGTGAGCGAGTCGATGAGTTGGCTCTGAGTCATGGCCGAGTTGGCGAGTGAAGGTTTGGAATTGCAACGATTTGGGTTTGGTTTTGGTTTTGATTTTGATTTTGGTTTCGACATTTTACTGAGTTTGGTTTGGTTTGGTTTGGTGGCTGAAGTTGACAAGTTGTAGGGTGTAGTTGCAGAGAGCATGAGAGAGAGAGAGAGTAGGAGAGAGAGAGGATATTCGGGGGAGAAGAAATGTGAGGGAGATGCGGGTCGGTTCAAAGCGGGTTATGTTTGGGGGGGTCCAGATTCGGCCCGGTGGGTCCCTAAAATAGAAAATTTGATAACTTTTTAGAAAAGTGGTAGAACACAACAATTTATACGGCAACTCTTGCCTTTACTCTTCTACCAAAAACAAAAAACTTGCCAAATTGTGGGAATGGTGAAAACATATGGGGGGTTTATGTCCCAACCGCTCACAATTTGAATTTGTGATAAAAGTTGTGCAAATTATTACAGTCCTAGTATTATTGATTTTTTAGGACAATATTTTTATCATATGAGATGAAAGGTAATATTTTTCAATACTTTTATAACAAATTATAAATACTAAGTTGTTATTTTTTTTAATTTAAATTATTTTTTTACTCACCCGTAACAGTTAATAACAACTTGCAATTTAAAATTTTTTGTGAAAATATTGTAAAAATGTTGTATAGATATTATTTCTCCCAAGAATTATTATTCAAATGTGAGTCTTTCCAACTAAATTGGGTGTTAAGTGAAACATAAATTGTCTCAAAAAAAAAAAAAAAAAAAAGCGAAACATAAATTAGGTGCAATACCGAGATTGCACTAATTGATTCAATGGAAAAGGACAAATTCTATCTTATTTAATAACTAATTTAGTACGTAAGGGTATATTGATACAGATCTTTCAAATTCTTTTTTTTTTTTAGTGTAATTTACTATTTTTTTTAATATTTTTATTAAGTTACATATGTACCTTTTTTTCTTTTTCTTTTTTGATAATGGTTAGAATTAGAGATATGTATCTTTTTTTTTTTTTTTTTTTTTTTGATAGGAGAGATATGTATCTTTTGATTACGTTATAGGGGATCTTTTTATCTTTTTCTTTTTTTTTTTTTGCTGAATAATTATGTTAGGGGATCTTATTTATAGCTGCAAGTTACACACGTACCTTCTGATTACTTTAGGGGATCTTATTTGTTATGCCAACTGCATCAGAAATACACATCTATTGAAAATGGTCATGCTAAAACTGGATGATTAACATTTTTGATCGGTATTGACTTATGGAGATTGGAGAGTAATGTCCGTATGAGACTATGAGTAGAAATAGAACAACTATTTATTTCATAGAAAAAGAAAGATTTTAAGTCAAATTTTCACTTTGAACATTTTTCATTCATTTATATTAAAAAAGTTAAGAACCCTTAATCAATCAATTAAATATTCTAAATGGTTACTAAATTTCACCTTGAAAATAGCCTATTATATATAACTAGTCGATAATTCATGCGATGTATGGGATAGTTAAATTTAAAATCATATATATTTAAAAAAAAAAAAAACAAATAGAGAGTCTTGTATGAAAGAACTATTAATTAAAAAAGACTTTGATAGGATATGAACAAATAAATTGTTGTAGAATTTGAACAGTTTCCCATAGGTATTGTATAGGTATCAACAAAGTAGGATGCATATTTTAAATAAATAAAAAAGACAAAACTTTATCTTCTAACTCTCACATGCACCATTTCTACACCACCACCCTATGTATAAAGGTTATTACACACCCTTAGAAAACCAATGGCAGATTTTCACCATCTTAGAAAACCAATCTAAAGACAAGCATTTGTAGCTTTGGAGTTCAATGAAGCAAGAGTTGTATAAGATGCCACTCACAAAAAAAGCCAGTTAAACCCAAGAAAGACAAATTATGAAACATGGGAATATCATCATGATTAGAAGCATGGAAGAGGATCTGCACAACAATATAAGAATCAAAAATGTCACAAAGTCAAAACTCACTCACAAGTCACAACAATAACAATATTATAAAGTAGTAATCATAGAGAGCTAGAGCATGAAGGATGACAACATTGATATTCAGAAGGTTGATGTGTCTAATTCAAAGTCAAATATTGCCAGCCAAGAGTCCAAACATATTGCCATAAAAGAATCCAATACTTGCCAAACGTAAGTCAGCCAATATCACTCCCTTGATTCTCTCCTCCATAGCACACCCCTTGACTTTAGCTGATTCTTTATAATTGTAATTTGTTGTAATTATATTCTCTACAATTTAGGGAAGTTTGTCTATAATCTTTTAGTATTAATACAAAGCAGGACACGCCTCACTGTGTGTGGTTTTTCAACCCAATATAAACTCTATATTCTCTATTCCTTTATGGTATCAGAGCTATATGTCCAACGACTTTTAAAATGAATAAAAATAAAAATAAAAATAAAAAAACACATTTTTTTTTCTAGCTTTTCTCTTTTCTTTGCTTTAACCAATCTCAATGGAACACACCAATTCTTCAACTTGTGTCATGGTACCCAGTCATTCAGGGTTCATGTCAATTAAACTAGACAGAACCAATTATCCTCTTTAGCTTGCTCAGATTGTTCCTATTTTGAAGAGCAAGAGTTTGATGGGATTTGTAGATGGTAGAAATCAATGTCCTCCAAAATTTAAACGGGACAAAGATTGTAAGGAGACCACCGAAGTGGATCCATCTTATATTACTTGGCATCAACGGGACCAAATGATTCTCAGTTGGGTCAATAATTCTCTCTCCCCACCAGTGCTATCCACAGTGGCTCGTTTCACATTAGCATATGCAACCTGGTCCTCACTGGAGAAGAGGTATGCTTCTCACTCAAAAAATTGTATTCAACAGTTGAAAAATGATTTATGTAACACAAGAGAAGATGGTCTTTCAGTTTTTGATTTTGTGGACAAAATAAATCATATTGCTGACAATCTTGCCTTGGCTAGCAAACCCATTGATGATGATGAGCTTGTTATTGTTATTATGAATAACATTGGTTCAACATATGAAATCACTATTAGTTCTGCACAAGCACGTGACACTCCCATATCATATGATGATCTTGTGGCATTACTTCTTAGTGATGAAACAAGGCTTCAGAAACAACAGACACCTTTACTTGACAATACTTCAACTGCGATGTATGCTCCCAAATCTAATAATCAAACCACTCCAGGTCGAGGTTCTCTGCATAACCAAGGGTCTAATATGAGAGCCAGAGGGTCCTCTGGTTCATGTCGACCTCAGAATTCTTAGTCCCATTCCAACTTTGGTTCCACGAATTTTGGGTCCTCTAGTAATAATTCTTCTCAGCCACTTGTCAAATTTGCAATCGTCCGGGACACGGTGCCCGTGACTGTTTTCACTAAATGAATCATGCTTATGAAGGCCAAATTCCAACTCAAAAACTTATGGCTATGGCAGCTGCTGCATCCTTGAACAATTCTCATACCACATGGCTTTCTGATACTGGTGCATCGAATCATATCACTTTGGATCTTGCAAATTTCGCTATTCACAATGAATATCATGGCCAGGACCAAGTTGTTGTGGGTAATGGTGCAAGTTTGAATATTGCTCATATTGGTTCTACTAAAATTCCTCATGGTTCATCCTCCCTTGCTATGAATAATATTTTACATTGCCCATCTGTCGTTGCTAATCTTCTTTCAGTTTATCAATTTACTCGTGATAATAACTGCTATTTTATTTTCTTCTCTGATTGTTTTTATGTGAAGGATCTAAGCACAGGGAGGATGCTTTTTCGCGGGAAGAGTGAAAATGGTCTCTATCCTTTCCATATTCACAACTAGATTTCTACCAAGTCAAGTCATCCGCTTGCATTTGTTGGTGCCCGTGTTGGCACTCCAGTTTGGCATTCTCGGTTGGGTCATCCTGCCTCCAACACACTTTTGCGTCTTATTTCAAACAAATGTCTTCCTATGAGTGGTAAAAGTTCAAATCACTTTTGTAATTCATGTCCTTTGGGCAAGATTACTAAACTACCTTTTCATTTGTCGGATTCAAAATTTAAAATGTCCTTTGGAATTGGTGCATTCAGATATTTGGACTTCTCCAACTGTTTCTATGAAAAGATCCAAATATTATGTGTTATTTGTGGATGATTTTTCTCGTTATTCATGGATATTTCTAGGCCAGTTCAAGAATATACTGGCACCGACAAAACCAGTTTAACCACACTGCCCCGCCCCGCTCAGAGCTCCGCCGAAGGTTTCCGGCACAGTGATCAGCGGTGGATCTTTAGAACCGACGTCGGACTAGTACGGCCATCGGCGCCATGATTTGCACACCGATGAATACTGAATTGACCCGACGTGTTTTATATATATGTTAATAACTTAATATGTATAAGAAGAGTTGAAAAGGCCTAGCGTTCTAACTTCTAAGAACTAATAAGAGGCAACGTTTATCCATGAATAGCATTACAGCAGAGCAGGGTCGTCCTTATCAAAAAAAAAATTGAATAAAAAAAGAGTTAACATGTGTGAGCTCCTTTTTTTAGTTAAGAAATGTGTGTGTGTGTCAAGAGGAAAACGTGTGTAAGCTCCTTTTTTTAGTCAAGAAATGTGTGTGTCAGGGGAAATAGTCTAAGACTTTGAGTGGTCTTGTCTATAAGTAACTCTAGTGTCTCCCACTTGCATTTTTTGAAAAAAAATATATTAAAAAAAAAATGTTGTGGCCATATTGGTTAGTGTGTTACAGTCATGCCACTTATGTTTTTTGAAAATGAAAATATTAAAAAAAAAAAAAAAGGATGCCTGTCACTGTTTGAGTCACTGATGAAATCAGTCACTGTGCAAGATTTTTTTTTTTTCTCTTTTGATCTCAGCCGCACACGTCTTTTCTCTTGAGTTGTCTCCTACTCAACTACTCTCATTTCTCCTCTTTACTATTTAGACTTCTACTCCTCTCAAGTCTCACACTCTCGCCTCTCAGATTCAGAACCCACTACTCAGTTATCACTCATCAGCTAGATAGCTACCTTCATTTCTCTTCCAAACCCTAATCCCGCCGAACAAACATTAGCTTTTCCCTCTCAATCTCAAGCTCACCTAACAGTTTTTCTCTTCTTTTTTTGCTCTCAGTCAGCCACATAACATAATGTTTCTTCCAAACCCTAATCCCGTCGAAGAATTAGTAGTGCTTCCCTCTCAATCTCATATTTTTAGGCTCCCACCAACCATTTTTCTCTTCTCTTTTGCACTCAGCCACATAATTTTTTTCCATACCCTAATCCCGTCAAACAAACAGCAGTTTTTCCATCTCAATTTCTCAATTTTAGGCTCCGACCTAACCTTCCACTATTTAAGAACACAAGCTCTCAGTCTCACTCTCAAGACTCATCATTGATTCCCAGTCTCACTCTCTCACAAAGAAAGACTTTCCTCTCAAGGTCTCACGAAATTCCTAATACCTAAGATAGTCAATCTCCTTTTCATCTCTGTTCTCCACCATGGCTCTACCACTATGTAGTTCAGTCTTTGGTAAGCCTAACCCCTACTTTGTTTTAGTTTTATTTTATGGTCACTAAATGTTTCTTGTTGATTCTAATTTTTTTTTTTTTTGGGTTATTTTCTTGTAATTTCAGGGGTAATTTAAAAGATTCAACTTCAGCCTAGTAAAGGAATAAATCTCAAAGGCTTAAATAGTTCCTGGGTATTTTCTCATACTATTTATATTTGTTTTTAGTTCACTATGTTGTGTCAAACTTTCATATTTGTGTTTGATTTTGCTTTTAGTTTTAGTGTTTTTTTTTAAAGGGTCACCCATGTTGTTTGCTATTTGATTTTGTTTCTAGGGTTCAAAGACTGTAAATTTATTTTTTGTTCATCCTATTGATTAATCATACTGTTGTGATTTTAGTTATATATAATATTTCTTTTTAAGGTTCACTCATGTTGTTTGTTGTTTGATTTTGTTTCTAGGGTTCAAAGTTTGTAAATTTATTTATTGATCATCCTTTTGATTGATTATACTGTTGTGATTTTAGTTTATTATATCATGCTAATATATTATGATCTTAATTGATTATCTTGTTATGATTTTAGCACTGAGAAAGCTGCTTGTATAGTTTTTGTTTACTAATATTTTATTGAAATTAATGTATGATTGCGTGTTTAAGTTAAACATAAACATAAACAAACTCTCATTCCACCATCAGGTGCTGCACCCCCTTAAACATAAACAAAAACTCAACAAGCTACTATTAATGATGGTAAAGAGCCTTCTAAGATATGAGACCATTTCTCTAAAATAGAGGGATGTGACCCCCTTTACCTTAAGTCACAGTGTAACTATTGTAAAAAGAGTTATAATTGTCACCCAAAAAGAAATGGAACTTTCGCCATGTGGTCTCATATAAAATATGGTTGTAAGAAGTACCCCTATAGGCGTGATAATGGCTAAACCACTTTGAGTTACCAAAGTTAAAAAAAAAAATAAAATAAGGGAGGGAGAGGGTGGTAATGAGCTGGTGTTAAGGAAGTTTAGTGTGGAAAGACTAAGGATGACCTCGGCTAGGATGACCTCAGCTAGGATGATAATTGTTGATGAACTACCTTTTAGGTTTATTGAGTATGGCGGGTTCATTGATTTTATGGCTAAGGTAGAGTCTAAGTTTGAAATTCCCTCTCGAGTTATTGTTGCAAGGGGTTGTCTTAGACTTTACATTAGGAAGAATGAGAGTTTGAGAAAGGTTTCAATGGTTGGTCAAAGGGAGTGTTTGACAACTGATACTTGGACTTTAATTCAAAACCTTAATTACCTTTGTTTGATTGTACATTATATTGATGTTGATTGGGTTTATCATAAAAATATTTTGAATTTCTGCCTAGTACCTGATCATAAGGGTGAGACCATTGGTAGGGTGGTTGAGTCTTGTATACTTCAATGAGGGATTGATCATATTTTTACAATTACTGTTGATACCGCAAGTTCAAATGTGGCCATAGAATATCTTAGGAGGAAAACAAAGGATAAGGTGGGTAGCCTCTTGGGTTGTGAGTTCCTTCATATATGTTGTTGTGCCCATATTTTGAATTTAATGGTACAAGATGGGCTAAAGAACCTTAATGAGTCAATTGTTAAGGTTCGTAATGTAGTGAGGTATGTGAAACCCTCTCTTAATAAATTTGACAAGTTTAAGGCATGTGTTGAAAAAGAAAAAATTCAAAGCAAAAGTTTGTTGTGCCTAAATGTGTCTACTAGGTGGAATTTAACTTATTTGATGCTAGAAAGTGCACTAAAGTTTGTGGCTGCATTTGAAATGATGGAGGAAGATGATAGGCATTTCCTTCGTTATTTTGAGGATCCATGTAGTGGTCCCCCTTGGTTTTTAGATTGGTAAAATGTCAGATTTTTTACAAAGTTTCTTGGTATGTTTTATGAGGCAACTTTAAGATTTTCTAGTTCCTTGATTATAATTACTAATGTGTATTTCTATGAGCTTGTTAGTTTTCAAGACAAGTTAAATCAATTGTGTAATGGTAGGGATGATCCTTTGTTAAAGGGTATGGCACAAAGAATGAAATTGAAGTATGATAAGTATTGGGAAAGTGTTGATAGGATAAATCCAATGTTGTTTGTGGCTATTGTGGTTGATCCTAGATATAAATTGAAATATGTAAAGTTTTGGTTTAAGCAATGGTATGACAAGGAGAAGGCTGATGAGTTAGGATTGAGAGTTAGGGAAGTTTTGAATAGATTACACAGACACTATAATGGAGCAATGGAGACCCCATGTGGTGCTAGTATTAGTGGGACTAGTAAGTTTAGTAGTAGTGATGTTGCTGTCATGTCTTTCATACGAAGTGGCTTTGGTAGTGCAAGAGAGAGAATGAAGAGGTACAATAACAGTTACAAACAGCACTTAGCAGATGAGGATAGTGTAGAATACAAATTTGAATTAGATCGATACTTGTTAGAAGCTAGTGTAGATCTAGAGACGAAAGGCTTTGATATTCTTGATTGGTGGAGGGTGAATTCTTCAAGATATAGGATCTTTTCTCAAGTTGTTTGTGATGTTTTGGCAATTCCTGTCTCTATTGTTGCATTAGAATCTGCATTTAGCATAGGGGGTCGTGTCTTGGATCCTTTTCGTAGCTCATTGTCTCCCAATACTGTTGAAGATTTGATTTGTACACAAAATTGGTTGAGGTCCAAGGATTCAACTAAACCAATTAACCTATGAGAAGCAATGGATGAAGTGGAAAAATATGAACTTGAATCAGAAAATGTGTTTATGTTCTTTTCTAATTTTTTTCTACTTTTTTTATTTATAAATTCTCTTGTATTTTTTTTTTTGTTATTTATTTATTTGTGAGTTATTATTTATGTACAATTTGTTTTGTTTTGTTTTTCCTGTTTTAGAGCTTGTACTAAAACCCACTGTGGGTACAGACTCTGTTCTGGACTAATTTGGAAGGAGGGGTTGTTTTTTGGACTTAGCTATCTAAAGTAACTTAAATTTTATGTAATTTGCTTATGTTTGTTGGCTGTTGTTTGTAATGGTGTTAATTGTCATACATTGCTTTCTACTTTCTACTTATTGTTATTTTTTAGGGATTGACATTATAGGGATGAAGTTTTTTGTATATGATGACTTGGAGTTGGAGTCGTTGGTTGGCTGATTGCAAAAAATTTTTGTGGTTGAATTGCTGACTTAATCATGGAGAGAACCAAATTAGGAGTGTTTGGGTGCTTGGGCTGCTGCTGGTTGCTAGCTTGATGCTTCTTTGCTGCTCTCTGCTTTATTTTTTTTAATAGATGCATACATGACAATACAAGCACTGAATTAGTCTTAGTAAACTTGACTGCCTCCATTTTTTGTGAAAAATATGTAGTTGTGTATTTTATCAATTGTATATTCTAGTCCAACATCCATTATGTATATTTTCTTTATGCTTCTCAAGCACTACTTGACTATTTTGTAGTACTGCACTACTCCTCCTCCTTGGGGCTGTGCTACTGCTTATATTTGATGATTACTATAATAGAAATATTAATGTTAATGTTGCTGTCATGTTGGAATTCTCTTGTTATGGTTGAGACTTGATACTTTATAATTGTGTGTTTGCTTTGGAATGTTGTAACAGGTTTAGATTTATTAATATGTGTTAATGTGTTTAATAAATACATGTTTAATTTGACAAGTTGAATTTAATTTGTATAATAGTTGAGACTTGATACTTTATAATTGTGTATTTGATTTGGAATGTTATGAGTTTGGCGACAGGTTTGGAATTGTCTTCTTGTGGTTGAAACTTGATAACGAAAGGCTTAGTTAAAAAGACATCATAATGGGCTCAAAATGCTATTTTTTAAAGGACTAAAAGCCCAAAGCTTAGAATAAGAATTTTTAAAAATCCAACCTATATAGCCGAACGGACCGCACCGAGCCTCTAAGATTAACCGCACCTTGTGTAGACCGGTTTTTATCTTCCAAAAGTGAGGTGTGGTTAAGCATAGGGTGAAACCGCACCCTATAGGTATGGTGCAAAAAATCTCTTCAAAACCGACCGAACCGAACTGTGTACACCCCTAGATATTTCCTATGCAATTTAAACATGAAATCTTTGATACTTTTGTCAAATTTAAGTTGCATGTTGAAAATCTGTTCTCATCCACAATTAAAGCTTTTCAAGTAAATGGAGGTGGAGAATGTACTAATCTTGCCTTTCAAATTTTTTTAGCTAATCATGGTATTAGTTTTCGCTCCTCATGTCCGAATCACCCTAAACAAAATGGATTTGTTGAACGGAAACACCGACATATTGTAGAAACTGGTCTCACTCTTCTTGCTCATGCTCATATGCCAAATACCTATTGGGTTAATGCATTTAACACTGCAGTGTATTTGATTAATAGACTTCCAACTCGTGTCTTCAATTATCTTAGTTGATATGAAAAGCTATTTAAAAAATCTCCCACTTATGATAGTCTTCGAGTGTTTGGTTGTGCATGGTTTCCTTATTTGCAACCCTATAATACAAATAAGTTGCAATTTTGTTCTAAACGATGTGTGTTTTTGGGTTACTCTCTTAATCATTAAGGATATCGATGTCTTGATCCAAGCACTGGTCATGTTTATTTATCCCGTCATGTTATTTTTGATGAGTCTTCATTTCCATTTCAAGAGACCATTAACACTATTTTTGCAGAGAAGGGCCCCCTGGAATCTTTGGTACCTACACTAGAAATGATTCAGCTACTTCAGCTACGTACACCACCTTCTTGTTCTAGACCTCCACCCACTTCTCCTACTATACCTCAAACTCTTCAAATGCCTACCTCACCAGACTCTATTTCCCTCACACAAAGCTCTCTTCCTCATATTTCTAGCAACCATCCTATAGGCTCTTCCCCTACAGCTTCTCATCCCAACCCCACTATACCACCTACTTCTGCATCTTCCATTCCAAATCCATTACCACCTAATCCCACATCACAAACTATCCCAAAAAAAATCCCTCCCACTCCATGTTCACTAGAAGAAAATATGGAATTTGCAAACCCAATCCAAAATATGCAATGAATGTGGCATATGATTCTCATTTGATTGAACCCACCTGTTATAGCCAAGCAATTAAACATGCAGAATGGCGTCATGCTACGGGGGCTGAATTTAATGCCTTGCAACGAAATGGCACTTGGTCATTGGTCCCTCCTCGCTCAAATATGAACATCTTGCCTAATAAGTGGGTGTTTAAAATCAAGAAAAGATCTGATGGTACTATTGAGCACTATAAAGCTCGTCTTGTAGCAAATGGTTTTCATCAAAAAGAAGGGCTTGATTATACAAAGACTTTTAGTCCAATTGTGAAACACTCCACTATTCGCATTGTTCTTGCTTTAGCCATTCATAAAAAATGGCCCATTCGACAATTGGATGTTCAGAATGCATTTCTCCCTGGCCGATTATCTAAGGAAGTGTATATGTGTCAACCTTCTGGTTCATTGATCCTAATTATCCACATCATGTTTGCAAGCTTCATAAGTCCCTCTATGGTTTAAAACAAGCTTCTCGACAATGGTTTCTACGATTTTCTGATTATTTAGAGGAGCTCGGTTTTTGTGAGTCTAAAGCTGATTACTCCCTCTTCACATTTCGTAAGAGTGCTTTGATCATTATTCTACTTATTTATGTTGATGATATTTTGATCGCAGGGAATAGTTCATCTCATATTTTCCAGCTTATACAGAATCTTGGGAAACTGTTTTCTATGAAGGACTTAGGTCCTTTGCATTTTTTCCTTGGTCTTGAGGCCATATATAGTTCTGATGGTTTATATCTAACTCAAACAAAGTATACCATGGATCTATTACATTGCACAAAGTTTCATGATGTCAAGCCTATCTCTTCTCTTGCTCATACTGGACATAAATTAAGTCTTTATGATGGTGATCCTCTTCCTAATCCTACTATATATCGAAGTGTTGTTGGGGCACTACAAAACTTGACACTCACTTGTCCTGATATCACTTTTGCAGTAACCCAAGTGTGTCAATTCATGCATCAACCTACCGCAACTCAGGATTGCTGTCAAAAGAATATTGCGTAATTTGAAGAGCACTCCTACCCATGGTCTGTTTTATCAACCTGGTTCTCTTCGTTTAGAAGCCTATTTCGATGCTGATTATGCCGAAAATTCGAATGATCGTCGCTCTACTGGTGGCTACTATATTTATCTTGGATATAATCCCATATCTTGGAGTGCCAAGAAACACTGTACTGTATCTCACTCAAGCACAGAGGCAGATTTGGGTGTCTCGTCAATCGGCATATGGTGTGAGCTATTAGTTCCATTTCAAACCCAGCTGCGATCATGCACGCAAAGATTTGGGTGTCTCTCTATTAACACCACTTATTTGGTGTGACAATATTAGTTCCATCTCTTTAGCCTCAAACCCAGTGTTTCATGCACGCACTAAACATTTGGAAGTAGATTACCATTATGTGCGTGATAAGGTTGTTCGCAAGGAGTTGGATATTAGCTACATTTGTACTACAGATAAGTTTGCAAACGTGTTCACCAAAGGACTTTCTTATTGGCAAACAAGCTTATGGTACGCTCTTGTCCCATTAGCTTGTGGGGGTGTGATAATCAGAAGGTTAATGTGTCTAATTCAAAGTCAAATATTGCCAGCCAAGAGTCCAAACATATTGCCATAAAAGAATCTAATTCCAATTCAGATACTTGCCAAACATAAGTCAGCCAATATCACTCTCTTGATTCTCTCCTCCATAGCACATCCCTTGACTTTAGCTGATTCTCTATAATTGTAATTTGCTGTAACTATATTCTCTACAATTTAGGGAAGTTTGTCTATAATCTTTTAGTATTAATACAAAGCAGGACACGCCTAATTGTGTGTGGTTTTTCAACCCAACATAAACTCTGTATTCTTTATTCCATTAAACATGTCACTCTGAGCAACTCCATTGATACAACGTTACAAAGTGGTCTCACAAAGTCCTGTACCCTCTTTGCAAAATCTTCAATTTGCTATGTGTGTTTTCTTTGTGAAAATTTGAGTGAATATGAAGGATTTCGACCTTGGTAGGGGTGTTTAAATTTGTTGAAATTTTTGTTATAGAATTTTTGTTGAAGTAGAATTTTCAAGTTCTTGAAACATATATCTAATAGAGTTTTACTTAAACTAAACTATTGTAACACTTGATAAGATAATTCCACATTAAAGAGAAATAATGAATATATAAGACATAAAACCTAAAATAAAAAGAATCTAAAATAAAAAGAAAAGAAAATAGTGGTGACGTGGAAAATTGTGAGAGCTCTGGAAGCTTCGGTTTATATATATATATATATAGATGATTCGTTTAATTATATTAACTTCTTCACATCGTAAAGGCAAATATGCAAAACATTATATCTTGAACTTCTTCTTCTTTTCGTTTTTTGGTTTCATAAGTTTCCATAATGTCATAATTGTTTGAAACCAACATTGCCCAGTGCATGGTAATTCTGCTGCTTGGGGCATTGTTCGTCTAATGGTAGAGATTGATCTACACTCTACAAGAGCAATTGAATTTATTAGCAAAGTCAATAAGATCTGTGTGGTATGCAAATGAGCAGAATAATTTGGTTTTTTTAGAGGAAAATCAGAAAATGGGCAGAAATGCAAAGCAAAATGTAGGAAAGAAGGAACTAGTTGGACACTGAATATGGAGTCAGAGAGATTGTTCTGCACTTCTACTAGCTGGACTATGGGTTTTATTATCATGTACTTTTAGTGTATATATTAATAAATTATTTTAGAAAATTTTTTATGAAAAAATTAAAAAGTAACTAACTTTTTTTTTTTTTTATAGTTTTTTAATTTCTCATAAAAACTTTTCAAAAATAGATGTAACCGGACCCTATATATATATATATATATATATATATATCATAGACTTTCTCTTACCTGAAATATCAATGCATTGCAACCATGCATGGTTATCCTAATACCAACAAAGCCTGGTAAATTGTTGACTTTTGAACCTGATTTGTGACTTTGAGGGTCCCGCCGGGGGGGTGGGGTGGCGAGAGCTGATTCTAACACCAACAAAGCTAATGGGAGGTGAGTGAGGAGAGACCTTGTAAAGTATTTATAGTGTCCTAAACTAGCTAGTTTGTACTTGTACCTAATTCTACAGTTTCTCTTCCATTTCTGTTGGCACCCGTGAACAGAACAAGGAAAAGGCAACTGCTCAAATCTTGGTATGTCTCTCTAGCTCAGTCTCTCCTTCTCTAAGATTAAAAGAATCTATTATCTATATATATTCATTAGGACTTAGGATGAATCTTATGTTCTTATGTTTTCTTTACTGTTTATAAGTCATATGTTAGAGGTTTAAATCTTGGCCCCCATACAGATACATATTAAGAACTACCGGTCAATGATTTAAATTTTAATATGAATTTGATCCAAATCTAATCTCATAGAATAAAACTAAGATTGAGCTAAGTGTGCAAGTTTTATCGACCTACTACTGCATTATTTGAATCTAGTGAACCAAACCATGATAAATAGATCAAGCTCATGGCGTACTTGATCAAGTAGTGTAGCTTATTTTCATTGGTTTATTTCCTTAAAAAATCTATTAAAAGTTCAACTTTAAAAAGTCATGCAATCAAGTATGAAAGGGGTTTTTTTTTTTTTTTTGCCTAAATGAAAAAAGGAGCTTGCAAAGGCCCACTTAAACGCTATTCATGAATGACGTGGAATCATCCGTGTGATAGTGGGACTTACCACTAATCAAACCCAAAACCTCAGACACGCAAGATGATGGACTGCAAGGGCTTCTTACCAGGCTACCGCAAGGCCAACTCCGAGAGTGAACTGATATGTTGCTAACACACTAATTTATGGGCACATTGTTAGCGCACTCTTCTATGGCCATATATATTATGCGTATAAAGACTCTAGAGTCTAGAGATGATGGGTAATTTGTCATGCTCATGATTGATTTCGCCTTGCGTTCCATGTTTAAATAGTTTGGATTTAGCTTCATTTTAAATGTGGTTTATAGTTTATTTCATGTAGGATGCGTGGTTTATAGTTTATTTCATTTTGGGAGTATGCAAAGGATTTGAAAAATGGTTGTTTTTTATGTAAATTTTGTAAAAATGATTTTGCTGGGGGTATTTCAAGGATTAAATCACATTTGTCTAGGATCAGAAGTTGTGATGTTCAAATTTGGAAGTGGAGGAAGAGAGACAGTGTGGGAGTGGTAGAGAGAGATATGGGAGGTGAGAGTGGAATACAAATCCTTTGTACTATTTTTTTTGTTCCATCTTATGTTCCACCAATTACAACTTATCATGTATTTGTTTAACTTTTTTTTTATAAAATAGCCAAAGTTTAAAATGAAAAAAAAAAAGTACATGACAAATTGTGATTGGTGGAACATAAAACGTGGTATAGAGAATTTGTATTCGTGAGAGTGAGTCATGACTCATGAGTGAATTTGTGAGTAAGGGTTTCAAATTACAATTTGGATTTGGATCTGATTTTAGTTTAGATATTATTTAGCTTTGTAGGTTGAAGTTGAAGTTGTAGTTGTAGAGAGCATGAGAGAGAGGATATTAGGGAGAGAAGATACGTGAGGCAGATGCAGGTCGTAGAAAGCTTGGGGTGTTCAAAGTCGGCTCATTGGGTCCTTAACTAATTTTTTTAAGGTCATTTTTATACTTTTTCACTCTAAATTTTCAATTGTGTTACAATAGATATTGATACTATATATTTACTTGATTGAGACTCCAATTAAAAAAAAAAAAAAAACTATATGAATGTGCCTCCTATTGTTTAAATTGGATGTCAAGTGAGACATAAATTACGTGAGTGTTGTACCTTAACCAAAACCTCACATAGGTTATGGTTATCTCAACAGGTAAAATTTCAGAATTTTTTTTTTTTTTGATGGTAAAATTAAATGTAGATTTTGTTAGGAGGTCTTTTATATTTCATTAGCTGAATTAAAAATACATGTGTATTAAAAATGTTGAACTAAATTTATTCATGATAAAACTAGATGATTAACATTTTTGCTTGGAATTGACATATGGAGAGTAATGCATGTATGAGTTAAAATTAGAAGAGCTATTTATTTTATAGAATAAAAAAAAAAGTTTAATTCATATTTTCACTTTTACCTCTGTTATTCATTTATCGGCAAAGTTAAGAACCCTTGATCATTTATATTCCACCTTGAAAGCAAATATGCAAAACATTACAGTATCTTGAACCTTTTTTTTTTTTTGGTGAGTTGGTTTCATAAGTTTCTATAAGGAATTATTGTTTAACATCGGTGCTGCCCATTGTATTGTAATTCAGCTGCTTGGGGCATGTTCGTCTAATATACGGAACAGATTGGTCTACACTTTACATTTGTAAAGTCACTAAGAGCTATGTAGTAAACAAATTAGCAGAAAAGAAGGAACTAGTTGGACGTATTATCAACCCAAAAAGTAGTCATTGTTGACTCTCTCTTATAATGGCTGTCCTTAACACCAACAAAGCCTGGTAAATATTTGACTTTCTGAACCTGGTTGTGACTTTGAGAGTCTTGGTGGAGCTGATTAAGGAGAGACCTGATTCTAACACCAACGAAGCTCATATTGTACCTGATTTTACTGTGTCCAAAACTAGTCAGCTAGTTGTTCTTGATTCTAAAGTTTCTCCAACTTCCATTTCTGCCACCAGTAAACACAACAAGAAAAAGGGGACTGCTCAATTCTTGATAAGTCTATCTCAGTCTCAACCTCTATAAATCCATATTCATTAGCATAAATCTTGCGTTCTTATGTTTCCTTTACTCAAGTTTTTACTTATTACTGTCCCCAAATGTTTTTGGGGTTTGTGACTTCACTGACTCGAACATGTTCATATGTTTTTATATTATTTTTTTTTTCTTTTTCAATCTTCTACGAAAGATTATTTCTTTTCATACTGGGGAGAGAACTTTGGAAACCTTATTCAATTAATAATGGATTTCTTCTCTTACGTTGTATATGTGGTTAATACTTTTTTTTTTATGATATTATTTTATCTTTAATGGATCATGTACTTGCTATAGGTTTTATAAGTAGTAAGTCATATTTTAGAAGTTTAAATCTTGGCACTCTCTCAAAAATAATTGTATTAAAAAAGATAAAACTGTATATATATATAAAAAAAATGTGCGTAAACTAGATAAGCGGAATACCAAACAAACTAGGAAGGCTTGAATTAGCATGTTGCTAACACAGTCAATTTATACAAAAATTGATTGCACACCCTTCTGTGGCCATACACACTCATGGTTGATTTGGCCTTTGTGCTTTTCTTATTTATTTATTTTTTATTTGGTTTCATATTATTTTCAACAATTATTATGCAATTTATTTCCTGTAGGATAAAAGTTTGACATGGTTAGGAAGAGAGATTCATTTTGGGAGCATGCAGAGGATCTGAAAAATGGTTGTTTTTTATGTAAGTTCTGTTAAAATGACTTTGCTGGGGGTATTTCAAGGATCAAATCGCATTTGTTTGGGATTAGAGGCCGTGATGTTGAAATTTGTCTGTAAGTACCTGTAGATGTTCAATTAACACTCCAAGTAAGAAAGCTAAAAGTGTGACTGCATCAAATAATACTTTGGAAGGGAAAAGTATTTCAACTTCCTTATCAGCACAAATGCCAAATATACGTGAGGAGAAGGATAGGAATATAGTGGATCAAAAGCTTGCTAAGCTCTTCATCTTAGATAGCATTTGTTCTGATGCTAGTCAATCACCCTTCTTCAACAATTTAGTGAAAGGTGTTGCTGAATATGGGCCTGGTTAAGAATTACCAAGTTCATTAACCCTCAAATCACTGATAATGCCTGGTATCAAGAAGGAAGTTGAGGAATACATTCAAAATGTCCAAAAATATTCAATCAAAACAGGTTGTACCTTAATGTACAATATATGGCCTAGTAGGAAATCGGGCATTAAAACAATTTTCACCTATAAGAAGATTTTTGCTTATACACCAAGAGGGTTGGCGTGCATGGATCCATCTGAAGACCCAATGGATGAAATTTTTTTATGTGAAGAAGCCATGTCTTCCACAGTTGAAGAAATTGGGCCTAGACATGTCGTACAATTTATCATTAATAATGATAGCGATGATAGTGTTGAGATTACATGACAAATTGTGCCACTCATGGGATTGGATTGCTTTTGAAGAAAATATACTTTATTTCTTTTGTGTATAATACAATTGAAGTTGCAAAGCTGATAGTAACATATATTTACAGGCATAATGTTAGTGTGCCCCTAAGAAGAGTGCACAAAAGAAAGAACGATTATATTAGTTTCAATATTTGTTTGCTAATATCACTTTTAGAAGTTGAAGATGAATTGCAGGCCTTACAAGTGTCTATTATAACATTGTCTACCGATTGGGGGAGAATGCCTAATTACAAACAGGTAGAAGATCTTCTTAAAGGTGCAAGATTAATTGATCACGCTATTCATTGCAAAGAATTCTGGATTCGTGGAAAAAAAATAGCACAAGTTGACGGTGATGGCGCAACATCAGGATACTTGTATGAGATGATGGAAAGGGTAAAAGATGCAATTATGCAGTGTCATGACAATACTCACTTCCCTTATGATCGTATATGGGAAATTTTTAATGAAAGACAAAGTGATATTATTCATCCAATACATGCAGTCGCCGCCTTTTTAAATCCTGCCTATATGTATAATGAGAAATTCAAAGAGAATGTTGAATTGACTAATGGCATAAGCTTTGCTCTAGAACATTTGGTTGATGAAGAAGAGAAAGAAGCTTTTATTAACCAAGTAAAACTATACCACATGAAAGACTCGAACTTGTTCACAAATCAAGCCATTACAATGCTAAAAGCATTGCATCAGCATGAGTTCAATCACCTCTATTTATCTTTATAAGAAATTCTTATATAATTATGTCATTTTTTTTTTGAATTTTGCATATATATGGTGGGAATTGTGTGGCAATCATCTCCATGTATTACAAAAATATGCCATTTGGATTTTAACTTTTTAAGTCAACCTTGTGGTTTTTCAGTATGTAAGCGATATCAATTACGACCCAAATATGTATATGATCATGCATTTATGGTGAATACAATGATAATGGAAAGGCCTAAAGTGCTGGAAACACAGATGTTAGAGGCAATCAATCTTGACAAGATTGATGAATTTTCTGATAATGTTAATTATCAACATATTGATCATGAAGAATGGGATGATGGACACTTTGAGTGCATGTTATCTTATTTGACAGAGAGTCGTGTTAATGAAATGATTAACGATGTAACTTGTTCTTGGTTGGATATATGGCCCTTAAACTGAATCAGTCCATCAAATCAAGAACAAAAATAAAATTTGTCTTCTTTTCCCTTTGTAATTTCGCCAATACTTTTTGCTTTGTTTTAAATGTTGTATTTTGTTAAATTATAGTATCTCCAGCTTGGTATATTACTTTCTCTAATGTATTTCAATTAATTTATAAATTTGACTAAGTTGTGGAATTTTTTTGGGTAGGCCTTATTGGAAAACTCATTTGTATCACATACAAATTCGTATAAAGTGAAAGACAAAAGGTACAAAAAAACATATTATCTCTAAATTCTAGAGAAAACAATTTGCACGATGCATATCTTGATTTAGTGAATCACAAAACCAAAAAAAATTTACTTGATCTTGAGGACACCTAGATCTTCACCTCAATTCCACAAAAACCCCCCAAGAAGGTGGGCGAGATTCTTGTCAGCTAGGTATCTAGAAGGAGACCTTTATTCCTCCTCCTCCTCCTCCTCCTCCTCCTCCTCCTCCTCCTTCTTCTTCTTCTTCTTCTTCTTCTCTTTTTATTTATTTATTTATTTATTTTTTCAAAACGTTCGGTTATTTATTTATTTATTTTTAAGTAACTTTTCTCTTCTGAAACTTACGTTAAAACTATAGTAGCGCGCGTTTTTTCTTTTTTTTATAATAAAATAATTGTTACTGAAACATTATTGGAAAAATAATTAATCCCTTTAATAAATGGACTAGTCCTTTCCTAAAAATAAAAAAGGACTAGTTTTTTGGGTTTTAGTATGTGTCTTAAGATGGGACCAAGTGATCTCTAAAAAAAATAGTTTCAATGGACTTTAGGCCTTTTGTCAACTCTTCAAAAATCCAAAGTTGTCATTAATTATATTTAATGAAATTTTACAAATGTAATTGCACCGTAAATTTTATTAATTAAATTAAATCTTGAGACTCTATTACATTATCATTCGATCCCTTCATGAAAACACCTATAGTGAAACAAAGTCATAAAAAATATTGGCACTTTATAAATCACTATTTTTTATTACTTGAGTTCTCATTTTTAATCTTTTAGTTATTCTTAATTCTTATATTTAACTCTTTACGTAAGTGATTGTGCCCAATACTTTGAGTAACCAATTTTCATTAAACTTGTTAAAGAAATTATGAATTCCATATTGAGAATATGTATTCCCTTGACACTACATGTGATAGCCCAACGTATGGGGTTTCAACCATTAATAAGATCCCACTCAAGTAAACACAAACGCAACCAACATTTCTTGTTCGAGTTAACAATCCTCTTAGGATTGAGAGTTAATGAAAATATATGTAAGTCTTGAGATTTTTTATTTATATGATAGTAGTTAATAGAATAATAAATATCACATCAGTCCAGTTTCATGTATCTTACATATTTAAAGCACACTATTATACCAATTAGAAGTCTTCAACTCAATGATCAAAATAAATCATCTTAATTGATATGTTATGATCTTCACAGATGAAATACTTAATTTCATCACCAAATATGAATAAAAGTTTTTTAATTTACAAAGAACTTGTAATTTAGATCGTCCGTTTACAAATATTATCCTTGTAACTAAATTATATACCGTGCATCTCATATAATGTCGAAATTATTCATGCTAAAGTAATCTCATGAAATTAAACAACTTTTATTGTTTAATAGAGAATGTCATACAATTGGGTTTTACATATTTATACGTAGCTCATAGCATGCATTTTAAGTCCACAAACAAACATAGGTGAAAAATTTTCAAGACACGTTTATATGTAAAAAGAACTTAATCTTTATCCAACTAGACACTAGCTGCCACTTTCATCACTTGTTGCTCCATCACATTTATAGTTAGCACGGGGGATCCATTGATGCATTAGGAATGAAAGGCCTTTGCTGGACCAACTCAACACCATGTTGTAACCAGTCACGAAAGTTGACGAATACTCGAGAAGCATAGTTTGAAACTGATAGAAGAATTTCTTGAGAGCATTGGAGAATCTGATGGTACGAGCCATAAAGTAACCACATAAGCATGACTACACATACAATGAGGATGAACCACCCAAAAGGAGGAACAAGGATCAACAACAACAAATCACAAGCAAAAGCTCCAGAGACGAGACACATGGCCTCGAAGAAATGGCGGTACCTTTGGTTGGAAGTTGGTAGTGTTGTCACTACTAATGCTAAAATGCAAATACATACGTTTATTATTAAGAGAAACATTGTTGCACCATGTGTGTGGAATATAGAGACACTTTGATACTTCCATCCAAGAAGGGTAAGCAAAAATCCAAAGAGAAGGCTAAAAGCTTTAAGAAACCCAGTGAAGAAATGGAGTTCTCGTTCATTCCTATTAAAAAAAAAACATAATTTTGCTTCAGTTACATGAAATATACAATTAAAGAGTGCAAACATAGAATTAAAAAGAATATCAGTCGCATTACATTTTCATTTTGTGGTGTTGGGTTTCTAACAAGTGTGTAACATGTCATGTAAATAAAGTTGGACAAGGGTTGTAGAAAATTTGTCATATATTTAAAGATGTCAACTAATTTATTGTGTAAAATCTTTTGATGGTGTCCCAAAAGACCTAAATAAATAATTCTATAAAAAAAAAGTCCTAAATAATTGGGGTACAAACAGTACATTACAGGACCTTTAGCTTTAATTTAATCTTATACCCTTAAATAATTGGAGTAATTCTTAAACGTTCAAGCTCTCAGAAAGTAATAGAAATATGTATACAAAATTTTGTGAATTGATGGGTCAGGTTAGGCCCACTTTTTTTTTTTTGGAAATTTGGTTTGGGTGTTGGATTTGTGATTTGGGTAGGTTTGCTGATTTTTTTTTTTGTTTCCCACAATGTTTTCTCAAAACTTTCAATAAGAGATTAATTACTGTTTGCGATAGGTGGGCCTATAGCAGGGAAAATCGTTGGCCTAGAGAGTTTATTTAAAGCGCTGGTGCCTGGACTTGAACTTGGGAGCACCTAGTCAAACCCGATGCAGCCACTTTAAGAGTGAGTGCCCAATCACTCGGCTAACCTATTGGGCTGGGTTTATGCTGATTTGTGTTGTGGATTTGGGCTTATGAGTTGCGGTTGGGTCTATGTTGATTTGGGGTCTAAAGTTGCTGGGTTCATTCTCAATTCAATGGGTTTGTTGGGTTTGTACGCGGGCCGAAGTGTTTGCTAGTTTCGTTTTGCTTTGTTGGGTTTGATGAGTTCGTTCTAGGTTGATGGGTTTGTGTTGGGTTGTGAGGTGTGACTGTTTGGTAAAAAATAAAGAAAAACTGAAATTACTATAGAGAAAGAAAGTTTGTTGAGGATGTATTTAAGAAGAATGAAAGATAAAAGTAAAATGTCATAACTCATCAGAATATTAATGAAAAATCTTTAGGAGCTTTTTATGGAAATAGAAAGCAATTAAGTTTTTTTAAAAACTTTTTATATTTTTCATAAAAATAACGTCAAAAATTTCATAAAATAATTTATTTACAATTTTTCTAAGCATACCCATTAAGAGAACCCCAAAAAAAAAGGCTTTATAGACTAGTCTATGCTATTATATGTTTTTTTTTTTACCTACGCTACACACACCATATGTGACGCCTTAAGTCCTAATCCCAATTTATTTATTTATTTTTTATTTCCCATATCTCATTCTCAAGCCCAGTTACGTAAATTTCAATGATTTATAAAAAAAAAAAAAAAGAATTTAAATAGTTGAATAAAAATCCAATTTTTTAATCTTGACCCAAAAAAAAAAAAAAAAAAAAAACAACAACAACAACAACAAGAACAACAAGCTCAATGCAATGACCTATCTTACGAATTGGGTTCGGATTGGTAGAGCAGAGGTGCCATAAGTTGGACAGGGATTTCTCAACTTGATTGGACTTGCTCACCATGTCACGTAGAAGTGTTAAAACTTCTTTGGCCATTTTGATCTCTCTCTTTTCTTTTCTTTTCTTTTTTCTTTTTTTTTTTTTATAAAAAAAATTACAATAGAATTTTAACTTATAATATTTACTCTATAATTATTGAACCTTTTCATCTAGTCAAAACATAATTTTTTTTTTAGTGTATGCAACATTCAATTCTCATGACTCTTATTTAACAATAAATTTTTTTTATCATTTTGAATTAAATAGAACGCAACAGTTTGATCTCTTTAATCCTTACTGCTAAAAGGAAATTCCGGATATCTGATGTTGAAATTTATGGTCTCCCAAATCTCTCATAGTGACAGACCTAAACAAGAACTTTATTTTGAATGATGTAAATTCACTATGTCTATGTTGTGCATTTCAATATAAGCTAATAATACGTACCTAAATTAGTTTGATCTCAATTCTTTTTTCTTTTTCTTTTTTTGAAGTACGTCGGAACTTATACACCTATAAAGCTTTTCATTTTATATTGTAAATAAATTACTATCAACAAATTCTTTATTGTAAATAAACTCTATAAATAAATAAATTAAAAAAAAAAACCGGAAGGTAAATGTATAAATTAAGCTAGTATTGGAATTGCATAGACACGCTTGCTAGTTCAATTTGTCATCCACATTTTGTTAAAACTTACTATTTGTTGTTTGTAGGTCCTACATGGGTCCCAAAAACATCTAAGCATATTTCATTTTGTGTTTACGTGTCCACTTAGAAATTATTTATTTTAGACAGTTTATTTGGATAATGTAAAATTAAAATTTTAAAGTTAGTTTATTTTTAAAGAATTGAAACTTATATTATTTGAAATAAAGTTAAGACAAAAAGTAGTGTTGAATCTACAAACAGTGGATAATTTAAGCAAAAAATAGCTTATAATCCATATTTTAACGCAATCTTAGTGTGCGTTTAAATCTTATTTACAAGTTAGCTTATTATTTATTTATTTTTACTATTTGAGATCTCATGTGAACCATCTACTTATTTTATTTAATTTTTATACTTTTAGCAAAAAGAGAGATCTGTAATTCAATCTCCACCTACACCAAAAACTGATTGGTGTCTTGATCTTATGATAAATAACTATCATCAAAAGCGGATGTTATAAGTTGAAATTTTCTAAAATAATAAAGACACTCAACATAGAAAAATAATAGTAATGCAAAATGCATTCTCGTTATATGGTAAATGGAGCAAATAATATAATATATATATATATATATATCTCTCTCTCTCTCTCTCTCTCTCTCTCTATATATATATATATATATATATATATCACTTGTCCATAAACATCCCAAAAGCGTGTGGAGAAAATGTGCATATTTACATTGTGGGTCAATGGTCAAATAACCACTCCTTTCTCCTCCCATGGAAAAAAAAAAGATGTTTCAACTACCAAAAAAAAAAAACAGAGAGTTACGAACAAGCTTGTAAAAGCTAAATTAATATATGTATTTATCTGATGTATAAATATTTTTATTAATTATTCTTTTAAAAATTTCAAAATTTTTAAGCAGAGTAGAGTTACAATTTAAAAAAAAAAAATTCAACCTAGAAAATGTTCTGGATAAAATCTAACATTTTGTGGATGGACATTATAAAAATTTATGAGAATTAAATACATCTCAACAGAAAAATGGAAAGAAAAAAAAAAAAATCAAATACCACTCAAGCCCCCAATTCCATAGAATCTCCGTAATCTAAGATAATAAGTAGTAGTCAATCAATATTAATAGAATAGTTTTTGTTTGATTATAAAATATATATAGAGGCTTCTTCAGAGGTGCAAATACCAAAAGATGACCCAGATCGTAGCCAAAAAGAAAAAGATGTAGATTTGAAGGCCATAGCCAAAAGATGACCCAGATCTGAGGTCAAAATAAATAAATAAATAAATAAAACATTCCAAGAATAAATTTCAAATAAAAAGTAAAAAAAAAAAAAGGTTTACCAAAAAATTTGAGTATTAAGAGATTCAATCTGACGACCATAAACTTCTAATACTCGAATTTCAGAAAAAAAAAATAAAAAATTCTGAATAAAAGGAATGAGTGAGACCGTGTGAGAGACAGAGTGAAACAAACAAAACATCTGCTTCCATCAAAAATAAATTAAAATTAAAATTAAAAATCTGCTATGTGTTACTTTATGTTTATCTCGTGTAGCTATTGTCCATCATCTTAATTTGCATCTTATACTAGAAGTTGCCATGTGGCAGCTTACTTTACATATATATTACCCAAAAAAAAAAAAGATTATTTACAATTAAGATATTGTATCTGGGTCGGGTTGTACGGGCAATCCAAATGCTAAACCGGATAACTGAATAACCCAAATCAAATTGATATACACAAATTGGTCCCCGGTTACCTGAAATTTGAATCAGTTTCCAACTTTCCAGAATCCAAGTGAAAACCCCATAAACAAAGTTCCTAAATTTCTAAAAATGGAAATCAATACCCAACCAACCAGTGATTCCAATTTCTTGAAGTCCAACACACTCACAAACTGTCTCCTATATTATATATAACAAGAATTTCAATGCGACAGTAATTGAAGTAACACATAATCAGTGCTTTATTTAGAACTACAACACTAAAAAGAGCAAGTTATCATTTATGACTAAGATATTGCCTGTTTAGTTGAGGAGGCAAAACGAACTGTGTCCCCAAAAGGAAAAACTAGTACATAAATAAATGATACATCATGATGGACTTGAACCAGTACTAGTAGAAGTGAAAAACTCTTGGCCAAATAGAAAAATGTAAAACAGAAAACTAAAAATCAAAGAAATTTGTAATGGGTACTAAGTACTAACCCTTCTTGAGCAGTAGAATGATTGTTGTTGTTGTTGTTGTTGATATCCATTTCCTCTGCTGCTGCCTTGTGTTTCTGAGACTCTCTGTGAGGAATTGAGATACAGAAATGGTTTTTAGAGCTTTTTTTTTTCCTGGTTTGTAATGGCTGTGTATCTGATGCTGTAATCTTATGGGGGCTTTATTTATATATGAGACTGGGACAGTTGGCCACACTTTCTAAGAAGTTATAGAAGTACACAAGTCAAAAGTTCCAAAAGAAAGTTTTGAGGTGAAACAAAACAATAATCTCTAGGAATCTGATTAAAAACGGCGAATTAAACGGCCGTATTTTAAATTTTTAATTCATTCGGAAATGGAAAGAGAGAACGTACTAAAAGAAGGGACACATGGGATGGGGGATATTCATATTTAGTCAGCAAGGATTTTCTTTTTCTTTACGGCATTCTATGATGATGTTTCAAAATGTCACTGTCCAAGTTATGAACTTTGATACTTGCTACTATTAAGCTATGCAAAGAACTGCACTTATTTTTTAGATACGATGTTAAATCTTAGCAAGATTTCATTATATCTTTCGATAATCTTTTAATTTTTGGGCTGAGTGGCAGATTCGCCATATATTATGTATGGATTTGTGAGTAGCACTCTTAAATGAAAGATAAATGAAATAACGTTCGAACTAATATATTTTATTAATTAAGGTCTTAATTAGGGGTTTGACTTACCTCCAATACTTTTTTAATTGAAAATCTAATTTAATTTTAAATATACAATGATAAGTGGTAGTAAGTTTTAATTTTTACTTTTTACTTAGTTAGTGGGTAATGTGACAATTTCTCATTAAAACAAAAGAAGGTTCCAATTAAAATAGTAAAAGTAAACCAAATTCCTTAATTAGAGTCTCCCTAAATTAGTAATTAGCCGTATCTCTTCAACAAAATAAATTGATTAATTCTATTTCGTTTATTGGAAAATAAATGACACTTATTCCTAACTACTCCTGCATTATCTGGAAAGTACAATAAATTCCTTGATCATATTGATTTTTGGTTTTTCTTAGAGAAAAAAAAAACAATAAATACAAATTTCCTAGAACCATAAAAAGGAACTTTGCTATGTTAGAAATCCACCAGTCACATTTCAAGAATCCTAATCATTCAAAGAAAGCAAATTACTATGTTATCCATTTGAAGCAAGTCAGCTTGCGTAGCCATCCTCTTCTATGTTGATTCGCTTGATGTTTCCTCTGCTCTAAAATCTAACCTCAGCCTCAAAGCCACCATCTCTTAAAAAAAGGTACCGTATTATTCGGAACCTTATAAGAAAATATTCGGAACCTATAAGGTTCCGAATATTTTCTCTTTTGATCGGGAAGATTTAATATTTGATTATTATCATTCGTGCTCTTAACTCTTTCTAAATCATGTCAAAAGAAAAGAACCAGCTCCCTCCAAAAAAGAAAAAGAAAAAAAAAAAAAAAAGACAAAACGCAATTGCACCTGCACTTGCACCTGCACCTGTTGAGTTGCAATTGCAAACTTTAGCTAAAAGTAAGTGTCCGCTTAGGATGTCTTTGTATGCTAGCTTATTATTTATTTTTTTTCTTATTATTTATGGGTTTTATATAAGTCATTTACTTATTTTATTTATCTTTTATTTACAGTATTTTTAGAAAAAAATTAGATAAGTTATTCTAAAAAGTGTTCACTTCTTCTAAAATTTCTCTTAGGGTGGATTTTGGAGAGGATGAAAAAAAATGAGAAAAAATGAAGAGGAAAATCTTTTTAGAGGGTGTTTGATTGGAAGAGAGAGATGGGAAAATAAGGGTGTTTAGTTGGAAGAGAGAGATGGGAAAATGAGGGTGTTTTCTTTCCAGGTCCACCAAAAAATTCTCTTTCTAAAATGGAGAGAAAACTTGGCGGAAGAAAATCTAATGGCTGAATGACAAAAATGCCCATGTGTAAGCTGCACATGGGTTTTTACGTTGCTTTTTTTTTTTTTTTTTTTTTTTCAATTCTAATTATAACAAGTGAAAATTTTTTGTTCTCATTTTTTTTTTTCATTTGCTTTCCACTGGACGTTGCAGGTTGCCTCTTCTTTCTTTCTTTCGTTGGTTTATTTTTTTGTGGTTTAGACATGATGTCTTTTTCTGGACATGATTTTTATTTTTTTTAATAAATTTGGGTGATTGTATTTTTTTGGTTGTTTGTCAATTTTTTTTAATTGAGCATCATTTTTAATAATGGTGTATGAGTAAATTTATATAAACTCGCTTTTTCTATCCCTTCCCTTTCTTACTTCTAACTAAACAAAAAGGAGAAAAATTAAATTTTTTTATCCTCTCACTTTTTCACTCCACTAATCAAATATACCCTTAATTTTTAATGTAAAACCCAACTTTATCCCTTTATATTTTATTGACAAAACACGCTTTAATTTCAGCACATCTCACGTCTGAGTCTGACAGCTCGCCCCTCTATACTGTCAAAGGCAAGAGCACACTTGGTGACACTAAAAAAATAACTAAGAAAAGATATTACTGTATAATAACAATAGTAACACCAACAATACTATATTATTTATTATTATTATTAATAAGAAGGTGAAACCAGAAGTACAAAATAAATTTTCTTATATATATATTTTATTATTTTTGGTAATTTATATATTAAACTGTAATTTTTACAAGTGTTAACTAAACACTTAGCATTTTAACAGCTTTTACTAGGGGAAAATGGGCATCTACCCCTAATTTTAAAACTATGTAGTAAAATATCCATACTTTGAAACTATTTAGCAAAATACCCCTATTTTTGAAACTCGATTTTAATAAAATTAAGTTATGCGTAAAACTCGATATCCTTAAAATTGAGTTTTGTGTATATTTTTAAGTGTAACTCGCTATTAGCAATGTCAAGTTCCACTTAAAATTTCAAAAAAATTTTAAGTGGTAAAATATGCATAGAACTCAACATTGCTAATGTCAAGTTCTACCTGTAACTCAATTTTGTTAAAATCGAGTTTGAAAAACAAGAACATTTTGCTAAATAGTTGCAAAACAGTGGCATTTTGCTGTATAGTTTGTAAATTAGGGGCAAATGCCCATTTTCTTCACTTTTACCGAACGCCCTACTTTTTTAAAAGGATAAAACTTAGATACAGTACCTTAGATGCTATTCCTTAAGTTCATCTTTTAAGATTCTGCCATGTGACTATTTAATTAAAAAATACACTTCAATCCCATGAAAAGAAATCTATATGGTAGAATCTTAAGAGGGGAACTTAAAGAACAATACTTAAAAATGACCAATTTAATATTGCATGTTTTAAACTATCACTTTAGAAGAAAACACAGTTTCAAAAAATTAAACCAGACTCATCTCAAATCTTGACCTATTGAAGAAAAAATCTTTGAGTGTTTGTAAGAAAGAGAAAAATTTAGAAAAGAATGCACTTTTAACTTATTTTTGCTTTTATTCATGAGTCACACTGTACTTTTTGATATTGATGGGGTATGATAAAATACAAGTCCAATTTTGTCCATGCAGATCTTCCAGGACCAGTAAGGTTTAGGGACGAGGCATTGGATGATTGAAGGTCAACACCAGGGGATGTCGCCCTAGGGGAACCACTTACCATGTTCACAAGAGTCTCGTCTTGGTAAAGAGAGAACCTCTCTTGTGGATGAGGTGCGCGTGACTTGAAAGCCTCAGGAAGAGGTATGCTGGACTGAATTGCCTATGGACGAGGAACTCTGGATGAGACCTTGAGACTTGGGAAAATTTCTTAAATGTACACTACGACTCCATATTACACGCGTAACTTTCAATGACTGTTACGCGTGAAAAATGTAACTCTTAAACAGTTGAGGAAGTTATTTGAACCCACACACCTCCTCAAATCAAGGGGAGGTTACAAACCCAATAATTGCTCCTAAGACACTATATAAACACTTATTCAAACCAAACAAAGGTACATTTTTGCATCTCCTAAAAAGTTGAAACTCCAAAATAATAGAGAGAAAACTAACTTTCTCATCAGAGGGTTATTGGCCGGTAACTCCGGTCACCTTTGATCACTGTACTTTGTTTTTCAGGCCATCAAAACAGTCAGTAGTCCTTTCTAATCCAAAGCATCCAACTTACTGATTTTCATCGCATCATCAGTTGGCGTTGTCTATGGGAAAAAACATAAGAAAATAATGCTCGTGTTCTTTTCCCTGGATCGTTCGTTTGCGGCGATTCACCTTTCCCAAACAAAAGGCTGAATGGTTCGGACAAGATCAAGGGCTACCAGCCCAGACCACCAGGACAGTAGAGATGCCTCTAGTAACCCCTATCGCGACTGTCAGTCAGCGCCTGTTGTGCAACCGCCTTCTGTTCAACATATACAGTCCATGGCTGTTGCTATGGCGGAACTGACCCGCCAAAATCAGGAGTTAAACAGGGAGATCAATTTAAGGAGGCAACACCATGAAGGGCATGCAGAAGGGCGACCCTAGAGTCAAGAGGGTAGAGGAGAAAATGTTGAGTACGAAGGTCAGTCAAGGGGTACTACTTCAAGAAGTGTGCCACATTTGAAGAGGGAAATGAACTAGATGAGAAAAGCCATGGATGAAATGAAGGAGAATATGAGGTGGGTGAACCCCGTGGAAGACTTGATTCACCGAACGGACTCTCCTTTCACGGCTTCCATCAATAGTCATCCCTTAACTCTTAAGTTTAAAATGCCTTCGTTGGATTCATACGATGGAAATCGTGACCTATGTGATCACATTGCTACTTTTAAGACCACCATGCACCTTCAAGGAGTTTCTGACGAGATTATATGCAGAGTGTTCCCCACCACACTTAAGGGACCAACAAGGGTGTGGTTCAGCAAAATACCTCTGAACTTTATCGGATCATTCGAGGAGTTGAGTAAGATGTTTGTCAATAACTTCATTGGAGGACAACGCCATAAGCGTTCTTCTTCTAGTTTACTAACTATTGAGCAAGGGAAGAATGAGAGTTTACAGTCCTTCATTACTCGTTTCAACAGAGAGGCCTTGACGGTGGATGAAATGGACAACAAGTTGCTATTGGCCGCTTTCCATAATGGGGTCAATTCTGACTTGTTCATTCATAAACTCTACGAGTGAGAGCCTCAAACCATGGCTGAACTTGTCCATTCGGCCCAGAACTTCATGAATGCTGAGGACACGATTATAGCCAAGAAGAGGAAAAGAGCAGAACGTTCGGAAGGTCACCCGCGTCATCCTGATCAAGGTCCTCGTCCCAAGAAGGCTCGGGCAGATGAGAAAAGAGATAAAGATAGTAAAAAGGCAAGTTCCTCAACAAGAAGTCAGCAGTATACTCCCTTGAATACTCCACTAGAGCAGGTGCTTATGCAAATCAAGGATGATCCGTCCTTGAAGTGGACGGAAAAAATGAAAGGAGATCCTAACAAGCATAATAGGAGCAAGTATTGCCGCTTTCACAGGGACCATGGTCACGACATGGATGATTCTTTCGATTTGAAGCAACAGATAGAGAACCTCATTAGGCAGGGAAAGTTAAGGAATTTCCTTGGACAAGACCACAACTACGAGAAGTTGAAGGCCAAGATGGAAAAGTCATCACGACCCCCGCTAGGAGAAATAAGAGTTATTATAGGAGGAACCTCAGTAGCTCAGTCATCCAAATCGAGGAAGACATACCTGAAGGTGGTTCAAAATGTCCAGCTGTCAAGACGATCTCCCAGGACGAAGGAAGTTGACGAGCAAGCTATCACATTCACGGACGAGGATGTTGGAAGAGTTCATCACCCTTACGATGATGCGATTGTCATTACCCTACTCATTGTTGACTATACCACCAGAAGGGTGTTGGTAGACAATAGTAGCTCGGCGGACATTTTGTATTACCTCGCCTTTCAACAAATGAGGCTAGGATGAGATCAGCTTCGTCCAGTAAATTCAACCTTGGTAGGATTTAGAGGGATGAAAGTACAACCAGTGGGCACCATCACATTGCCAATGGTGGTTGGAGCATACCCACAACAGATAACCAAAGAGGTAAACTTCCTTGTAGTTGATTGTTCATCATCATATAAAGCTATTATCGGAAGGCCAACTTTGAATAGCTGGAAGGTGATAACCTCTACCTACCATTTGTCCGCCAAATTTTCAACCGAACATGGCGTGGATCAAGTACAAGGAGATCAGTTAGCTGCTAGAGAATGCTACTTGGCTATGTTGGCGATGGACAAACATGTACAGACAATGAGCATAGACGAGGGAAGAATCACAGCGGAACCCGTTGAGATGTTAGAAGATGTCCCCTTAGACGATAGCAGATCCGAGAGGTTCACTAGAATAGGGGCAAGCATGGAAGGAGAGGCGAAGCATGCACTAGTCGAGTTTTTGAAGAAAAGCCTTGATGTCTTTGCATGGAGTCATGAAGACATACCAGGTATTAATTCGAGTGTCATTACTCATTGTTTGGATGTATGCCCCTTCTCCAAACCAGTGCGTCAGAAGAAGAGGGTATTTGCTCCTAAGCGAGACAACGCCATTAAAGAAGAAGTCTAGAAGTTGATCACTGCGGAGATCATCAGAAAAGTTTATTATCCGGACTAGTTGACGAACGTAGTCATGGTAAAGAAGGCCAATGGCAAGTGGCGAATGTGTGTGGACTTTACTGACTTAAACAAGGCTTGCCCAAAGGATAATTATTTGCTACCACGCATTAACTAGTTGGTGGACTCGACGGTAGGTCACAGGCTGCTGAGCTTTATGGATGCCTTCTCAGGCTACAACCAAATAAAGATGGATGAGACAGACTAAGAGAAGACTTCATTCATTACCAGCCAAGGATTTTTTTGCTACAAGGTAATGCCTTTTGGTTTGAAAAACGTAGGGGTGACTTACCAAAGATTGGTCAACCACATGTTCTGTCCTCAGATTGGGCGAAATGTAGAAGTCTACATCAATGATATGCTGGTAAAAAGTTTGGACAAGGGGAAGCATCTGGATGACCTTTAAGAGACCTTTAATACACTTCAACGACACAAAATGAAACTAAATCCAAGCAAGTGTGCTTTTGGAGTTTCATCGGGGAAGTTTTTGGGTTTCATGGTTTCGCATAGAGGAATTGAGGCGAATTCGGACAAGATCCAGGCAATACTCGACATGGAGCCTCCGAAGAGCACCAAAGAAGTCCAGTCCCTTACCGGACGAGTTGCTGCCCTCAATAGGTTTGTTTCGAAAGCTACTGACAAGTGTTTGCCATTCTTTAGAGTCCTTAGGAAGGCGTTTGAATGGACGGACGAATGTCAGAGGGCCTTTCAAGATTTGAAGACTTACCTCACAACGGCACCGTTATATTTGGCGGTGTCCCCACACACTGTAAGCTCAGCGTTGGTCAGAGAGAGACGGATCCAGAAGCTAGTATATTATACGAGCCGGGCACTTAGAGGAGTGAAAGGACGATACGATGGAGAAGTTAGCTTTTGCCTTGGTCACGGCTTCTAGGAAGCTGAGACACTATTTTCAAGCTCATGTTATCATTGTTCAAACGGATCATCCCCTAAAGAAAGCAATGAACAAAAATTGGAAGCCGCAGGACGGCTGGTCCAATGGGCAGTGGAGCTCAGCGAGTTTGATGTCAAATACCAGCCAAGGAATGCAGTAAAGGACGAAGGAACAAGAAGGTGGGTTATCAATGTGGACGGATCATCCACGATGTATGCAGGAGGGATTGAAGTCATACTTAAGTCCCTAGAGGGTGATAAGATAGAATATGTAGCCCGTCTACAATACTAAACCACCAATAATGAGGCTGAATATGAAGCCCTACTTAAAGGGCTAGAACTGGCTAAGTCCCTAGGAGCGGAGTCATTAATAGTCAGAGGAGATTCTCAGTTAGTCATCAATCAAGTGAATGGAATGTGCGATGCCAAGGAAGATCGGATGAAGAGATACTTCAGCAAAGTGAGGAGGCTTGTACATAAATTTTTAGAAGTGAGTTTTGTTCAACTCCCAAGGGAGGAGAATATGAAAGCAGATGCTTTGGCAAGAACAGCTTTGGCAGGAGGAGTTATGGACGAATATGGCAAGGTCTAATATATGCTGAGCATAGACCTCCCAGAAATACAGCAAATTGGAGGGGAAGAAAATTGGATGAGTCCAATAATAATTTATCTCAAGGATGGAAGGCTTCCGGAAAACAAGAACGAAGCTAGAAAATTGAGAGTCAGGGCTACCAAGTATGTCCTTATAAACGAAGTGCTATACAAGCAAGGCTTTTCTTAGCCCTACCTAAGGTGTCTAGCTCCGGACGAATCAAATTATGTTTTGAGGGAAGTTCATGAAGGAGTATGTGGGAATCACTCAGGGGCAAGATCGCTAGTCCATAAAATTGTTCGTGCAGGCTACTACTGGCCCACGATTCAAGCAGATGCTAAAACTTATGTCAAGGTGTGCCACTAGTGTCAGCGCTATAGCAACGTCCAGCGCTATAGCAACGTCCCTAGGCAGCCGTCGAAGTACCAGACTGTAATGATGGCCCCGTGGCCCTTTGCATAATGGGGGCTGGATATCCTAGGTCCTTTTCCCCCGGGAACCAGACAAATGAAATTTTTGGTAGTAGGGATCGACTACTTTACCAAGTGGGTGGAGGTCGAACCCCTTGCAAAAATTACTCAGCAAAACGTTACAAATTTTGTTTGGAAGAATATTCTGTGTAGGTTCGGAGTACCAAGGGTGCTGGTATCTGATAATGGACGACAATTTGACAACACACCATTCAGGGACTTTTGTGAGCATTTCGGAATAAAGAATCACTACTCCTCACCCTTCCACCCATAAGCAAACAGACAAGTAGAGGTAACAAACCGATCCTTGCTGAAAATCATCAAGACCTGGCTCGAGGGGGCAAAGGGAATATGGCCAGACGAGTTACCAGGTGTTCTTTGGGCCTACAGGACGACTGTAAGAACCTCGACAAGAGAAACCCCCTTCAAATTAGCCTATGGAAGTGAAGCGATCATACCTGCAGAAGTTTAGATGGCTAACCATCGAGTGATGAAGTATCAGGAGAAAGAAAATAAAGAACTACTCCATCTTAACCTCGATCTCATTGATGAGATAAGGATGGATGCAGAGCAAAGGACAACAAGATAAAAGAATCTTATAGCCAGGCAGCATGATGCCATGGTGAAACTCAGGCACTTCAGTGTAGGGGACCTCGTTCTCAAAAGAGTATTCTTGGAAACTAAGAACCCAGATCATGGAAAATTGGGACCCAATTGGGAAGGACCATATAGGGTAGTCAGCTACAAGAGGCAATTGTTGTATTACTTGGAAGTTCTGGACGGACGAAAGTTAGAGCATCCTTGGAATGTGGAGCACCTGAGAAGGTACTATCAGTAATGGGCTTGGACGAAGTTTACCAAGGACGAGGTTATAACTATGGATGACGTTACTGCTATGTTCTACGTGTTTACTAATGTCTACTATTATGTGTTCTTACTACTGCTATGGTGTGTACTAAGAATAAAGGTGCACTAGTTCTTAAACTTTTACACTGTTTACGGACAAGTTTGTGAAAGATGAGGTTAGGTATTTTAAGTATTTTTCTAAATACTTTCATAAGGCACTAGCTTCTAAGCAGGTGCCATATTTGTGAACAATGCTTATATAATGATATGGTTTGGATTTTTAATGTAGTTTATGCATAAAATGTGACTCCCATGATAATACCCACAAGGGGGGCAAAACCCTAAGACGAATGAAAATTCCTGGACGTAGGGATGTAACGTTCACAAGCTTTCCTCAAGACGAAGATAAAGTGTAAAATAAGCTAAGGCACAAAAAGTTATATGGTGAAACACAAGTCCATGGACGAGCATCTAACTAAGACATCCAGGTGTTCTATGACGAGTCAAACACTAGAAATGTCTTGGACAAAAGGCAAAAGCTAAGCCTATGGACGAGGCAAATGTCTGACAAGACTTATCATTGCTGTTGAAAAGCCTGTATAAATAGGTCGTCCACAAAAATGAAATGGAGAATGAACAAACTTCAAGCATCATCCATAGAAAAGCATGTGGATGAACTAATAACATCGTCCAAAAGAAAAGTATAAAGACGACCCTTTAATACTTGAAAAAGTATGTTAATTTTACTAACAAGTAGTGACAAGGAGGGCAAACACGTCCATATAACAACAAAATGAATAAAAATAGATATTCATTGAAGTTTTGAAAATGGTAGACGATCACCGTCCAAAAACCCTTACAAATTAAGCCTCAAGGCAATTGTTAATAAACTCATCCATAATACTCTAGACGAGATAATTATACTCTAATACATTTCAATAATAATAAAAAAAAAAGGAAAAAAGCAGATAACATTCAAACAAATGCGAGATTCATCTTAAACAGGTGGGGTGTTGGCATTGGGTTCGTCCTGAGAAGGCAAGGTAGTGGCATCGTCCTCCCCGTTAATATCTTCTGAGCTAGTCTGGACAAGGGAGCTTGTAGAAGCCCCACCAAGGTTCAGTTTGATAGTACTGAAGTCCACTTCAGGGAATTTATCCATGGCGTCCATTCTAAAGTCCTCAAAGCCAGCTGCGTAGTTGGCGTCCATTGAATTAGTAAATTCTTTGGACGCCTTAAACTCTGCGAGGGCGTCTTCTTTAGCTTTTTTAAGAAGGGCATTTAGCTCGTCATTCTTCTTTTGAAGGAAAGCAAGAGGAGCATCCTTCTCTTGGACTTTAGTCTCCAACTCAGCGACGCGATTTTGCAGCTTTTCTGCATCGTCCTTAGCCTTGGCTGCCACCTCAGCCCACCTTTTGGACTCGTCCTTTCCTTTCTTGACTGTTTTCTCCAACAGTATCCTCGTCTTGTCTAGTTCAGTTGCCTGCCTAGACGCGGCAATGAACTTAGACATTGCCTGCATAGATTGAAGTTTTATTATAATGTATGCATGAGCTAATAGCAAGACGAGACAAACATATATAAAAATTACATAACTTAAAAAGATCATGAACATCGGAGTGCTCAAAATCCTTCAATGACATGTTGTAGCATGCCGTCACGTCTTCATCTGTCACAAACCTCTTAAAATTCTCCCAAGCCAAGTCCTCATTTTCAAGAAGATTATGAGGCACCTGGTAAGAAGATTGAGACCAGGTTGGGACATTAACTCTAGACGGGATTTTCGAAGATGGAGGATCCTTCGGTTCTGGATCAACGTCCAGGATTTGAACAGAATGGCTGAGAGGGACGAGGAAAGAACTAGGTTGGTCATCCTTAGCTTGGACGTCTTAAGGCTTGGACGACCTATGCCTAGCCTTTTTATCCTTACGCCTACTTGGGAGATTTCCCAAATCTATGCCTAAGGAAAGGCTCTTTCTTTTGTCACCAGAGGACAGACGAGGATAGGATTTCACCCCCTGCCCAGTTTCCTCGTCTGCCACTTCCTTACCCTTATTCTCCTTCATTGTTGCCATTCCTGTAAACAATGACGTAAAAAAAAAGGAAAAAAAAAGAAAAAAAAGGAGAACTTACATCTTCGAATGGTGAGCTCGTGAGCTTCAGCAGACGGCTCTGGACTTAGTCCCCAAGTAGCAGGATGCCGTAGACTGACCAAAAAGTGAAAAGTCTTGTCAGTGTAAAGACGCGCCTTCTGAACTCATTCCAAGTGGAACCTATCCAGGTGGGGTCTTCTAACACCTTTTTCAAAACAAAAACAAAACAAAAAATACGTTAAGATGACCATAATCAAAAACAAATTTATCAAAGATAATAACAAGTATAGACATACCTTTAAGACGAAGGTTCCCTATCTCTCCTGTGTAGGGAGGGAATGGATCCTTGTCAATCTCAATAGGGTGTCCAGCCTAGAAACCAGAAACGAAGAAAAACTCCGTCTTCCACTTTCTATCTGAGGTGACCAAGGACTTTATTAACCTATAATCTTTCCCCCTGGGCTATAAACTGATAGAAACCAAGAGATTGGTTGATTTTGGAAGGCTTATAGCAAAAAAGGAACTCGTCCACGGTAAAAGGACGATTCCCCTCAAACACCTCCCTCCATAAAACTTGCATGGCAACTATTAACCTCTATGCATTGGGGTTGAACTGGCATATGCCTAAACCTAATCTGGAAAGCAACTCCCTGACGAAGGCATTGAGCGGCAACCTCAAACCCCCTAAGAGGTAAGCCTCATAAATGCCAATGCCAAAACGAGGTTGGCAACACCACTTGTCACGCACAGGTATCCTAGGATTCAAACTTTTAGGGATTTCGTACCAAGCCTTAAGAAGACCTAACTTTCTCTTGTCTGTCTTAGAACCAACCCCACGGCACAACTATAGACTACCTCCTCCTCGTCTTGAGCAGAAGACGAGGGAGCACTTGTGCCAGCCCAAGAACTAGACCTAGCCCTTATCCTAAGCTCTTTCTGAAATACCTCTAAAGGAATCCCAGGGACGCTAGACGTGTACTCGTCTGTGGTATTTCTATCACTACTGCTATTGCTACTGCTTTTGCTACTATCACTAAAACCACTAAAACTACTTGGGTCTTAATACTCGTCTATAGCTTTGTAAACACTATCACTAGACAAGGAAAGGACCACCTGTGACATTCTTTAAGAAAACTTAAAACCTGAGGACGAAGATGGAGAAAATACCTGGATCTAGACGAGGGAAGACTATGGACGCAAGGAACTTCTAGACGAGGCGCTAAGACGATGATGTCAAGGAAGAAAATTTGAGAAATGAGGAGGGTAGCGGAGGAATTACACTATTTATAGGCATTGACCCCAGTACACGAAGCGACGTGACCAGCCAAAATGTGACAAATGGCGCGTCCCTCGAAAAACGAGTTGACATGATTGGTCACCAAATAAATCATGACATGTGGCACCTACAGCAGCTGACATAATGACACATGTCCAAATGATGACATTAGTAGATGTAATCCCCAGACAACCCATAGACAAGGGGGCAATTGATGGGGTATAATAAAAAAACAAGTCTAATTTCGTCCATGTAGATAGTCTAGGACCAGTAAGGTTCAGGGACGAGGCGTTGGATGGTCGAAGGTCAACACTAGGGGATGTCGCCCTAGGGGAACCACTTACCACGTTCACAAGAGTCTTGTCTTGGTAAAGAGAGAACCTCTCTTGTGGACGAGGTGTGCGTGACTTGAGAGCCTCAGGACAAGGTATGCTGGACTGAATTGCCTATGGACAAGGAACTCTGGACGAGACCTTGAGACTTGGGAAAATTTCTTAAATGTACACTACAACTCCTTATTACACGCGTAACTTCTAGTGATCGTTACGCGTGAAAAATGTAACTCCCAAACAGTTGATGAAGTTATATTTGAGCCCACACACCTCCTCAAATTAGAGGGAGGTTACAAACCTAATAATTGCTCCTAAGACACTATATAAACACTTATTCAGACCAAACAAATGTACGTTTTTGCATCTCCTAAAAAGTTGGAACTCCAAAATAATAGAAAGAAAACTAACTTTGTCATCGGAGGGTTATTGGCCGGCAATCCCGGTCACCTTTGATCACTGTACTTTGTTTTTCAGGCCATTAAGATAGTCAGTAGTCCTTTTTAATCCAAAACATCCAGCCTACTGATTTTCATCGCATCATCATATACTATTTATGAGTCTCACTGCACTATTCAGCTTATTTTTTAACCTTTTTTTTTCTACACTTTCAACAAAATATTTTCAATTTTAGTTAAATAAGGTATTTCAAAGAGCAGAAGTGAAAATTATGAAACAAGTTTATGGGTAGTTTAAAAAAAAAAAAAAACCTTTTAAAAAGAAATTGGTCTACTTAACATATCTACTATCTCTATGTAGTAGGATATTTTTGGATTGTTATTATTATTTTACATATTTAACTTGGTCCTGGAAAAATAAAGTAAAATAAAATAAATACTAGGTGCACCGCTGCTTAATTACTCAGCCTAGGAGTACCCACTCTGCATTCTTCACATTTTTCCCAAGAAAACAGGTGACATTGCTTGATGGATGATTCTAGTCCATCTCTGGCAAGAACAATTACGTGGGTAAAGATATCAAGCACGAATTAACAAAGTGAAGCACAAGTTGTGAGTGTAAGAATTAGGAAAAGCTTAAAGCTTCAACAATGGAGAGAAATCATAAAACAGAGAGAGAAGTTAGGAAGAGAACTCTCTGAATTGGCTATTCAAGCTTAATTAGTTTCATGCACGTACATCTCAATATATAGTATACAAAAGCTTCTAGAAGGATCCTATCTAACAAACTATATAACAGAAAATGACAGCTGTACAGAAAATATCTCTACTCTACACAAAAATATCTGATGCTCAATCTTGTTGAAAACAGAGGAAGTCAAGCCCGTGCTCAATGAGGAAGAACAGCTGTATAAAAAACGACACTGTGTGTTGCCTTGAATAAGTTATGCCGACATAAGGAAGAAATGATGCCGTTTATCATTTAGACAAACGTCATCGTTTTAAGTCTCAGTGATATTTAAACTCAAGTGACCATTGGAACAGTGTGTTCTTGACCTCCTTCATTTGTAGACTTTGCAGAGTCACTAATTCCACTTACAGTGAGTACAACAAGGACCATGCCGACCATGGTGATGGTAGCGGTTTGTGGATTGATATCTTGCATTAGTTTTAACTTTTAACAAAGAAAAAAAAAAAAAAAGAAGTGGAAATCTTATTTTGCAGGTTAATTCCATTAAACAAGGGTTTTGTTTAAGTTGAAGTTCCCTTATAAGTAAGTAAAATTTCATAGAAGAGATGAAACAACAACACATACTTTGATAGTTTCCAAACAATCATGAATCGCTGCAACTTGATGGGTACCTTGGGGATAAAGAGAAACCTCTATTAGGCCTTATTCAACTAAGTCTATAAACCAGTGAAAGAAGAAGAGAATCATGGCATTGTACCAATGCCAAAGGTTGAATACCTTACACAGCAAGATGGAGGGATCAATTTTGGTGGGAAAACCCTTTCCCAAGAGTGAACTAGGAGTGGTATTGGGTTGGGTCAGGTTCATTGTGACCCACAACCCAACTCGATAGAAATTGGGTTTGCATATTTGAAACCCGACCTGACCCAAAATTCGGGTCTATACTCGGGTCAATTTATTGGGTCTCGGGTCAGGTTTTGGGTTGGACTTAAAAAAAAGTTGTTTGGGGCCTCTTTTTGAGATTTTTCCTTTGGGCCTATTTTTGTTTAGGTGATTTTTTTTTTTACAACTTGGATTCATTCCTTAAATTAGCTAACCTTTTGGGCCTCTTTTTGGGATTTTTCCTCCCATGTTGTTTTGGGTTTTTTTTTTTTTTTTTTTTTTTTTTTTTTTTTTTTTTTTTTTGTAGAATCTGGATTCATTCTTTAAATTAACCATACCCAATTGACCTTTTCATTACAGAAGGGCACATTAATCATGCAAGGTGCCATGAAACCTTCTCACTAGAGAAAGACACATTAATCATGCAAAAGGCAATTAATCACGCAAGGTGCCATGAAAATGCATATATGAAGCATTTGTATAATAATAAATAAATAAACAAAAAACTAGGAATGGTAACAACTTTCCAACTCTCCTGTATTGACATCCACAGCCCACATAATATCTATGAAATTTTCTTCATTCATCATGGTTGTTAATTTGCTAAGGTTTTGGCCAAATAAAGGAAGAGAAAATACAAACTCTGTTAACTACATATATTTATAACCATGTAAACGTAATTAATAAACATGGCTTTGGCATCAGCTATGATAGAAGTTTGACAAAGAGCCACTGGTGGGTTGCTGCATAAAAAGCAATAACAAGTTGTTGATAAGAAGAATTATATAGAAAAGCCACAAAGAAGTTCCAAACATAGATTGACGCTGCTGAACCATTACTTAATAATAATAACTAAACACATACTCAGATTGTAACAATACCATTTCCTAATGATCTTATGCTTGCTTCCACAAATCTGTCCGTACAATTGACTACTTAAAGGGGTTTTTCCTTTTGATAGCAACATTTGTGGAATACAGCAATAATAATGTAACTCTTTTAAACTTCAGTCATATGAAGATTGAGAAAGTCCAATTAATTTTTGTGATTAAGGAGACATCAAATTGTAGCACTCCACAACCATGGCAGAGAACTATAAAACATTCTAAATTTTACATAAGCATAAAAACAAGGTATCAATTCCATAAATTTTAGGTTGGAAGACATTACAAAACCTTTTGAATCCTTGATTCTCTACAAACCTAAATGGGCTCATCCAATATTATCATCTTTATAAGAACTTTTCTATCCGCGGCATTTGTAAAAGTCCTAGGCACTAGATTTCCTTCCTTTACATCCTTGGACAATAGGTTTTGTCCGTCATGCAATTCATTAAAAAGATATTCAAGACAAATGGGTGTATGAGATTTTAAATTAGATGTCCCATAAATTTTGCCATCAGCCATGTACTCCTTGCTACAATATATACATCTTGCCTTAGTTTTACCTTCCTCATCTATAAACTTAATTTCACCTTGAAAATAGCCTATTATATAATGATTCGTTTAATTATATTAACTTCTTCACGTCCTAAAAGCAAATGTGCAAAACATTATATCTTGAACTTCTTCTTCTTTTCGCTTTTTGGTTTCATAAGTTTCTATAATGTCATAATTGTTTGAAACCAATATTGCCCAGTGCATGGTAATTCTGCTGCTTGGGGCATTGTTTATCTAATGGTACAGATTGATCTACACTCTACAAGAGCAATTGAATTTATTATTAGCAAAGTCAATAAGGGCTGTGTACAAAACAAATGAGCAGAATAATTTGGTTTTTTCAGAGAAAAATCAGAAAATGGGCAGCAAAGCAAAACGTAGGAAAGAAGGAACAAGTTGTACTTCGAATATGGGAGAGAGAGACATTGTTCTGCACTTCTACCAGCTAGATCATGAGTTTTGCTAATTCATGCTTTTAGAGTATACATTAATAAATTATTTTAAGAAACTTTTATGTTTCAATTTCTCATAAAAAATTTCCAAAAATGGATTTACGTTTTATATATATATATATATTTATATATATATCATAGACTTTCTCTTACCTGAATATCACTGCATTGCAACCATGCATGGTTATCCTAATACCAACAAAACCTAGTAAATTGTTGACTTTTGAACCTGATTTGTGACTTTGAGGGTCCAGGAGGAGGTTAGTGAGGAGAGAGCTGATTCTAACACCAACAAAGCTAATGGAAGGTGAGGGAGGAGAGACCTTGTAAAGTATTTATAGTGTTTTAAACTAGCTAGTTTGTACTTGTACCTGATTCTACCGTTTCTCTAACTTCCATTTCTGCTGGCACCCGTGAACAGAAAAAGGAAAAGGCAAATGCTTAAATCTTGGTATGACTCTCTAGCTCAGTCTCTCCTTCTCTAAGATTAAGAATCTATTATCTATATATATTCATTAGGATTTACGATAAATCTTATGTTCTTATGTATTCTTTACTGTTTATAAGTCATACGTTAGAGGTTTAAATCTTGGCCCCCATACAGATAGATACATTTTAAGAACTACCGCTCAATGATTTAAATTTTAATATGAATTTAATCCAAATCTAATCTCATAGAATAAAACTAAGATTGAGCTAAGTGTGAAAGTTTTATTGACCTACTACTGCATTATTTGAATCTAGTGAACCAAACAGGGATAAATAGATTAAGCTCATGGCATACTTGATCAAGTAGCATAGCTTATTTTCATTGGTTTATTTTGTTTAAAAAATCTATTGAAAGTACAACTTTAAGAAGTTATGCAATCAAGTATGGAGGTTTTTTTATTTTTATTTTTATTTTTTTGTGCCTAAATGAAGAAGGGAGCTTGCAAATATAGTCACTAAGAGCATGTTTGGATTGCATGAAAACTGAGTGATATCACTCAGTTTTCATGATCCATCATCCAAAACAAGTAGGACCCACAAATGAGTAATTGTTTAGATTCCATGACTCAGTTTCCATGACTCAGTTTCCGTGACTCAATTCTTTGATTTTTGAGTGATGAGTTATGTAAACTGAAAACACATTTTAGCTGTTTTCAGTTTCCATAACTCATAACTCAATAGCATATTTGTAATTAAACACACTTAGAAGGACCCATAGCCGCAACTTTTGACTGTTTGACTTTTTTTTTTTCCTTTCTTCTTCTGGGTTCGGTCTTCAGCTCCACTTTTTTTTTTCTTTTTTGTCTTTTCTTTTCTTTTACTGGTTCTTGTCTTCAGCTCTTCCTTCTTTTTTTTTTTTTTTTTTTCTTCTTCTTCTTCTTTTACAAGTTCGGTCTTCAGTTCTTTCTTCTTTTTTTTTTCTTTTTTTTTCTTCTTTTAGTGGTTCGGTCTTCAGTGTTTTTTTTTTTTTTTTTTTTTACTGGATTCGGTGAGTTTAGGTACTTGAAAAAAAAAAAAACTGAACTAAGTGACAGGTATGGGGCCCATAAAAAGTGTGAAAAATATTAAGTGATGACAAGTGAGTGATGGTGCCAAACGGGTAGGGTATTTTAAGTGATGAGTGATGAGTGATGAGTAATGAGTGATGAGTGATGAGTAAAGAGTGATGAGTGATGGAAATTGAGTGACATTTTTTTAAACCAAACAAGCCCTAACCCTGCCTCACTTAAACTCTATTCATGAATAACGTGGAACCATTCGTGTAATAGTGGGGCTTACCACTGGTCAAACCCAAAACTTCAGGCATGCAAGGTGATGGATTGCAAGGGCTTCTTACTAGGCTACCGCAAGGCCAACTCCGCGAGTGAATTAACATGTTGCTAACACACTCGATTTACGGGTACATTGTTAGCGCACTCTTCTATGGACACATATATTATGCGCATAAAGACTCTAGAGTCTAGAGATGATGGGTAATTTGTCTTGCTTATGATTGATTTCGCCTTGCGTTCCTCGGTTAGAAAGAGAGATTCATTTTGGGAGTAAGCAAAGGATTTGAAAAATGGTTGTTTTTTATGTAAATTTTGTAAAAATGATTTTGCTGGGGGTATTTCAAGGATTAAATCACATTTGTCTAGGATTAGAGGCTGTGATGTTCAAATTTGGGAGTGGAGGAGGAGCAATAGAGTGGGAGTGGTAGAGAGAGATGTGGGAGGTGAGAGTGGAATACAAATCCTCTGTACAATTTTTTGTATTCCATTTTATATTCTACCAATCACAATTTGTCATGTATTTGTTTTACCTTTCTTATAAAATAGCCAAAGTTTATAATGAAAAAAGAGAGAGAAATGATATGTTCATAATATTTTTACAATAAATCGTAAGTGGTAGGTTGTTACTAGTTATTATTGTTGGGGCAAAAAAGTAATCTTAGTGTTATGTTCAAATTTGAACCAATAATAACTAACTATTTATGATTTGTTGTGAAAATGTTGTAAAAATATTGTGGACGTAGCATCTCTCGAAAAAAAAATAAACACATGATAAATTGTAATTGGTGGAACACAAAATATGGTACAGAAGATTTGTATTCGTGATTTTAAACTTTGACCATTTAATAAGGAAGGTAAAACAAATACATGACAAGTTGTGATTGGTAGAGTATAAAATGGAACAAAAAATAAACACATGATAAATTGTAATTGTTGGAACAAAAAGTGGAACACAAAATATGGTACTAAAGATTTGTATTCGTGGGAGTGAGCAATGACTCATGAGTGAGTTTGTGAATACAGGTTTAGAATTACAATTTGGATTTGGATTTTATTTTGGTTTAGATATTATTTAGCTTTGCATTTAGCTTTGCATGTTGAAGTTGAAGTTGAAGTTGTAGTTGTAGTTGTAGTTGTAGAGATCATGAGAGAGAGGATATTTGGGGGAGAAGAAATGTGAGGAAGATGCGGGTCGTTGAAAGCGGGTTTTCTTTGGAGTGTTCAGATTTAGCTCAATGGGTCCTTCCTAACTTTTTTAAGGTCATTTTTATACTTTTTCACTCTAAATTTTCAATCGACTTACAATAGATATTGATACTATATATTTATTCGCTTGAGACTCCAATTAAAAAAAAAAAAAAACCCTATATGAACATGCCTCTTACTGTCTAAATTGGATGTCAAGTGTGACATAAATTACCTAAGTGTTGTACCTTAACCAAAACCTCACATAGGTTTCGATTGGATCAACAGATAAAAATTTAGATTTTTTTTTTATGATGGTAAAATTAAATTTAGATTATGTTAGGGGATCTTTGATATTTCATTAGCTGAGTTAAAAATACATGTCTATTGAAAACGTTGAACTAAATTTATTCATAATAAAACTAGATGATTAACATTTTTGCTTGGAATTGACATATGGAGAGTGATGTGCATGAAATATATACAATAAAGTACTCTCATATATGCAATTTTAGTTACATGTTTATGCTATTTTGTGATTGATTATAAGTTGTATTTGTTTTATAGGTAATAAATGATTTAATTGCTAATGAGAATTGGTGGAAGAATAAAATGAAGAAAAAGAGGTCCAGGCCTGTTGATTCAAAGCCAACATGAAAAGCAGGACCTGTAGACATGTGAAGGAGTAGAAGAGAAAGAAATAAAAAAAATAACAAATAGAAGTGCTTTCGTGGGACTAAGAGATATACAGTGGGCTTGGCCCGCTTGGGGTTTTAATTGCTCTTTGTTAACTTGGGCTTCTCTTTTGGGCTAGTCTTTTTCATAGAGTCAGGCAGAGTCTTTTTGCAGCGCGTGTCTCTGTGTGATATAAATATAAGCAAACAGAAAAGAAAAGTAAGGTAGACGACTAGGACCGGAGCGCAAGCAGCAGCACGTTTCTAGCCCTATGAATTTCTTTCTAAAAGAATATCACTAATATTTATATAATTTGATTTTTTTCGTAATAGTTGTTTCTTAATTGTTTAAATTATTTTTATTTTATATCAATTGATTAAGATGAAATTCTATATATGAGTTCAATAATGTTTTTCTCATAATTTATGATTTGTTTTAATTAATGGAATACTTGGTTTATTATTTCTTGATTTTAAAATTAGATATTTTTTGTGATTTGTTTGGATACGAATACAATTGATGATTTGATTTTATACTTAAGAAGCAAAGAAAAACATGTTTTATATTTTTAAACACAAGTTTTAATGATGAGATTTTCTATGATAGCAAGATTGATTTCTAGATTATTATGCAGTAGTTGAAAAAAATTAATGATTATAAATATATGCTAGTATGAATTAACAAGGCGGATTCCAAAACCTTAATTTCTTTCTCTAGATTGTTTATATCTCTTTACTACTTTATATTATATCTTTGCTTAGTTTAATTATTTGCTTAGTATATTTAATTCCAACCAACTAATTTTTATTAAACTAGATTAGGATTAATTTTGGTTAACATTTGATTAATTTTTCTATATTCATATACGTCCACGTGGGTTTGACCTTATTTTTGTCAAACTATACTTCGGTACGGTTCGTACACTTGCGAGTACTTTAAAATTAAGAGATACTACGTTCACAACATTTTTACAACAAATTATAAGTGGTTAGTTATTATTGGTTCAAATTTGAACCTAACAGTAATATTACTTTTTTACCCTAACAATAACAACTAGTAACAACTTGCCACTTAGGATTTGTTGTCAAAATGTTGTAAAAATATTGTGAACATGTCATTCCTCTCTAAAATTTCACAACAAAAAGTAATGCATGTATGAGTTAAAATAGAAGAACTATTTATTCTATAGAATAAAAAATGAGTTTAATTCATATTTTCAGTTTTACCTCTGTTCATTCATTTCTATGCAAAGTTAAGAACCCTTGATCATTTATATTCCACCTTGAAAATATCCTATTATATAATATAATCATTCCATTAATTCTATTCACTTCCTCAAGTCTTGATCATTTATATTCCACCTTGAACTTTTTTTTAAAAATTTTTTTATCGTGAGTTGGTTTTCATAAGTTTCTATAATGGCATAATTGTTTAACATCGATGCTTCCCATTGCATTGAAATTCAGCTGCTTGGGGCATGTTCATCTAATATATGGAACAGATTTGTCTACACTTTACACTCGTAAAGTCAATGAGATCTGTGTAGTAAACAAATTAGAAGAAAAGAAGGAACTAGTTGGACTTATTATCAACCCAAAAAGTAGTCATTGTTGACTCTCTCTAATAATGGTTGTCCTTAACACCAACAAAGCCTGGTAAATTTTTGACTTTCTGAACCTGATTTGTGACTTTCAGAGTCTTGGTGGCGCTGATTAAGGAGACACCTGATTCTAACACCAACGAAGCTCATATTGTACCTGATTTTACAGTGTCCGAAACTAGTTAGCTAGTTGTTCATGATTCTAAAGTTTCCCCAACTTCCATTTCTGCCACCAATACTGAACACAACAAGAAAAAGGGGACTGCTCAAATCTTGGTAAGTCTATCTCAGTCTCAACCTCTTTATAAATCCATATTCATTACCATGAATCTTGCGTTCTTATGTTTCCTTCACTCAAGTTTTTACTTATCACTGTCCCCAAATGTTTTTGGGGCTTGTGACTTCACTGACTTGATCATGTTCATATGTTTTTATATATATATATATATATATATATATTTTTTTTTTTTTCTTTTTCAATCTTCTAAAAAAGAGTATTTCTTTTCATACTGGAGAGAGAACATTGGAAACCTTATTCAATTATTAATAGATTTCTTCTTTTACGTTGAATATGTGGCTAATACTTTTTTTTAAAATGATATTATTTTATTATTAATGGATCGTGTACTTGGTATAAGTTTTACAAGTAGTAAGTCATATTTTAGAAGTTTAAATCTTGGCAGTTGGCACTCTCAAAAATAATTGTATTAAAAAATATAAAACTTAAAAAAAAAAAAAAAAAAATTGTGCGTAAACTAGATAAGCAGAATACCATACAAAATAGGAAGGCTTGAATTAGCATCTTGCTAACACAGTCAATTTATACAAAACTTGATTGCACACCCTTCTGTGGCCATACAAACTCATATTAGGTGTATCAAACCTCCAGAGATGATGGGTGTTCTGTCTTGGTCTTGGTTGATCTGGCCTTTGTGCTTTTCTTGTTTATTTATTTATTATTTAATTTCATATTATATTCAACAATTATCATGCAATTTATTTCATGTAGGATAAAAGTTTGTCATGGTTAGTAAGAGAGATTCATTCTGGGAGTATGCAGAGGATCTGAAAAATGGTCGTTTTTTATGTAAGTTTCGTCAAAATGACTTTGCTGGGAGTATTTCAAGGATTAAATCACATTTGTCTGGGATTAGAGGCCGTGATGTTGAAATTTGTCTGCAAGTACCTGTAGATGTTCAATTAGCAGTAGTACAAGCAATTGGCACTCCTAGTAAGAAAGCTAAAAGTGTGGATGCATTAAATAATACTTTGGAGGGGGAAGGTATTTCAACTTCCTCATCAGCACAAATGCCAAATATACGTGAGGAGAAGGATAAGAGTATAGTGGATCAACGGTTTGCTAAGCTCTTGATCTGAGATAGCATTTGTTCTGATGCTATTCAATCACCTTCTTCAATGATTTTTTGAAAGATGTTGCTGAATATGGGCCTGGTTACGAATTACCAAGTTCATTAACGCTTAAATCACTGATAATGCCTGGTATCAAGAAAGAAGTTGAGGATTACATTGACAATGTCAAAAAATATTCAGTCAAAACAGGTTGTACCTTAATGTACAATATATGGCCTAGTAGGAAATCGTGCATTAAAACAATTTTCACCTATAAGAATATTTTTGCTTATACACCAAGAGGGTTGGCGTGCATGGTACACTTATCATTAATAATAATAGTGATGATAGTGATGAGATTAGATCAACCAAAGACATGCTAAAAAAGTATCCTTGGATTTAGATGACAAATTGTGCCACTCGTGGGATTGGATTGCTTTTGGAGAAAATATACTATATTTCTTTTGTGTATAATACAATTCAAGTTGCAAAGCTGATAGTAACATATATTTACAAGCATAATAATTAGTGTGCCCCCAAGAACAGTGCACAAAGAAGGAACGATTATATTAGTTTTAGCATTTGTCTGCTAATATCACTTTTAGAAGTTGAAGATGAATTGCAGGCCTTACAAGTGTCAATTATAACATTGTCTACTGATTGGGGGAGAACGCCTAATTACAAACAGGTTGGAGAACTTCTTAAAGGTGCAAGATTTATTGATCATGCTATTCATTGCAAACAATTCTGGTTTCGAGGAAAAAAAATTGCACAAGTTTTGAGCCAATGTTGCAAGCTCTTTTTCTAGTTGATGGTGTTGGCTCAACATCAAGATACTTGTATGAGATTATGGAAAGGGTAAATGATGCAATTATGCAGTGTCATGACAATACTCACTTCCCTTATGATCATATATGGGAAATTTTTCGTGAAAGGCAGTAATATTATTCGTCCAATACATGCAATCGCCGCCTTTTAAAATCCTGCCTCTTTGTGTTGTGAGAAATTTAAAGAGGATGTTGAATTGACTAATGGCATAAGCTTTGCTCTAGAGCATTTGGTTGATGAAGAAGAGAAAAAAGCTTTTATTAACCAAGTGCAACTATACCACCTGAAGGACTCAAACTTGTTCACAGATCAAGCCATTACAATGCTAAAAACATCACATCCACGTGAGTCAATCACCTCTATTTATCTTTATTAGAACTTCTTATATAATTTTGTTTTTTTTTTTTTTTTTTTTTTTGAATTTTGCAGATATATGGTGGGAATTGAGGGGTAGTCATCTCCCTGTATTACAAAAATATGCCATTCGGATTTTAAGCCAGCCTTGCGGTTCTTCAATATGCAAGCGATATCAATTACGACCCAAATATGGGGATGATCATGCATTTATGGTGAATACACTGGTAATGGAAAGGCATAAAATGCTGGAAACACAAATGTTAAGAGGCAATCAATCTTGACAAGATTGATGAACTTTCTGATAAGGCTAATTATCAACATATTGATCATGAAGAATGGGATGATGGAGACTATGAGTGCCTATTATTTGATTTGACAGAGAGTCGTGTTAACAACATGATTAATGATGTAACTTGTTCATGGTTGGATAAATGGCCCTTATAGTGAATCAGTCCATCAAATCAAGATCAAAAATAAAAGTTGTCTTGTTTTCCCTTTGTAATTTTGCCAATACGTTTTGCTTTGTTTTAAATGTTGTATTTTGTTAAATCATAGTATCTCCAGCTTATTATATTACTTTCTCTAATATATTTCAATTAATTTATAAATTTAACTAAGTTGTGGAATTTTTTTGGGTAGGCCTTATAGGAAAACTCATTTGCATCACATACAAATTCGTATAAAGAGGAAGACAAAAGATACAAGAAAACATATTATCTCTAAATCCTAGAGAAAACAATTTGCATTATACATACCTTGATGTAGTGAATCACAAAACCGAAAAAAAAAAAAAAATACTTGATCTTGAGGACACCTAGATCTTCACCGCAATTCCACAAAAACCACCCAATAAGGTGGGCGAGATTCTTGTCAGTTATTTTTTTGATAAATGTTAGTTAGTAATCTAGAAGGAGACCTTTCTTTTCTTTTCTTTTTTTATTTGTTTTCAGAACGTTTGGTTCTTTCTTTTCTGTTTTTTTAGGTAACTTTTCTCTTCTGAAACTTACGTTAAATCTATAGTAGCATTTTTTCTTTTTAATAATAAAATAATTGTTATTGAAACATTATTGAAAAAATAATTAATACCTTTAATAAATGGACTAGTTCTTTCCCTAAAAATAAAAAATGAAAAAGGACTAGTGTTTTGGGTTTTAGATTGTGTCTTAAGATGGGACCAAATGATCTCTCAAAAAAATAGTTTCAATGGACTCTAGGCCTTTTGTAAACTCTTCAAAAGTTCAAAGTTATTATTAATTATATTTAATGATACTATAAATATGTAATTGCACCATAAATTTTATTAATTAAATTAAATCTTGAGACTCTACTACATTATCATTCGATCATTTCATGAAAACACCCATAGTGAAACAAAGTCATAAAAAACATTGGCACTTTATAAATCACTATTTTTTATTACTTAAGTTCTCATTTTAATCTTTTAGTTATTCTTAATTCTTATATTTAACTATTTATTAAAGTGATTGTGCTCAATACTTTGAGTAACCAATTCTCATTAAACTTATTTCAAGAAAATGTTTCGCTTCTCTAAAAAGAAATTATGAATTCTATCTTGAAAGTATGTGTTCCCTCGACACTATATGTGATTGCCCAACGTATGAAGTTTTGACCATTAATAAGATCTCACTCATGTATACACAAAAGCAACCAACATTTGATGTTTGGGTTAAGAATCCTCTTAGGATTGAGACTTAATGAGAGATTTGTTATTTATATGACAGTAGTTAATAGAATAATAAATATCACATCAGTTCAGTTCCATGTATCTTACATACTTAAAACACACTAATATATCAATTAGAAGTCTTCAGCTCAATGATCAAAATAAATAATCTTAATTGATATGTTATGGTTTTTACAAATGAAATGCCCAATTTCATTACCAAATATGAACCACAATTTTTAAGTTTACAAAGAACTTGTAATTTAGATATTCCGTTTACAAATCTTATCCTCATAATTAAATCATATAAAGTGCATCTCATACAATGTCCAAATATTATTCATGCTCAAGTAATCTCGTAAAATAAAACAACTTTTATTGTTTAATAGACAATGTTATAAAATTTGGGTTTTACATATTTATATGTAGTTCGTAACATGCATTTTTACTTTTTAGTCCACAAACAAATTTAGGTGAAAATTTTCAAGACACATTTCTATGTAACAATAACTTAATCTCCATCCAACTAGACAGTAGCTGCCAATTTCGTCACTTGTTGTTCTATCACATTTATAGTTAGCAGGGGAGATCCATTGATGTAGTAGGAATGAAAAGCCTTTGCCGGACCAACTCAACACCGTGTTGAAACTAGTCACGAAAATTGAGGAATTCCCAAGAAACGTAGTTTGAAATTGATAGGAGAATTTCTTGACAGCACTGGAGAATTTGAGAGTACGAGCCGTAAAGTGACCACATAAGTATTGATACACATACAACAAGGATGACCCACCCAAAGGGAGGGACAATGACCAACAACAACAAATTGCAGGCAAAAGCTCCAAAGACGATACACACGGCCTCGTAGAAATGGCGGCAGGTTTGGTTGGAAGTAGGTAGTGTTGTCCCTACCAATGCCAAAATGCAGATACATATGCTTATTATTAAGAGAATCATTGTTGCACCATGTGTCTGGAATATAGAGACACTTTGATACTTCCATCCCAGAAGGGTAAGCAAAAATCCAAAAAGAGGGCCGAAAGCCTCAAGAAACCTAGTGAAGAAATGGAGTTCTTGCTCATTCCTTATAAAAAAAAAAAAAAAATAAATAAATTTTGCTTTAGTTACATGAAATATACAATTTAAGACATAGAATTAAAAGAATATCAGTCACATAACATTAAATTGTGTAACATGCCATGTTAGTGTGAACTGTGAAGACAACCTAGACCGTAAATAAAGTAGGACAAGGGTTGTAGAAAATTTGTCATATATTTAAAGATGTCAACTAACTAATTGGGTAAAATCTTTTGATGGTGTGCCAAAAGACCTATTAAATGATTCTATAAAAAAGACGTAAATAATTGGGTATAAACAATACATTACAGGACATTTAACTTTAATTTAATCTTATACTCCTAAATAATTGGGGTAATTTTACCTTGTATCGTGAATTGGATATATATAATGCTTCTCATGGGAAGAAAACACTATAAGAAAAATGATTTTATCTTTAAAATTACAAGCTCTCACAAAGTTATAGATATATGTATACAAAATTTTGTGAATTGATGGGTCAGGTTAGGTCCTCTTTTTTCCCTCAAAAAAAAAAGAAAAAAGAAAAAAAAGTTAGGTCCTCTTTTTTTTACTTTTGGAAATTTGGGTTGTGGTTTGGATTTGTGATTTGGGTAGGTTTGCAGATTTGTTGGATTGGGTTTATGCTGATTTGTATTGTGGATTTGGGCCGATTTGAGTTGTGGTTGGGTTTGTGTTGATTTGGGGTGTAAAGTTGCTGGGTTCATTCTCAATTCAATGGGTTTGTACTTGGGCCGAAGTGTTTGCTAGTTTCTCTTTTGGTTTGCTGGGTTTGATGAGTTCGTTATAGGTTGATGGGTTCGTGTTGGGTTGTGAGTTGTGAGCGTGACTGTTTGATAAAAAAATAGAGAAACACTGAAAAAATATATATTTTACTATAGAGAAAGAGAGTTCGTTGAGGGTGTATTTAAAAAGAAAGAAAGATAAAAGAGAAAAGATAAATGTCATAAGAATATTAATTTAAGAAATATTTTTAAGAGCTTTTTATGGAAACAGAAAAATTATTAGGGTTTTTTTTTTTTTTTTTTATAACTTTTTATATTTTTCATAAAAACAATATCAAAACTTTCATAAAATAGTTTATTTCCAATTTTTCTAAGCACATGATTTAGGAGGACCCAAAATAAAAAGTAGATAAATGGCTTTATAGACTGGTCTATGCTATTGATAATGTTAATATAAGAAATTATACGTTTTTTTTTTTAAACTTGTTTTTTTTTAATTTACCTACGCTACAGCGGCTACCCACACACCATATGTGGCACTTTAAGTCCTAATTCTAATTTTTTTAATTTCCCATATCTCATTCTCAAGCCTAAATATGTAAATTGCAATCATTTTATAAAAAAAAAAAAAGAATTTAAATAGTTGAATAAAATCCAATTTTTTTTAATCTTGACAGGAAAAAAAAAAAAAAAAAAAAACCCTCAATGCAATGACCTATCTTATGAATTGGGTTGCATTGGTAGAGGTGCCATAAGTTGGACCGTGATTTCTCAACTTGATTGGACTTGATCACGAGTCACGACGTCACGTAGGAGTGTGCGTACATATATCATGTTGAAACTTCTTTGGGCATTTTGATCTCTTTTTATTTTTATTTTTATTTATTTATTTATTTATTTTTAAAATACAGTAGTATTTCAACTTATGTGTTCACTCTCTAATTATTGCACTTTCTCATCAGGTCAAAACATAAAATTATTTTTGGTGTATGCAAGATTCAATTCTCAAGTCTCTTATTTAACAATAAAAAAATTAATCATTTGAATTAAATAGAATCCAACAATTTGATCTCATTAATCCTTACTACTAAAAGGAAATTCCCAATATTTGATGGTGAAATTTTTGGTCTCCTAGATCTCTCATAGTGACAGACTTAAACAAGAGCTTTATTTTAAATGAAGTAAATTCATTATGTCTATGTTGTGCATTTCAAAATAAGCTTATAATACACACGTACCTAAATTATTTTGATCTCGATTTTTTTTTTTTGAAGTACGTTGGAACTTATACACCTATAAAGCTTTTCATTTTATACTGTAAATAAATTACTCCAAAAAATTCTTTATTGTAAATAAGCTTTAAAAATATATAAATTAAAACAAAAAAAAAGGGGAAGGTAAACGTAAAAATTAAGCTAGTATTGGAATTGCACAGACACGTGTTCCAGTTTGGCATCCACATTTTGCTAAAAACTTATTATTTATTGTTTGTAGGTCCTACATGGGTCCCAAAAACATTTAAAACTTATTTCATCTTGTGTTTACATCTTGTCCATGTAGTAATTATTTTTTTTAGGCAGTTTATTTGAATAATATGAAATAAAAAGTAAAAAGTTAGCTTATTTTTTAAAATTTAAAATTTATACTATTAAAAATAAAACTGAGACAAAAAGTAATGTGAAATTTGTAAATAGTGGATAATTTAAGCAAAAAATTAGCTTATAATCGATTGTCAAATGCAACCTTAGATTATGTTTGGATCTTAATTATAAGTCAGTTTATTATTTATTTTTTCTATCATCTGAGGTTTCATGTGAGCTATCCATTTATTTTATTTAGCTTTTATATTTTTAACAAAAAATTAAATAAATTGTTGTTAAACAGGAACTCAATATAAAAAAAATAATAGTAATGCAAAATTTATTGTTATTGGGTAAATGGATCAAGAATATCCACACACAAAAAAGAAGAAGAATACATCACTTTTACATAAACATCCCAAAAGCCTGTAGAGAAAATGTGCATATTTACATTGTGTTATAGTCAATGGTCAAATAACCACTCCTTCCTCCTCCCATGAAATAAAAAATTGATGTTTTAACGAAAAAAAAAAAAAAAAAAACCAGAGAGTTACAAACAAGCTTGTAAAAGCTAAATTAATATATGTATTTATCTGATGTATAAATATTTGTATTAATTTTAATATTCTTTTATAAGTTTCAAAATTTTTAAGTAGAAAAAAGAACCCTATAAAAAAAATCAACCTAAAAATAGTCTGGGATAAAATCTAACATTTTGTGGATGGACAATATAAAAAATTATGAGAATCAAATACATCTAAACAGAAAAATGATAAAAAAAAAAAAATCAACTACCACTCAAGCCTTCAATGGCTAAGAATCTCCATAATCTAATAAAAAGTAGTAGTCAATCAATATTAATAGAAGAGGCCTTGTTTGATTAAAAAAAATGGCGGCTTCTTCAGAGGTGCAAATATCAAAAGATGACCCAGATCTAAAGTCTAAATAAATAAAAGAATAAATATCAAATAAAAAAGTATAAAAGAAAAAAGGTTCACCAAAAATTTAGAATATTAAGAGATTAATCTTCAATCTGACAATTATAGACTAAACACTCGAATTTCAGAAAAATAATAATAATTACAAAAATCTGAATAAATTGGAATGCTTGAGACCGTGAGTGAGAGACACAGTGAAACAAACATAAAACTGAAACTGCGATGTGGTTAGTTTATGTTTATCCCGTATTGCCATGTGGCAGCTTATTTTACATATATATATTACCCAAAAAAAAAATTTAATTACAATTATGTTATTGTATCTGGGTCAGGTTGTACAGGCAATCCAAATGCTAAACCGAATAACTGAATAGCCCGAGTCAAATTGGTTCCCGGGTTACCTGAATTTGAATCAGTTCCCTACTTACTGGAATTCAAGTGGAAACCCATAAACAAAAGTTTCTAAATATATACAGGAAATCAATACTCAATCAACCAGTGTTTCCAATTTCTTGAAGTCCAACACACTCACACGCTCATAAACTGTCACCTATATTTATAACAAGAAGTTCAATGGGACAGTAATTGAAGTCACATAATCATTGCTTTATTTAGTACTACAACACTGAAAAGAGCAAGTTATGATTTATGACTAAGATATTGCCAGTTTAGTTGAGGAGGCAAAACAAACTTTGTCCCCTAAAGGAAAAACTAGTACATATATAAATGATACATCATGATGGACTTGAACCAGTACTAGCTAGTAAAGTGTAAAACTCTTGGCCAAATAGAAAAATGTAAAATAGAAACTAGAAATCAAAGAAATTTGTAATGGGTACTAACCCTTCTTGCAGAGCAGAATGATTGTTGTTGTTGTTGTTGTTGTTGTCCATTTCCTCTGCTGCTGCCTTGTGTTTCTGAGACTCCTTGTGAAGAATTGAGGTATAGAAATGGTTTTTAGAGCTTTTTTTCTGGTCTGTAATGGCTGTATCTGATACTGTAATCTAATGGGGAATTATTATTTATACAGGAGAGTAGGACAGTTGGCCACACTTTCTAAGAAGCTATAGGTACACAAGTCAAAAGGTCCAAAGGAAAGTTTAAGGCGAAAGAAAACAAATAATCTATAGGAATCGGATTAAATACGGCGAATTAGACGACCGTATTTTAAATTTTTAATTCATTCGGAAATGGAAAGAGAGAACGTACTTAAAGATGGGACACATGGAATGGGGATATTCATATTTGGTCAGCAAGGATTTTCTTTTTCTTTACGGCATTCTATGATGATGCTTCAAAAGTCACTGTCCCCAGTTATGAAATCTGATACTTGCTACTATTAAATCTATTTAAAGAACTGCACTTATTTTTAATGAGTTTGTTATCTCTTCTCATTTAATAATCTTTTAATTTTTGGGCCAAGTGACAGATTCACTACATATTAGGTATGTATTTGTGAGTAGCACTCATGAATTGATTAATTCTCTTTCGTTTATGGGAAAATAAATGACACTTATTCCTAACAACTCCTGCATCATCTGAAAAGTACAATAAATTCCTTGATTATATTGACTTTCGGTTTTTTCTTTAGAGAAAAAAAAAAAAAAAATAGTCTGAGAGCAACTTATTTAGGTTGTGTTTGACATTAACTTAAAAAATTAGCTTATTTTACTATTTAGTTTATTTTTGCTACTATTCATGAGTCCCACTATACTATTTTAATTAACATTTACCTTTATCTGTAGTATTTTCAGCAAAAAGTTTTCAGTTTCAGCAAAATAAACGGATTTCAAACAGACCCTTAGTTAAAACTGAAATTTTTTTGCTGAAAATATTATAAATAAAGCTAAAAAGTAGTTGAAATAGTACAATGAGAACAATGAATAGTACAAAAAAATACAATATGACTCATAAATAATAGCAAAAATAAACTGGATAGTTAAAAAACTGGTTTTTTAAGCCAATGTCAAGCCAATCTAAATATACTTCTTCTTTTTAATTTTTTGAGAAACCGCAATCTAAATATACTAATTTCCTAGAACCATGAAAACGGACTATGCTATGTTAAAAATCCACCAGTCACATTTCAAGAATACCATTCATTCACAAAAGCAAATTACTTGATAAGGGTTATTCTGATACATAGATGACGAGCCTAGGACTGATGACCCCGAGACTGACGACCTCAAATCTAGGGAGACTTGAAGCTGACGACCTCAAAGATACGGAAACCTGAAGGCGACTATCTCCACCAACAAACCCACCTTAAATGTACAGCCAAGCTGACAGGAACAGGCTGAAGAAGTTAGTCTGAACTCCGTCCACAACCTTACTTGACCAACACGCATAATTCACCTCAGCTCTAGCACTTTAGAGTTGCGAACAAAAGATTCCTTTAACTTGACCATCGGAGGGTGTTTGGCCGTTACCACACCGGTGCCCTTTCCTAGGTCTTCATCCTTTGTGTTGTGCAGGTACGTCGATAGGAGCACGTGCGGAACGTGTAGCTTACTGAAGATTTTGAACATTATCAGTTGGCGCCGTCTATGGGGATCGAAAAGGAGTAACGTCGCACTATCGCTTCCCGGGCAAAAATTTGCATGGTACTCACCCGCTCAATGGCTACCACCAACAACGTTCAAGCGGACGAACCGCGCGCTACCGTTCTGGAAAGACAAGTCCAAACGCTCGCAGCAGCGGTCGAACGCCTGACCAAACAAAATCGCGACTTAGAGGAACAGCTACGCCAGAAGAACGCGCGTCCTGGAATGCAAGAAGAAAATCAGGAGGGAATAAGCACTGAAAGAAGGGATCCCGAAGCACCCGAAGGCAGCAACGCTCCGAGCAGGCCGGAAAGGCGGGACACCAATCTGACTGCCCCTTCTGAAGGCTTACCACCCCACATCGTCGCAGAGATGCAGGAGATGCGGGAACGAATGAATGTGATGATGAACGCCCTCAAAGGACGAGTATCTACCGACCTTGACGACCTGGTCCAGCGGACTGATTCACCTTTCACGGCGCATGTCACCTCGTGCCCTCTCTCCCCGAAGTTTCGTATGCCGTAGGTAGAGAGCTATGATGGAACCAAGGACCCCCTGGACCACTTAGAGTCCTTCAAGACTATAATGCACCTTCAAAGAGTGCCAGACGAAATTATGTGCAGGGCTTTTCCAACCACGTTGAAAGGGCCCGCTAGAGTCTGGTACAGCAGGTTGACGCCAAACTCGATTAGCACCTTTAAAGAGCTGGGTGCCCAGTTCGTATCACACTTTATCGGGGGCCACCGGTACAAGAGGTCCACGGCATGTTTGATGAGCATCAGACAGAGGGAAGACGAGATTTTAAGATCCTACATAACAAGGTTCAACAAAGAAGCTCTTTCAATAGATGAAGCGGACGACAAGATACAAGTAGCAGCCTTCATCAATGGGCTGCGAAAAGGTAAGTTCCTCTTCTCCTTGTATAAGAATGATCCGAAAACCATGTCCGAGGTACTTTACAGGGCAACAAAATACATGAACGCGGAGGACGCACTGATTGCAAGGGAAGATAAGCCTAAGAAAAGGGAACGGCAGGAAGACACACGAACGGATAGGGGGCAAAAGAAGGCTCCAACCGAAGAGCGACGGGACGATCACTGCTCCAAACCGCCCCCAGGGAGATTCACGAGCTTCACGCCACTGACCGCCCCTATCGATCAAGTCCTAATGCAGATCAAGGACGAAGGGGCTTTGACCTTTCCCGGCAAGATGAAGGGAGATCCCAACAAAAGGCCAAGGGACAAATACTGCCGCTTCCATCGAGATCATGGACATGATACGGTAGATTGCTACGACCTAAAACAGTAAATAGAAGCTCTAATCAGGTAAGGGAGGCTGCGGAGGTTTGTTAGCAAAGAACGGACAGATCCACCGCAGGACCAAGCTCCCCAACGAGAAAACGAACGCCCCAGGCCGCCCATAGGCGACATAAAGATGATTGTGGGGGGCACCACGACCACTGGGTCATCCAAGAAAGCTCGAAAGACTTATCTCAGAATGCTCCAGAATATCCAGCTGACAGGATCCGTGCCCAAAATACCGCGGACTGATAACCCCCTCATTAGATTCTCAGAAGAAGACGCACGACGCCTCCACCACCCCCATGATGACACGCTCGTAGTCACCATACAAGCAGGAGACTACAACATGCACCGGGTTCTCATCGACAATGGGAGCTCGACAGACATCCTCTACTATCCAGCGTTCCAACAGATGGGAATTGATAGGGAGCGCCTAGTTCCTACTAACGCCCCGCTCGTCGGCTTCGGAGGTACCAGGATTTTTCCTCTTGGCATCATCACTCTGGCGGTGACCGTCGGAGACTACCCTCGGCAAGTCACGAGTAATGTAGCATTCCTTGTGGTCAATTGCTCATCCGCTTATAATGCCATTATAGGACGTCCCACTCTTAATTCGTGGAAGGCTGTGACCTCAACATACCATTTAATGATAAAGTTCCCAACGAACTATGGAGTGGGAGAACTAAGAGGAGACCAAGTAGAGGCGCGTGAATGTTATGTAGCGATGATGGAGATGGATGACCATCACCAGTCTATGAACATAGAAGAACAGCGTATAGTGACGGAGCCTGTAGAAAAGCTCGAGGAAATATCTCTCAACGACTCCCAGCCAGAGCGCACAACCAAAATCGGCACTCTTGCAGACCCAACGATACGTCAGGAACTCGCAGCCTTCCTCAAAGAAAACCAAGACGTGTTCGCTTGGAGTCACGAGGACATGCCTGGCATTGATCCATCGGTCATAGTACACAAACTGAACATACCACCATCTTTTCCGCCGGTTCGTTAAAAGAAAAGGGTCTTCGCCCCAGAAAGAGACCGGGCAATAGCAGAAGAAGTCCGCAAACTACAAGAAGCAGGCTTCATCAAGGAGGTCTATTACCCCGAATGGTTGGCGAACGTCGTTATGGTAAGAAAGGGCAACGGAAAATGGAGGATGTGTGTAGATTTTACAAATCTCAACAAAGTATGCCCCAAGGATAGCTATCCTCTACCAAAGGTCGACCTCCTGGTGGATTCTACGGCCCAACACCAGTTGTTAAGCTTTATGGACGCGTTCTCAAGATACAACCAGATCCTAATGGATGAAGTTGATCGAGAAAAGATTTCGTTCGTAACAAGTCAAGGACTTTTTTGCTACAAGGTCATGCCATTCGGCTTGAAGAACGCAGGTGCAACGTACCAGAGGCTTATGAATAAGATGTTCGTATAGCAAATCGGGAGAAATGTCTAGGTATATGTCGACGACATGCTGGTGAAAAGCCAAAGAGAAAAGGATCATTTGGGAGACCTCAAGGAAACCTTCGACACCCTTCGGTCCTACAACATGAAGCTAAACCCGGCCAAGTGTGCCTTCGGAGTGACAGCCGGAAATTCCTAGGATACATGGTGTCCCAACGAGGTATTGAGGCCAATCCGGACAAAATCCGAGCTATAATGGAGATGACGCCTCCCAAAAACGTGAAGGAAGTACAGAGCCTTAATGGCAAGGTCGCCACGCTTAGCAGATTCGTATCCAGGGCGACGGATAGGTGTCTCCCATTCTTCCGCACACTGAAGAAGTCCTTTAAGTGGACGGACGAATGCCAACAAGCATTTGAAGACCTAAAGACCTACCTATCATCACCGCCACTATTAACCCCTTCCCAACCAGGTGAAGAACTGTTCCTCTATTTGGCCGTTTCTCCAGCAGCCGTCAGCGCAGCCCTAGTGAGGGAAGACAACAAGGTACAAAGGCCGGTGTATTACGCTAGCCGGGCACTCTATGGAGCAGAAGAAAGGTACTCGCCAATAGAAAAACTTGTCTTCGCTCTAGTAACGGCAGCCCGCAAGCTTAAGCCGTACTTCCAAGCCCATACGGTGGTTGTACTAACTGACAAGCCCATACGGCGAGCAATGAGTAGTCCCGAAGCCTCAGGACGTATAGCCTTATGGGCGATAAAATTGAGCAAATTCGACATAAAATATCGCCCCCGCACGGCCATCAAAGGACAAGTGCTCGCTGACTTCATCGCAAAGTTCACATGTAGCGAGGGCCAATAAGCGGAAAGTCCCCGGTGGAATGTGTTCACTGACGGATCGTCAAACAAAAGAGCTGGCAGAGCAGGGATCGTACTTCGTTCTCCGGAGGGCGACGAGATCAAATGCATGGTTCGGCTAGATTTTCCTACAACCAACAATGAAGCAGAATATGAAGCCCTCATAGCAGGCTTAGATCTTGCCAAGGCCGTAGGAGCCGTAGACACGGTTGTCCATTGCAACTCTCAAGTAATCACTAATCAGATAAACGGTGACTATGAATGTAAGGGAGAAAGAATGAAGATGTACTTGGAACAAGCAAAAAGGAAGGTAGACGAGCTTCAGGCAAGAGTTGTTCAAATTCCAAGGGGAGACAACGAGCAAGCTGACCACCTTGCTAAAGCTGCATCCGCAGAACACGTAATCGTCCCCGGCAAGGTACTATCTTTTACTCAACTCGCACCACTAATAGATGTCATCAGTATGCAGGAGGTAAGATCCGAAAATGACTGGACCACCCCTTTGGTCGCTTATCTCAAGGAGGGCATCCTACTTGAAGAAAAAGGAGCCGCAAGGAAGCTGAAGGTCCAGGCGGCACGATTTATCTTAATAAGGGGTATCTTATACAAAAGGAGTTTCTCCCGACCGTACCTAAGGTGTCTAGGGCCCGAAGAAACGGATTACGTCATGAGGGAAGTACATGAAGGAATCTGTGGCAATTATTCAGGGTCACGATCGTTGGTCCACAAATTAGTCCGGGCCGGATACTATTGGCCGACCATGCAAAAGGACGCCCAAACATATGTCAAGTCGTGCGACAAGTGCCAACGGTTCAGTAACATCATTAGGCAGCCAGCTGAAGAAATAACCTCGATAACTGCTCCGTGGCCATTCGCCCAATGGGGGTTAGATATCATGGGCCTATTCCCGACGGCAGCAAGGCAGCTGAAGTTCCTAATAGTCGGAATCGACTACTTTACCAAATGGGTAGAAGCTGAAGCCTTGGCCACTATCACCAAGAAGAACGTTCGTAGTTTTATCTGGAAGAACATCATTTGCAGGTTTGGAATTCTAAGGGTCCTGATCTCGGACAACGGCAAACAGTTCGACAATAACGCCTTCTGAGATTTCTGTTCACAATTAGGGATCAAAAACCATTACTCTTCCCCTGCTCATCCCTAAGCCAACGGACAAGTCGAAGTCACGAATCGATCCTTGCTTCGGATAATCAAAACTCGGCTCGAGGGGGCAAAAGGCATATGGCCGGAGGAACTACCCAGCGTACTATGGGCATACAGGACAACCGTCAGGACCCCCACAGGAGAAACTCCATTCCGGCTAACATACGGAAGTGAAGCTGTTATACCAGCTGAGGTCGGGCTTACGAGCTACAGAGTGGACAACCACGACGAAGGAAGGAATGACGAAGCCAGGCGTCTAGAGCTTGACCTAACTGACGAAATTAGGGCAACAGCTGAACAGAGGCTCGCGCGATACCAGAACCTCATGGCTAAACACTACAATTCTCGAGTCAAGCACAGGGACTTCGAAATTGGAGACCTCGTTTTAAGGAAGGTAATGGGCACCTCCAAAGACCCTACACAAGGAAAACTCGGCCCGAACTGGGAAGGGCCCTATAAAATAGCATCATGGCTAAGGAAGGGCACCTACCACTTGGAGACTTTGGACGGACTAAAACTACGCCATCCATGGAACGCCGAGCACCTCAGAAAGTACTACCAGTAGAGAACGAAGAACGCTACTCCTCATTTCCAGTCTACTTCTTTTCAGTCATTTATTTTAATTCATTACAATACATTTAAAGCCCAAAGGGCTAAAGTTTATTCATTTTTGAACAATTTTATACTTATATATGCCTTCAACACAATAAGAGGAGTTTATTCAGAAACGACTTGTGCATCTGTTAAGTAGACAGAACTACTAAGTCCACAAGATGAACGACCCTAAGTCCACCAGATGGACGACCCTAAAGTAGACGACCTTCAGATCGTAAAGTGAACAAACTTAAGTCCACAAAAGTGGACGAAGCTACCAAGTCCACAAAGTGGACGACCCGAAGTCCGCAAGGTGGACGACCCTAAAATCCACAACATAGACGACCTAAGTCCACAAGGTGGACAGAACTAAAGTCCACAAGTTTGACGGATCTACTAGTCCACAAAGTGGACGACCTTAAGTCTACAAAGTAGACGATCCTAAATCCACAAAGTGGACGGCCCTATGTCTACAAAGTAGACGGAACAATTACTTAGTCCACAAAGTGGACGACCTCAAGCCCACGAAGTGGACAACCTTAAGACCACAAAGTGGACGATATTGACGACCTTAAAGTTCACAAAAGAAAAGTCTTAAAACCATGAAGTGGTCAAACTCAAGTCCACCAAGTGGACGACTTTACAAAGTAGAAGGAACTAATACAAGGATTACCAAGCAGACGACCTCATCTACAATTAAAATACAAAGCTATTAAAAAATTCAAACTGACGTCATGAAAGCGTTAAAGGAAAAGCAAACATTACTAGGGAACAGTGAATATTAAATACTATAAAGTCCGCAAGATGGACAACCTCAAGTTCACAAAGTAAACGACCCTAATGTGGACGACCCTAGAGGTGGACGACCCAAAATCCTCAAAGGGGATGAACGTAGTCCACAAAGCTGACGGATCTACAACAAAGTCCGCAAGGTGGACGATCTCACCACATAAGCCCATTAAACAACCTCGTCAGTTCATAAAGATGACGAACCAGGTACCAAGTACTACCACAAAGTGGACGGGCCGATTACTGTCTACAGAATGGACGACCTCATCGAAATTAGCGAAACTAAATACCTCACGAGAACTACGCCTTTATAAAAATCAAGGTTGACGCTACAAAAGAATTAAACAACACAATTGAGAGTAATAAGAATTAAATATTACGAAGTAAAATTGTCTTTACAAAAGCCCAAAAAACGGGCGTCAGACATTAAGTTCATTATAACTCAAAGAAAAGCATAAAAAGTTCATTACAAAGCTGAAGGAGTGACTGACGGAGACAAGACAACAACCGGGGTAGAAGGATCCTCAGCGTTTGACTTTTCTGTTTCACGACTAGCTGACGGAGCTAAGGTGACGGGCTTCTCCAAGGCTGGTTGAGCAAGGACGAAGCTGCCATCCCTCGAGTCTGCCCTAAGCTCAGTAGTCTCGTCATTTTCCTCGGAAATGAAGCCACCTGCCGGAGTTGACGGTAGGGGCTCATCCATATTTATCTTGGACAGGTCCAGGTCGGGGTAAACAGACTTCACCTGCTTTAAGCAGTCCTCGAATCCGTCAGCGTAGTAGACGGCGCAGGAATCAATAAAAGTCTGGGAGTCCTTGAACTCTGTCACGGCGTCAGCCCTAGCCGTCTCCACTTGACTTAGAAGGCTTTTCAGATCCTTCTCTGCCGTCAGCTTCGCCTCGTCTGCTAAGCTCCGCTGACGGATCTCCTCCTCCAGCCTGGCCGTCAGTCCTTTCACTCCTCCGGCAAGATGGACATTGGCCTCCTTGTACTGCTGTTGTGCATCAACAGTGTTCTTGATGTGAACATGCAGACGGGAGACCACCGCTTCCCTTGCAGCACACCTATCCCGCAGAAACTTCATCCGGACCATGGCTTGCAAAACATAAAAATAACGTCAGTCCATTATAAGATCGTCCATGTAGCATAATGAGAGGAAGAAAAAGTATACCCGAGTAAGGTCGAAAAGCCCTGACGACCCTATCTCATCCGTCGCCTGCTCGTCACACAGCTCCATCTCCTCTTCCTTTAAGATGGACTCCGCCACCTCCACAGCATAATCCTTGTGGGTAAGGAGGTGACGAACAGGATCAGGAGTGACGACCCCTAGCGCCGTCATCAAGCCTTTGCCTGACCCATGAGAAGCTTTTGGGGGCGACGGCTTCTTGGTAGTTTTATCCCCAGAGGAAGGGACCACCTTCTTCCCGGACCGGTCGTCCGCCCCATCAGTCTTCCTTTTGACGCCTTTCTTCCCGACGGGCTTGGGAGCTGACGACGGTGTTGCCTCACCTCTAGCCCTCTCCTCCTCCTGTTTCTTCTTAGCAGCGGCAGCACGAATTCTTTGTTTTGCTGTCTCCATTTCTGTTAAGGATAAAAAGTGAGTAAAAACAATAATAATGTAAGAAAAGTGACGGAGGTAACTAAGAGATACTCACGTCGACGTGAAAATTCGTTCAGCCTGCGAGCCTTTTCTGTCGGTTCCAGACCACCGCAATATAAGTGAAGGGTGTCAAGGGTAATCAGGTCCTGACACTTCCTCTCATCTAAGGGGATAGACGTCACCCGACGGATGAAGTCCTCTTACTTCGCGGTCACCCGTGGACGAACGTTGGATGAAAAGAAAGAAACGGGGGTTAGAAGCCAAGTAAAATAAGCAAAGTAGAGAAGTTGACGGGGTCGACTTGAATCCCTAACATATGCCCAGGTGTTGTCAAAAAAGCCGTGAGGCATTGACTCCCACTCATCCTGACGGCATACCCAATTAGTCCCTTCTACAAAGAAATATCTTCCTTTCCATTTTCTATTTGAGTCAGGCATATCTGACACCAATTTCAATTCCTTCATCCTTACTGAAAAATGATAAAACCCCTTGGACGAGGAAATGTGTTGGGGACGGTAACACCAAAAGAACTCATCCAGAGTTAACTAACGGTGCCCACCGCTAAGACGACCCCACAAAATCTCGGCACCAATAAACGTCTGCCATGCGTTGGGAGCAATTTGGCTAACGGAGATGCCCAAAAAATTTGCTAATTGACGGTGTAACGCCGTCAGTGGTAATCTCAAACCCGCGGCAAACATAGCGTCATACATGCCCACGTCTGCTGTTCGGCTTGAATAACACCGTTCACCCTCCTCGGGGAGATGGATTGGGATGTCATCTGGAATCTAGTAGCGGGCCCGTAATGTGTTGAAAACATTTTCTGACATCGTCGGCAAGAAGCCGTTGACGGACCATTCTCGGGGGAGGATGAAAGGACGGTCATCGCCAGGAGCTCCAGAGGTGCTCTCTAAGGTTTCCTCGTCACCATCATCCTTACTCCCGTCACCAGTTCTCTCTTTCTCCCTACTATCCCCATCCTCACTTTCTCTACCACTTCCTTCCACTTCGTTAGAAGAATGGGCCGATGTGTCCCTTTCTGACGACCAGGACAAGCCCTCCTCGGGCTGACGACCTGATGGGAAGACTTCGTCGTAACCCGCTCCCTCATGGACTGACGACTGTTCACTCGACATCTGACTACTTACAAACGATGGTTTTTGTTTTAAGGACCTAGGCCGACGGCTTCGCTAAAGGTACAGGGTAGAAAAGTAAAAAGAATTAAAAGAAGAAAAACTTACAAGTAAAATGTCCTGTCGTAAGATGACGGTTCGAAAAGCTTGACGGCTTCAGAATAGACGAGGCTGGCAAATAGACGGACAAGGGTCGTGAACGTGACGCTTTGGCTCTCAAAAAATTACAAATGCTGGAAAGTTTGGAATGAGGGGAATAGGAGATATATATAGGAAGAAGGGGGCACGGAAGACGAAGCGACGCGCTCGTCGCAGATCGAGGCGAATTAGTTTGAGCCACGTGTCCTAGCAATTAATGGAGGCTGCGCGAAGACTTAAGTATATACTCCACAGCTCGTCAGGAGAGACTGACGAGGCTATGGAGTAGGGGGTAGCTGATAAGGGTTATTCTGATACAAATATGACGAGCCTAGGACTGACGAGCCTAGGGCTGACAACCCCGAGACTGACGACCTCAAATTTAGGAAGACTTGAAGCTGATGACCTCAAAGATACGGAAACCTGAAAGCGACGACCTCCACCAACAAACTTACCTTAAACGTATAGCCAAGCTGAAGGAAACAGGCTGAAGAAGTTAGTCTGAACTCCGTCCACAACCTTACTTGACCAACACGCATAATTCACCTCAGCTCTAGCACTTTAGAGTTGTGAACAAAAGATTCCTCTAACTTGACCGTCGGAGGGTGTTTGGCCGGTACCACACCAGTGCCTTTTCCTAGATCTTCATCCTTTGTGTTGTGTAGGTACGTCGATAGGAGCACATGCGGACCGTGTAGCTTATTGAAGATTTTGAACATCATCATTACTAATAAGTTATCCATTTGAAGCAAGTCAATTTGCGTAGCCATCCTCTTCTATGGTGATTCACTTGATGTTTCCTCTGCTTTGAAGTCTAACCTCAGCCTCCAAGCGACCATCTCTAAAAAAACAGGTGCCGTATTATAAGGTTGCTGGATATTTTCTTTTTTGGTCGGGAACCACTTTTATTTAATTATTATCATTCGGGCTCTTAACTCTTTCTTAATCATGTCAAAAGAAAAAGAAATGCCTACTTGACGGTTGTACCTGTTGAGGTGCAATTGCAAATCTCAACAACTGCTTTAGCTAAAACTAAGTGCGTGTTTGTGACGCTGTTGTAAGTCACCTTATTGTTTATATTTTTCGTACTATTTGTGGGTCTCATTCAAGTTATTTACTTATTTAATTTAATTTTGATTTTGATTTATTTATGATGCTTTCAATAAAAAAAGTAGATATAACGGACACTAAATATTACAATTGGGAAACTGTACACTTCTCCTAAAATTACCTTCATTTTTTAATTTAAAGACAAAACATGATTTAATTTAGGTACATGTTAGTCTCACATTTGACACACAACTCGCTCCTCTATACTGTTAAAGGCTATAGAGCACACCGAGAGACACTAAAATATAAAACTAAGACAAAGTATTAATATATATATATATATATATATATATATATATATAGATGGGTTCAAGTTACACCTGGTGTAAGTCTACAAGAGTTACACCTGTTGTAAGTCTACAAGAGTTACATATTTTTTAAGCCATAGAGGCATAGATTTCCAAAAGATCTAACGGTTAAAAAGAAAACACAATTTTTTCATCTCATCATTAAATACTTACCTAATTAACAATATCCTTATTAACTCTCTCCTAATTAATTACTTCTTGTCTCTCTTTTTCTCTCTTTATTTCACTGTATTTCATTTTTCCTTTATCACTTTCCTCGCCCATTTTCATAAAATGTTCAAGCAAAAACGTTAACACCAGGAGCAGCAATTATAAGCATCAGCAATTATAAGCAAAAACGTTAACACCAGGGCAAGTTAAGAAGTATCTCAAACTATGGCTTTGGAGGGGCACCAACACTCTCTGAACCAGTAATCTCCGTTAGATCTATTTGCCCATTAAAACTAATCCACTTTACAAATTGAAACTCAGGAACAACAACACAATTACAATTAATTTTCTATTACTTTTCTAATTAAAAATTTGTTTTCAAATTTTCTCTTCCATTTTTTTCTTCTTTGGGTTTCAAGAGTTATGGGTGTCAGATATCACCTAGCGGAAAAAAAGAAAAAAGAAGCTCTAGATGAAACTACATTGAGATAATAAAAAAAAAATTTAAAAAGTAAGGTGGGAGAGATAATAGATCCAATCTGAAAGTGGTGCAAGAGAATAGAGATGAGGAACAAAGACTTAGAAAGAAAAAGGAAAACAAATAAAGATATGGCAGACATGTACAAGGAAAGAGAGAGTAGTAGTGGTAGTCTTGGAGAAGATGATGTAGGGTAAAAGAGTATTGTGAATATATTTGTTAATTCACGTGGCCAAAAAAAGAATATATATGTAAAAGGTTTTAAACAATAAGTATGGAGAGAGAAAAAAAAATTGCTATTAATTAAATGAATAATGTGTAACTCAATTAGCATTTAATGCTATATTTTTTTACCGTTATATTTTTTGAAAATCTATGGCTTAAAAAAGGTGTAACACTTGTAGAGTTACACTAGGTGTAACTTGAACTTATCTCATATATATATATATTTATTAATAAGAGGGTGAAACTGTAAGTATAAAATAAATTTCCTTATATATATCTTTTCTTTTTTTGGCAATTTACAGGCTATAGAGCACACTGGGAGACACTAAAATATAAAACTAAGACAAAATATTAAAAAAAAAAAAATATATATATATATATATATATATATTTATTAATAAGAAGGTGAAACTGTAAGTATAAAATAAATTTCCTTATATATATTTTTTCTTTTTTGGTAATTTACGTATCAAATTGCTACTTTATAAGTACCAAGAGCAACTACACCAGTTAGTGTAAATTTTCCTTCTATTTTACACTAAAAATCTACTTTTTTTTTTTAAAATTTTATTTTACACACCAAGTTTTTACAAAACATCCATGTTAGTTTATCTATTCCATCATTTGTTTTATTTAAATAATCATTTTCTCACTTTTTTAATTATTATTTTATCACAAATCCCCTCTCTCCACTCACAAGACTCTATTCTAGAGTCTTCTTTGAAACTCCTCTTTATTCCAACATTTTCACTCCTCTCTGAAACCCCTTTCTCTTCCAAACTCCTCTTTGAAATTTCGATCCTAACAGGGAGCACGGTGCTGATCTGAAACTCCGATCCAAGCTGAAATTTTCATTCAAACGTCGATTTGAAATTTCCATCTGAAACTTCGATCTAAGCACGACACTAATTTGAAACTTTGATCCCAACACAGCAAGAAGAACTCTGATCCAAGCACGGCGAGAAGAACGCCAATCCAAGCATTCCGATCTAAGCACACCGATCCGCCACAAGCACTGATCCAATCTCTTTGTCTCTGTTGGTGTGTTTGTGTGTGGGTGTATTTGGTTTTGTGGTATCTGTGGTTGATTTTTTATTTTTGTGGTTGATTTTTTATTTTGTCTGTGGGAATGTGTGTCTCAGAGGAAGAAGCAGATGATGAGGGCGTGGGTTTTGCAAATGGAGAAGAGAGAGAAAAAAGGAACGAAATTAGAAATTATTAAAATAATGTATAGAAGAGCTACAGTAACCATGTATATATGCACCGTTACTATAACTCTTGTATATTTATGCATAATTTTACATCTACTGATGTGGGTGTTTTTTTGGTCAAAATGTGTAAAAAGAGCTGCTTTTTGTATTTTGCAAGATTATCCATGAACTGATGTGGTTGCTCTAACCAAACACTTAGCATTTTGGAAAATTTTACCAAATACTCTACTTTTTTTTAAAAGCTTAATTTCATATAACACTTTTTAAAGCACTACTTCTTCAAAAAAACACAGTTTCAAAAAGGTGAACCAAACTCATCACAAATCTTGACCTTTTGAAGAAATAATCTATGAGTGTTGTAAGGAGAGAAAAATTAAGAAAAGAAAGGAAAAATAAAAAAAAGCTAGAAAATCCCTTTTGAAAAGAAATTGGTCTACTTAATGGGTTGGGAATAGGTTGATCAATTTTTTTTCACGTGTCTGAAAATCCCAAGAAAATTGTGGATTTCAGTTAAATTAATTGGTAAAATTCCTTATTGTCAATTAAGAAATATGATATTATGTCGTATGAAAAAAAAAAAAAAAAAAAACTCAAGGAAACATTTTTGTTATGTTTTCTTTAGAGCAGGCACACCAATTCTTTCAAAATTATTTTTTTCAACTTATTAAAATAGTAATTTTAGATTAGAGTAACGTCACTTTTACGTACTTTACTACAAACATCATTTTTATTATGTATCTATCACAATAGCCCATGATAACTAATTTGAAAAAACCTCTATGGGTTTACTACTAACACATTTTCCATTTAAAGAACTTTTGCGTGCAGTGTGAATTTATTTCAAACTCAATAGGCATAGCCCTAGCTACATGATGAGATCACCCACACACACTTGCACGAATATATATAAAATTATTTTTGAATCAAAAAAGAAAAATTATATATTTTTTTACTAGATTTCACATCATTTGCCATATTAATGTATAACATTAAGGGGTACTATAAATTTGTTTTCCATTTTGTTGCGAAGCATAGTTGGATAGATTTCATGATTGAAAAAAAAAAAATCAAATGTGGTAGTTGGTTTTTCCATAATATACAAATCAATTAAATCTTAAACTTATTATCTCACTGTGTGTCTAATATACTTCTAACCAAAAAACTAATTAACCACAGACAAACAACGTATTTTAAAAATGTTTTTGTTATATCTGATAAAATAACATATGCTAAATAATATTAAAGGTATAGTCTATATAAAAGTAACATCTCTACTATCCCTGTGGGTCTAATAGGTTTTTTTTTTTTGGGATTTTTTTTTTCTTTACATTTGGTCCCCTGAAAAAATAAGGTAAAGTAAAATAAATACTAGGTGTACCGCTGCTAATAAGTCAGCCCAGGACTACCCGCTTTGCATTCTTCCAATTTTACCCAAGTAAACAGGTTATATTGCTTGATGGGTGATTCCAGTCCATATCTTGCAAGAATTATTATATGGGTAAAGATATCAAGCACAAATTAACAAAGTGAAGCGACAAGTTTTGAGAACAACAAGGACAATGTAGACCGTGGTGATGGTAGCGGTTCGTGGATGGATATCTTGCATTAGTTTTAACTTTTAACCAAAAAAGAAAAAAAATAACAGAAGTGGAAATCTTATTTTACAACTTAATTCTAGGAGTGTCAAATGGGTGGGTTTGGAGTGGACATAATTGAGTTGGATATATAAAACTCATTTAACTAATTACTTCTCTTCATTGATTAAAAAAAAAAAAAAAACTAAAAGGGTGTTTGGTAGAGTAGTTTGAGATAAGAATTAAGGGGGTGTTGGATAGAGTAATTAAGGGGGTGTTTGATAGAGTAATTAAGGGGGGGCTAAAGTACTCTTAAAATCCTTTAAAATTACCAAAATACCCCCATAAACCTAAAAAATTACTAAAATACCCTTGAAACCTAAAAAATGACCGAAACAGCCCTGAAATCAAAATATAATCAAAATACCCCCAAAACCTAAAAATTACCAAAATACCTCTGAAATCTAAAAAATGACTAAAATACCCCCTAAACCTAAAAAATGACCAAAATACCTCCGAAACCTAAAAATTACCAAAATACCCACTAAAACCTAAAAAATGACCAAAACAACTTTTGATAATGCTTGAAAATTAGTAAGCTGAATGCTCTGAGCTTCAACAGAGGTTGGATGACCTGAAAAGAAAGAAAGAGACTATTAAAAGTGACTAGGGTGAACCGGCCAAGAACCTTCTGATGGTTAAGTCCAATTTCTCTCTAGGACTCAACTATAGTGAATGGATGAATAGTAGAACATACCTTGGTTTGGTGAGGCTTGGTCCCTTTTATAGATAGTTTGGAGTGGGTCTACTTGTTAGGTGCCATTAACATTGGGGGAGGTGTGTGAACTTAGTGAGGAGAGTGGAGCGAATTTTGGGGAATTTACCCCACGTCTCGGAATAGTGGATCGTGGTCCAATCGTTTATGATCAGTGGAGAACACTTAAAATTTTACTAAGTGTTTGTTGATCGTCCACACATTCTTATGTTGTGGACGACCTATATCTCTATGGACGACTGATGTCTATTTGGATGGTTTGTGGAGATGCGGGATATCTATTTGGACTTGGTTTGCAGAGAACTCCTTAGAGTTTACTAAGTGTTCATTGGTTGTCTACAATCTCTCGTTGCGTAGATGATTTATCTTTCTTAGACGACCTTTCTCCTTGGTGTTAACGTTTGTCCCTCTTCCTTCTAGACCATTATCTTGGATGAACCTTCTTCTTGTAGACAACTCACATGGACGATAAACAATTTTTGATCACCCATCAATTGCCCCTTTGTTTGTGGGTCATCCATGTATTTGTCGAAGATGCCTTGTGCCATTTCTCGTTGGGTTTGTGTTGAAGTTTGTTTCTTCTCCCTTCTTTTATTATTATTTTTATCATAGGGCATGTTGTGATTCAATGTTGGGATGACACATTGCATATCATGATTTGTTGATGGACCATACACGTGGCTTCTTAGGATTCGTTGGAGTTGTCTAGCATAGGTGTTGCCACGTGGCTCGGTCAGTATGATCTAGAGGTCATGTCGCTTTGTTGCTTGGACTGGCTGACATGTTACCAAAATACCCCTAAAACCCAAAAAATTGACCAGAATACTCCCCAAAACCTAATAAATAATATATAAGCCACAAAGCTAAAAAAAAACTAATAAGATTGAGATAGCAGTAAATTACACAAAATATTTGTTGGTTTGGAGGGTCTAATATGTGCTTAGATAAAATAAAAATTCAATTTATGTTTATTGTTAATTAATGAATAAAGTATTTTTAATGTAAGAATTCTCATTAAGCTCAACAAGAGAAAACACAGTAAGCCTTGCAGACCTAAAATCCACAACTACACAAATAAACCAACCAACAAATTCAGAGTGCCAATCTTCAACAATATATTAAAGAATAATATTCTAATAAGAACATTAATATTTCACACTCTTTGAGAAAGGACAAATAAAATAAAAGTAATTACTAGAAAAGAAATTAATGAAGAAAATTATCATAGGATTTGTGATAAACTTCCATGCATTAATTAGTTGCAAGTGATGGTAAAATTTGGCGATCTCATCATGGTAAGCTTTGATTAAGAGAAATTGACTTAATACAATTAAAAGCACTCCTTTTAACAGTAAGGAATAAGGAATAGGAAGAATGATATATGTGGCTTATCTCTTAAGTACAGATTGCTTTATATATCAAGTTGTTATGCAGAAAAATTAAGGTATTCTAAGCCCCTATTTAGATATCTTAAAACTATAAACGGAAGGCAGGATTGAAATTGAAAAAATCAACCACAATAGTCACAATAACATAGCCATAAATTTTGCACATCCACAAGTGATTGTTTGCAAAAGCGCTCTCAAATAGCTTCCTTTCGTCCTATGAGTGAAGCTGCAAGAGGTACAAGACAACTTTATTAGTATAAACAAATCTAAAGCCAAGTACGTATTATTAGCTCAATTACACAAGAAAGAATATCACTAAATCCATAATTCAAACATCTAAAACGAAAATCTAGCAATGAAACTACTGCATATTTAAAAATTCGTGTACATCAATCATAGACAACATGCTTTTGATGGAGAAACTCAAAAAAATGAATGCTTTTAGGCTTTGGTTTAATTTAATTGACAACTTTACTCACCTAATCCTCATCAACATATGAACTAGATTGAGATAGGCATAAGTTGCCAAAATCCTCCACAAGGCTTTCTTGCTCAGAATCATGTGTAGCTGAAAAAGGGAAGTAAAGCATTTAGGGGGTGTTTGGATTGCCAATTTCCATAACTCATAACTCAGTTTCCATAACTCATAACTCAAAAATGGTGGGACCCATGGCTGAAACTTTGTTTGGGTGGAAATAACTCAATTTCCATAACTCTGTTTCCATCACTCAATTCTCTGATTTTTGAGTTATGAGTTATGGACACTGAAAACACATTTTAGCTGTTTTCAGTTTCCATAACTCATAACTCAATGGCATTTTTGTAATTAAACACACATTGAGGGACCCACACCCGCAACATTTGACCGGTTGACTTTTTTTTTTGGGTTCGCCTTAAAGTTAGTTTTTTTTTTTTTTTTTTTTTTTTTTTTTTTTTTTTTCTGGGTTTGGGTGATCTGTACTGAAAAAAAAAAAAAAAAAAAAAAAAACAAAAACATACCGACGTGAAGAACGAGCCCAGAAAAAAAAAAAAAAAAGGGAAAAAGCTGCACAGTGTTGACAGACGTGGGACCCATAAATAGTGTGAAAAATATGAGTGATGAAAACTGAGTGATGGTGCCAAATGGGTATAATATTTTTAAGTGATGAGTGATGAGTGATGAGTGATAAGTGATGAGTGAAGAGTGATGAGTGATAAGTGATGAGTGAAGAGTGATGAGTGATAAGTGATGAGTGATGAGTGATGAAAATTGAGTGAGGAAAAGTTTTTAACCAAACAGGGCCTTATTATTACATCAAAAACATATTAGTGAATACTACGAGCACATAAGTGATAAAAAATATGATATACCTAGTACTCCACATGGCCAGTCAAGAGCACATAACAAAGCTACTGTAGTTTGTGGCAAAAGAAAACTACGAAACTTATTAAGAATACAACCACAAATACTGAATGCAAACTCTAAGGCAATAGTAGTAATGAGAATGCTCAAAATATCATGTGCCATCAAGGAAAGTTCGGGGAAACGATTACTGTGAGACTTCCAATACCCCAAAACACCCAAATCCTTATGAATCCTATGGTTAAGTCAAGTCTCTTACAAGTATAAATCCAATTGTGACTTGCTTGTATTTGAACCAATAAGATGACTCATATGTGTCTTAAAACCAGAGAAATCATCATGCCTATCACAACGACCATGCTTCCAAGTATAATATTTTAGCTATTCTTAATTCTTATTGATGATGCGAAGAAAATCAGTAGACTGGATACTTTAGACTTTAATGGGCTAATGACTGTTTTGAAGGCCTGAAAGAGAAAGAACAAGTGATCAAAGGTGATTGGGGTGGACTGCCTAAGAACCCTCCGATGCCAAAGTTAGTTTCTCTCTCAAGTTCGGGAGTTCCAACTTTTTTAGAATTGTAAGAATGTACCTTTATTTGGTCTGGATGGGTGTTTATATAGTGTGCCCCAGAAACGGTTATGAGATTTGTAACTTCCCCTGTATTTTAGGAGGTCAAGGAGTTCAAGAATAACTTCCACAACCGCCATGGGAGTTGTAACTGTCATTGGAAATTAAGTATTTGATAAGGAGTTGTAGGCAAGAACCTGAGTCTTCCTCATTCCTTGGATCGATAGCATGTCCTAAGTGTTAGGGGGTTGTCCAGGAGCCTTCCTGATGGGCGACCCTCATTCTCATGGACGGTCGTCCTGCTATGGATGACCTTTTTATGTGGGATGCCTTTTTTGCTCTGGACGCCTATTATGGACGAATTTGAGTTTAATTTTTTAGCTCACCATTAGTTGCCCCCTTGTCCAAGGGTCGTCTAGAGTATTGGAGGACCTACTGTTGTTCTTTGGATGCGTGTCTTTGTATTAGTAGTCAGACATTGTTCCATGTGTCATAATCTTAATGGTTAAATTTTATTGTCTCGGACCATGCTGCGTGTCGCAGTTTCATTGGCGACCTGTTGCATCAGTTTAAGTTTTCAAGGAAAATGCGACGTGGCATATCTTGGTTGGTCATGTCATTTCAGATACCAATTTTCAACGCCTATCAATAGCGGAATTCCTCTCATACCCTTTACATTTTCCAAAATTTCTTCTTTGACATTCCTCGTCCATTACCTTGTTTAGAAGTATTCCAACGTCCTTAGTGTTTCCTTCATCTAGAGCCAGGTAATCTCTTCATTCCCCTTCTTAGGTTTTCCTGCAAATATCAATATGTCTGAGGTTGTTGTTTCCTCATCTAGCAATAGTGTAGAGAAGGCTATAGACAAGTATCATGACTCTAGTTATAGTGACTCTAGTAGCAATAGCAGCAGTAGTAGTAGTGGGGATACTGAGGAATACACATTCGGGGTCCCTGGGATTACCTTAGAGATATTTCAAGAACACCTTAGGAGGAGGGCAACCTCAGGGTCTCTGGCTGGCATCTCAACGAGTGGGGATACTGAGGAATACATGTCTGGGTTCTTGGGATTCCCTTAGAGGTATTTCAAGAATACCTTAGGACGAGGGCAGCCTTAGGGTCTCTGGCTGGCACCTCAACGAGTGTTCCTCTGTCCACTCTTGTAGACGAGGTAGAGACTATAGACAGCTGCGTTGTAGGTATTCCTTCCAAGACAGACGAGAAGAGATTGACTGCCCTTTGGAGTTGGTACCAAATCTCGGATGACCTCAACCTTAGATTAGCCGTCCATAGTTCTTTTCCTATAAATAAAAAATGAAAAAGGACTAGATTTTTGGGTTTTAGAATGTGTCTTAAGATGGGACCAAATGATCTCTCAAAAAAAAAAAAAGTTTCAATGGACTTTAGACCTTTTGTCAACTCTTCAAAAGTCCAAAGTTATCATTAATTATATTTAATGATACTATAAAAATGTAATTGCACCATTAATTTTATTAATTAAATTAAATCTTGAGACTCTATTACATTATCATTCGATCCTTTCATGAAAACACCCATAGTGAAACAAGGTCATAAAAAACATTGGCACTTTATAAATCACTATTTTTTATTACCTAAGTTCTCATTTTAATCTTTTAGTTATTCTTGATTCTTATATTTAACTCTTTACTAAAGTGATTGTGCTCAATACTTTGAATAACCAATTCTCATTAAACTTATTTCAGGGGAATGTTTCATTTCTCTAAAGAGAAATTATGAATTTTATCTTATAATATGTGTTCCCTCGATACTATATGTGATTGCCCAACGTATGAGGTTTTGACCATTAATAAGATCTCACTCATGTTTACACAAAAGCAACCAACATTTGATGTTTGGGTTAAGAATCCTCTTAGGATTGAGACTTAATGAAACTATATGTAAGTCTTGAGATTTGTTATTTATATGATAGTAGTTAATAGAATAATAAATATTATATCAGCCCAGTTTCATGTATCTTACATACTTACAACACACTAATATATCAATTAGAAGTCTTCAAATCAGTGATCAAAATAAATCATCTTAATTGATACGTTATGGTTTTCACAAATGAAATGCCCAATTTCATTACCAAATATGAACCAAAGTTTTTAAGTTTACAAAGAACTTGTAATTTAGATTTTCCATTTACAAATCTTATCCTCATAATTAAATCATATACAGTGCATCTCATACAATGTCCAAATATTATTCATGCTAAAGTAATCTCGTGAAATAAAACAACTTTTATTGTTTAATAGACAATGTTATACAATTTGGGTTTTACATCCCTATATGTAGTTCGTAACATGCATTTTTACTTTTTAGTCCACAAACAAATATAGGTGAAAATTTTCAAGACACATTTCTATGTAACAATAACTTAATCTCCATCCAACTAGACAGTAGCTGCCAACTTCGTCACTTGTTGTTCTATCACATTTATAGTTAGCAGGGGAGATCCATGGATTCAGTAGGAATGAAAAGCCTTCGCCGGACCAACTCAACACCATGACGAAACTAGTCACGAAAATTGAAGGATTCCCAAGAAGCGTAGTTTGAAATTGATAGGAGAATTTCTTGACAGCACTGGAGAATTTGAGAGTACGAGCCGTAGAGTAACCACATAAGTATTGATACACATACAACAAGGATGACCCACCCAAAGGGAGGGACAATGACCAACAACAACAAATCACAGGCAAAAGCTCCAAAGACAATACACACGGCCTCGTAGAAATGGCGGTAGGTTTGATTGGAAGTAGGTAGTGTTGTCCCTACCAATGCCAAAATGCAGATACATATGCTTATTATTAAGAGAATCATTGTTGCACCATGTGTCTGGAATATAGAGACACTTTGATACTTCCATCCCAGAAGGGTAAGCAAAAATCCAAAAAGAGGGCCGAAAGCTTCAAGAAACCCAGTGAAGAAATGGAGTTCTCGCTCATTCCTAAAAAAAAAAAAAAACATAATTTTGCTTTAGTTACATGAAATATACAATTTAAGACATAGAATTAAAAGAATATCAGTCACATAATATTAAATTGTGTAACATGCCATGTTAGTGTGAAGACAACCTAGACCGTAAATAAAGTAGGACAGGAGTTGTAGAAAATTTGTCATATATTTAAATATGTCAACTAACTAATTGGGTAAAATCTTTTGATGGTGTGCCAAAAGACCTTTTAAATGATTCTATAAAAAAGACCTAAATAATTGGGGTATAAACAATACATTACAGGACATTTAACTTTAATTTAATCTTATACTCCTAAATAATTGGGGTAATTTTACCTTGTACCGTGAATTCTCATGAGAAGAAAACACTATAAGAAAAAAGATTTTATCTTTAAAATTACAAGCTCTCACAAAGTTATAGATATATGTATACAAAATTTTGTGAATTGATGGGTCAGGTTAGGTCCTCTTTTTTCCCTCAAAAAAACAGAAAAAAGAAAAAGATAAAAAAGTTAGGTCCTCTTTTTTTGACCTTTTGGAAATTTGGGTTGGGGTTTGGATTTGTGATTTGGGTAGGTTTGCAGATTTGTTGGGTTGGGTTTATGCTGATTTGTATTGTCCATTTGGGCCGATTTGAGTTGTGTTTGGGTTTGTGTTGATTTGGGGTGTAAAGTTGCTGGGTTCATTCTCAATTCAATGGGTTTGTACTTGGGCCGAAGTGTTCGCTAGTTTCTTTCTTGGTTTGCTGGGTTTGATGAGTTCGTTATAGTTTGATGGGTTTGTGTTGGGTTGGGAGTTGTGAGCGTGACTGTTTGATTAAAAATAAAGAAGCACTGAAAAAATATATATTTTACTATAGAGAAAGAGAGTTCGTTTAGGGTGTATTTAAAAAGAAAGAAAGAGAGTGAGTTTCAGTTAATTTAACTGGTATAGTCTTTGATAGTTGTATAAGAGATCTGTGGTACAATCTCCAGCTACATCAAAAACTGATTGGTGTCTTGGTCTGATGATAAAGAGCTATCATCGAGAGCGGACGCAATTAGTTGAAACTCTCTCAAAAAAAGAAAAAAAAAAAAAAGAAAGAAAGAAAGAGAAAAGAGAAAAGATAAATGTCATAAGAATATTAATTTAGGAAATATGTTTAGGAACTTTTTATAGAAACAGAAAAATTATTAAGTTTTTTTTTTTAATTTTTTTATAACTTTTTATATTTTTCATAAAAAAAATATCAAAACTTTCATAAAATAGTTTGTTTACAATTTTTCTAAGCACATGATTTAGGAGGACCCAAAATAAAAAGTAGACAAATGGCATTATAGACTGGTCTATGCCATTGATAATGTTAATGTAAGAAATTATATGTTTTGTTTTTAAACTTGTTTTTTTATTTACCTACGCTACAGCGGCTACCCACACACCATACGTGGCACGTTAAGTCGTAATCCGAATTTTTTTATTTCCCATATCTCATTCTCAAGCCTAAATATGTAAATTGCAATCATTTTATCAAAAAAAAAAAAAAAATTAAATAGTTGAAGAAAATCCAATTTTTTTAATCTTGACAGAAAAAAAAAAAAAAAAAAAAAAAAAAAAAAACCCTCAATGCAATGACCTATCTTATGAATTGGGTTGAATTGGTAGGGTTGCCATAAGTTGGACCCGGATTTCTCAACTTGATTGGACTTGATCACGACGTCACGTAGAAGTGTGTGTACATATATCATGTTGAAACTTCTTTAGGCATTTTGATCTCTTTTATTTTTTTAAATAAATATAATATTATTTCAACTTATGTGTTCACTCTCTAATTATTGCACTTTCTCATCCGGTCAAAACATAAAATTATTTTTGGTGTATGCAGGATTCAATTCTTAAGTCTCTTATTTAACAATAAAATTTTTTATCATTTGAATTAAATAGAATCCAACAATTTGATCTCATTAATCCTTACTACTAAAAGGAAATTCCCAATATTTGATGTTGAAATTTTTGGTCTCCTAGATCTCTCATAGTGACAGACCTAAACAAGAACTTTATTTTAAATGATGTAAATTCACTATGTCTATGTTGTGCATTTCAAAATAAGCTAATAATACATACGTACCTAAATTAGTTTCATCTCAAATTTTTTTTTGAAGTACGTTGGAACTTATACACCTATAAAGGTTTTCATTTTATACTGTAAATAAATTACTACCAACAAATTCTTTATTGCAAATAAACTCTAAATATATAAAATTAAAACAAAAAAAAGTTTAGCAAAAAAAAAAAAGGGGGGGGGGGGGGGGGAGGACAAGGTAAACGTAAAAATTAAGTTAGTATTAGAATTGCACAGACACGTGTTCTAGTTTGGCATCCACATTTTGCTAAAAACTTACTTATTATTTATAGTTTGTAGGTCCTACATGGGTCCCAAAAACATCTAAAGCTTATTTCATCTTGTGTTTACATCTTGTCCCTTTGGTAATTATTTATTTTAGGCAATTTATTTGAATAATATGAAATAAAAAGTTAAAAGTTAACTTATTTTTTAAAATTTAAAATTTATATTATTTAAAATAAAACTGAGATAAAGAGTAATGTGAGATTTGTAAACAGTGATTAATTTAAGCAAAAAATTAGCTTATAATCGATTGTCAAACGGAACCTCAGTTTACATTTAGATCTTAATTATAAGTCAATTTATTATTTATTTTTTCTATTATTTGAGGTTTCACGTGAGCTATCTATTTATTTTATTTAGCTTTTATATTTTTAACAAAAAATTAAATAAATTGTTCTTAAACAGGAACTCAATATAAAAATAATAATGGTAATGCAAAATTTATTGTTATTGGGTAAATGGATCAAGAATATCCACACACAAAAAAGAAGAAGAATACATCACTTTTACATAAACATCCCAAAAGCGTGTAGAGAAAATGTGCATATTTACATTGTGTTGTAGTCAATGGTCAAATAACCACTCCTTCCTCCTCCCATGAAATAAAAAATTGGTGTTTTAACGGGAAAAAAAAAAAAAAACAGAGAGTTACGAACAAGCTTGTAAAAGCTAAATTAATATATGTATTTATTTGATGTATAAATATTTTTATTAATTTTAATATTCTTTTATAAGTTTCAAAATTTTTAAGTAGAAAAAAGAACCCTTTAAAAAAATCAACCTAAAAATAGTCTGGGATAAAATCTAACATTTTGTGGATGGGCAATATAAAAAATTACGAGAATTAAATACATCTAAACAGAAAAATGGAAAAAAAGAATCAACTACCACTCAAGCCTTCAATGGCTAAGAATCTCCATAATCTAATAATAAGTAGTAGTCAATCAATATTAATTGAAGAGGCCTGGTTTGATTAAAAAAATGGCGGCTTTTTCAGAGGTGCAAATATCAAAAGATGACCCAGATCTAAGGTCTAAATAAATAAATAAATATCAAATAAAAAAGTATAAAAGAAAAAAGGTTTACCAAAAATTTAGAATATTAAGAGATAAATCTTCAATCTGACAATTATAAACTAAACACTCGAATTTCAGAAAAATAATAATAATTACAAAAATCTGAATAAATTGGAATGCTTGAGACCGTGAGAGAGAGACAGAGTGAAACAAACATAAAACTGAAACTGCGATGTGATTAGTTTATGTTTATCTCGTATTGCCATGTGGCAGCTTATTTTACATATATATATATATATATATATATATATAACCCAAAAAAAAAAAAATTTAATTACAATTATGTTATTGTATCTGGGTCAGGTTGTACAGGCAATCCAAATGTTAAACCGAATAACTGAATAACCCGAGTCAAATTGGTTCCCGGGTTACCTGAATTTAAATCAGTTCCCTACTTACTGGAATTCAAGTGAAAACCCATAAACAAAAGTTTCTAAATATATACAGGAAATCAATACTCAATCAACCAGTGTTTCCAATTTCTTGAAGTCCAATACACTCACACGCTCATAAACTGTCACCTATATATATATAACAAGAAGTTCAATGGGGACAGTAATTGAAGTCACATAATCAGTGCTTTATTTAGTACTACAACACTGAAAAGAGCAAGTTATCATTTATGACTAAGATATTGCCAGTTTAGTTGAGGAGATAAAACGAACTTTTTCCCCTAAAGGAAAAACTAGTACATATATAAATGATACATCATGATGGACTTGAACCAGTACTTGCTAGTAAAGTGTAAAACTCTTGGCCAAATAGAAAAATGTAAAACAGAAACTAAAAATCAAAGAAATTTGTAATGGGTACTAACCCCTCTTGGAGAGCAGAATGATTGTTGTTGTTGTTGTTGTTGTTGTACATTTCCTCTGCTGCTGCCTTGTGTTTCTAAGACTCCTTATGAAGAATTGAGGTATAGAAATGGTTTTTAGAGCTTTTTTTCTGATCTGTAATGGCTGTATGTATCTGATGCTGTAATCTTATGGGGGCTTTATTTATATAGGAGAGTGGGACAGTTGGCCTACACTTTCTAAGAAGTTATGAAAGTACCCAAGTCAAAAATTCCAAAAGAAAGTTTAAGGTGAAAGAAAACAATACTCTACAGGAATCTGATTAAAAACGGCGTATTAAACGGCCGTATTTTAATTCATTCGGAAATGGAAAGAGAGAACGTACTAAAAGAAGAGACACATGGGATGGGGGATATTCATATTTAGTCAGCAAGGATTTTCTTTTTCTTTACGGCATTCTATTCTATGATGATGCTTCAAAATGTCACTGTCCAATGTTTTGAAATTCGATGCTTGCTACTACTAAATCTATTCAAAGAACTGCACTTATTTTTTAATGAGTTTGTTACCTCTTCTCTTTTGTTAGATACGTTGTTGAATCTTTGCAAGATTTCTTTAAATAATCTTTTAATTTTTGGGCTAAGTGGCAGATTCACTATATATTAGGTATGTATTTGTGAGTAGCACTCTTAAATGAAAGATAAATGAAAGAATTTTAGAACTAATGTATTTTATTAATTAAGGCCTTAATTAAAGTCTCCCTAAATTAGTAATTAGCAGTATCTCTCCAACAAAATAAATCGATTAAACAGAAAATTATTTTCAAGAAACGCTTTCAGGAAATTATTTTCCAGCCTTTTGTGTGTTTGGTAGCTACAGAAAATTCGGTTAAACAGAAATTCAAGTCCATGTTGACCAGAAAATAGCCCCTCTCAGCCGCAAATCCATTTCCATTCTTATTTTACGTTTAATGAATTTCCGAAAAATACACACCCGAAGAGAGAGAGCTCAAGCACACTCCACCTGAAGAACCCAGACACATCCTCACCGGTCAGATCTTCGTCCTTGTTCAAATCCATCCTCGCCGGTGATGCCCAAACCCACCCTTCTACACACGGCCTCGTCGTCGCATGCAAGCCATTTCGCCGACCCATCCCTTGTCCTCATCCTCCACCGACCCATCCCTCATCCTCATCGACCCATCCCTCAAACCCATCGTCACCGACCCACCTCCATTGACCCATCCCTCGTTCGAACCAACCCATACCTTCAAATCAAGTTTTATGCTTTGATACCAGACACAAGAGAGAGAGAGCTTGAAGGGAAAGTGAAACCGAAGAGAGAGAGCTTGAACCTGGGAGAATCAGATTGTCGCCGTCGGCTTATAGTTGCCGCTTGAAGCTCATCGTCACCGCCAAACACAGATTGGAGCCTTGTCATCTCATTCTCGTCGCTGCTGAAGCTCGTTGGCAACGCCAACACACAGATCGGAGCCTTGACCCGATTTCAACCTCTCTCGATCTCTCACTCTTTCTTCCTCCCCCTCTCTGTTTAATTGAGTTAATGGTTTTATTTTGATTTTTGTTTCTTTAAAAAGTTTACATCTTGCAATTTTCTATTATAAATTTGTTTGGAAGCTAAGAAAATGGGTGGGAAAATGTGAGAAACTAATAGAAAATTTGTATTTTTCAGAATATTACCAAACACTTGAAAATATTTTCTAATACAATTTTCAAAATGCAACCAAACACTAAAAAAATATTTTCCTTTCTTGAAAATATTTTCACCTGAAAATATTTTACACTCAAAAAATATTTTACATCCAATCAAACGCAGCCTAATTCTCTTTTGTTTATTAGAAAATAAATGACACTTATTCCTAACTGCTCCTACATTATCTGAAAAGTACAATAAATTCCCGGATCGCATTGATTTTTTTTTTTTTAATAAAAAAAAAGAGAAAATGACAATTTAACCACTTGTGGTTTAGTTGAAATTTAAGTTACCTAAATATGATTTGAAATTTGACACTTTACCCACTTAAGATTAGTTTAGTCAGAGTTTCATAATATCTCTCTTTTAAAAACATGGCTAAAGATGTAATTTTGCTCTACTTTTTTTGTTTCTCTCCTAAAAAAAAACATAAAATCAAATAAGATAAAAAAGGATCCAATAGAACACTTTTGTCATGAGATTTCAAATTATAAGGTAGACAATTTAAATTTCGGTTAAACCTCAGGTGAGTAAAGTATTAAATTTCATACCTTAGGTAGACAACTTAAATTTCGGCCAAATTAGAAGGAATAAGTTGTAATTTGCTCAAAAAAGACAAAACAATAATATACTAATAATTTCCTAGAACCATCAAAGGACTAATGGACTACGCTATGTTAGAAATCCACCATTCACATTTCAAGAATACCATTTATTCACAAAAAGCAAATTACTAATAAGTTATCAATTTGAAGCAAGTCAATTTGCGTAGCCATCCTCTTCTAAGGTGATTCGCTCGATGTTTCCTCTGCTCTAAAGCCTAACCTCAGCCTCAAAGCGACCATCTCTAAAAAAAAATAAACAAGGGCCGTATTATAAGGTTCCCGAATATTTTCTTTTTTGGTCGGGAACGACTTTTATTTTATTATTTTCATTCGTGCTCTTAACTCTTTCTTAATCATCTCAAAAGAAAAGGAACACCCAGTTGACAGTTGTACCTGTTGAGGTACAATTGCAAAACAATATTTATTTTTTTTATTTGTATTTTTATTAATAAAAAGGTGAAACCAGAAGTATAAAATATATTTCCTTAAATATATTTTTTCTTTTTTGGTAATTGCTACATTATAAGTACTAGCCAAATATTTAGCATTTTGACAAATTTTATTAAACACACTGCTTTTTTAAAAAGCCACATTTCATACTGCACTTATTAAACCACCAATTTTTTAAAAAAACACAGTTTCAAAATGCTGAACCAGATTCACCATAAATCTTGACCTTTTGAGAAAATAATATATGAGTGTTGTAAGAAGAGAAAATTTTAGAAAAGAAAGGAAAAGGAAAAAAAAAAAAAACCAAAAAATCACTTTTGAAAAGAAATTGGTCTGCTTAACATGACCCACCATTTCAATGGGTTGGGTATAGGTTGATCAATTTTTTTCACGTGTTCAAAAATCTCGATTTATACTATTTCTTTCTGCAGGTTATCGAGTTATAGTCCAATTTGCAAAGTATAGTCATGGAACTACTTTACTCTAAGCTCAAGAAAATTGCGAGTTCAAGTTAAATTAATTGGTAAAGCTCCTTGTTGTTGAATAAGGAATATGATATTATGTCGTATGAAAAAAAAAAAAAAAAAAAAAAACTCAAGGAAGCATTTTTGTTATGTTTTCTTTATAGCAGGCACACCAATTTTTCCAAAGTTATTTTTTTCAATTTATTAATATAATAAGTTTAGATGGGAGTAACGTTACTTCTACGTAGTTTATCACAAACACCATTTTTTATTATGCATCTATCACAATAGCCCATGCTAATAAATTTGAAAAAACTTCTATGAGTTTACTACTAACACATTTACCATGTAAAGAACTCCTGTCTGTAGTGTGAATTTATTTCAAACTCAGTAGGCATAGCCCAAGCTACATGACGAGATCACTCACACACACTCACACTCACACGAATATATATATATATATATATATATATATATATATATTATTTTTGAATCACAAATGAAAAATATACTAAAATTCAAAACTAAGTAACACATACAAATCTAAACTAGCAATAATTAAAAAATAAAATATATAAATAATAAGAAAATCCATAAAAATAATTGTTTCATACCATATATTAACTCAATTATCTATCAAAATGGAATTCAACCTTTTCTGAATCTTATCTATAATATATTTTTTTACCAGATTTGACACATTTTCCATATTAATGTATAAAATTAAGGGGTGTTATAAAATTGTTTTCCATTTTGTTGCGAAGCATAGTTGGATAGTTTTCATTATTGAAAAAAAAATTAAATATGGTAGTTGGTTTTTCCATAATATACAAATCAATTATACCTTAAACTTATTATCTCACTGTGTGTCTAATATACTTCTAACCAAAAAACTAATTAACCACAGACAAACAACGTATTTTAAAAATATTTTTGTTATATCTGATAAAATAACATATGCTAAATAATATTAAAGATATAGTCTATATAAAAGTAACATCTCTACTATCCCTGTGTGTCTGCATGATAGGTTTTTTTTTGGATTTTTTTTTTCTTTACATTTGCCCCCCCTGAAAAAATAAGGTAAAGTAAAATAAATACTTGGTGCACTGCTACTAATAACTCAGCCCAGGACTACCCACTTTGCATTCTTCCCATTTTACCCAAGTAAACAGGTGACATTGCTTGATGGGTGATTCCAGTTCATATCTTGCAAGAATAATTATATGGGTAAAGATATCAAGCACAAATTAACAAATAGCTTGTTTGGATGGAAGGAGAGTAGAGGGTAGTGGAGTAGAGGGAGGGAGAGTAAGTTGAATTATCTTGTTTGAATTTTTTCAAGGAGGAAGGGGAGGGGTTTGGAGGGGTTCTAACTACTTCTGAGGGGTTTGGAGGGGTTCTAACTACTTCTAACCTCTCATTTTTAATTTTCCCAAATTGGAGAGATTTGGAGGGATAGTAGAGTCTAGAAATGCTTGACTAAATGAATTACCAAATTTACCCTTACCATATTAACAAAATTACAAACTATGAAAAGACTAATTATTCCCCTCCCTTACTTAATTTTAAAAACATCCAAACAATGTAGAGGATAATCATTCTCCTTTACTCTCCTTCCCTCTACTCTTCTCTCCCTCCAAACTTCCAAACATAGCAAAAGTGAAGCGACAAGTTGTGAGCATAACAAGGACAATGCGGACCGTGGTGATGGTAGTGGTTCGTGGATGGATATCTTGCATTAGTTTTAACTTTAAACCAAAAAAGAAAAACAAATAACAGAAGTTTAAATCTTATTTTAAAAGTTAATTCTAGGGGTGTCAAATGGGTGGGTTTGGGATGAGTATAATTAGGTTGGGTATATAAAAATCATTTAATTAACTACTTTTAACCCAAACCCAATCCAACCCAATTATTATGGGTAAACCCCAACCCATGAAATTATTCAATAATCAAAATTACCAAAATGCCCCTAAAACTTGTAAATGACTAGAGTACTCTTAAAATCCTTTAAAATTACTATAATACCCTCTAAACCTAGAAAATTACTAAAATACTCTCGAAACCTAAAAAATGACCGAAAGTTCCTAAAACCAAAAAACGACCAAAATACCCTCGAAACTTAAAAATTACCAAAATACTCTCGAAACCCAAAAAATGACCAAAAATACTCCCCATAACCTAAAAATGACCAAAATACCATCAATACCATCTAAACCTACAAAATGACCGAAAGACCCCCTAAACCTAAAAAATGACCAAAATACCCCAAAAAAACCTGAAAATTACCAAAATATCCCTAAAACCTAATAAATGACCAAAACGCCTCCCAATGATGCTTAAAAATTAATAGGCTGAATGCTCCGGGCTTCAACAATGGTTAGATTACCTGAAAAGAAAGAAAGAGACTATTGAAGGTGACTAGGGTGAATCGGCCAAGGATTCTTTGATGGTTAAGTCAGTTTTCTCTCTAGAACTCAAGTATAGTGAGTGGATGAATAGTAGAACATACATTGGTTTGGTGAGGCTAGGTCTCTTTTATAGAGATTTTGGAGTGGGTTTACTTGTTAGGTGCCACTAATATCGTGGGAGATGTGTGAACTTAGTGGGAAGTGGAGTGAATTTCAAGGAGTTCACCCCACATCTCGGAATAGTGGATCATGGTCCGATCGTTTATAATCAGTCGAGAACACTTAAAATTTTATTAAGTGTTTGTTGATTGTCCACACCTTCTTGTGGTGTGGACGGCCTATATCTCTATGGACGACTGAGGTCTATTTGGACGGCTGGTAGAGATGCAAGTTATCTATTTGGACGGGCTGGTAGAGATGCAGGTTATCTATTTGGACTTGGTTTGCAGAGAAAACCTTAGAGTTTACTAAGTGTTTGTCGATTGTCTATAGTCTCTCGTCGTGTAGACGATTTATCTTTTTTAGACAACCTTTCTCCTTGGTGTTAGTGTTTTCCCCTCTTCCTTCCAAACCATTATCTTGGATAAACCTTGTTCTTGTAGACGACTCACATGAATGATAAACACTTTTTGATTACCTATCAGTTGCACCCTTGTTCGTGGGTCGTCCATGTATTTGTTGAAAATGCCTTGTGCCATTTTTCACTGGGTTTGTGGTGAAGTGTGTTTCTTCTCCCCTTTATTATTATTATTATTATTTTTTAACACAGGGCACGTTGTGATTCGATGTTGGGATGACATGTGGCGCGTCATGATTCGTTGATAGACCATACATGTGGCTTCTTGGGATTTGTTGGAGTTGTTTGGCATAGGTATTGCCACGTGGCTCAGTCATCGTGGTCTAGAGGTCATGTTGCTTCGTTGCTTGGATCGGTTGGCATGTTACCAAAATACTCCTAAGACTCAAATAATAACTGAAATACCCTAAAACCTAATAAATAATATATAAGCCACCAAGCTAAAAAAAACACTAATAAGATAGAGGTAGAAGTAAATTACGCAAAATATTTGTTGGTTTGGGGGGTCTACTGTGTGCTTAGATCAAAGAAAAATTCAGTTTATGTCTATTGTTAATTAATGAGTAAAGTATTTTTTAATGTAAGAATTCTCATTAAGCTCGACAATAGAAAACATAGTAAGCCTTATAGACCTAAAATTCACAACTATACAAATAAACCAACCAACAAAATAACAACAAAAAAATATTTAACAATTCTCAAGACTCCAAGATAGAAAAAAGAATCTATTACACACAACAAAGTGACCTATATTACAAATAGAATTACGAACATTCTTACACTAATAATAGTTGGAACCTGACAAACATATTTGCATTAACCATATATATCATTTTCACTTCTCACTTTGTCATTGTTTACCCAAGCATTACAAACACACCAAATATAAGAATGAAGAGAAAACTATTTACTTCTCTACCTCCTGAGTCCTAAAAGCCTAGCTAAATTCAAAGTGAGAATTTTCAACAATATATTAAAGAATAATATTCTAAGAAGAACATTAATATTTCACACTCTTTGAGAGAGGAAAAATAAAATAAAAATAATTACTAGAAAAGAAATAAATGAAGAAAATTATCATAGGATTTGTGACAAACTTCCATGCATTAATTAGTTGTAAGTAATGGTAATATTTGGCAATCTCAACATGGTACGCATTGATTAAGAAAACCTGATTTAATAAAATTAAAGCACTCATTTAAATAGTAAGGAATAGGAAGAATGATATATGTAGCTTATCTCTTAAGTACAGATTGCTCTATATACCAAGTTGGTGTGCAACAAATCAAGGTATTTAAAGCCCTTATTTAGATATCTTTAAACTATAAATGGAAGGCAAGATTGAAATTGACCAAATCAGCCACAATAGTCACAATAACACTGCCATATATCTTGCACATCCATAAGTGATTGATTGCAAAAGCACTCTCAAATAGCTTCATTTCTTCCTATGGGTGAAGTTGTAAGAGGCACATGACAACTTTATTAATTTAAACAAATCTAAAGCCATGTACGTATTGTTAGCTCAATTACACAGGAAAGAATATCATTGAATCCAAAATTTAAACATCTAAAAAGCAAATCTAACAATGAAACTACATCATATTTAAAAATTTGTGTGCATCAATCATAGACAACGTGCTTTTGATGGAGAAACTCAAAAAGAAATGAATGCTTTTAGGCTATGGTTGAATTTAATTTACAACTTTGTTCTCCTAATCCTCATCAACATATGAACTAGATTGAGATTGGCATAAGTTGCCAAAATCAGCCACAAGACTTTCTTCCTCAAAATCATGTATAGCTGAAAAAGGGAAGCAAAACATTTATTAGTACATCAAAAACATATTAGTGATTATTGCGAGCACATAAGTGATAAAAAATATGATATACTTGGTACTCCATATAGCCAACCAAGAGCATATAACAAAGCTTCTGTAGTTTGTGGCAAAAAAAAACTGCGAAACTTATTAAGAATACAACCACCAATATTGAATGCAAACTCCGAAGCAATAGTAGGAAAATTCAGGAAAATGATTACTATGAGACTTCCAATACCCCAAAACATCCAAATCCTCGTGAATCCTATAGTTAAGTCGAGTTTCTTCCAAGTTTAAATCCAATTGTGATTCAACCATATCCCTGATATCACTAATAGAATTCATATATTCCTTAAAAATGCCATATAATTTATCACGAAGATTCACTACCATTAATATTGTTGTTTGCTTATACAACTTTCCATAACAAAGTTCTATACATTGCAACTTATATTTAGGATCCAAAATGACAACAAATGATAGCACAAGACTGTAATATTCCTAGTATTTATCAAACTTCTTTCATTTCTTCTACCATTGCTCTAATTATCACATCATCATCTTTCAACTATTTCACAATACGCAACTAATTTTCCAAACACAATGGAAATACAAGTTGGTTGTGGGGTACTTTGTCCTAGAGAAGAACTTGGTGATGTCATAAAATGGTTCCAAAACCCTTGCTATCTTCTCCACTCTTTCCCATTCCTCTTTTGAAGGGCAATTGTGAAAGTATTTATCAATCCTATTTAGGTGAGAAAATGCATCTTGATACTTAAGGCAAGTCTTGATCATCGAGTATGTTGAGTTCCATCTTGTTGGCACATCGTGGTGTACTTTCTTACTTGTCAAAAAAGAAAGCCCTGAAAGACATTCAGCAAACCTTAACTTCCTATGATCTGAACCTCTCACATGATTAACACTTTCACGTAAATTATACATAGTCTCATTTATGACTTTTAATCCATCTTGTATAACAAGGTTTAATACATGTGCACCTCAATGCATGTGAAAGAACTCACCACCATAAGGTAACAAGGTCCAAAAGAAGGGTGTCTCTTTAAATGACCCACCAAAGTATTATTATATGAAACATTATCTAAAGTAATGGTGAATACCCCCTTCTCAATGCCCCAATCTTTTAGCAAACCTAGCAACCTCTCTGACAATAAAACACCATCACGTGGAGGTGGCATATGAGGAAAACTCAAAACTTTCTTTTGCAACAGCCAATGTTCATTAACATAATGTGTTGTAAGAACTATATACTCATTAGTGTCAGGTGAAGATCATAAATCTGATGATAAGCAAAACCTACCAGTAATTGGCTTTAAATTATGTTTCAAATATTCCTTTTCTCTCTTGTATATTTTTTTCATATCCGATTTTGCAGTGTTTTTATAAATAGTCTTAACATTATGATTCAGATAACAATGAAGCAATCTATTGTTCTCATGTTCTGCAAATGAGAATGGATAGTTGTGCCTAATGATTGCCGATGCAACCATTTCCCTATATGTAGCTTGATCTAAATGCTAATGAGACACAATTTGATTGTCAACCTCATGGCATTTCGCTCTATGATGCAACAAAGTAGTATTGCAACTAGCACCGGTAAAAAAGAATTTTGACATTTTTTACACTTTGCTCTCTTTTTCCCATTAGGACCTTTAGGTTAATTTCAAAATCCAAACATAGAGAAAAAGTCATAGATCTCATTCTTTTTGGAGCACTTGAAACAATATCACCATACTCATCATTTTCTTCATTCATTGAATCCATATCTAAAACGTAAATGAAAAAAAAGCCCAAAAAAAAAAAAAAAAAAAAAATCTGCATGTTGAACCATTCAAATTATTAACTTAAGCTGAGGTTAAATCTAACATATCAAAGATCATACACACACACATGCATGGATAGGACCATTATCATAGTCTCACAAATTATTTTCAAAAATGTCATTGCATATCCCTAATAGAATTAGTACACAAATTACAAAACGTGAACAATTTTACCAAGAAAACTTGTAAAATCAAGTGCACTCTAAATCACAATTCACAACCCACAAAGGTGGGTATAACCAAATCATATGGACCAACATACTAAATTTTAAGCCCTTAGAGAGACACATACTTCACAAGAAAACTTAACAACATAAAAGACGAATACAAATATTACTATCATAATTAATCCATGAATAGATTCTCCGCATACCTCTCCCCTCAAAAAAAAGAAAAAAAAAGAAAAGAAATAGTAGTGGAAATTTACAGTTTTGATTCAGATAACATTTTCAAAATGAATCAAAAGTAAAAGATAAAGGTTTCGAAAATAAATTACCGTCAAAGAGAATAGTTGAACTTGGGAGTTCCTATATTACAATCTTTTCTTCACAACCTTCACAACATCTTTTGCTTGCCTAAGAAATTAAATACATACCCATCATTTTAATCCAAATATTTCAAATAAATTTAATTATTAACTAAATTTTTCCAAAATAGAAAAATAAGTTCTTTCTTTTTTTCCTTCATATATCCAATTAATCTTGGGTAGAAATTTATCAGTGAAGTTTGTAACTTTATCATGACCCTTCAACTAACTATAGCTTAAAAAGAAAAGAAAAAAACCCCTATTTATACCACACAAAAAATTCCCACCTACCATAATCCATTTCTTTGATTAATACAAGTGACTAATTGAAAACCCAAAAACCAATCATAAATTTAATAATTTCAATTTTCATGGCTCTGCAAAGCTCATAAATTTATTTTGTAGATAAAATAGGGATCACTTTAAGTAGCTTTAATTTCAACTATGTGGCGCAAGTAAGAAATGAGAGAGAGAGAGAGAGAGAGAGAGAGAGAGAGAGAGAGAGAGAGAGAGAGAGAGAGAGAGAGATTGTGCTCACCTTAGAAAAATATAGCAGCTGAGAGATGGGAGACCAAGAGAGCAAAGGGCTTTGAATGGAGGTTTCCAATGAAGATGCTGGGTTTAAAATGAAATTGAAATTGAAAAAAAAAAATTATCAAAACCAAACAAAAAAATGCAAAATCTGAATTAGCACGAACAAGATGAGTAATCAATTTGAAAAACCACAACAAACTTACCTATTAAGACATGATTGGCAACTGATAAAATGAAGGAAAATTGCAAAATTTGAAAACCCTAATCCTAAGCTTGAAAGGCATAGCAGTGTCTGAGGGAGAGAGAGTTGAGAGGTTGAGAAAGGATCAAGGATGGGTTGAATTTGGGTATTAAAAAAACCACAACAAATTTACCGATTAAAACATGATTGGCAATTAAGAAAATGAAGGAAATTTGTAAAATTTGAAAACCCTAATTCCAATGTGAAATGATTAGCAGTGTCTAAGGAGAGAGAAAGTTGAGAGGCTGAGAGAGGGCAAGGCAGGGCTGAGTTGAATTTGGGTTTATTATTTTTGGGTTAAATGGGTTTTTAGTTAAAACCTAATTATTATTGGGCCTAATTGGGTTAATGCCCATTTAACCCAAACAATAATTGGTGGGTTTTGGTTCAATTAGAGTGAGTGGTTTTGGGTGGGCAAATGAGTTTAGGCTTATTTTGCCACCCCTAGTTAATTCCAATATACAATGGTTTTGTTTAAGTTGAAGTGCCCTTGTAGGTGAGTAAAATTTCATAGAGGAGACGAAACGGCAACACATACATACTTTGATAGTTGCTTAACAATCATGAATCATTGCAACTTGATAGGTACCTTGTGGATAAAGAGAAACCTCAAATAGGTCTTGACCAACTCGGGGTTAGGGATTGGCCTAATGAATAGGTCAATAAACCAGTGAATGAAGAAGAGAAAAGAATAATGACAAAGTATCAATACCAAAGGCTAGATACCTTGATTAGCAAGATGGAGGGGGTTAGTTTTGGTGGGAAAACCCTTCCCCAAGACTTGACAATTGGTACTCCCCTTAATTCGGCTAAGGGGACGTGTGTTAGGACAATAAACCCAAGTTTGCAGGTGGATGAGATGTTGCTCAGTGAAATGAAATGTAATGGTTTGTTGTGGGGCACAATATATGTTGGTGCAATGAGGGTCAAATGACATTTCTTTTGAGGTTTAATGTATCGACCAATTAACCTATATGGCCAACCTTAGCAGATGTCGGTCAAACTACATCTTCAACAAAAGAAGAAGCTAGTTGCGCTATGTTGTCTACCCAAGAAGATGTTGGCCAAGCTTCATGGATGACTTAGTAAACCTTTGGTCCTATCAAGATTGACCCCCCACGCCTATTCTTTGATTTTTGAAAAATATAGTGTCGAATAATTGAACGGTGTAAACATAGAGTTTTGTAACTTTAATGGTTATAGTTTTTAATGACCAACATTTGATAATACGCATTTCTCAAAAAAAAAAAAAACATTTGATAATATGAATGAGTGACTTTCCTATGTTGCATTAGCTTTAGAGCAATGGTATATTTGAGAAACAATAACAGAATCTTTCAATTAAACTTTTAATATCTTTGTACACAAAGATTCTCTTGTTTAAATTCTCAAATTTTTGCAATTTTTAGCTAAATTTGACACAAAATATTTTTAAAAATCCATGTAAGCCACATAAAATCAAATAAATGACTATCATTTTTTTAATGTCACCTGTCTCATATTTTACTAAAAATTAGGGTGAATTATAGGATTTTAAATGGAAAAGGAGCTTGAACCAAACTTTTATTAACTTTGTATGTAAAGATTTTATCTCATTTATATTCTTCAATTTTAACTAAACTTGAGACACATGATATTTTAAGAAATCCTTGCAAATGCCACGTGTCTCACATGAGTCACATTGGACTAAAAATTGATTGAATTGTAGGATTTCTAAATGGAAAGGGCACTTAAAACCTCCGTTCCCCCTTTCCCATTTTTACATATACATTTGTATATAATACATATGTAGGATATAGGTTTAAAGTCTCCCATGCTAGAAGGATTAGGCATCTTATGAACTGAAGTTGTAATTGTTGCACTAAATTCACCATGAAGCTTTGCCTGTTTGGAAGAAAGTATTATAATTTCAAGAAATGAAACAGGCATGCTTGCTTGAAAAAAAAATTGTATTGAAAGTTTTGCAGCTATTTATTTATGGTTGTATGAATAAATTAATTGGCGTTAGGGATATAATTTTAGAAGAGTGAAGCGATGGAACTATATTTCGCCTGTGAAGAAAATGAAATGACCATACTCAGCAATTATGGTTGGTGGTTGAGTTAAACAACCCAGGTTAACTTGATTATGTTAATTCAACAACGTACTTAGCCAAAAAAGTAAGAAAATAATAATAATAATAATACTAACAATAATAATAAAAGTTTGTTCGGCAACTTAGGTTTTGATCTGAGATGTTATTTTAGGTTATTTTTTTTATTTTTTATTTTTTTTTGAATACCAATTTTGCAACTTGAATGACGCTTTTTGTACAAATTTTGCAACTTGAAATCAGTAACGCCCAATTTGAAGATATTTGGATTGCAATAGGGATACATTTGATTTGAATTATTTGGACCACATCTCAATAAGGATTTGAGCCTAGTCCAATCCATCCACTGATTTTTTTTTTGAAAGAGCCCAATTAACTTGTCATTGAAGCCCAATTTTGCTTTTAAAGGTAAGCAGAGATCATGAGAAAGTAAAATGGCAATGGAGTGCATATTTCAAATCCATTTGAGCATCCATGAATGTTTAAAACTTGAATTATTCCAATCTAAATGCTAGGGAAATACAATCCATTTGAGGATTTTAAGGCGAAAAACACAAAAATCATATTCTAAATCTATGTATGAAAGAGAGAAAATAGTTTGTATATTATACTTATTTCTCACATAAACATGTACACTATACACAGACTTATAATACACGAAATATACTAACATACAGAGACTCATATATTTTTATGTTTACATATAATATATTCCCATTCGACACTAAATCTCTGAAAAGAGAAAAGAAAATAGAGACAGAAAAATGGAGAGTTGACCCTTATATGATATAAATAATCAATCTTGATAAGCTTGGTGAACTTTCTGATTTAATGATAAACTCTTTGCTGCTGAAGGTTGGGATGATTGATATTGTAAGTGCCTATCACTATTCTCTGGACTAACTGACAATCTTGTCAACGGATAAATGATACAACTTGTTCATGGTTGGATAAATGGCCCATTAAGTGAATCGATTTGTCAAATTAAGTCAAGAACAATTACTTTTTTTTCTTTTTCTTTTTTTTGGCAACAATTAAATTAAAATAAATTGTTCTTTTTCCTTTTGTAATTATGCAAATGTTGTTTTGTCACTTTGCTGTAAATGATGTATTTTGTGCGGTTATTGTATCCCTTATCTGTTTTACACTTTTACTACTTTCTCTAACATGTGTTTAAATTAATTTACATAATTAATTAGGTTATGGAATTTTTTTGGGTAAGACCTTGCCAAATGTCAAGGATTAATTTCATTAAACACTTTTCTTGCATATCTATACATGGTTGGTAACATGCATTTTTATTCCACCATAGGTGATGTTGTTCAACAAACATTTCTCAAGTACAATAAGATCTTGATCTCCCTCCCATTAGACACTATCTGCCAATTTCTTTCTTGTTGCTCTGTCGCGTTAGGAGTCTACACAGGAGATCCATTTGCTACTATAGGAATTGAAGGCCCTTGCCAAAACCAGTCACAAAAAATGTGCTTTGCTTGAGAAGCAAAGTCTGAAACTAATTGGAGAATTTCTGTAAAGCGCTTGAGAATCTCTTGGTATGAGCCATAAAGTAGCCACACAAGAACGGATACACATACAACGAAGATGAACCATCCAAATGGAGGTACAAGGATCAGCAGCAGCAAATCACAAGCAAAAGCTCCAGAAATGAGACACACATTCTTGAAGAAAGTGAGATAGCTTTCGTTGGAAATTTGTAGTACTATCATTACCAATGCAATAATGCAGATGAGTACATCTATTATTAAGAACAACATTATTGCACCATGTGTGTGGAATATAGAGACACTTGGGCTTTGATACTTCAATCCAATGAGGGTAAGTAGAAACCCAAAGAAAAGGCTGAATGCAGTAAAAAACCCAGTGAAGAAATGAAGTTCTCCCTCACTCCTAGAAATAAAAAGTATAGATTGCTTCAGATTACATTCAACATACAATTAAATATTGTGAGCAAAGAATTAAAAGAACATCGTTCACATCACATTTGCATTTTTGATCTTGGGTTTCTAACAAGTTTGTAACATGCCATGTTGGCATGTATGGTGTGAAGACAACCTCAAGTTTAATTAAAGTTTGACAAGGTTTGTAGAATCATTTCATGTTGTGCCAAAATTTTTAATAATTGGGATAGAAACAACACATTAAAGGGTCTTAATTCAGTGAATCCCCTATATTCTAAATAATTGGGGTAATTTTACCTTGTATCATTAATCATTATCATAAACTGAGAATGCCTAATGCTATTGGGGGGAAATTACTAAAAGAAAATAGATTTTAGCTTTAAAGTTAGAAGCTCTTACAAATTAATGAAAATGTGCATAAAGAATTTTGTGTATTAAGGGGTTAGGTCAGATCCTAATTAAAAAAAAAAGGGTTGGATTTATTTTTAATTTGGGTTGGGTTGGTGTTGGATGGGAAAAATTTTATTCCTAAATAATCCAACCTGATCCACATGGTTAATAATATAATAAATAATATATATTTTATTTATTTTTCACCTATGAAATACACACACCACAATTGACACCTTAAGTCATAATCCTAAATTTTTATTTCCCATATCTCATTCTCAAGCCCAATAGTGTAAATTGCAATTATTTATCGAATAGTGAATTTAAATAGTTGAATTAAAATCCAATTTTTTAATTAAATTAAAAAAAAAAGCTTCAATCCAATAACTTATCTTACAAATTGGGCTGGATTTGTAGAGGTGCCATAAATTGGACTAGGTTAGGGATTTCTTAACCCAATAAGTTGGATTCTCTCACATTAGGTGCTTACATAATCCAATACGTGCACATTTGGATTTGAAGATAATTGAATAAGGTATGGAAATCAATATCTATTTTTGTAATTTTAAATTATACATGCCTATCTCCTTGATTTTGGGAAAACAAATAAAATTTTCAAGTACCTTAGCGAAAAAAGAAAAAGTAAAGGGATTTTTTTTTTCAATTACAGCGTCAGTCCAAAGACTTACAACTTACAAGTTGACCCAAAACACCCATCAATTATTGGGCCTAACTCCGACTTGCTCATAAACTCAAGATGAAGCCCTCTCCAACTCTCTCTCTCTGAATGGAAATTTTTTACATTAGGAATGTGTGATTTTAGGAAAGAGTCGCCCAATAAACCGAAATTTTAATAAAAATTTATTTTTCAATTATTACACTAAATAAACGGGAAATTTGAATTATAATTCTTTTTATAAAAAAGATAAAAAAAATCACTAACTTATAAGGCTCATGTCATATTTGATAGTAATTGGAACAATATTAATTGATGGCACTTAGAAGCAATGTTTATTTATAAATGAGCCAAATTGTTCCTGTTTGTGTAATCTTTATCACGAAAATTTAGTGCAATTATATGGCCTCGAACAAGTAGAATCAGTCATACAAAAGAGAAGAATGTAGAATCCGTCACGCTGAAACCTCTTTGAGTGGTTTATTTTTAAAAAAAATATTCTTTGTCCATTTTGATCACTTTCAGAGGAGCAAATAGCAAAAGATGAGCCAGATCTTAGCCAGAAAAGAAAAGAAAAATGTAGATTTTAAAAGGCGCTAGTGAAAGATGATCCAGATCTAAAATCAAATTAAATAAATAAAACATCTAAAGAATAAATCTCTAATAAAATGGATATTGAAAAGAATAAGGTTTATAAATAAAAATCTGAATATTATTCAGACCCACTCAAAACATATCGGGTCGGGTCAGTTGGGTGTTCGGGTCTTGCTCAGCTGTAAGTGAGAGTCAGATCTGTGAAACAAAGAAAAATTCTGTGACGTGGCAGATTATTTCGTGTGGCTATTGTCCATCATCTTAATTTGCACCTTAAACTAGAAGTTGCCATGTGGTAGCTTATTTTACATATATATTACCAAAAAAATATTATTTATTTACAATTATGTTATAGTATCTGGGTCGGGTTCTACGGACAATCCAAATGCTAAACGAATAACTGAACAACCCGGATCCATTTGATCTACACCAAAATTGGTTCCCGGTTTACCTGAATTTGAATCATTTCCTAACTTACTGGAATTAAAGTGGAAACCCATAAACAAAAGTTTCTAAATATGTACAGGAAATGTATACTCATTCAACCAGCGATTTCCCATTTCTTGAAGTCCGACACACTCACACGCTCACAAACTGTCTCCTATATATAGCAACAAGTTCAATGGGGGCAGTAATTGAAGTCACATAATCAGTGCTTTATTTAGTACAACAACACTAAAACGAGCAAGTTATCATTTATGACTAAGATACTGCAAGCTAGTGATAGTAAAATTACTACATAAAAGATGGACTTGAAGTGTAAAACTCTTGGCCAAATAGAAAAATGTAGAACAGAAACTAAAAATCAAAGGAATTTGTAATGGGTACTAACCCTTCTTGAAGACTAGAATGATTGTTGTTGTTGTTGTTGTTGCTACCCCTATCCATTTCCTCTGCTGCTGCCTTGTGTCTCTGAGACTCTTTTAGGAATTGAGGTATAGAAATGGTTTTTTCTGGTTTGTAATGTCTGTGTCTCATGCTATAATCTAATGGGGACTTTATAGAGGCTTGTGGGACAGTTGGCCTACACACTTTCTAAGAAGTTATGAAAAGCACCTAAGTCAAAAGTTCAAAGGAGGTTTAAGGTGAAAGAAAAAAATGGCATTAGCATCTGATTGAAACGGGCGTATTGAACGGCCGTATTTTTGATTCATTCGGAGTGAAAAGACAAAACGTATTATTATTGGTTTAGACTATAGACTATCTGAACTAAAGAAGGGACATTGGACATTCATATTAGTCAGCAATGAATTTCTGTTTGTTTTATGCATATTGATGTGTTTCACAAGTCACAACGTCACTGTCACTGTCCCATTTTTGCAATTTGGTGTTTACTACTATTATTCTATTAAAAACATGGAGTAATGATACTCCTATATCTATTTTTTTACTTCTACTTTCATGTTTTAAATATAGACATTTTCTTTTCGTTTTTTAAAATATATATATCAGTATAACAATTATGAATATTATGTAAAATAGAGAAGGTAAAACGAGAGTAAAAAAAATATTTTCTTTTAAATCTATTCAAAGGGTCAAGAACTACACTTTTATTTTATTTATTTTTTTATTTTATGAGTTTGCTACCTCTTTTCTGTTGTTAGCTTAAGGATATGTTGTTAAATCTTTAGAAAGATTTCTTTATGCCTTTTTATCTTTTATTTCTTTATTTATTTTTGGCTAAGTAGTAAATTAACTATATTAGGTATATATTTATGACACTTGTGTTTCTTCTTTATTTATCTTTCCGTAAGATATCCAATCATAAATACGTAGTACTATTTAAATAAAGAATTTGAAATAAATATATTTTATTAGGGTCTTAATTAGAGTCTCCCTAAATTAGTAGTATCTCTCCAAAAAAATAAATTGACTAATTCTCTTTCGTATATTGAAAACTAAATGCCACTTATTCCTAACTACTCCTACATTATACATTTTCTGAAAGTACAATAAATGTTTATGATGTTCTAATTTATAAGTGATTGATCACTAAATTCAACAAAAACGAATTACCATTGCATTTAATTTTCAATACTGATTTTTTTTTTAATAAAAAAACCCTCAATAGGATTTAAAGTTAAATATTTATTTAACATCCAATCCTACGCTTTCCTTTATTATGTGATTAAATTGATTAGGATTTTGTATTTGTTTGGTGTAACACAATTCTCTTACATTTGGTTCTTGGGATCGATTTTGCAGTTATGTTGAAATTTTTTATTAATAATCGAAGAGTATACATTTTTAAAATAAATTGTAAGCCTTGAATTAAATCCAAAATTCCTTGAATAGCTTTGATTTTTGTTTTTTTTTTTTTGACACAATAAAATAATTTCCTAACTCCATAAAAGCGGACTATGCGATGCATTGATTAACGAACACGAAAGCAAGTCGTTCCCAAAATTTTATTTTTGGTCGGGAACGACTTTAATTATATTGTTATCATCCATGCTCTAAACTCTTTTTAAACACCCATACCATATATCATTATTGCATTAGAAAAAAAATCAAAACCAACCCCTGGCCCTACTCTCAAAAAAATAAAATCACTAATTTGCTTTATAACCATGATAAATGGGTCAGATGGATTGAGTTTGGCCTTCTTAAGTGATTTGTCAACTATGACTCTTATGGGTCATTTGATGATTGGATCTGTTAGACACATTATGACCCAAGTTAGCCCAAATTAATTGTAGGCATATGTACTAATATAACAAGCATATTTATATATATATATATATATATATTTTTTTTTTTTTGAGGGGGAACAAGCATATTAATATTAGTTAGCAAAAAAAAACAAGCATATTAATATTAGGTTAATCTATGATTTGCTTACGGTTTGTCAAATATTCTCTAATATATAAATCCTACAATGGGTTCATTGTAATACAAGTGCCTAATCTAATATAATATAACAGGTAGTTGTCAAGGACTTTCTCACTATGGACGCAGACTATTAGGGAGAATTATGTAGACCTTTGTGTATACTTTTGCTTTCATGCTTTTGTTCGTCATTTAATCATCTCATAACAACTTTCACAAGATCAACTTGATATGGTCCATATATTTTCACATGCACCCCCCAAAAAATAAAAGAATATGAAACTTGATAATATCTTTTGTTAAGTCCCTTTCAATTCAAATAAAAGAAAAAATAAACGAAGAAACTCAATAAAAATAAAAGCTCAATAATACATAAATTTCTAAGTAATCTAAACCTTCAAATCTTGACCTTTTAAAGAAATAATATGTGAGTGTTTATAAGAAGAAAGAAATTTAGAAAATAAAGAGATTTAAAAAAAAAAAAAAAACTAGAAGTGAAAGGTATGAAACAAGTTTACGCGTAGCCAGAAAACCAAATAAATAAATAAGAGTAATAAAATCCCTTTTGAAATAAAATTTGGTTCACTTAACATGACCCACCATTTCAATGGGTCGGGTATGGGTTTAGCCATTTTTCTCATGAGTCCATAAATCCCTATCCCTATCCATATCCATATCCATATTTTCCTTCAAGTTATTGAACTAGTATCTAATTTGCCAAGTACAATTTTGAACTACTTTCTTCTGATCTCATGGAATCAATGGGTTCCAATTAAATAAATTAGTAAAGTCTTTTGTTGTCGAGTATGAGATTTGATGTTCGAATCTCACTTACATTAAAAACCAATTGTTGTCTTAGCCTAATGACAATGAACAATCACTATAAAATGAAAACCATAGGTTGAAACTATTTCATATCTTCATATCTATTAAAATAAACAAAAAATATATGTTTTCTTTTGAGCAATATGTAGGCACACCAAATTTTTCAATATTTTTTTACTACTTGTTAAAATAGTAAGTTTAGATTGGAGTAACGTCACTTTTACATGAGATTTTACTAAAGACTCTGGAGAAATATTATTTTACAAGTTAATTCCATTAAACAAGGGTTATATATAAGTTGACATCTGGTGAGCAAAATTTCGAAGAGGATACAAAACATCAACACCAACTTTGACGATAGCCAAATAGTCAAGAATCATTGCAACCTAATGAATACCCTATTAATAACGAGCAACCGTAGTTCGGTCCTAACCAACATAACGTCACTTTTACATGAGATTTTACTAAAGACTCTGGAGAAATATTATTTTACAAGTTAATTCCATTAAACAAGGGTTATATATAAGTTGACATCTGGTGAGCAAAATTTCGAAGAGGATACAAAACATCAACACCAACTTTGACGATAGCCAAATAGTCAAGAATCATTGCAACCTAATGAATACCCTATTAATAACGAGCAACCATAGTTCGGTCCTAACCAACTCAAATGTTGGCGAGGGAGGCCTAATGGTTAAATCAATAAAACTAGTGGAAGAAGAAGAGAATAATAACAGGGTAACAATGCCAAAGATTTCATACCTTATCCAACCGGATGGAGGGGTCCTTATAAGTGTGTGAAGGTCTATTTTGACGAGGAAAATGCTTCCCCAAGACTTGCTAGTTGGTTCTCCCCTCAATATAGCTAATGGGACAAGTGTTAGAGCAATAAATCCCAATTTGCAAGCAAATGGGATGTTTCTCAGTGACATTAAATGTGATAGTTTGTTGTAGGGCACAATATATGTTGATGCAATAAGGGTTGGTGGACATTTTATTTGAGGATTGATGTATCCAGCAATCAACCTAGCTATGTGGCCAACCTTAGTGGATGTCTGTCAACCACATTGAAACTCAATTTTGAGAAAATCGAGTTTCAAAATAGGGATATATTGCTAGATAGTTTCAAAAATAAGGCATTTTACTGGAACTTTTCGCTAAAAGGGGTATATCCTCATTTTTGCCTTATAATAGTTGTAGTGTTTAATGATCAGTATTTGATAATATGCATGAATGACTTACCTATGTTGTATGGGCTTGGGAGCAATGGTATATTTGAAAAACACTAATAAAATCATTCAACCAAACCTTTAATATCTTTTGTATGCAATGATTCCTTCTAGTTAAAATTTAAAATTTTGGTTATCTTTTAGCCAAATTTGACAGACAATATTTTAAAAATTCATGCAAACCACAAAAAATAAAACAAATGACTATCAAATTTTTATTTTATTTTTTAAAAATGCAACGTATCTCATATATAACTAAATTAGGGTGAATTGTAGGGTTTTAAATATAGAAGGAACTTGAACCAAACTTTTATTAACTTTGAATATAAAGATTCTCTTTTATTTATTGTGGAGGTCCAAGGACCGAGGAGAATTTGGAATGGTATAACCTTTGTTAATTTATTTGTGGAGCACCTTAAAACTCGAGACGTTGGTTTGTTTGAGGAGAGGATGGGAAGGTGAAAAATGTTTCACGAATGCCCGAGAGGAAGAGGAAGCCTTAGGGGAGAAGGTCAAAGTAACTGGGAGAAGTTTCCTGTAAAAGCTTACCTACTACCTCCACATTGAATGCATGGCAACAACCTTATCAGTTGCATTAATGAGGAAATGACACCTGAACAGTAAATTCACAGCTAAGCAACCCCTTCTACCACCTTCAACAGAGCTTTGGAAGGACAAATGTCAGGAGAAAAGCCTTGAAGTGTACAGATGGAGGGTTAGGATGGAAAGGAAAGAGGTTATATAAGAGAGGGGAACTAATTAGTGGAGGGACTTTTGGATCCTTTTAGAGATTTTTTTGAGAGAACATAATAAAAAAACAAGAATTGGCACAGTTAAAAAAAAAAAAAAAGAGCTTTAGTCTTGTGTAGAACTTTTGTATGAGTACCCATCTTCGGGTTAGCTAGTATGAATCAATAATATAACCTGCTTTACAACAATCTTTTCTTCTCTTGCTTGGATCTTCGGTCCTAGACTTAAACTTAATCAATCCTATAGTTGAAACTTCCTCCCACGCTTTATCAAATTTCATTGTTTGTGGGCTCACTCCAAGGACCAGGGCCTCGCAATGCTCTGTGGGCTTGGGCCATATTCTTGTTGCCTTACATTTATATTTTTCAATTCTTTTTAATTTAACTAAATTTGAGACAAGATATTTTAAAAAATCCACTTAAACCACAAAAAACCGAATGAATGACTATTAAATTTGTTTAAATGCCCTGTGTTTCACACGATTCACATTGAACTGTAGGATTTTAAATGGAATGGGCTCTTGAACCACCCATCCCCATTGAAAAACAAAAAAGCCCTTTTTTAGATGTACATTTGTATATAAAATTTATATAATATTTAAATTGGATATAGGTTTAAACTTTAAAGTCTCCCCTGCTAGAAGGATTGGGCATCTTATGAACTAAATTCACCATGAAACTTTGCTTGTTTGGAAGAAAGAATTACAATTTCTAGAATTGAAACATGCCATGCTTGCTTGAAAAAAAATGTGCATTGAAAGTTTTGCAGCTATTTATTTATGGTCGTATGAGTAAATTAATTGGCGTCAGGGATATAATTTTAGAAGACTGATGTGATTGAATTATATTTGGCTTGTGAAGGAAATGAAGTGACCATACTCATCAATTATGGTTGTCAGTTGAGTTAAATAAGCCGAGTTAACTTGGTTATGTTAATTCAGCAATGTACTTAGCTAAAAAAGTAAAAATAAAAAATAAATATAAAAGTTAGTCCAGCAACTTGGGCTTTGATTTGAAATGTTATTTTAGGTTCTTTTTGTACCACTTTTGCAAATTGTGTGTGTGTGTGTATATATATATATATATATATCTATATATATATATATATATGATAAAAGACCAATTTTGTAACTTGAATGGCACCTTTTTTGTACCAACTAGTGGAGTGCCTGCGCGATGCGCAGATAATGTTGTAAGATGCTATATAAGAAAGTTAAGTAGAATGTTAAACTTATTTGAAAGTAATAACATGAAAGAAGACATTTTTTTTTTCCATTCAAAAATATAATTGTAGATAAATTTTCAATTAGAATTTCTCTTTTTTTTTTTTTTTTTTTTTTTTTTTTTTTTTTTTTTTTTTTGGGATAAGTAAATTAGAATCGCTTAATCTACTAATGGCATTCACTAATTAGTTACATGTTGCATCAATACAATTTTCCATAAACATTACATCTGTCCTTGGCTTCAGAAATTGTAGATGACTTCAATAAAGAAAAAGGAAGCATCAACTCACTTGAAGTTATATAGGGGTAGCACTAATTGTCATTGAACCAAAAAAATTGTAGTTACATGCTGCATCGATACAATTTTCGATTAACATAACATTTATCCTTGGCTCCACAAATTGCAAATGACTCTAATAAAACAAAAAAAGAAGCACCAGTTCAATTGAAGTTAAATAAAGACATCACTATTTGTCACCAAGTTAAATAAAGACTTCCAAATGTGTCGAACTTTGGAAGAATTGACCGCATATGCTACTTGTGATTCTCTTTCAATGTTTTAGAGCATTAAGCTCCACCGCAGGAGATTTATTTGTATAGAAACAAAAGAAGATAGATCAAATGAGAATTAACAAAAATAAACACCTAGCAAATATAGTCATTTGTTCTTACTGACGTAATCCTTATGGAAAAATAAACAAAAGAAATGGTTTAATAGAACCTAAATATTATCACCCAAGACAAACCCTATAGTTAAGGCCAAATGAGTTCATAGCAAAATGATCAAATGTATGGGAAAGACTAGAGATAGAAATAGCAAATGTCAAGAGGTTAGAAGAGATTGTGTAGCAGTTCAGGCATGCTAAAATATAGGTTGAAGAGACTAAACTAATGTGGCACTTAATAGAAAAGTCTTACTGGCTAAAAGAAGGTAGAAAGTCTTTCAATTCTATGTGCCACTTGGAAAAGCCTGGTTTTTAAAGAAAAGATTTAAGATATTGAATTGCTATAGATATAGCAGAAATTTACTGAATGCCAAAAGCACTTTTGCTAGCTTTAGGAACTAATGTATCCTCTTGCAACAAACCTTGCCTATGACCTAAGCTGCATAAAAGAGGCATATAGTATTACAACATCAGTAGTACCTTTTTAAACGTAAAGGAAGAGCAAGTCAAACAAAGGAGCTTGACTGTCCTACACAGATTGCACTTGTAAAGCAATACCAAACCAAAAGTTTTGATAACACAGTTTTATAGCCATTATGCCTGAAAAAGAAATCATTAATAACAATCATTAGTGAAACTAAATATAACAATTATTGCAATATATTGTCTTTTTCTTCAGACTAAAATACAATCATCATATCCATATCGCTCTTAGTTTTTGTCATCCTTAGCATTAATGCACACAATTTACATTTGTCACATGTATTCTCAGGTTGAAGGACATAACTCTTAAATATTCCCATCTAGGAAGTTATTTTCTACTTAAAATAAATATTACTGGATAATATGGGGTGTCACTTTAGAGGCTTCTAAAGAAACTTGAATATAATTATTAACCCTAAGCACATCTCATTGCATAGACTTCAGATAATTTGCTTCCATCTACATAGTAAAAGTCTGCAATAAGCAAGACATATATAATATGTGCAGATTATGGTAATCGTTTAAAAATTCGCTTTCAAGTTATCCTTAACCCTCAACAGTTAAAAACAAAATATTCACCTTCAAAAAAATAACCAAAAGGTAAGTTAATTTGTTTCCACTTGTGTCAATTAGAGGCTGATACATCATACAACCAACATCGGCATGAGCAACAATAAAGAAAATCCAATGAACGCAAGCTATGTATCTGTAATTGTAAGTGCTTTCAATCAAATTTTCCCAAATTTAATTGTTTCTAGTCCCAAACAAAATACTGAACAAAAGAAAATAAATTATAAATCATCAAGATAGAAATATAATTAATCAATTTTCTTTCAAGCATTTTATCAAACATTATGGATTCAAAATAAAATATATACCTACTCTTGGGCTCTTTGCAATTTGAATCCACTACAAAAGTTTCACTTCCACTGGCACTTCGATCCAATCCACATAGATACATGGGTCTACGCTGTGATTGCATGTGACATGAAAGAACTCAATCCTTTAGTTAAGCTTCTTCCTCACAGATCTTTCTACATGCCCAACAAAAGCAAATTATTCAATCAATCCAGTCTTAGTCTTAGGATCCAAACAGTATCAAATTTGACAATTTCCCTTAATCATGTCGTAACATATTTAAACTACTAACATAAAGACCAAGTTATAGATTATAAAAATGGTGTGGGTCAGAAAATATCTCAACCATTAAAGATATCAAAACAATACAAACTGACCACTTCATTCAGCAAAAAGCCATTACCAAACAAAAAAAAAAGAAAAAGAAAAAAGAACAAAACAGAGTTAGTATTTTGTACCTCTTAGATACAAATGAAGGTTTTGATATTCATTCCTTGGTGGCTGTTCCTCCTTCAGTTTAGTATTTTGTACCACAACCAGTAAAGTTGAAGCTTTGATTTTCCCGAATCTGTGTTCCTATAAACATTGCAGACCAGAAACTCAATACCTGAAATTAAAAAAATGAATTGAAAGAAACAGAGAGAGAGAGAGAGAGAGAGAGAGAGAGAGAGTCAGATATCAAATAGAAGGAGAGAAACAGAAAAGAATGCGTTAAATTGAAGAGTTAAAAGAGAGAAAGAGGTAGCAGTCAAGAGAGAGAGAGAGAGAGAGAGAGAGATTGTTGAACGTTTCTGCTTTTAAGATGAGTGAAAAGATGTGAAAGAGCTGTAACATGGTAGTTATGTTATGATTCATTAATTGGGCTTAGGGCTTTTTAAATGTCAGCCCATTTTAAAGCTACATGCAAGCTTAAATAATCACATGACAGGACTTTATGCACTCTTGCATGAGGCCTCTTATGAAAAATGATATGTTTACAGTATTTTTACAATATTTTTACAACAAATTCTAAATAATCGGTTGTTACTAGTTATTATTATTAGGGCAAACAAATAATCTTAGTGTTATTTTCAAATTTGAACCAATAACAACTAACCACCTATAATTTATTGTGAAAATGTTGTAAAAATATTGTGGACGTAGCACCTCTCCAGCTTTTATATATGTATTGATTTTGTAACTTGAAATCCGTAACTCCTGGTTTTGAAGATATTTGGATTGCAATAGGGATACATTTGATTTGAATAATTGGGACCACATCTCAAGAAGGATTTGAGCCTAGCCCAATTCATCCACTGATTTTTATTTTGAAAGAGCCCAATTAACTTATCATTGAAGCCCAAGTTTGTTTTTAAGGCTAAGCAGACATCATGAGAAAGTAAAATGGCAATGGAGTGCATATTTCAAATCCATTTGGGCATCCATGAATGTTTAAAACTTTAATTATTCCAATCTAAATGCTAGGGAAATACAAATTGACTCCTTAATTTCGGACAAATTTCCAAACCACGGTTATTCAAATTCATCTAATGCCAACCTAATAATTTTTGTCGATACTCCCACGAATAATTGTGTTTGAGGAATTGAAGCAAAAAACACAAAATCATGTTCTAAATCTATGTATGAAAGAAAGAAATTATTCTATATATTATGCTTCTTTTTCACATAAACATGGAGCCATAAACAGACTCTTAGTACACGAAATATACAAAACATAGAGGGACTCATAGTACACTAAATGTACTAAGGAAAAACTATGCAACACTCTTAGATAATGATGGTGTAGTACTCCTTTCACATGAATGGTAGATGCCAATATATCATAATTAGTAAGGGCCACTTTATGTGAGGAGGAATTACCAAGTTATTATACTCTCAAAATATTATATAATTTTCCACGCAAAAAAGATGAAATAAAGGCAAATCTCCAATTAGACATCATTTGTCGAACCAAACACATGATTCTCCTTCATGTTGGGAGTCGGCATCGAAGGTCCAGTAGATGCTTGGGAATGCGCTCTCCAAACTGATTGAAAATTCTGTGGGAACCAATCACATAAACTGTGGAATGCCTTAGAAGTGGAGTGCCGCATTGTTTTGAGAGTTTGTCGACAGCATCGAAGAATCTGTTTGTGTGAGCCACAGAGCAACCATACAGAAACAGATGCAGATATAATGAAGATGAACCATCCTAGAGGAGGATTAAGGACCAACAAAACCAAGCCACATGCAAAAACCCCAGAGAAGAGAAATACAATTTTGAAGAAAGAGAAATGGGTTTTGTTGGAAGTTGGTAGTACTATTATCATTGCCAATGATAAAGTGCAAGTACATACATTTAATATCAAGAGCAATATGATTGCACGATGTGTGTCAAACACACAGACACTTGGGTTTTGATACTTCCATCCGAGGAGGGTAAGCAAAAATCCAAGCAAAAAGCTAAAGGCAGCAAGCCATGCTATGTAGGAACGGAATTCTTGCTCATTTCTGAAAATAAAACATATAAATAGCTTCAAATTACAAGTACAGTTTAAAATAAAGAAATTGAATCAACATCTGTCACATTGTATTTACATTAAAGATGCAGATATGTTATCTTATAATTGTACCAAATATGGATTGAGATAATGTTATCTTATAATTGTACCAAATATGAATTGCATTAATGTTATGTATTGATTTTCTTAACTGAATTTAATTTTCCTCTAAAAAATTTAAAGATTATACAACTTTAACTTCAAAAAGAGGTCTTTTTTAAACCAGAAAATTGTCTTGGATCTTAAATTCTAAGATCTGTCGGATGCTTAGATTGAAAAATATATTAAGAAAAAAAATGAGAATTACATATATTTTAAAGGGAAGATAGGAAAAAGAGGATAAAAAGAACCATTGCAAATATCAATCAGAAACTCAGACAATTATCAAAGTTGCACACTTTTAATGGGTTGACTTGAGAATAAGGTTGACTCTCAAAGAACCATCCAGAATTTGATCAACCACAAATTGTAACTATTTCCCAGCTAAGAAAACATAAACCTTTATAAGATGCAAAGTTTCCCTCCAATTCCTATCTTCAACTTCTTGGTAGCCAAACAGAAAGTTTCTCCAGGTTCCACCAAGAGAAGGAGAAGACAACACTGTTCTTCGTGAAGCTATCAGATGGGTTGGAGTGTGGGATTGTGAATAGAGAATATACGGCTTATTAAAAAATGTTCTATTCCAACCAAGACTTATTATAATAAGGCTCAAATTTTAGAAGATAAAAAATGTGGTGCCGAAAATAGAAATGATGAAAAAAAATGAAAAAGAACGGTGGGTGAGATTGATAGACCGAATAAATAAATAAGTTATTGGTTTGTATTATTCGTGTAAGTATGTGTCGATGTCCGTCATCTTTAATAAGCTAGAAGTTTGTCTTTATTTTAACTTTAAATAAACTAAAAGTTGATCCTCACCAAAAAAAAAAAAAAAAAAACTAAAAGTTTACTTTTAAAAATAGAAAAGTAAAAGTTACCGAAATATATATAAGTCAAGATTTTTAACAAATCCAAACCAAAAATGAACTCGAATTATTATTATTATTTTTGTTATCTGATTTCAACACAGTCACACAAACAAAAATGGACTCGGATTATTATTAGTATTATTTTTGTTATCTGATTTCAACAATCACACAAACAAAAGATGGATTCCAGATTTTGTGCCAGTCTTCTTTCCTATACTGTGTTAGAAATTTTCCCACCAAACTATACTTGAATACACAAGAAAATTGGAACATTAATTTAAGGCAGGTAAAGCAATTGTTAGTTATTTGAGGAACTAAAAAAAGCAAGTAATCAGGGCACATAATTAAGCCATGCATATGCAAGTAAAACACCAAACGAGATTAGTACCCTTCGGAGCTAAGATCAGCAAATGTATAATAATGAGACCAAGTTGAATGGGACAAAGTAATTGAAGCCACATAATCAGTGCTTATACATACATAAAAGATGGAGTTGAACACTTGGTATAACACTATAACTCAAAGGCCAAAGTGTAAAATGCAAAACCAAAACTAAAATCAAAGAAATTTGTGCTAAGTACTAACCATTCCGAACTCAGATTAGAAGGATTGGTGTTGCTGCTGTCCATGCTCGTTGCCTTGTGTCTTTCTCTGAGTGAGGAATTTGAGGAAATGAACAAGTTTAGAACTTGGAAGCTTATGTTTTTAATGTGTGTTGGTGGTAGCTCATTGTGGTTTCATTTTGCAGAATTATATAGGCCAGCGTATTAGAAATTTATGAAAATGTTTTAAGTCCAAACTCCAAAGTTTCCAAAGTTGTTTTATATTGGCGATTGGAACGCCCAGCGTATTAAACGGCACCGTATTTTTTTTGTTGGTTTAGTTCGGTTTAAAGAGCGAAAGTTAATAAACTGAAGAAAGAACGTGGAGCAACGATTGTCATTGTCAATTAGACTACGCCGCATATTCTATGAACTATGATGCATCACCACGTCAAAGGCCCACATTTTGAAACATTATAGTACTAATAAATCTATTGAAAGAAACTGGGAATTGCTGTATAGTGTGAGGGAATGCTCTCTATCCCTCTCTAGAGAAGAACAGGAGGAATTAGCACGTAGTAATAAGAAAGTTAAAAACGTCAGCCATGTAGGCTTCCAAGAAGGTCAGGAGTCCACTCCATCGACACCGAGTCAAGGTTACAGCCCCTGGAATCGTGTAGCTTCGTTTAAAGACAAGCTGGTAGGCGAGATACCAGGAGCTTTTACGCAGGCTTTTAGTTTCGGAGACCTCATGGAAGATGATATGGAGTCGGATGATGAGGTAGAAGCTCTTCGTGAAGGTCTACTAGCAGTGAGATTCTCCAAGGATCTTAAGCAACGGATTCGTGCACCGTGGACTGATGCAAGTGCAAGCCATAGCAGCTATGGCAGACAACAAACGGGTTTTACTCCTCAGTTTCAATTCACAACCGAGCAACAATCAGAGGTGGGCCATCTGCGCAGTCGTGATTCTGGAAATGGTGCTCGCGGAAGCCAGAGCAAACTTGATCTGTGTAGTGAGAGGGTTCAACGAGAAGCTCAAGAAGCCATGGAATTGGAGCTTCCCTCTGATGGAGGCGAGTGCAAAGGTGGGCGAGTTAGCACTGTCGGACCCAGCATGGATTATGGCGACAAATCCATGGAATCTCTGGAGAAGCAAACACATGGTGTAGTTAATTCAACCTTTCGAATTGACGGGTGTGTCCAGTCTACACGTGGTTTCACTGGAGATGGAGATGGGATTACTTTAGCACAGTTTGATCATGTCACCGGGCGAGGGACAGATGAGGGATATGCTGTGGCGGAGTGGATGGAAGTTGGAGGTGAAGGTGAAGTCGCTACCACCTGGTGATAAGTGGTTCACCCTTAAATACCAAATTCCTCATGAATATAATAGTGTGGAATTGCAGGGGCGCTTTAAAGCCCTCTTTTCTGAAGCATGTTAGTGTGTTGGTCCACAACCATAATCCAACTATAATGGTTGTAATGGAAACTCGCATTGGGGGTGGGAGGGCAAAACAGATCATTGATAGAATGCCTTTCGACGGAGCTTATCACATGGAGACTATTGGTTATGCTGGTGGTCTTTGGATGCTCTGGAATTCGGATAGAGTGGAGGTCACACCTTTGTTAAGCACTGAGTAGGAGATTCATGCTTTAGTTAAGGTACGAAATTCAAATTCTAATTGGTTTCTTACTGGTGTGTATACTAGTCCTAGGACTACTGAAAGACATATTCTGTGGAATAATTTAGCTAGAGTATCTCATCTTCATAACATGTATTGGGTGGTAGTGGGTGATTTTAATGAACCGCTTATAAGTGAGGATAAGTTTGGGGGTAGAGCAGTTAGCGTCAACAAATCTTTATTGTTCAAAGAATGTCTGGAAAAATGTAGTATGACAGACATTGGTTTTTCTAGACCTCGGTTCACTTGGGCCAACAAAAGGGATCTTCATGGCCGAATACAAGAAAGGATAGATAGATTTTTTTGTGAATCCTAGTTGGTGCCTGCTATATTCGGAAGCTAAAGTGGTGCATCTTACTAGGTGCCATTTAGATCACTGCCCAGTTTTACTAGAGATGCAGCCAAGAAGTGGTGGGGGGAGAAATAGACCGTTTAAGTTTCAAACATGTTGGCTGTCTGACCCTTCCTTTCCTACCATTGTGTCCTGGGCTTGGAGTAAATCTGAAATTTTAGCGGATACCATTAGTAAATTCACTGATGAGGCTACAAGGTGGAACAAGATGCACTTTGGGGATGTCTTTAATAGGAAGAAGAATATCATGGCAAGGCTTAATGGTATCCAGCAAGCTCTAGCTAATAGGCCTTCAACTTTTCTCATTAACTTGAAAATGAGTTGCTTAAAGAAATAGAGGTAGTGCTTAATCAAGAGGAGGAGATATGGGCTTTAAAATCTCGGGTTAATTGGATGGTGCAAGGTGATAGAAACACTAATTTTTACCACATTTCTACGTTGGTGAGGAGGAAAAGGAACCAGATTTTGGAGATCAAGGATTCAGTTGGTGAGTGGATTTTTGAGGAAAGGGCTATTAAGGAGCACATTCAGAATGGGTTTGAGGGTATATATACCTCTTCTTTTTCTTGTGTTACCCGAGTTGCCCCATCTATTTCCCAATGGCAGGTTAGGCTCTTTGAAAAAGAGAAATAAAGCATTGAGGGGGCTGCTTCGGAGGATGAAATAAAAGCGGCGTTGTGGTCGTTGAAAGCTTTCAAAGTGCCGGGTCCGGATGGCTTGCATGCCGGGTTTTTCCATAGGTTTTGGTTGATTGTGGGTAGCTCGGTGGTAAATGTAGTAAGAAAGGTGTTTATGGAGAGAAAAGTTCCAGAATACCTCAACAAAACCCACATTGCACTTATTCCAAAAATCTAAGGGCTGGAAATTATTGCTAATTATAGGCCGATTAGTCTATGCAACACCGTTTACAAAATCATAACTAAGATCATTGTTGCTCGAATACGGCCTTATTTGGATAAGCTTATTTCACCCCTTCTAACAATTTTTGTTCCCAGTAGGAAAGGAGTTGATAATGTGATTATAGTGCAAGAAGTTATTCACTCTTTGAGCAAGAAAAAAGGGAAAGTGGGACATATGGCCTTGAAGATTGATCTTGAGAAGGCATATGACAAGCTTGAGTGGAGTTTCATTAGGGAAGTACTCATTAGAGCAAATTTGCCGGCTGATTTGATTGATATAATTATGAGTTGCATCTCCACCGTTTCTACATCTATTTTATTTAATGGTGAAGCTTTGGAGTCGATATACTTTTCTAGAGGGATAAGACAAGGAGATCCTCTATCTCCATATTTGTTTATACTTTGTATGGAGCACTTGAGTCAACTTATTGTGGAGAAATGCAATGCTAAACTTTGGCAACCTGTCAAGGCATTTGGTAGTGGGCCGGCCTTCTCACATTTATTTTTTGTAGATGATTTGGTATTGTTTGCAAGGGCTGATGGCACCAATTGCTCTACCATTAGAGATGTTTTGGATGAGTTTTGTAGCATATCAGGGCAAACAATTAGTAAGGCTAAGTCGAGAGTTTACTTCTCGCCCAATGTGGATAGGGATACTAGGGAATCATTAAGTGATATTCTTGGCTTTGCCTCCACTCCGTCACTTGGTAAGTACCTTGGGATACCTATTAGGCATCTAAGATCCTCCTCCCATGAGTACAATTTTGTTTTGGATAGGGAAAAACAAAAACTTGCAAGATGGACGGCGAATATGCTCTCTTTTGTTGGTCGTGCCATTCTTATTCAATCCTCTTCTGTGGCAATTCCATCCTAGCTATATTATGCAGTGTGCTAAGTTACTGGGAAGAATATTGGATGGGATTGATTGGGTTAATAGAAATTTCCTATGGGGAACCACGGAGACCGCCAAAAAAATTCATTGGGTCGAGTGGCAAAAAGTTACAAGAACCAAGAGGAAGGAGGGCTTGGGTTGCAGGCAGCAAAAGGTAGAAACACAGCCCTCCTTGCCAATCTTAACTAGCGTTGCACACAGAAAGATAAGCTTTGTGGGAACAAGTCCTTTGGCAAATGTAACAATAATAGAAGGCTCATTGCTAGCAATCCGGATAAATTTTCTTGCTCCCAGGTCTGGATAGCCATAAAAAGAGGTAGGGAGACCTTTAATAAGGGTAGTTTGATGATGATTAGTAGAGATAGTAATGTTAGCTTTTGGAGGGGCAATTGGCTGAGCAAAGGACCTCTTCGGAATTTGATTCAAGGGCCTTTAACACAAGGTGCAACTCACTTGGAAGTTAAGGATGTTCTAACAGATACTGGTTGGGATTGGAGCAAAGTTCCTTTTGAGCTTCCCTTGGATTTAAAATCCTTGATTCAGGCCATATCTAAACCTCTCACTAGTAAAGGAAGGGATAGAATTTCTTGGATGGGCAACCCGAGAGGCACCTTTGATTTAAGGAGTGCCTACTCTATTGCCATGGGAACGGAAACTGATATGGTTGTGCGTGATTTTGGGTGGATTTGGAAGTTGAACAAACTGCCCCGCATCAAGACCTTCTTGTGGATGTGTGCTCATGGAAGTATAAGGGTTAAGGCTTGCCTTGTGAGAAGAGGAGTGGTTAAGGAGGAGTCATGCCCAATTTGTCAAAGAACCTCGGAATCAATATTACATGCCATTAGGGATTGCCATAAGGTCAAAGAAGTTCGAAGGCAACTGGGAGTTCAGAGGACTGACCAAGCTTTTTGGACAAGCAACTTACAAGATTGGATCAAGATCAATAGTAAAGACAGGAAAAGCTGCTTTCGAGGTAATCCTCCATGGAATTTTATATTCCTAATAGCAGTGTGGAATTTGTGGAAGAGCAAAAACATGTTTATTTTCAAGAGGAAAAGCCAAAACCCAAATCTTTCCAAAGAAGTTGTTAACCAAGCTGTGGAGTTTTTATGTTATATAGTTTCACCTAGGAACCTAACCCGAGTAGTGATAAGGAGCATTAGATGGGAGAAACTAGCAGTGGGATGGAGGAAATTAAACATTGATGGCTCGGCTTTGGGTAGCTTTGGACAAGCAAGTTGTGGTGGTGTTGTTAGAGATGAACATGGGAATTGGATAGCGGGTTTTATAAGGCATATAGGGGCTACTAACAGTCTTGCAGCTGAACTATGGGGCTTAAGGGATGGGCTTAGCTTGTGCTTTTCTTTGAATACACCATGCCTTGTTGCAGAGTTGGATGCTAAAGTGGTGGTTGATGTCCTAAGGAATTCTACCTATGATAACAATATTATATCTCCTATACTAGATGATTGCAGGCAGCTGGTGTTGCGTTTCCAGCAAATTCAGATCAAGCATTATTATCGGCAAGCTAACCGATGTGTAGACTTGTTGGCCAAAATGGGAGTGGAGCAAGAGATAGAGCTAGTTAGGTATTCTAGTCTGCCTGTGGACATTTTGTAGATTTTACAGGATGATAGGGACAGATTGTATGTTAATAGGATCCGTCATGACATTGATGTAACTCTTTGATTTATTAATGCATCGCTTGTTTACCAAAAATATATATATATATATATATATATATATATATATATTTTGAAAGAATTGATCTTTTTTGATGAGTTTGCTTTGCTACGCCTTTGTTGTTGGCTTTAAAGATATGTTGTTAAATCTTTTAGCAAAATTTCTTTTATGTCTAATTATTTTTTTTTGGAAAATGTTAACATGCGCTAATAGAATTTATTAGTGAACAATTCTAGAAAAATTTTTATAGGCAAAGCCAAAGGAAAAAAAAAAAAAAAAAGCAACTAATATTTTGAGTTTTATCTATTTCTCATAAAAATTGTGTAGAAGCTTTTCTAAAATAGTGTGTTAATGATTGCCCTAAGAACACCTGTTAAGAGAACCCTTTGTTTTTTTGTTTGTGACAAATTCACCATATTAAATATGTATTTGTCTCTCTCCAACACACTAAAATTGAATTGGTTTCTTGCAAAATGTCACTTATTGGTTATTTCTAAGGACCAAATTTATATACAATACCTTAGGTGTTGTTTATTAGGTTTCCCTCTTAAGATTCTGCCATGTGGCTACTTAACTTAAAATATACTTATATTCATGAGAAAAAAGTTACATGGCAGAATTTTAAGAGAAAAAATTAAGAAACAGCATCTAAGTACTGTACTTAAGTCTTGCTTTATTTCTAATATGTTCATTATCTAGAAAGTAAAATAATAATAATAATAACTATTGTGTTATATAAGTGATGATTTGATCATAAATTCAACCAAAAAATAAAAATAAAATATTACCATTGCATTTAATTTCCAGTATTGACATTAAAAAATAAATAAAAATATCCATAGCATTGACTAATTTTAATCCTATATTTATTCATGGGTCCAGTTAATGGCTGTCTTTAGGGCATTTGTTAATAGATCATTTTAAGAAAATTTTGATACTAATTTTATTAGAAATATAAAAAAAAGTCAAAATAATCAATTACATTTTTCCTTTTTCAAAAAAGTTTTTAAAAATATTTACTAAACCTATGACATTAGGTCATCCACTAACATTTTTTTTTTAATAACAACTTTTCCCTTTATTCATTATCCAATCCCACACTTTGCTTTATTAGGTGATTAAACTAATTGTTAATTTTGTATTTCTTTGATGTAACAAAATGCTTCAACATTCAGCTTTTGGGATCCAGTTTGCACATGGGTAAAGAATTATGATTGGTTTTCAAAGAATATACATTTTAAAATAAATTGTAAGCCTCAAACCAAAATCAAAATTTCTTTATCACATTGATCGTTTTTTTTAACATAATAAAAAAAAATTCCTAGCTCCATAAACCTAAAATGCATATAACAGGTATTTAAAAAAAAAAAAAAATTTTTAGCAGAACATAAAACAGGTTTATGTGTTAGCAATCCACTAATTTAAAGAAATCATTTCCTTCACAAAACAAGTTACTCCGGTTTCCATTGTAATTTCAAACTCAAAGTCAGCTATCCTTTTCCTTTCATATTGAGATTTCGCTTGATGGTTCCTCCAAGTTTCAAAATGAGTAAATGACCGTCTCTTATTTTGGGGCCTTTTTAATACGGCTCCCGAATTTTTCATTTTGATCGGGACCTACCTTACATATCATCCTTGCTATAACTTTTTCTATATCATCATCGCATTAGAAAAATCATATCTATGTTTTTCAAAAATTAAAAACAAAAAGGTTAGAGATTCATTCATTAGCTCAAAGAGTTTGTACGTGGATGTTAGCCCAAGAGAGAATCAAGTAGCCAAATTCTCTAAGGGCATTCATTACGAGAAACCCAATACAATCAATCCAATTTTTATAGGCAATCGAATCAAGCCATTTTCGGTTTAAAAAAAAAATCTAGGTTTTTATTAATTTTGGCTACTTTCTATTGTAGCGAAAACTCATTTAAAGTCTCTTTAACAAATGCATAAGGGCATGGTTAACAAAAGTCATTCTCTAATCATAGTGGCAATATTAGAGCATAATATGAGTTGCAAACAAAACAAACTCTATACTCAATTTTAGTAACACTAGTTATGGTGGCACATGCTTGATTCATAAGAAAAGTTCCATTGTATTAGAATAAATGACAGTAATTTATCATGTGGAATTTAAGGAAGATTAATTGTTATCAATAACAATGATCAAAATTATATCATTTGGCTACTTCAATGGTAATCCCAAAACATTTTTAAATGCTCCCAAAGGTAATTAAGAATGTGTATTTTATTAGCCAATTGAACTCTATAAACCAGTCCAAAAACTAACAAAGTCATAATATAAAACCCATTGATAAAAGAATCACGAGACTTATATAACTATAAACAATTCAAAATTAAAAGTTATGTCTTAAAAGTAAACCACCTTGCAAATGACATAATGCTTATCAATGGGTAAACTGGACTTTACACAAGGCAACTTGAGCTTTAATCTCAACTTCCTGATCTCTATGCAATCAATACGAAGGAGTGAACAGGAAATACTACACTGTGGTTAGTATATTAATGTGGTAGAACCTAAAATTGGATTCACGAATGAAAGATATAACAATCATTAAAAGCAAAGCAATTTACACAAAAGCAAAATCATAGCAATATAATTGTCTACACACACACAGAGGAAATGTAAGCGTAAATAATTTGTAAAACTTTTAAACATTTAACATCATTGTTTGAAATTTCTCTCAAAAAAAAAAAAAAAAATCATTGTTTGCAAATGTCAAATGAGTTTAAATAAAGGCTGGACAAATTAGTCTATTGAGGAACAAAATTGGCTCTTGCCTTTTTAAAAAAAACAATCTAGCATTTTGTCCCATTTCCTAAACTAATTAGAGAAATGCCCCTCTTTTGGAACTCGATTTTCTCAAAATCGAGTTTAAAAATAAAAATTTATGGAGCCCCATAATGGCGTTTTAAGGAGTCTATAATGATGTTTTAAAGACCTATAGTGGCGTTTTTAAACTCTATCTTCATGAAATAGAGTTACATGCAATTTTTTTCTTTTGTTTTACCTATAACTCGATTTCATGAAGATCAAGTTTAAAAACATTACTATAGGTCCTTAAAACGTTACTATAGGCTCCTTAAAAAGGCCACTATAGGGCTTAACTTAATTTTGAGAAAATCGAGTTTTAAAAGAGGGGCATTTCCCTAATTAGTTTGAGAAAAGGGGGCAAAATGCTGGATTGTTTTTTTGAAAAGGGCAAAAGCCCATTTTGGCCGTCTATTGAGCTTGGTGGAATTTATGAATACTGGATAGGTGCAATATTATGATAATTACCTTTATTAAGACAAATACGGAAAAACATAAATTCCTATTTTCTTCATTCATGTTGTTTCCTCTGTCTGGAAGAAATGGTAGAATAAAATCACTCAATCTTCTTCCTTTTTGCATGCTCACCATTCTAGATTTGTCTATTGTTCCCATGGTAGCTGGTACTATATGTTGTTGATTTTTTTTTTTAGTGGGAGTGCTTGATCAAAACCAACAAAGAAGAATTCCAAGCCATTCATGGCTGGTTCTCTAATGTGAGCTTCCAAGGTTGGGATGTTGCTTAGTGACATTAAGGGTCTGTTTGGGATCCGCTTATTTTGTTGAAATTAAAAACTTTTTGCTGAAAGTATTGTAGATAAAGGTAAAAGTAAGCAGAAATAGCAGTGAGACACATAAATAATACCAAAAAGTGCAGTGAGACTTATAAACAGTAACAAAAATAATCTGAATAGTAAAATAAGTTGGCAAAAATAATTTTTCCCAAATGCACAATAAATGTGAAGGCCTGTTGTGTGGCACAGTAAATACTAATGCAAGCAAGGATTGATGTAATGATTGTTCAACCTACGTCACCAATCTTATTGGATTTCTATCAATCTATGTCTTCAACATAAGAAGAAGTTGGTTGTACTACATTGTCGACCCATGAAGATGTTGTTTGAGCTTCATGGATGACCTAATACACCTTATTTGGTGTAAACATAAGGTCTTATACTTATAGAAGTTATAGTTTTTAATTACCAGTATTTGAACATATGCATAGATGACTTATCTATGTTGTATGGTATAGACACCCCATTTCATTATAACCTATATCCAAGCCCCGCAGTCCCAATGACGAGAAATCAAATCGCTACCAAAATGATTAGTGCTGTGTATGGAACCTAATGAGGATGACAAGCTTAAACATGACCAAATACAATCCAAGCTCAAGCCTAATTATGAAAATAGGTAGGAAGCCCAAAGCCTAAAAGACAATTTTGATCGAATTTGGTCCAACCTTACAAAGAGTGTGTACATCGGGTATATAATGCATATGGACCCAATTTGTGGTGTACACACTCTCTAGACAAAGCCTAAAATTACTCCATTTCTATTTTGATGAGATTATATGGCAACCAGCTTGATCAACTGGCTGCTCAAACGTGTCATCAGACCCAAGCTACCTATTTCCCTTATAAATACCTCCATTTTTAACATTCAAAAGGTTTGAAAATTAAGCCTTGTCGAAACTCTACCAAAATTACTAGAGAATACCTAAACATAGAGTTTCAATGCTAGAAGGGCAAAAGGGCTGAGCATTAGATTGATCTTTAGATCCTTGTTTTTTTTAAGGTAATCTCTTTCTCATCCATATTCGAATTTTAGTTTGGTTCAAGCTTGCAAATAAAATCATTTAGGGCATCCCATTTTACCCTAATCAAGTGGCACGACTCATTCTCCCGCACACATAGCTATGGTAGTTGATTTCAGTGAAGGGTTAAACTACATCACTATAAGTGTTATGAGGAGGAGATGTGGATCTTTTCCATGGCCCACATTCTCCTCCTTGATTCTTGTTTTTATTATGTTTATTGTTATTGTTTTTAAGCCTTAAATATGTTGTTTTGCATGTATGTATTTTATACTATGTCTTTTATACTATGTCTTTAATTATGTTCATCCTGCTGTTTGTGTCAAGAATATGTACGAACCCTAATCTGCCTCGAGATGCATATACATAGGATGAAACACATACGCATCCATACCTTGGTGTACGTACTTTTCATGCTACTATGGTTCTTGTTTGGGTTGTTTTTTTTGGAAATCTACCTTGAGTCTCAAGTGCGTATGCACCCTTCTTACGGTGTATGCCAATTTGGGCCTAATAAGATTTATGGCATTTTCTGTTTCATTTATATTTAATGCCATGGTTTATTATCTTTCCTTATCTACTTTTGCTCATTTTTAATGTGTATATTTTGTTTGTCTTTGTTTATGTTAGGAATATGAAATAATTGTTATAATCCCTTTAGTTAGGTAGTTAGCTAGTTGGTTGAGATTAAGATGACTTAGTTAGGATTTGAGTACATGTAGCTCATTTAACACATGACTTAATTCATAGAGCACATGTTGAATTAACTAACCAATTATCTCGAGCCATGTGGGCCAATGACATTAGAGCTAACCTCCTATAAATACATAATTGTAATTCAACATTAGATATCAATTGAAGAATAACCTAACTCATTGGTTAGTGCATTCTCTCTCTCTCTCTCTCTCTCTCTCTCTCTCTCTCTCTCTATGGAGGTTGGCTACCTTGAATTAAGTCAATTTCTCTACAATTCCCATCAATTCAATTATAATTCCTATTCATCCCCATTAAGAACCATCAGGCTCCTAACAAGTGGTATCAAAGTCATTCATCCTAAAGTTGTGGTTGAAACTAAATCTACAATACTTCTAGATGAAGCTATTTCCAACTTCAAGAAGTTTAGAAACAACTTAGTATCATTTTGAAGAAATTATCTAATGTAGAAACAAGAAGACAACAACCCCAAGCATCTTAGTCCAATGAGAACCATATATCAAGCAATGCTCTAGCCATAACTTTTCCAAAATTAATTGAGGTTAATTTTCCTATGTTCAAGGGTGAAGAACATACTACTTGAGTTTATAAAGCAAACCAATAATTCAACCATTACAAGACCCCAGATCAGGAAAGCTTTCAATGGCCTTTTTTTACATGGATGGGGAAGCATTGGTGTGGTTTGAAGATGTTGAAGATACTGGGTTATTTGTTAGTTGGGATGACTTTGTTCAAGCAATACAAGTCAGATTTGGATCTACTACTTGTGACAGCCCATAAAAGGCTACTATTCAAGAACCACTTGTTCTTGTGAGTAATCCAATGCTCATTGGCGTTAGCCAAACTCATGTTTCACTAGATGGGTCTGATCATGCAATTAAGAATGAAGACATAGACTTACCACACAAACATGTTGGGGGCCAAATCTCATTGCTTAGTGGCTGTCACAAAACTAAGGAACTAGATGCTTCTTTTCTTGGAGATAGCTATGGGATAAATGATGGATTCCATAGTCGAGATGATTACAATTTTTAGAAGAAATTATGTTTTATATTGCTGAAGGTTAATTTCAATACAACTGCTTTGCATTATGCTCTTATGTCATGGGTTGTGATTAATTGCTTTGGAGTTGTTCGTGTAATCAACGGTCAAGATGCTTTGACATATTAGGTTAGTGGTTGGTTTCCTTTAATGAATGTGTCATTTTACATCAACACCTTATGGGCAAGGTGTTTTCAAGGGAAATGAACTGTTAGGAAATGAAATAATTGTTGTAATCCCTTTAGTTAGGTAGTTAGTTAGTCGGTTGAGATTATGATGAGTTAGTTAAGATTTGAGTACATGTAACTCATTTAACACATGGTTTAATTCATATAGAACATGTTGAATTAACTAGCCAATTATCTTGAGTCATGTGGGCCAATGACATTAGAGCTAGTCTCATTTAAATACATGCTTGTAATTTAACATTAGATATCAATTGACGAATAACCCAACTCATTGCTTAGTGCACATTCTCTCTCTCTCTCTCTCTCTCTCTCTCTCTCTCAATATTTCTCTATGGAGGGTGACTACCTCAAATTAAGTCAATTTCCCTACAATTCCCCTTAATTCAACTATAGTTCCTATTCATTTCCATTAGGAACCACCGGGTTAAGAACCTGGTGGTTCCTAATAACGAATAGGAATTATAGGGGAATTTATGGGCATTGTAAGGAAATCGACTTGGGGATGAATAAAAAATATAGGAGAATTGATGAGAATTGTAGGAAAATTGACTTAATTTGAGATAATCACCTCCATAGAGAAATATTGAGAGAGAGAGAGAGGGAGAGAGAGAATGCACTAAGCAATGAGTTGAATTATTCTTTAATTGATATTTAATATTGAATTACAATCATGTATTTATAGGGAATTAACTTTAATGTCATTGGACCACATGGCTTAAGATAATTGGCTAGTTAATTTAACATGTGTTCTATGAATTAAACCATGTGTTAAATGAGATATATGTACTCAAATCTTAAGTAACTCATCATAATTTCAACCAACTAGCTAACTCCCTAACTAAAGGAATTACAACAATTATTTCATATTTCTAACAGTTTACTTTCTTCTTTAACATTAATTATAAAATACCAAATATATTTCTCTTTCTTTCCTTTTTGTCCTTAAACCCTAATTCACTCTTTCTTTTCTTTCTCATCCAATCTTTAATTCTGATTCAAACTCAATAAGGCAACTAAAAGTCTTAGAGATAAATGAGGTAAACATTTCAAATATAAAAGACTTAAATACTTTCTAAACTTAAAGTAATAGTTATCTAGCATTCAAATCTGATAGGCCAAAAATTTATTGACCCATTGTAATAAATTAACCAATTAATTAGCTAAGTGAATTAATTAAGTTCAATTATATGCAACAAGCGTGGTAGCACAAACAAATCACTAAATAATTAAATATGCAGTGGAAATTAAATGACACGGTAATTTGTTTACGAATAGGAAAAATCTACACAGCAAAAACCCCACCGGGTGATTTTAAGGTCACCACTCTCGAGAATCCACTATTATTAAAACAAGTGGTTACAAGTAAATGAATTTCAGTACCATATACCAACCTGCAGTTGAACCCTTACCCCAATACCCAATTGGACTTGTTCTGTAGTGACAATCTTTCCTTGTATTGCACGACTCCTAGTACGTGACTAACCAATAGTTGTGCGGATCCCAGTACGCGACTTGATCACCAACTTAAGAAGGATGTTGGCTGCAAAGTTCTTCAACACATGAAGATCACGAAGTTGCTTGGTCACAAAACCTTACGGTGTACAAATACAACAGATTCTTCACGAACTAGGACAAACTAGGTTTCTAGTCACACTTAAGGAATTATGCTATTGTGCAATTGTGCTCTTGGCTATATAACCTGATACGGCCCTTAAAATAATCTTTATATATGTTTAGGGTTGTGAGAAAAGAAAGTTCAAACACATAATCACGGATTGGATGAAAATCATTCTAAAAAAACTGAGTTTCATAAACCTCGACAGATACCACAGTTGTTGAGCAGCTATCGAGCCTCGAGTTTAAACAGCTCTTTTAAACCTCAATAGATGCTAGCTGTTAAGCTTAATGAACAACACTTCTTCACTTGTTTTTTGGACAAATTTGCATGGTTTTAACACTTGAACTTGAAACCTTGTTTCTTGAAGCATTAAACACATCCTAGATTTACTTAATTACAAGTAAAGTGCGTTTTGTCAAAAGATTTGCCAATACATAAAATGTTGACATATGTTCCTAACATCCAATTACATATGTTATAACAATCTCCCTCTTTTGTAATTCGTACAAAACCACAACAAACAAATGAACATATGAAAGGAGTCATAAATCAATCAACTCATACTCACTTGTTAAGTACGATAAAATTTATCCTAATACAAACTCTTGAAAAACTTTGCAAGAAGAGAGTTTATGGCAAGAAGACTTTGACAACCTATATTTTTGAAACACTTAAACAAAACTCATCAATGAATCTTTGTGTGAAATAGAAATAAAAGATTGCATACAGATAATAAGAAACATGTGTATAAAGGGAGAAAAGAAACAACACATGGAGAGATAGGTGAAATAACATAAATCAACATATATATAAAGCAAATATAAGTACAATGTATGTCAAATGGTCACAAGACCTAAGGTGCAAGAAGAATGTATCTAAAATAGAAAGAAAAGAAAAAGATACATCAAAATCCTCACTACATTCTTAAAAAATATGAACACTCCTCCTAATAGAAATCTCCTGTACTAACCCTCCCCCTATGAGTATGACTACTCTCATTCTAAAACTACTTTCCCTTTTTGTCATGAGTGACAAAGAGTAAGAGTTTTAACTAGACATCTCGTCATTACCGGAAGAGCTAGCATCACCATCCTCAGTATCACCATCATCGCCCTCATCCTTAGAAGCCTTTGGAGTAGGAGTAGGAGGAGGAGAAGCAACGAAGCCACCCATGACAGCCTGTCGTCGTGCAATATGATTAACACGGGTGTTCACCTGACACAACTTATCACTGAGAGTGTCGAGGCGAGCATCTGTTGGGAAATTTTGATCCCGGTTGATAGAATTAATAAGTTTTAAACCCAAGTTGTTAATTAGGTTTATTATGAATAAAACTTGTTAAAGCAAACAAATATCAATATCATGTTAAAATCATATGCAACGGAAAAGTAAATAAGACAAGATATGATGACCTAGGAAAACCAATGAAACAAGCTAGTTTCATAGTAAAAAACTTGGGGAGAAACCTTCCTGAAAAGCAATTCACTATAGTAAAAAGAAGTTTCGGATCTAGTATAAAACCTTTGTTCCTAGACTCTACAATCCTCGTAAATGAACTTATAGCAGAAACCTTCTACCATTTCAGAATCTCTGAACTCTTCAATATATGAATGCCACCCTTTTGATGCACGAATCCCAGTACATGACTAACTCCTTTGCATGAATCCCAGTACGTGACTCACTCACTAACTTGTGGAAGAAGAATGTTGGCTGCAAAGTTCTTCACTTCATCAACAATGAAGATCAAGAAGTACTTGGTTACAAAACCTTAAGGCACAAAGATGCAGTAGCTTCTTTCAGAAAGAATAAGGTTTCGGTCACCTTTTTCATGTGTTCTCCTTATATTCTCTTATGTGATGGCATTTAAAATAAGTCTTATATATGTCTAGGGTTGTGAGAAAAGAAACCCTACACAAATACATAAGCATGGGTTGAAAATCAAATCTAAAAATTCTAATTTCCGTAACCTAGATATTATCTGTCAAACCTCATTAAACCTCGATAGATAGCTATCTGTCAAGCAGCTATTGAGAAGTTGTCGAGCTATCTGTTCGCAGGTATTGAGTTATCTGTTCAGCTTTAGTGAACAACTTTTCTTCATTTGTTTCTTAGTCCAATCTTCATGGTTTTAATACTAGACTTGAAACCTTGTTTCTTGAAATATTAAAAACATCCTAGATCTACTCAAATACAAGCAAAGTGCGTTTTGTCAAATGATTATCTAATTACATAAAATTATAACATATGTTCTTAACAAGTGAACCGCATATGTCCTAATAGCATCCATGTGCACAAGCTGTGCCATGATGTCCTCAAGTGTCACACTGCTCATAGAAGAAGAGGGAACCGATATGGATGGAGTTGTAGAAGTTGGAGGAACCGTCAATCCGGACCACCTCGAATGTAGCTACGCCTTGCTCCGTTTAACGATAGCGGCGTCTATGGCACATATGACATGGAAGTGGTCAGAAATGGGAAAGAGAACAGAAAAATGACGTAAAATCCTCGTGATTGCAGAAGGGAAGATAAGCTTATCACGGATCGCCGTATCCTTATACATATCTATGATAGAAAGAATGAAATGAAAGAGAATGTCAATGGTAAAATGCTCTATGAGGGATAACAAAAACCAAGCACGGGGCTCTGTAATAGAGTTATAGTGAGAAAGAGGATGTAAAACAAATGTCATAACCATGTTAATGAATCTAGGACCTTTAGCAAAGGTCGAACAAGAAGTGAACTGAGATCACCCCAATCTGAAGGTCGCTCACAAAAAGTAGAAATAAGCTTGTCTTTAGACACCGTTTTAAGACGCTCATAACTAGGGTAGTTAGGATGCGCTGCCCTAGGGACATGGAGCACGTCAGATATAATATCTAGTGTGACCACGATGCGCGTACCTCGAACGCAAGTAACAAAGAGAGGTACTGAATAACCAAATGCATGCATGTTGGAGTAGAACTCTTGGATTAGCACGGATGGACAAGTGACCGAGATGTTACACAGTGACTCCTAACCCCTACTGTGAATGACAGTGGGTAGGTCAGTGTCAGAGTAGTCTGACAAAATGACCTGGGGTTTTGAATGAATGCCTCGTCCAGAAAAGTTCTTCGAAAAGTCCTTGCGGACTTTATTATCACGAAATCAAATATAAGAAGGGGTAGGATCAGAAGAGGTAGATGCCCCAGAATGAAGAGGGTTCCGGGATAGAGTAGACTTACGTTTAGGTGCCATGATGCAACTAACGTAAACAAGAGAGAGAGAGAGAGAGGGAGAGAGAGACAATAAAAAAAGCACCAACAAGATATAATATAACAAATATAGAAACTTGAAGGTATGTATGTATGAAAATGCATGAGCATGTGATATGTAATAGAAAATACATCATGGGCTCAGTCCAATCCAAACCTACCAGCACACAATCAGTTCCACAATGTAAACACACATCTAAAATGCATGAAACGTCATTATAATGCACATGTGATGCAATGCATGATGTTTTAAGATAAAAAATACAAAACCCATCCCAAAAATTTTGCAAAAACCTCTTTGATTTTGAAAAACTCCAAAATTTTCATTAAATCCCAAAATCTAGGTTAGAATGCATGAAAAAGAAGGATTAGGACCCTTACCAAGTGGAGAAAAACTTGATCTAGGCTGAAAAATCCTTGAGGATGAAGTTTGGAGTGAGAAAGAGAGGTTTTGGGAGGTGAAAAGGTAATAGGAATCGAGAGAGATTGAGAGAAATGAGATCTGAATCACGCTGACCCTATATATAGAAGCTTAATAATTCTCGATAGATCTAGAGTTGTCGAGCTTTAAAAGGGTCGACAGATGCAGCTATCAAGCAAGTGTCCATAGCAAAAATAAGCTCAATGTATCAAGGAGACAGAAACTTTCTCCATAGATCAAGGATCTATCAAGAAGCTATTGGGATTGCGATAAGAAAAAGCTAAAGAGCTCGATAGATAGCTTAGCTGTCGAGAGGTGTCGAGGAGCTGTTGAGATTACTTAAAAACAGTTTTTCAAGAAGAGAAAAACACAGACATAAATGCAATCAAACATGCAACTCAACCAAAGATCTAAACAATATTTTAACCTTTCAAAAACATCTCTCAACAAGAAAAATGTCATGCATTTAGATCCAAAACACACACACGCACACGCACACGCACACGCGCGCGCGCGCACACACACACACACACACACACACACACTAAACAAGTCTAATCAATTTTATATTTCAGAAACAAGTTAAGATAGTTTAGTGAGCATACATTAGTGCATGTAAACCTTGTGATGGCCAAATCACATTGTACCTATACATGTATCAAAAGTAGCAAATAATATTACGTGTTGTGTGTGAAAATATCACAAGATTGTATAAGTGTCTCTATGTTATGACGATTTGAGATATGAGTAAATCAATTTAACTCACACATGATCATAACTGCTTGATGAGGACTATCACCTTCGAGGTACATCCTATAACTTCCACATTTCCTAGAATATACATTTGCAATCATGTTTTGAATCATTTTGATCTTTTTACTTTTATTTTTCTTTACATATTTTTCTTTTATTAAGCATATCATGCATAGGCATATTAGAGAGAGAAAAGAAATTTCCAATTATATTAAGCTTTTTGACATTGCACTTTTGCTATGCCGAAGCATATCGATGTCATTTCATGATTGGCAGACAACAGTGGTGAGATTGTTATTTATGCATTTCTCTTAGGATTTTCTAGTCCTTTCCGTCAAAAAGAGTGATACGAGTGTTAAGTATAAGAGATCACTTAACCTTACTCATCACAAACACGAGCCACAAAACTCACTTGCTCAGTTGTGCATATAGATGCTCATCTAAGTTACAAAAGATATAAAGTTTAGAAAACTTTTTTTCATTGGCCATTCAAGATACACAAGTACCAATGTACACAAACACATACTATTTTTGTATTTTTCTGATTTTTCAATTTTTTATTTATTTTTATGAATGAAAAAAAAAATAAAAACAAAACTGAAAAAACACCAAACAAAAACAAGTCAAATAAAGCAATGCATAAAAACTATACTGTCTCAAAAAAACACATAAGTAATGCAAGCATAACAAAAAGAGGGAGAGAGTGAAAAAGTGACTAAATCACTTGGAGCCTTTTTCCTTCCACACCTTGGAAGAACGTTTCCTTTGAGCAAACCCTTGAACTGGCAGTGAGGGAGAATAATTGAAACTATTCAAGTTCGAAAGGAACATGAGGGCTTTGAGGAGATCTCCTAGAGGTGCAAGAGAGGGCGAAAGCTAATTCTGGCTTCCCAACGATATCATGTTGTTGTTCTGTTGAGTGGCTAACCACTTATAGCAATTTGGTCGAGTATGTCCTGCTACGACATAGTGATGACAGAGATGCTACTTCTTCTTTTTGGACTTTTGAGCATTGCTCTTCTTAGCCCTAGGATTTTCTGGTTTCTTTCTTAGCAAGCTTAGGGGGTGCCCCTAAGATAGATTTACCCTTATCTATGTTCTCACTTGCTATCACAATTTTAGCATTATTATTCTCAGAATCAATATTTTTAGCAGGAGAAACAAAAAATGTTGTACTAGAAGAAGCAATATTAGGAGAAGAAAAGTCATACCCTAAACCGGTTCAATCGGAGATAGATTTTTGCATGCTGAGCATCTCGTTAAAATTTGCACTTGAGGTCCTCTCCAATTGACCTCTCACTTGTAACAGTTCTGCCTTATGCTTCTTGGTCTTCTCGGCTAAGAAATTGTTCTCAAACCTTAGTGCTCCAATAGCTTGATTTACTTCGTCAAACTTTGTGGAGAGTTGTTCTTGTTCAAGCTCCACATCACTAAGCTTCTTCGTGGCTAACCTATATAGCTTCTCATGTTTCTCCAAGACCTTGTATAACTTTGCATAGGTTGTGTGGATATCATCTTGCTCATCCATATTCTCAAACTTTGACTCCACCAAGTTCTCTTCTTTATCCACATATTCTACAATCCCTTCAGTAGGATTGACAGTGGCAGCGAAGGCATTCAGGATTTCGTCATCCTTATTTTTAGAATCATCCTCACGTTCGGTGTCACTTAAGGTAGCAGCAAGTGCCTTGCTTTTCCCAATAGACTTGAGATAAGTGGGGCACTCTTGTTTCATATGACCAAATCTTTGACAATCGAAACACTTAGGCCCTAAGAGAACAGTTTACTAACTGCCATCTCTAGCATCCTTCTACCCTTTGTCTTGGCTATTAGACTATGAAGAACTTGATTGCCTACGGTCCTTGTCAAAGCCTTTTGCATTGGCATTCTTCATGAACTTTTTGAACTGCCGGGTGATGTAGGACTTCATTTTAGAATCTTCATCAACGGAAGACTAATCAGTGTCATTGCTCATGGCCTTCAGTGTCATGCTCTTGCTCTTACTTGACTTCCTAAGCCTAGACAAACCTAACTCATAGGTCTACAGATTTCCAACAAGTTTTGTCAAAGGAATTTTATCAATATCTTTTGATTCCTTAATAGTGGTAATCTTGGCATGAAATCTCTCGGGCAGAGATTTGAGCACTTTTCTCACAATCTTAAGTTTTGGAATAGTTTCCCTAAGATTAAATGCTGAGTTCACTATGTCCTTGAGCTTGACATAGAACTCATCAAATGACTCATCTTCCTCCATCTTGATTTCTTCGAAGCTAGTAGTGAGCCTCTGAAACTTCGAATTCTTGATAGCCTTGGTTCCTTCATATGTTGTCTGGAGAATGGTCCATGCCTCCTTTGTAGTTTCAGTGGAGGAGATCTTCTTGAACTTCTCATTTGTGACCGCACTGAATAAGACATTCAATGCTTTGCTATTGAAGTTAGCCGCCTTGATCTTTGTATCATTCCAATCGACTGACGCTTCCTTCGGCTTGGTCCAGCCTATCTCTACAACTTGCCACACTTTCTCATCTAAGGACTGCAAGAAAGCTCTCATATGTACTTTCTAGTATGCATAGTTACTTCCTTTAAATAAAGGAGGTACAATAAGTGACTGTCCTCTGTCCATGACAAACAGGGGTCAATGGATCTCACAGCAAAGATTATACCATAATCCGAGTGTGCCTGCTTTGATACCACTTGATAAACCAAAAATATATTGACCCCTTGTGATAAATTAACAAATTAATTAGCCAAGTGAATTAATTAGGTTCAATTATATGCAACAAGCGTGGTAGCACAAACAAAGCACCAAATAACTAAATATGCAGTGGAAGTTAAATGACACAGTGATTTGTTTATGAATGGGGAAAACTTTCACGGCAAAAACTCCAACAGGTGATTTTAAGGTCACCACTCTCGAGAATCTACTATTATCAAAACAAACGGTTACAAGTAAAAGAATCCTGGTATCTTACCAACCTACAGTTGAACCCTTACTCCAATATACAATTGGACTTGTTCTGTAGTGACAATCTCTCCTTGTATTACACAGGTCCCAGTACGTGGCTGACCAATAGATGTGCAGATCCCAGTGCGCGATTTGATCACCAACTTGAGAAGGACGAGGGCTGCAAAGTTCTTTTGTTCTTCAACACATGAAGATCATAAAGTTGCTTGGTCACAAAACCCTGCGGTGTATAAACATAGCAGCTTCTTCACGAAATAGGACAAACTAAGTTTCCAGCCACACTTGAGGAATTATGCTCTTGTGAAATTGTGCTCTTGGCTGTACAACTTGATACGGCCCTTAAAATAATTCTTAGATATATTTAAGGTTTTGAGAAAAGAAAGGACAGACACATAATCAAGGATTGGATGAAAATCAGTTTAGAAAAACTAAGTTTCATAAACCTTGACAGATACCATAGCTATCGAGCAGCTGTCGAACCTCGGGCTTAAACAGCTCTTTTAAACCTCGATAGATGCTAGCTGTGAGCTTTAATGAACAATAATTCTTCACTTGTTTCTTGGACAGACTTGCATGGCTTTAACACTTGAATTTGAAACCTTGTTTCTTGAAGTATTAAACACATCCTAAATCTACCCAATTACAAGTAAATTGCAATTTGTCAAAGGATTAGCTAATACATAAAATGTTGACATATGTTCCTAATATCTAATCATATATGTCCTAACAAAATCATTTGAATCCAGTTAATTATTCAAATAAAAGGAAAATGTTTCATAGAAGGCTTTAATACAATTAAGACAATTGATTCAATTTTAATTGGTAACATCATAAGTCAAGTCAATCAAATCCTAATTAATTAAATCTCTTTTAAGCTCTAAAAAGTGCAAGCTCTTAATGTCAAATCTAGACAATTCATGTCTAATAAAGGGAAAACACTCATCAATGAATGAGGCTTTCACTTCAATTAATGACCCTTCCTCATGAGTCTTAAGCAAACTTTAGGAGTAAGACTTGTAACTTTGTTTGGTACCCACATGCATGCGGCCGCACACATGCATGATTGGGTACACACACACACACACACACACACACACTTGTTTGTCTTATCATGATTTTTACCTTGTTGTCTTACCATGTTGCCTTCCATGTCATGTCTTGTTTGTTTGAGTTCATTGCCACAAATCGGCTTTCCTCTCCATGACTATTTATATGCTCGAATGCCTTTATCTCTACCATGCTAGCATATTATCTTTTATTGTATATCTATTTGCCCCCATGCTCACATGTATACATCACTTTCCATATATTGTTTCACATGACCTGTAGACTAAACCTAGGTCTAGATGCAAACACACATTTTTTGAACCTCCAAGATAAATCTACCTCCTATCCAAATCAAGCAACGATATATGAATGCTAGCTACTATTGGGAAAGCTTGGGATGCCTAACCTCTTCTTATGCTGTACCCTAACATCGAACATTGTCTAGTAGAAAGACCTTCATGGAGTCATTTTGTTGGTTCCTAGACTATAACTAGGTGGTGACTCCTTTGCTTCTTTTTAAGAGGCACCATGTACTCCTGAGTTCATGCTGGTTTGAGCCTAAAACCCTTTTTGGGGAGATTAAGTACGGTGTACCCTGCTTTTGCGATAAGGAACCAATATGGCAATATGTCATCCAAAGGGGTTACGAATCATGAGACTTATAGATGCGTTTTAGAGTAATGGTATATTTGAGAAATGCTGATAAAATTATTCAATTAAATTTTTATTATTTTTGTACACAAAGATTCCCTCTTGTTTATACTCTCCAATTCTCTACATCTTTTAGCCAAATTTGACACAAAATAGCTTAAAAAATCTATGTAAATCACACAAAATCATATAAATGACTATTAAAATTTTCTTTTGGGTTAAAAAAATGTCACTTGTCTCACATGTGGCTAAAGTTAAAGTGAAAACTGTAGGATTCTATATGGAAACCACAAAAACCAAATAAATTACTAATGAAATTTTTAAATGCATGTATCTCATATGATTCACATCTAATGTAATAATAGTTGCACTAAATTTACCATGAAGCTGGATTTTTAGAGCTTGTAGTTGAAGGCGATAACAGCACAGTAATGAGAGCTATATCGGGTGTGTCCTACCGTAACTCCTTGCTTGGACATATTTATGATGATATTTCTGTTTATCTTAATGGGCTGAGGCAGATTTCAATCAATTGTGTTAAGAGAGGGGGGAATATGGCTGCGCATTCTTTAGCTAGGTATGCAAAAAATATTGATGATGTAATCTATTGGATAGAGGATTCACCACCGCCGGCGGTGGAGGCTTTGTACCAAGACTCTTTACATACTATTGAATGAATGAATGCTTTCTTTTCAAAAAAAAAAAAAAAAAATTTACCATGAAGCTTGTCCGCTGGGAAGAAAGATTTATGATTTCAAAAGTTGAAATAGACTATATGCCTGCGTGAAAAAATGTAGATTGAAGGTTTTGCAACCATTTATTTATGGTCATGTGAGAAAATTTATTGAGTTAGGGGTATAATTTTAGAAGAGTGATGATGGGATTGAAACTAAAATTTGACCAGGAAAGGAAAGGAAGTTACCATACTCATCAATCAAGGTTTTCAATTGAGCAAAACAAAATGAGTTAACTTTTTTGTGTTAGTTCAACAACGTGGGTCTTAAAATACATTTTTTTGGGGGCAATTTTGCAGCTTGAATGACAGACTTTTTGGTGTTCTGCATGAAAATCCATAAGGCATGGTTTTGAAGTTATTGATTGAATAAGAATGCATTTGAATTATTTGGAACCCATCTCAATATGATTTGTGTCCATTCTATGCGCTGATTTTTTTTTTCTTCTTTGAAAGAACCCAAATAACTTCTTTATTGAAGGCCAGTTTTCTCTTTTGTCAATAGAGTGTGTATTCAAATCCAAGTGAGCATCATGAATGTTTAAACTTGAAGTAGTCCAATGTGAACACTAGGAACTTCAAAATAAAAAAATATAATGTAAGAGACAAATTGACTCACCTAGATTTCGGGCAAATTTTCAAACTAAGGTTATTCAGATTCTTCTAATGTCAATAGTATAATTTTTTGTTTTTCTCTTTTATCAATAATCAGAGTAATTGTGCCTGATGATTTGAAGCCAAAAGCACAATAAACATATGCCCCCAAAAAAAAAAAAAAAAAAATTTTGAATGAGAAAGATAATATCATCAAACCAAAAGGAAAACACAAACAACTCAAAACTCAGCAGCACCTACCAGTAAAGCTACAAACAAAGTTCAGCCCACAGGAAAGGACTATGCAGTCCTAGAACCCTGATAGCTGATACCATACACAACCAGGATCGAGCTCCAACTAGAACTGAGCCTACCAATAAGAATCCTTTACTACAATTTATCACGAAGCTTACAAATCAAGACCAATATAAGTTAAGCAGCCCAAGAACCCGGCTCGACATGGATACTTAACAAATCACAAAGCCCTCTGTATCAGCCTACATCATTCGAGATGATTTCCTCTTGTTAGGACATATGTGGTTCAAGTCTGTGAACATATGTCACTATTTTATGTAATTGGCTTATCCTTAGACAAAACGCACTTTACTTGTAATTGGGTAGATTTAGGATGAGTTTAACACTTCAAGGAACAGTGGTTCAAAGTTAAGTGTTGAAGCCGTCAAAGTCTGTCCAAGAAACAAGCTGGGAAGTGCAAGATTTTAAATCTCGACACATACCTCGACAGATACATCTATCGAGATTTAAAGAAGCTGTTTTGCCCGAGCCTCGACAGTTGTCTCCACACCTCTCGAGACCTCTATCTGTCGAGAATTAAAGAAAACAGATTTCCAGGTCTGTTTCAAGTCTAATCCGTGAGTGTGTCTTTGGGACTTCTTTTCTTCTAACCCTAGACATATAAAAGGATTATTTTAAGGGCCGTCAAAGTAGAGATCACAGAAAAACAAGTTGCACATTCTTTGAGAACTTGTTGTTCATGCAATTTGTGATCTGACAGACAAAGTTCGTGCCCTAGTTCATCCTTGATGATTTGAAGAACTTTGCAGCCAACTCTCTCTCTCTCCATAGTTGGTAATTGAAGTCGCGTACTGGGATCCGCGCATTTGGTTAGTCACGTACTTGGGAGCCGTGCATTAAAAGGAGAAACTGTCACTACAGAACAAGTCCAATTGGGTATTGGGGTAAGAGTTCAACTCTAGGTTGGTGAGGTACTTGGGATTCCTTACTTGTAACTGCTTGTCGTGATAATAGTGGAGTTTCGGGAGTGGTGACCTTAAATCACCCGGTGGGGTTTTTGCCGTAAGGGTTTTCCCCATTCGTGAACAAATCACCGTGTCATTTATTTTCCGCTGCATTACTTAGTTTGGTGATTTGTTTGTGCTACCACGTGTTATTGCATGTTAATTTGATTAATGAATAACTGGGCTAATTTAATTAATCTAAATTATCACAAGGGGTCAACACGTTTGTGGCCTGTCAAGTGGTATCAGAGCAAGCACACTCTGATTAGGGTTTAATCTATTGTGTGTGATCCATTGACCCCTTCTGTCATGGATAGAGGACAATCTCTCATTATACCTCCTTTATTTGATGGCACTAACTATGCATACTGGAAAGTACGCATGAGAGCTTTCTTGCAGTCTTTAGATGAGAAAGTGTGGCAAGCTGTGGAGATAGGCTGGACCAAGCCTACAGAAGCGCCGGCCGACTGGGATGATGCTAAGATCAAGGCGGCAAACTTTAACAGCCGAGCATTGAATGCCCTATTCAGTGCAGTCACCAATGAGGAGTTCAAGAAAATTTCCTCAACTGAAACTGCTAAGGAAGCATGGACCATCCTCCAGACAACCTATGAGGGCACCAAGGCTGTCAAAGATTCAAAGCTGCAGAGGCTCACCACACGCTTTGAAGAAATCAAGATGGAGGAGGATGAGTCATTTGATGAGTTCTATGCCAAGCTCAAGGATATAGTGAACTTAGCCTTCAATCTTGGGGAGACCATCCCTGAACCCAAGATAGTAAGGAAGGTGCTTAGATCACTGCCCGAAAGATTCCATGCTAAGATCACGGCGATCGAAGAGTCGAAGGATATTGACAGAATTCCTTTGACTGAGCTGGTTGGAAACTTGCAAACATATGAGTTAGGGCTAACTAGGTTAGGCAAGTCAAGCAAGGGCAAGAGTTTGGCTCTGAAGGCCAAGAGCAGTGATACGGATGACTCGTCAGATGATGAAGATTCCAAGATGAAGTCCTACATCACAAGGCAATTCAAGAAGTTTATGAAGAATGCCAACGGAAAGGGCTTCAACAAAGACCGTAGACAATCCGGTTCTTTACAATTCAAGAATTCAGATAAAGGGAAGAAGGATGTCAAGGATGGCGGTCAGTACACTGTTCCTGCTGGGCCAAAATGTTTTGGGTGTCAAGGCTTCGGACACATGAAACAAGAGTGTCCTACGTACCTCAAGAGCATAGGGAAAAGCAAGGCACTTGCTGTTACCTTAAGCGACACAGAGCCCGAGGATGATTCCGAAGATGAAGACGACGGAATCCTGAATGCCTTCATTGCCACTGTTAATCCTACTGATGGGGTTAGTGAAAAAGTGGATGAAGAAGAAGAAGAATTGGTGGATTCCAAGTGTGAAATTATGGATGATCAAGATGATATCCATACCGCCTATGAGAAGCTATACAAGCTTTCTGAGAAGCATGAGAAACTATATAGGCTGGCTACCAAGAAGCTCAGTGATGTGGAACTCAACCGTGAGGAGCTGTCCACAAAGGTCGATGAAGCGAATCAAACCATTGGAGCACTGAGGTTTGAAAACAATTTCTTGGTTGAGAGGACCAAGAAGCTTGAAGCGGAGCTGTTTCAAGTCAGAGCACAACTGGAGAGGACGTCAAGTGCTAAACTGGACGAGATGCTGAGTGCTCAGAGATATTCTTCAGATCGTACTGGATTGGGGTATGAATTCTCTCTCTCTAATACTCCTACTTCTAGTACTACTGTGTTTGTTCCACCTGCTAATAACATTGAAAATGAAGAAAAGAATGTTAAATCTGAATTAGCTAGTGAGAACGTAGACAAGGGCAAGTCCATTCTAGGAGCACCCCCTAAAATTGAGAAAAGGGAAGCTAGAAACCTTAGGAATAAGAAGGCTAACTCTCAAAAGGCCAAACCGAAGAAGCTGCATCTCTGTTATCATTGTGGTGCTGCCGGTCACACTCGACCAAATTGCTACAAGTGGCGTGCCACTCAACAGAGCAATGGCACAATAGCATCTGGGAGTCAGAATCAGCTTCAGTCTTCTCTCGCTCCTCTTGGAGACATTCTAAAAGCCCTCATGTTCCTTTCGAACTTGAACGGTTCATATTCTTCTCCCTCTTCACCGGTTCAAGAATCGACCAAAAGGAAAGGATCTTCCAAAGTGTGGAAGGCAAAGGAATCTAAGTGATTTCAGTCACTTCTTCTTCTCTCTCCTATTTTTGTGTGTTGCATTACTTGTGTGTTTCTTTACTGTTTTGAGTCAGTCTAGTTTTATGCATTGTTTTGCTTTACATGTTTTTGTTTGTGTGTTTTCAGTTTTGTGTTTTATTTTTTGCTTTTCTGAAAAAAAATAAAAAAAAATTGAAAAATTGAAAATACAAAAACAGTGTGTGTTTGCGTGCATTAGTTCGTGTGAACTTTTGAAATGGCCATTGAAACAGAGTTTTCTAAACTTTGTATCACTTATAGCTTAGATGAGCATTCTTCTGCACAACTAAGCGAGTGAGCTTTGTAGCTCTTTGTTTGTGATGAGTAAGGTTAAGTGATCTCTTCTTCTTAACACTCATATCACTCTTTTTGACGGGTTGAACTAGAAAATCCTAAGAGAAAGGCATAGATAACCATCTCACCACTGTTACTTGCCAATCATAATATGACATCTGTATGCTTCGGCATAGCAAAAGTGCAATGTCAATGACACCTGTATGCTTCGGCATAGCAAAAGTGCAGTGTCAAAAGCTTAACATCATTGGGTATTTCTTTTCTTTCTCTTGTATGCCCATGCATGATATGCTTGTTAAAAAGAAAATATGCAAAGAAATAAAAAGCAAAAAGATTAAAAATGCTTTAAAATATGGTTGCAAGCGTGTTTTCTAGGAGATGTGGGAGTTATAGGATGTACCTCGAAGGTGATAGTCCCCATCAAACAGTTATGATTGTGTGTGAGTTAAAGTGATTTTCTCATATCTCTAATCATCATAACATTGAGACACATATGCAATCTTGCGATGTTTTCACACACGACACGCAATACTCTTTGCTATTCTTGATACATGTGCAGGTACAATGTGATTTGGCCATCACAAAGTTTACATGCGTTAATGTATGATCACTAAACTGTCATAACTTGTTTTTGAAATATAAAATTGGTTAGACTTGTTTAGTGTGTGTGTGCGTGTTTTGATATACATGTGCATCAAAATTCGTGTTGAGAGATGATTTTGAGAGTTTAATGTGTTGGTTGTATCTTTGGTTGAGTTGCATGCATGATTGCATTCATGTCTGTGTTTTTCCTCTTTTGAAAAACTGCTTTTAAAGGCATCTCGACACCTCCTCGATACCTCTCGACACATAGCTATCTGTCGAGCTTCTTAGACTCATTCTTATCGCAGTCTCGACAGATACCTCGACACCTTCTGGATCGATCGAGGTTCCCTCTTGTTTGTTTCTTCTCCCTCGATAGCTGCATCTGTCCACGTGCATTTCTCGACAGCTTACCTCGACAGCTACCTCGACAGCTCTCGACACCTGCAGCTGTCGAGATTTACTGAGAGGCTATATAATGGTTTTTCACGATTTTTCTGTTCATTCTCTCGATCTCTCTCGCTCGAAACTCACTGTTCTCTCTCAAATTTTTTCCTTTTTCCCTCCAAACCTTCTCCCAAGGCTTTCTCAAGAGTTTCTTTGCTATCTTCATCTCTTGGTAAGCACATTATCCCTCTTTTTCATGCATTTCATTGTTTTAAAACCCTAGGTTTTGTGTTTTTGAAAATTTTTGGGAGTTTTCAAAATTGTTGGGGTTTTCATGAAATTTTTGGGTTGGTTTTCTAGTTTTGATTTTCAAAACCACATGCATTGCATCACATTAGCATTCTAATTGTATTTTCATGCATTTAGATGTGTGCAAATCGATTGTGTGCTGTTAGGTTTGGATTGGGCTGAGCCCATGATGTTTTTATGTTGCATGTCACATGTTCATGCATTCTCATGCATACGTTCTTTTCATTTCAATATTAATCTGCCAATATTGAACTGTTTGGGACTTTTCTGTGTGTTTCTTTCTCTCCCCCTCTCTATGGTTGCGTTAGCTGTGTCTATGGCACCTAAGCGTAAGTCTATTCCGTCCCAGAACCCTTTGCGTTCTAAGGGACAGTCTTCTTCTGACTCTACCCCTCTTTCTGTCCGGTTCCGTGATGAGAAAGCCCACAAGGACTTCTTGGAGAACTTTTCTAAATGCGGTATTCATTCGGAACGCCACGTAGTCCTGGAAGACTTTGCCGACACTGACCTTCCCGATGTCATTCACACTCGGGGATGGGAGTCACTGTGTGACGTCCCGGTCACTTGTCCTCTTGTGTTGATTCAGGAGTTTTACTCCACCATCCACGGGATAGATTCTTCAGTACCTTCTTTCTACTCTAGCGTCCGAGGTACGCGCTTCTGTGTCACCCCAGAGCTGGTCTCTGAGGTTCTCCATGTCCCTAGGGTGGATCATCCCGATTACCCTAGCTGTGAGCGTCTCTGGACTGTGTCCAAAGACGAGATGATCTCGGCGTTCTGTGAGCGTCCTACCTCTTGGGGAGATCACATGTACACACCATGTCGACCTTTTGCTAAAGGTCCTTGTTTCCTTAACATGGTGATGACTTTTGTTTTACACCCTCTCTCTCACTATAACTCTATCACCGAGCCTCGCGCTCGATTTTTGTTGTCCCTCTTAGAGGATCTTTCTATAGACTTTCCTTCACATTTCATCTTTTGTATTATCGATGTCTATAGAGATACGGCCACCCGTGATAAGCTCATTTTCCCTTCCGCTATCACGAGGATTCTGAGTCGTTTTTCCATCCCTTTTCCCTTGTCCGATCCTTACCGCGTCATGTCCGCCATAGACGTCGCTACCGTAAAACGTAGCGAGGCACAGTTCCGATCGCGACAGACTGACGATGCCACTCCTTCCACCCGTCCGGCCACCTCCAGATCCGCTCGAGCATCTGCTTCTACTTCTTCGAGCGATGTCAGCTTGGGAGACATCATGGCGCAGCTACAGCGCATGGATGCTCGCCTAGATACACTCTCCACGGAGTTGTATCAGGTGAACGTTCGTGTTGGTCGCATCGCCAGGCGACAGGCGACCATGGGCGGCTTTGCTGCAGAGGCTTCTCCTCCGCCACCTCATGTGTCGACTGAGACCGAGGCTGATGATGATGGCGATGATGATGATGCTTCCGATGATGATGATGGAGATGCTAGCTCTTCAGATGAGATGTCTACTTGACACTCTACCCTTTGTCACTCATGACAAAAAGGGGGAGTAGTTTAGTATGAGAGTAGTCATACTTAGGGGGAGTGTTAGCATAGGACATAGGACATTTTTGTTAGGGGGAGTGTGCATTGAGGGATGTAGTGAGGTGATCTATGTATTTTTTTCTTTTTGAGATACATTGATCATGTATTGACATACATTGTATTTATTCTCTTCTTATATATGATGATGTATGTTTTTCTTTCACCTACCTTTCATGTGTTGTTTCTTCTCTATCTTTATACACATGTTTCTTTACTTGTATGCAATCTATTATTTCTGTTTCACACAAAGATGCCTTGATGTGTTTTGTTTATAAGTGTTTCAGAAATACAGGTTGTCAAAGTCTTCTTGCCATGAACTCTCTTCTTGCAAAGTTTTTCAAGAGTTTGTGATAGGATAGATTTTACTGTATGTAACAAGTGAATATGAGTTGAGTGATTTATGACTTCTCTCATATCTTCATTTGTATGTTGTGGTTTTGTCACGGATTGCCAAAGGGGGAGATTGTTAGGACATATGTGGTTCAAGTCTGTGAACATATGTCACTATTTTATGTAATTGGCTTATCCTTAGACAAAACGCACTTTACTTGTAATTGGGTAGATTTAGGATGAGTTTAACACTTCAAGGAACAGTGGTTCAAAGTTAAGCGTTGAAGCCGTCAAAGTCTGTCCAAAAAACAAGCTGGGAAGTGCAAGATTTTAAATCTCGACACATACCTCGACAGATACATTTATCGAGATTTAAAGAAGCTGTTTTGCCCGAGCCTCGACAGCTGTCTCGACACCTCTCGACACCTCTATCTGTCGAGAATTAAAGAAAACAGATTTCCAGGTCTGTTTCAAGTCTAATCCGTGAGTGTGTCTTTGGGACTTCTTTTCTTCTAACCCTAGACATATAAAAGGATTATTTTAAGGGCCGTCAAAGTAGAGATCACAGAAAAACAAGTTGCACATTCTTTGAGAACTTGTTGTTCATGCAATTTGTGATCTGACAGACAAAGTTCGTGCCCTAGTTCATCCTTGATGATTTGAAAAACTTTGCAGCCAACTCTCTCTCTCTCCATAGTTGGTAATTGAAGTCGCGTACTGGGATCCGCGCATTTGGTTAGTCACGTACTTGGGAGCCGTGCATTAAAAGGAGAAACTGTCACTACAGAACAAGTCCAATTGGGTATTGGGGTAAGAGTTCAACTCTAGGTTGGTGAGGTACTTGGGATTCCTTACTTGTAACTGCTTGTTGTGATAATAGTGGAGTTTCGGGAGTGGTGACCTTAAATCACTCGGTGGGGTTTTTGCCGTAAGGGTTTTCCCCATTCGTGAACAAATCACCGTGTCATTTATTTTCCGCTGCATTACTTAGTTTGGTGATTTGTTTGTGCTACCACGTGTTATTGCATGTTAATTTGATTAATTAATAACTGGGCTAATTTAATTAATCTAAATTATCACAAGGGGTCAACGCGTTTGTGGCCTGTCACCTCTAAGTAACAACCCTTCAATCATGAGTAACATTCCTAAGTTTAATTTATTCAAGATTTGAATTGGGTTAAAAAGTAGATTCTAGTGAATGTGTGTGAGTAGTGACATCCTAGAATGAAAGATATTTCTAATAATGGAACATTGTGATTGTGTGTGATTATGATTACCCTAAATCTAGCATGTGAATGTGTTAAATAAAGTTAAGTACTAACACATTATTTCACATTTTCTACCTAATTTTAAAACCAAAAGCCTAGTATATTGAAGAACACATGGAAAACACTCAAGAAAATTCAAGCACACATATTCTAAGAAATCAATAAACTAACATGCTAAATTTACATTTAAATAATATAAAAACGAGTCATACGGACATGCAAGATAAGAGAGGGCTAGGAACGTGTGTTATCGTGGCATGCAACCACCAAGCTTGGGCTCCACCTTTTATAATAAATATAATTAAATAATTTTTCTAACCACTGTAGAATTAATACCTAAATACAAGGTATTTGAATGTTAAGGCAAAACTGCACTTTCGGATTCACTTACATAATTGTATTTAATCAAATAGATGTGCTTTAGTAGAAAACCTTGAATGCATTTTTCCGTCTACTTTCTCTTTTACCTAGTTAATTATCTTTATATATATATATATATATATATATATACATATATATATATATATATATATATATAACAATACTTAATCATGCATGCCAATCAAACTTAACCATTTATTTTCACTTAATCATACACTAGGGTTACCAAAGTAAAGTAAAGATCCTAAATGGTGTAGGACACCACTCCTATTAACACACACCTAAATCACATACAATATAATCCATAAATTATTCATCAAATGAATTCATAATGCCTAATGTCCACAAATCACTTTTATTAATGAAAAATGTCATACGGATTGGATTTTAGGGTAGAACCAAACATTAATGAGGTCCCCTATATTGTTCTCAGAGAGAGAGAGAGAGAGAGAGAGAGAGAGAGAGAGAGAGAGAGAGAGAGAGAGAGAGAGAGAGAGAGAGAGAGAGAGAGAGAGAGAGAGAGAGAGAGAGAGAGAGAGAGAGAGAGAGAGAGAAGCATTAGTTGAAAATTAAAGAGATTAGTATTGAAACATGTTTGTACAAGTGTGGCACATATGAATTGATTTAGATTGAAAATTAAATATAAAATTCTTATGCATGGCACAAAAAGCATTTAATTGAAAATATATGCCAAAGAGATAAGTATTGCAACATCTTTGTACAAGTGTGGCACATATCAATTGATTTAGATTGAAAATTAGATATAAAGTTTCTTATGCATGGAATCCTTATGTACTATAGTGTTGGAACTTGATTTTTATTAAATCATAATTCCTTGAAAATTTAATTACGATCTAAAATTTATATTATATTATTTTTCAATATGAAAACTTTCATAATTTAGACATTTAAGGCAGTTTAGAATATTGAATTTTAACTCCAATATTTAGTGGAATTATTTAGATTTTAGTTTTTTCTTTCGTCTCAAAATAACTATATGAAAGCTCGGACTTGTGTTAAAACACAAGAGCTTGTTCAGACCCCCAATTAAAAATTACGGCTAGGTTACTTTTACTTTAACTTCAGCAAAGTGTGGAACAAGAGTAAATAAGCGCAATGAACCAATAACACTACCCCAAGCCATATTCATCCATCATCAACAATAAAATGATAGCTTAAAGAGTAGGGAAGAGAGATGCAAACACAAGATAACATCAAGACGTGTTATCGAAGAGGAGACTGAAGAATTCAGCAAAAAACCTCTTCGTGATCTTCCAAGTCGAAATCGATCCACTAGAGAATAAAGTTGGAGTACATGAATAACAAATGAACCTCCAAGCATAGTCTACTCCATGTACTTGAGCCCTCCAAGCTCCTGCTACCAACGGACTTCTCAGAGTATTGTCTTCTCTAACTTCCCGGATCCCGCAATTAAGCCCGATTGCATCCGCCAATGATTGGCGTCTTCCAATACTTTCCAACAACACCAAAATCACACTTAACACTCAGAATGGGTGCGGTAAGTGTTTGGACTAATAACCTCTCAAGAATCTAGAGATGGAGAGGTAAGAGTTGAGGAAAACCACAAGAAAATGTGTAGATGATTGTGGGTATAACAATCTCTAACTCTCAAGTATGTTTGCTAGGATTTTCTCTCTAAAACGCACTCTTTACAATTCGTGGGTAATGAGGGTATTTATAGTATGGGTAAAGAGTTTGGCAAAGCAACTTAACTTTTTGCTAAACAGAAAGTTTCGTGGGTACTTTGCAGGATAACCCTTCTCGCAAAACACTCACAAACTTGACAAACTGGCATGACTCTTTAGCTTCCAGTCATGTGTTTCACATGAGTTCTTTTCGCGGGTTGCTTCTCGCGAGCTACTCGCAAGCTAGTTGCAACTTCCACTAATTTACCTTTTGAAGCTTGATTCTTCATTGATCTCTCACACTCATCCCTTACAAATAAACCCACATACATACAGGAAAAATGATTGAAGAAATTATAATCAAATTTGACACGAAATTAAAGCTAACACAAGTTAATTGGAAATCACAACTTTACAATCTCCCCCTTTGGCTATTCTGTGACAAAACCCCTAAACAAACTCTAGACTTAAACGTGAGTTTGGGAACATAGGCAAAACTACCTCACGCCTAAATAAAAAATCTATGAAGCACTTGAACCATATACACTTGTATCCTAAAAAACTTGCACATAACAAATAAACTTCATTAAGCACGAGACAGGTTGAACACAAGGTATGTATAAAGAACAAGTAAAATGTGATCAAGATACCAATTGAAATGTAAGACATAAAGCATAACTTAATCAAACATAAACAGTTATTAGGAAATGACCACAATGAACATTTAACTAGTAAATAATCATCCAGACTTGCAATGCAATTAAGAGCAATGCTAAAATCGATTGAATGTCCAACAAACCGCATGATGCATTAAAGAAAATAAGGCGTGAAGCAAAAGATAACTATAGGCATCAATAAACCGCTATAAAAACCAAGATACATAAAGTACTACTGAAAACTATATTTTAAACTAAAGTGCTCGAAAGCTTTAAGTAAAGCACTGTAAATAAACAAAAGCTATAAAATTATAAAACATAAACTAGACTAGCTAAACATTGGTTGGACTATCCAAAAGTATGTGTGGCTGTAGGTTAGCTTCCTCATTTTGAGCTCACTGATCTCTCCCTTTCAATATGAATACCTCCTTTTCATGTGATGCTCTCCACCTTACTATATGCTTTAGTGAAAATATTCACATTAAGTGCTCTCCCCCTTTTTGGCATAAATTGCTAAACGCTCTCCTCTAACTTGCGCTAAATTTCATCCAATTGTGTCTCAATAGTGGTTAAACGAACCTAAACATGATTGTTGGTAGAGTATATGACATTAGCAAGACTAGAAATACGCTTATGTAACCCCTCAATCAAGGTCGTCAACTTATCCGGCTGAGAACTAGATGGTCCTGGCTAAGTGCTAGCAGGCTGAGGCTCGGGAATGCGAAGAGATGATGTCTTGGGTTGCTCATGGACAGTAGGAGTGGCATGTTGGGAGGATTCGCTCTTTGGAGGCTTAGGAGGACTTTTCTTCGCCTTTTCAGTGGATGAGTGACCCTTGCTCATTTGAAGAGAGATTAGTGATATTGGTCTTTGATGAGGTAGAGTTGTTCCTTCTTTTGGTGGAAGAACACCCTTAAGAGTCATGATCTTCATGACAAGGCTACAAAAGGGAAGACACATTCTTGCAGTTGATCTCCCTACTATTTTTCCTATGGTTTGAAATATGTGAGCACAAATGTCAATTTGAGCTCCTTTAATTAGATCACATAGGAATTATTTTCTTTTGAGGTTGATGAAACCTGTGTTAGATAGAGGGTACAAGTTGAAGAACATGATCAATGTGAGAGTCTTCATCATTAGTCCAAATTTTGCAGTCCCAATTGAAGTGCCCGTGGAGGAGACTTCATGATCAGCTCCTATGTCAAGTATCTCAGCCACTAGTGCTAATCTGTCATCATACGAGGAAGTGTCTACATTTCCTGGAAGATTGATGTGAAGAATCTTTGCTAGGTAGTTTGGAGTAATGACAAAATCTTTTCCTCGAACCTAGCACTTCAGTTCAGCTTTGGTGAACCATGCATTTAAGTAAAATTATTTGACCAACTCTTCAATGGGATCCTCGAAGTTACTAAAAAAACTCACCTAATCCTTATCTGCAAAGATCTTAGGGATGAAGATGGATTCCAAGGTGTCGAATCTCACAATCCTTTCTAGCACAGTAGGCGCATTCTTGAAATTATTGAAGAAGGATTGAAAGTCCAAAAGAGTCTTGAACCTTTTGTTGTCAAAGTCTCCTGTTAACTGACAAGTTTTCTTTGATATAAGAGATGATGTGAGATCAATCATAGGTTTCTTGCCGTGAGAGGATTGACGAGACATCTACAAAATAAACCACCACACAACCATACACAAAACATGGTAACAAACTTGATTAGATACAAGTTAGTCCATAAATATGAACAAATAGTCCTAAAATAGAATAGAAAAGTAAACATAGTCACAAGATCATAATTTATGTGCTAAAGATCTAATAAGGCTTACATAGCAAGAGTGAAGTGCAAAACATGTCTAGTGATAGTGTGTGTGCATCAAGTGTGCTTGTGGTGTGCATGTGAGATGCATGATCAATGCATGACAAAGCACTCATGGGGCAAAGCGTGTAAAACACACAACCAATGATTAAAACATGTTGAGTATTCATAATCATGGTAATCCTTAAAAATTTGTACTCAATGGAGTCCAAAACAACAAAAAACACCATATAGGCATTTTATCAAACACTTAGAGTGCACACATGACACATGTATATAAAACAATGCATAGACATATGAAAAACTTGCCTAAATACATGTTAAAATGCCACTTGGGGTCAACAAAAACACAAAAAAAACATAATGGGATGTAACCCAATCAAGAAAAATCAAGAAACTTTGACAAGAAATTGAAATTTTCCCAATCCCTTTCAAAATACCCCAACCCTAGAAATCCTAGAATCTAAGGTTTAATCTAAGGAATCTATGATGAAAAAGTGTTAAAACATATCTTAGATGAGTCTTAGAGTTGAAATCCCTTGAGTTGTGCTTGAGATTTTGGAGAAAATGGAGTTTTGGGTTGAGAGAGGCACGAAGGAGGCAAAAAGGAGTTTTTGAAAACTATCACTATTTGGCCTTTAAAATTGAAAATCTGCTCATTTCGTGGGTAAGGTACTCGCAAAGTTCCCGCGAATTACTTTCGAAATGTCTCAAATGCATAGGGTTAGTTTTGTGAGAAGCAATATCTTGAGAAACAGTCATGAGAGAGTGAAACTCTCTGTGTAAAATTTTGGAAAAATTAGAAATCGGCTTCCTTATTTTTCGTGGATAGGCTATGAGATGACTTCCTCGAGACTTACTCACAAAAATGTCTCTGATGGAGTTTTTCAACAAAACAAGTTTGGCTTTTTGGAAAAACTCTTCAAACACAGAAGTGACACACAAAAACACTTTCAAAAACAAATAAAATACTCAAAAATCTTTTTGGGTTTGATCATCAAGCAATTGAGTATACATAAATCATATTTGAACACATACAATCACACAAATGAAATAAGAATTCGTTGACCATTAGACTTGTGTGTTGTATGTGTGAATCAAGTATGAACTAGTTTGTAGTTTAGTATGAAACTTCGATGATCAATTCAATCAAGTCATACCCAACTAGCATGAAGACAATTGACCTATCTCACTAGTAGAAATGAACATATATGACCCCCCCCCCCCACCAAAGTGTTTACATTTGATTGGAAACTTTTCATTTGACATCCATTTTTCATACATTTTGATCTATACAACTCAATTTTTGAGAAGCAATGCCATGAAATTTTTGATATTTCTTTGAGGAAAAAAAGCCTTTGGCTTTGGCATTATACATTTTGAATACATATTGCTCCACATTTTCCTAGTCAAACTAGTTTTTGAAGCAAGACTTTTTTAGCTTTTTCTCCTTTTAGAGATTGACATTTGTAGAGCTCATAAATGCACTATGCCATTAGTAAGGAGGTACTAGACCAAACTCAATATGTGATATACATTAAACAAGTGATCAAAAGTTTTGAGATTTTTTACTATTTATGGGTTTTTGAATTTTTTCAACACACTAAATAACAAAGCATTAAAATAAGATCAACAAAAACAAGGTAAACAAATAAAGACCTATAAAAGAAACATACGAAGACAGAAGCAATGACACAAGAAGATTACATATGTCATGATGCATGAGACTATGACCCTAATACATTTATTAATGTATGGACATAGTGAGAGATCATGCATGAGTACCCTTCTTCCCCCACACTATACGAGTGTTTTGGGTGAGGTCCTTAGAAAAGGGGTACGACTGACATAACTCTCAAACCTTGGGGTGAAGCTAGCTAAGCATGATGAAATGTTTTTCAACATTTACATAACATCTCCAATGAGTTTTCCCTCATTTTCTCCTTTGGCTTGATTTTCCTTTGGCATTCTTCTTGAGTTGTCTTGACCATGTAGAGAGTTAGCCCTTTTAAGTTCTTAAAGCTTGAAGCAATTTGTTCTTGTATGGCTTTGAACTCAACAATGATGACAGAAATGCTTCACTTGAGCTCTCCTTTGACTCTTGGGCAATGACTTCCCTCTTTCTTTGGTTTTGGACCAATGGTTCTCTTTGCAACAGTAGAGATCTCAACCTTGGGTTTTTCCACATTCTTGGCCAACATGAATTTCACTTCCTTCTTGGGGTCACTGCTGAAGCTTCCTTCATCGATATAGCATAAATCGGTATTGTCATTTGAAGGCTTTTGAGGTGAGAGCACACTTTCAAGCTTCTTGGTGAAAATGCGCTCCACTTTGACAATTGCTTGAGTTATTTCTAGTTCAAGAAACTTGATTTTAGAGTAGGCATTCGAAAACTCTTCCTTTAGCTCTTCAACTTCACATTTAGCATCTTTAAGCTGAACAAGAGTAGATTTGTGCTCTTTTTCAATTTTCTTCATCTTCTTAACAACACTCTTGGCAGCCTTGGCATATTTATCACAATCTTCAAGCAATGCATCATACACTTCTTGAAGATTCTTCTCACCTTCATTGAGGTACACATTCTTAATTTCCGAAACATCAACTTCCTCACCTTCAGAGTGTACACCAAGTTCATGAATCAAGTCACTCAACTCATCTCTAGAGTCAACAGTGGTAATTGCCATGAAAGCTGAATAATTTCCATCATTATCACGTTCTCCTTCCGTATTGGAGTTTGAGCTCTTCAAGTTACTAAGGGTAGTAGCAAGTACTTTACCCCTTCCTCTCAAATAATTTGGACATTATTTCTTTAGACGCTGACGACCATTGCATTCATAACACACAATTCCTTGGGTTGATGACCAGTCTTTCCCATCATTCCTTGAACTCTATCCTATCATTTTTCGAGGATGAAAATTTTCCTTTGCCAAACGACTTCCCATTGTTCTTCATCTTGAGAAATTTATAGAATTTCTTTGCAAGGAACGCCACCTCTTTTTCAACGTCGTCTTCATCGGAGGAATCATCAGTTATCTCGTTTATAGTTTTGAGAGCAAGTGATTTACTGGACTTGTGAGAGGACAGTTCGAGCTCATAAATTTGGAGAGAGCTAATAAGTTCTTGAATCTTGATCTTATCCAAACCTTTGCTCTCCTCAATAGCGGTGACCTTAGCTTGGAAAATTTTGGGTAAGGATCTTAAGATCTTCCTCACTACTTTGGTGTCTTCAATCTTCTCTCCAAGATTGAGCTTGGCAATCACAATCTCATTAGGTCTTCCATAAGAGGAATCAAATGACTCATCGTCACTCATCTTCTCTTACTCAAATCGAGTAATGAGCATTTGGAGCTTGGTGTTCTTAACCTTCTTGGTACCTTTGTAGGTTGTCTCAAGAATGGTCCACCCCTCTTTGGCGGTCTTCACATGCGAAATCTTGTGAAACTCATCAGTAGAAACACCACAGAAAATTGCATTAAGAGCTTTGCTATTGCATTTGCCAAAGCAAGTGCAGCCTTGTCCCATTTGGGTTTGGCTGTTATGGGTCTTATCCAACCATTTTCAACAAAATCCCACATCGTCTCATCAATAGCACAAAGAAAATCGCGCATACATAATTTCCAAAAAGCATAGTTAATCCCATAAAAGTAGGGAGGTGTATTAAGAGATTGAGATCTATCCATCTCACACGGGGTCTTGGATCGCACTAGGATATTGAAACCTGACAAGAGTACCCACTCTGATACTAATTGGAAGTTCGGATTTGTGCTAAAACACAAGAGCTTGTTCAGACCCTCAATTAAAAATTACGGCTAGATTGCTTTTACTCTAACTTAAATAAAGTGCGGAACAAGAGTAAATAAGTACAATGAACTAATAACACTACCCTAAGCCATATTCATTCATCATCAACAATAAAATGAAAGCTTAAAGAGTAGGGAAGATAAGTGCAAACACAAGATAACACCAAGGCGTGTTATCGAAGAGGAAATCAAAGAACTCAGCAAAAAACCTGTCTGTGACCCTCTAAGTCAAAATCGATCCACTAGAGAATAAATTTGGAATACATGAATAACAAAAGACCATCCAAGCCTAGTCTACCTCATGTACTTGAGCCCTTCAAGCTCCTATTACTAACTGACTTCTCGGAGTCTTATCTTCTCTAGCTTTCTAGATTTCGCAATTCAGCCTAATTACATTTACCAACAAATGACTCCTTCTAATACTTCCCAACAGCACCAAAATCTTAGTTAACACTCAAAATGGGTGCAGTAAGTGTTTGGGCCAAAAACCTCTCAATGATCTAGAGATGGAGAGTTAGGAGTTAAGGAAATGTGTAGATGATTGTGAGCATAACAATCTCTAACTCTTAAGTGTGTTTGCTAGGGTTTTCTCTCTAAAAACAACTCCTTACAATTTGTGGGTAATGAGGATATTTATAGTGAGGGTAAAGAATTTGGTAAAACAACTTAACTTTTTGCCAGACTGAAAGTTTCGCGGGTACTTCGCAGGATGACCCTTCTCGTGAAATACTCATGAACTTGATAGCCTGACATGACTCTTCAACTTTCAGTCACGTGCTTCACACGTGGCCTTTTCGCTAGTTGCTTCTCACGAGCTACTTGTGGGCTAGTTGCGACTTCCACTAATTCACCTTTTAAAGCTTGATTCTTCACCGATCTTTCACACTCATCCTTTGCAATTAAACCCACATGTATACAGGGAAAATGATTGAAGAAATTAGAATCAAATTCAGCACTAAATTAAAGCCAACACAAGTTAGCTGGAAATCACAACTTTACACAATATTTAGGATTCCCATAACTCTTACATATTTACACACTACTAATGTTACAAAAGTTACACAATGACAATAGGGGACAATAAACCTATGACATTGATTGAAAATGAACTCACATTATTCTTAGAAATTTTATCTTATTTTATTTGATTCAATGTTGTTTTTTAATGAATAAATAAATGTTATACTTTCTCCCACTTGTGGGAAAAAGCATGTAAACCAAAAATTTTCTTGTCTCTTTTAATAGTTTATTCCAAAGCTTTTACACGATGGATAGTGACAGTGACAATGAGCTTGTTAGACCTTAGAACTCTTTGATACATTTTTTAATAAACTTGGACAACTACTTCATTGTGATTTCTTCCTATTCTAATTACTTCCTCTCAAATAAAAATACCAGTTTTAGCATGTGCTCGTTGTAGTACGTGCCAACCAACTTTTTAAAATTTTAAAATTCCAATCAAGCACAATGTTAGATGATTCATGTACAAATGATTAATTTTAGATAATTTCTCTTTTAAATGAAAACTGTACTTATAAATAATCATTGTTATTAGTTAATTTATTAATTTATTTTTTTAGTGTACCATTTTCTGTTAGAAAAATGGGTTTTAGCCAGTGTTTGATTGGCAACTTTTAAGCTAAACTAAAAGTAGAGCTCACACAATGTTTCCGGCAAGGCCAAATAGGAAAGTGTCCTCCTTTAGGAAGGGATTAACATCATGTGATCACTTTCCTAAAACCATTTTAGGATTTAATGTGTAATTGACTCCTAAAGTGTAAAATTTGTAAGTCTCACACATAGAAAATAAGTTAAATATTTTTATAAATCTATATATTTATGAGTGTGGTTCTAAGTGGGTTGTCTAGTATTAAATAATTATTTATTAATTTATATAAGTGTCTACTATTGCACAGTTAAGTGGATCCATTTTAAATAGTGAGTTCTCATTTATTCCATATAGTTTTTTGTTTTACATTTACGTTCATAGTCAAAGAATGAAAAAGAGACAATTTATTCACTATAGCATTTAGATTAATGTGCTTCTTCTATTTTTTGTGATCATTGTATCCTGGGTGTATAACGTTCAAGACTAAGTATCAATTGTGAGGGGCGAAATCTATCATCAAGAGAGTACTAGTAGTAATTTAATGGCCTAGACAATATATTTTATCGAATAGCCAATAACAGTAAGATATTGACTTCCTTGATTTGTGTAATTTATAATTAATATAAATGTGTTCTTCTTTGCCACAAAAATAAATTAAAATTTTACAATATTTCTAACATTCTGAATATAAGAGACAATAAATAAAGAATATTTTAGTCGAGATTGAGATAGTTGATAAAATCATAATGATGTAAATATTTCAACCTAGTTTTCCAGTTCATATATATATATATATATATATATATATATATATAGAGGTTAATGTTTATGGTTATGTTTACTTGATGTTCATTTTCATATTTGTTCTTGTTGCACATATATTTTGCATGATTATATCGTTTCTTATTCCTCACATAATTGTATCACTACAACAAAATTCAATTGAAGAAAATAAAGCCAATGCATGTTTGTCCATGAAAATGGAAGTGGATAAAGGTATCTCTTTTGGTATTAGTTCCTTTTAAGATTTTGATTTGGATAAAAAGTATATTTGATTAGTTAGTACATGTGAGGATGAGGAGGTAATAATAATAATAATAATAATAATAATAATAATAATAATAATAATAATATGAACATTACATAAAATAAGCATATTTAGTACATTTTAGAGGCAAGATTTCCTATGTATTGTGCCAACTCGGATTATTACTTAGGTTGGTTATGGTTTTATTGGCCCAGAGTCAGTTCGTGTTTGACATTGTAAAATTAAGTATTGGCATGGCACTGTAGGTACCATCGCTGAACCGATATTCATGGGAGCCTGTCTCTCAACAAGCACACACGGCGTAATGATGGCCTTGGGAGGGTTCACTTTTATTCTAGGTCAATCGTTGTCCTCTTTTTTGACCGATTTTATCCCAATAGTAATTTCCTTTTTTTATTACTTTTTATAAATAAATAAATGGTCATGACCATGACAATGACTATTTATCCCAATAGTAATTTACAGAACACGCTTTCTAAATTTATTACTTTTGTAATATTTAATTTGTGTCAATGTTTTAAGTTTAGAAGGCCTAAGATGTAGCTCAAAAGAAGTGTATGGTGACTCATTTGTGGCGTAATGATGCCTTCAATTATGAGTAACATTTAATTCATGAAATCTAGGAATCTGTTGGATGCTTGGAATGGCAATATAGGAAAAAAAAAAATCAATTGCAAACATCAATTCAAAAAATCAATTTCTTCATAAAAAATAAATGAAAGAAGCTCAAAGAATCATTGAAGTGACACACTTTTAATGGGTTGATAATCAGGCCGACTCTCAAAGAATCTTCCATAATTTGATCAACCACAAATTGTAACCATTTCTATTTCCCAGCTAAGAAAACACAAATCTTTATGAAATGCAAAATTTTCCTTCAATTCTTTTCTTCAACTTCTTGGCAGTCAAATAGAAATTTATTCCAAGTTCCACAAAGAGAGAGAAATTTGGGCAAAAAATAGCACAATTCTCCTTGAAGTTATCGGATGGGTTGGAATGTGGATTGCGAACAGAGAATCTAAGGCATATTAAAAAAATGTTATACTCCAAGACTTATTATAAGGTTTAAATTTTAGAAGATAAAAAAAATGTGGTGTCTAAAATAGAAATGATGATAAATAAAAGTAAAAGAGAAGAGCGGGTGAGGTCGACAGACCAAATAAATAAATAAGTTTTTGGAGCCTGATAATAGCTTAGAAGTAAAATATTGTCTTGGTTTTGGTAGGTATTATCACATATATTTTATGTTTGTTTCCACACTTACATGTAAATCTGAGAGTTTGCAAATTTTCACTAAAAATAATACTCATTATTTGTATTTTTCTCTTGTAAGAGATTTAACTAATGTGCTAAGCATGCTGATATGAAGTCAGGAGAATCCAAGGGTGAAGATCAATTGAGAAGTGGCTTTTGCAGAATTTAATGAGTTAAAGATGTGTGGAAACATAAAAAGAAACAGAGAAATTTGTTTGAGGCAAAGATGGAAAAAATCTTAGCATGGAAATATTCTGACTAGTTTTAATATTTTGGCTTTGCCTTTTTACTTCGATATTGTATTGACTTGATTATTGCGGCTACGGAAAGAGGACTTAAAGATCTAAAACTTTGTACTTTACTAAAAATTCAAAATATGCTGTATTCATGGCCAAAAACAACCTGGAAGTTGACCAATTGTTGACAAACGAGAATTGAGATTTTATATTTTCTTTTTTGGGAAGCATGTGTTTTAGGGTTTTGAATGTTGTAAATATTAAAGTGATACAAGGGCAGACATGTTTTTGGCTGCTGGAAACCTTATTTTTCATCAGTTTTCAAGAGTTTTATTTTCTATGGAAGCTTAAGAACCTAAGCTAGGGTTAAATGTGAATCCCCAATGTTGTAAGTTGTCCACCATTTAATCCAAGCTTGGTTTTCATGTTTTGATTATTGAAATCATTTGTTCTCTTTTTATAATTGTTTTACTAGATTGATATTTGATTTCTAATTCTTTCATAAGTCTATTCTTGAATTTTCTTATTGTTAGAATAGGTTTTTATAATCTCTCTAGTAAAATGTTGTAATCTTGTTCAATATTACTTTTACCATAGTATTGCCTTTGGCTTATGCAATATTCTTGAGTTTTTCTAGCAAATTTTCTAGGCTAAATTGTTGGAAAAATTGATGAATAATCAACCAAAGAGATTTTATTAATAAAGCTTAATTCTAAACCTTCCAATTGGATAGTTTATGTGTTTACTTACCCAATTGTGTACTAAATTGGATTGGTAGTAGATGCTCAACAATATTGGTGGACAAACCCTAATGCCCTAGTGATTTTAATTATTGATTTTTATCAAACTTTCTTTTTCCTAAGTTTTGATCATATTTTTCTATATATTATTGGTGCTTTTGACGTGTTTTTGTTTTCCTTTTCTCAGTGGAACGACAACCTTAACTACACTACAATTTCAGTTACAAAATTGGTCGACATCAATTTTTGGTGCCATTGTTAAGGAAAAGTTGATGGAAATATGTATGTACGCAGTGGAAAATTAACGAATCTACTTCATTCGCAATTGATAACATGTGCTATGTAAGTTTCAGAATATAAGAAGAAGAGAGCGTATCTTAATGCGGTGAAATTCAAAACAAGAATCAGAAGTACTCGGGAATACTTTTAATCTTCACTCCAATTCTACTTTAGGCCGAAGAAGTATGGTCTCTCAATCAGTTTCAAGGAAGAAAGATAGAGTGTCTCATTCTCACATACACACCGTTTCACAATGATGTCTTTCTTTTTCATACCTCTAAATTTTGTATGTTTCTCTCCTTATAACTGATTATCTAATTGGGCTAGCCTTTTGGATCTTTCCAATTGGGCTTTAGTATATGGCTTGGAGTGGGACCAAAAGAGACCAATAAGACACTAGCTCTAATGGGCCTTGGGCTTTTCTGTCAAGTTTTAACACGTCCAAAATTACCATTAACTATATTTAATACCACTATATAAATATAGTTGCACTCTAGGCCTTATTTAGAAATTATATCCCAATACTTTATTATACACGCAACTCCTTCATAAAATATTCGTAATAATATAAAGTCATAAATGTAGACTGCCACTTTATAAATTACTACATTTTATCATTGAGTATTCGGTTTAATCCTTTAAAGTTATTCATTATATATTTATGAAATCCAATTTCATAAATATATATTTTAGTAACTTCTTACCAAAGTAGTTAGGTCTAACTCTCTAAATAACTAAACTCATTAAACTTATCTCAAGGAAATATTTTATATCTCCATTAAGAGACTATGAATTCCATCTTGAAAATATATGTTCCATCAACACGAAGTGTGGCTGCCCAACATACTGAAGTTTTGACCGATACTTTAGATTTCACTCTTGATATATCAAAGCAATCTACATTTCATGATAAGGTCCATTATCTTCTCAGGATTAAGAGTTCATGTAAATAAAAGTCGTGAGATTTATTATTCATTTGATATTCGTTAGAAAAATAATAAATCTTACAACGGTTTAGTTCAATATGTCTTAACTCTTAAAACATATCACATATCAACTAGAAGTCTTCACTTCCATGATCAAGACAAATCATCTTAGTTGATATGTAATAGTCTTCGCAGATGAAATGCCAAATTTCATCACCGACTACGAACTAAAATTATGAGTTTACAAAGAATTTGTGATTTATATTTTCTGTGACTTTTCACATAAATCACATACTATGCATCTTATGAACTATATAATAATGTCTCATATTCATGTTACCATTATTTTAGATATTAATAAAACAACTTTATTAATCACAATATTAAGTCATATATAATGTCATACATAATGTCATACTTAATATCATACATAGCATCATATAATAGGATTTAAGGGCACTAATCTCACTAATCCTAACAAAAGGTGCAAAGCAAAGAGCACAAGTGGAATAGGTTGGCTGGTGTTGAGTTCTTCAAACCCAGTAAACTCGTTCCTTTCTTTTTAATTTTTCATATGCAAAATAGATCTAGGGACAGATACGGTAGATTTGCAAAGAGACCCGATAATGATTCTGAAACTCTCTTTCTAAAATTATTTGATTCATCTAGTTCATCTAGTTCTTTGAGTACATATTCACACACATTACACACCATGAATGAAGATGAGTTGGCCATTAAATCTTTACACGATTACTTGCACTCAGTACGTAAGATTGCACCATCTTAAATTATATTTACAGTAAATGTGCAAAACTTGGATTTTAAACCAGGGATGATTCCACTTCTCCCCACCTTCCATGGTATGGATAATGAGAACCCTTATGCGCGCATTAGAGAATTTGAAGAAGTGGTGGCTACCTTCCATAATCAAGTAGGAGGAATAGATACAATTAGACTGAAATTTTTTCCTTTTTCCTTGAAAGAGAGAGCAAAAAGTTGGTTGTATTCTTTGAGACCTAGGTCGATTGGGACATGGTGTGAGATGACACATGAAATTTTTAAGAAATATTTTCCTGAACATAAAATGAATGCTCTAAAAAGAAAATTTCCAAAATTTTCACAAAAAGAAAGTGAGACTTTGTACTAAGCTTGGAAAAGATTTAAAGACCTTTTGAATTTGTGTCCTCACCATGGTCATAAGAGTTGACACATTGTGATCTATTTTTATGAAGGCCTTACCAATAGAGAGCATCAATTTGTTGAGATGATGTGTAACGGGAAATTTTTGCAAAAAGACCCCGATAAGGCCATAGAGTATTTGATTGCCCTAGTGGAGAAAGCCCATACTTGGACTGGACCTAATAGTGTTGAAAGTACCAATCGGTCTAGACATAATGCCTCCATTCCTTCTAGTGGGGGAGTTTACTAATTGAAAGGGGAAGATAATTTGAAAGATCAAGTTGTTAGTTTGACAAGAGAGATAAATGCTTTAAAAGTGAAAGGGATTGTTGGCAACAAACAAGTTTATCAAAGTGAGATTCATGAAGAGTGCAAAATTTGCCCTAACATTGGGCATCCCACAAAGGATTGCCCAATCTTGCCTAGTATGATATGAATGTATGAAGAAAAATGTGGGGCTATTAGTAATTATAATAAGCCTTATTCACCTACTCTGAAAGTTATAACCCATCCTAACTTTAATTGGAAAAATGAGGCTCATTCTTCACCATAATCACAGATGCCACAAAGGAATTTTTCCCAATCACTTCCTACACCATATAAATCACATTCACATCCATCTAATTCACTTGAGAACACCATTCATGCATTCATAGAGGCTCAAAGTAAGATAATTCAAAAGCATAATGCATTGCTCACCCAACTTGTTGAAGATAATAGGGAGATAAAGAGTTATATTTTTAAGATGACTAGTTCATTAACTATAAATGAGAATGGGAATTTCCATCCCCAACCTCAAAAATTTCAAGGTCAACATATGGCTCAATGTTCTAAAAAGAATAATTCACATCTTGGACAAGCCAATGCTAAAAGGAATTAAACACTCGAAGTGGAAAAAATGTAGATACTCCAATGGCGATTCAGGAGCCTAAGGAATTAAACATGAGTAGTAATGATATTGACTTGCTCAACACTAATGAAATTGTTATAAGACCAATTGCAAGACCATTCCTCAAGCTTTAATATCTTCAAGGAAATTGGACTCTAGCCCTAAAATTTTGGAAAACCTTAGGCAAGTAAAAATGAATCTTCAATTGTTGAATGTCATGAATCTTTGATTTTGGGCTTCTTTTTGTACCAATTTTGCAGCTTGAATGACAGACTTTTTGGTGTTCTGCTTTGGAATAAGAATACATTTGAATTATTTGGAACCATGAGAAAGTAAAATGGCAATGAAGTGCATATTTCAAATCCATTTGAGCATCCATGAATGTTTAAAACTTGAATTATTCCAATCTAAATGCTAGGGGTTATTCAGATTCACCTAATGCCAAAATTATAATTTTTATCAATATTACCACGAGTAATTGTGTTTGAGGATTTGAAGCAAAAAACACAAAAACCATGTTCTCATAAATCTATGTATGAAAGAAAGAAATTATTCTATATATTATGCTTCTTTTTCACATAAACATGGAGCCATACAGAAAGTCATGGTACTCGAAATATACTAAACATACAGAGACTCATAGTACACCAAATATACTAAATAAGGAAAAACTATTCAATATTCTTGGATAACAATGGTGTGGTACTCTCGGTGAGGAGGGATTACCAAGTTATTTTATTCTTGGAATATTCTATAATTACCCACACAAGAAAGATGAAATTAAGTCCAATCTCCAATCAGACATCATCTGTGGAACCAACCACATGTTTCTCCTTCATGTTGGGAGTTGACATCGAAGGTCCAGTAGATCCTTGGGAATGTGCTCTCCAAACTGATTGAAAACTCTGTGGGAACCAATCACATAAACTGTGGAATGCCTTAGAAGTGGAGTGCCACATTGTTTTGAGAGTTTATCGGCAGTATCGAAGAATCTGTTTGTGTGAGCCATAAAGCAACCATACAAGAACAGATGCAGATATAATGAAGATGAACCATCCTAGAGGAGGAATAAGGACCAACAAAACCAAGTCACATGCAAAAACTCCAGAGAAGAGAAACACATACTTGAAGAAAGAGAGATGGGTTTTGTTGGAAGTTGGTAGTACTATTATCATTGCCAATGATATAGTGCAAGTACATACATTTAATATCAAGAGCAATATGATTGCACGATGTGTGTCAAACACAGAGACACTTGGGTTTTGATACTTCCATCCGAGGAGGGTAAGCAGAAATCCAAGCAAAAAGGTAAAGGCAGCAAGCCATGCTTTGTAGGAACGGAATTCTTGCTCATTTCTGAAAAATAAAACATTAAATAGCTTCAAATTACTAGTACAGTTTAAAATAAAGAAATTAAATCAACATCTGTGACATTGTATTTACGTCAAAGATGCAGATATGTTATCTTATAATTGTACCAAAAATTATGGATTGAATCACATATCGCTAAATACTGGAGATAATGTTACCTACTTACCTTCAATCATGAATTGAATTGATCTTATGTATTGATTTTCTTAATTAAATTTAATTTTCCTATAAAAAAAATTTAAAGTTTATACAACTTCAACTTCAAAAAGAGGTCTTTTTAAACCTGAAATTGGTCTTGGATCATAAAATCTAAGATATGTCGGAAGCTTAGATTGAAAAAATATATTAAGAAAAAAAAATGAGAATTAAATATGTTTTAAAGAGCAGGTAGTAAAAAGAGGATAAAAAGAACCATTGCAAATATCAATTAGAAACTCAAAGAATCATCGAAGTTACACACTTTTAATGGGTTGACTTGAGAATAAGGTTGAATCTCAAAGAATCATCTAGGATTTGATCAACCACAAATTGTAACTATTTCCCAGCTAAGAAAACATAAATCTTTATAAGATGCAAAGTTTTCCTTCAATTCCTATCTTCAACTTCTTGGCAGCCAAACAGAAAGTTTCTCCAAGTTCCACCAAGAGAAAGAGAAATTTGGGGGAATGACAATACTGTTCTTCATGAAGCTGTCAAATGGGTTGGAGTGTGGGATTGTGAATAGAGAATATACAGCTTATTAAAAAATGTTCTATTCCAACCAAGACTTATTATATGAGGCTCAAATCTTAGAAGATAAAAAATGTGGTGCCAAAAATAGAAATGATGAAAAATAAAAATGAAAAAGAACAGTGGGTGAGATTGATAGACAGAATAAATAAATAAGTTATTGGTTCCGTATTATTCGTTTAAGTATGTGTCTATGTCCATCATCTTTAATAAGCTAAAAGTTTGTTTTTATTTGAACTGTCAAAAATCTTGACTTATATATATATGGGTAACTTTTACTTTATTAAAAAAAAAAAAGATTTATTAAACAAATCCAAACCAAAAATGGACTCGGATTATTATTATTATTATTATTTTTGTCATCTGATTTCAACATAGTCACACAAACAAAAGATGGATTCCAGATTTTGTGCCACAATCTTTTCTGCTATGCGGTGTTAGAAATTTTCCCACCAAACTATTCTTGAATACACAAGATAATTGGAACATTAATTTAAGGCAGGTAAAGCAATTGTTAGTTATTAAGGAACTTAAAAAAGCAAGTAATCAGGGCACATAATTAAGCCATGCATATGCAAGTAAAACACCAAAAGAGATTAGTACCCTTCAGAGCTAAGATCAGCAAATATATAACAATAAGACTATTCTGAATGGGACAGAGTAATTGAAGCCACATAATCTATCAAACAATCAATGATCAGAAGGCAGGAAATAAGAAGCAAGTAAAGAAGACCAAAACGGCAGAGGTTATGAATGTATAAACTACTTGTAGTTTAGTTGTTAATTTTAACTCTAGAATTTGTATTACACGTGTATCACACGTGCTGTTAGTAATTGACACCTGCTGTGTAACTAATCTCCATATAATTTGTTTAGTTAGTTGTGATTCAGTTAGGGATTTTAGAATCAGGAATTGGGAAACATGTATATAAATCTAGATTGTGTACAGATTCATTAGATCAATGAGATTAGAGAAATTTTCTCATCTTTCTCTCTCAATTTCTCTCTCTCTGTATACACACTCTGTTTTCTCTTTTATCTTTCACTTCTTACATGGTATCAGAGCTTCGGGCATTCATCAATGGCGCCGAACACTTCGTCTCACTCTTCTCAGCGAGAATTGACTCCAATGGAAGATCCACGGAGTCCTTTCTTCTTGCATCATGGTGAAACACCAGGTGCAATTTTGGTTACTCAGCCATTAACTGAGGATAACTACCCTATGTGGTCCAGGGCAATGATAATGGCTTTGGATGCCAAAAGCAAGCTTGGATTTGTTGATGGTACTGTCAACGCTTCAATGGCAGTCACTCCATTAGAGAAGCAAGCTTGGTCCAAGTGCAATTCAATGATCTCATCTTGGATCTTGAATTCAGTTTCTCCTCATTTGAAAGCAAGTGTGATTTACAGAGGCACTGCGTTTGAAGTGTGGAATACTCTCAAGAAACGATTCTCTCAAGCTAATGGACCAAGGATCTCCCAGCTTCAGAAAAAAATCTCAACTATGATGCAAGGTGATGCTACGGTGACAGGTTTCTTCACTGATCTCCAAGCTGCCTGGGATCAATTGTTAAATTTCAGACCTTCACCATGTTGCTCGTCTGGAAAATGTACTTGTGGAGTGAATGATAAAATCGCAGCCCTTCAGCATCAAGATTCTCTCATGCAATTCCTAAATGGCTTGAATGATTCTTACTCTCAAGTCAGAACTCAAATCCTCATGATGGAGCCTAGTCCTTCCATTGATAAGGCTTTTTCATTAGTAATTCAAGAGGAACGGCAAAGGCATTTGGGCTTTACTATGGCTCCTTCAGTTGAATCAATTGTTCTTGCAGTCAAGAATCAAGGGAATTCATTTCCAAGGAATTACAGCGAGAATTTCAAGGGTAACAATGAAAAAGGGAGGCCTATATGTAGTCACTGTGGGAAGCTTGGACACATTATGGAGAAATGCTACAAATTAGTAGGTTTTCCTCCTGGTTACAAGCAAAGAGGTAGAGTGGCTATGGCAAATCAAGTCTTGGTGGAGGATGATCAAGGCAATTCTGGCAATTCTGGTGCTCAACAGGTCAACTCTTTCCCTTTTACTTCAGAGCAATACCAGCAACTAATTTCAATGCTTAGCTCTCATGCATCCACATCTAGTGATACCAATGATGCTTTACACTCTGCCAATTCTGCTCTTTCAAGTAATGGGTGTAATGCTTGGTCAGATTATGCTTTCTTAGATTTGCATCATTCAGTATTTGCTATTAATCTTGTCAATAAGACTACTTATGGTAATGATGTATGGATTCTGGATACTGGAGCCACAGATCACATAGTCCATTCTTTATCTTTGTTTACACATATCACTAGTTCCATTTCCACATTTGTTCAATTACCTAATGGTGAGAAGGTCACTGTTACACATATTGGTACCATTCAAGTTACTTCAACCTTGAAACTTGAAAATGTCCTATGTGTTCCCTCCTTTACATTCAATCTGATTTCTATCAGCCAATTAACCAAAACACTCTCATGTTGTCTTGTTTTTCTCTCAAATTTTTGCTTTATACAGGACCTTACCTATTGGAAAACGATTGGAGTGGGTGAATTACATGACAACTTGTACTTACTGCACACTACATCAGCTTGTAAATCTGTTTCAGAAGCTTCATCAACCCTTGAGTCTGTTTTTCAATCTTTTGTTAATTCCTCTATGTCAACTCCTAGTGTAACTAAGACATACCTTTGGCATATGAGATTAGGCCATGTTTCTGATAATAAGCTTCATGCCTTGCACATTCATATTCCTGATGTACATGATTTTCATAGCAATAAAAATTGTGTTCTTTGTCCTATTGCAAAACAGAAAAGACTTCCATTCCCTTCTTTTAATCATATCTCAGACAATGCCTTTGATTTAATCCATTGTGATGTTTGGGGGCCTTTTGCAAAGTTCACTCATGATGGTTTTCGATATTTTCTTACCATTGTAGATGATGCCACAAGGTCCACTTGGGTTTATCTAATGAAATCAAAATCTGATACTAGATCTTTACTGATTTCATTTTATAACATGATTAATACACAATTTCATGCCAATATTAAGGTCATTAGAACTGACAATGCCCCTGAATTTTTCTTAAAGGATTTTTATGCCAATCATGGCATTATCCATCAACATTCATGTGTTGCCACTCCACAACAAAACTCAGTTGTGGAGAGGAAGCACCAACACATTTTAAGCATTGCAAGGGCATTAAAGTTTCAATCTAATTTTCCTATTTCTTATTGGGTGAGTGTGTATTAACTGCTGTCCATATTATAAATAGGCTACCTTCAAAAATCTTGAACCACAAAACCCCTTTTGAAAAACTCTATGGGAAACCCCCTTCCTATACTCATTTGAAAGTTTTTGGTTCTCTTTGTTTTGCCTCCACTTTATCCCACAACAGATCTAAATTTGACCCTAGATCCTCTTCTTGTATCTTCCTTGGTTATCCTTTTGGTGTCAAAGGTTACAAATTACTTTATTTAACCACTAAAAGGATTTTTATTTCTAGGGATGTTCATTTTTTTGAAACTATATTTCCTTTCATTTCACCCTCTAATTCTTCTCATACTAGCATACCTTTACCCCACATTTTTCCTTCAGTGGCTCAACCACCTGCTTCCTTACCTGATTTTCCCATTTCTAATCCTTCTAGTCTTCATCTTCCATTTGAAGATTCTTCACATTCTGTTCCAGATTTTGCAGATCTGTTAGGTGCCCATTCTGCTGATATAACAGCTCCTAATTCATCTGCTTCTACTTCCCCTGCCATTCCTTCCATCACTATACCTTTTGCTTCTTTAAGAAAATCTTCTAGGGTATCTAAACCACCTGCATACTTAACTGATTTTAAATGCAGTACAGTTGTCAGTGATCACCTTATTTCATCCAACAAGTCAGGTATACAATATCCCCTATCCAACTATCTTACTTCCTCAAGATTATCACCCAACTATGCCCATTTTTGTTCTCTCATTTCTACCATTTCTGAGCCTACATCTTACCATGAGGCAGTCAAGGATCCTAATTGGCAGGAGGCTATGGCATCTGAAGTTGCTGCTTTGGAAGCTAATCAGACCTGGTCCATTACTCCATTGCCTTCTCATAAAAGGGCTGTTGGGTGTAAGTGGGTTTATAGGGTTAAGTATAATGCTGATGGCTCTTTAGACCAATACAAAGCAAGACTTGTTGCTAAAGGTTTCACTCAACAAGCTGGTTTAGACTTCACTGATACTTTTTCCCCTGTTGCAAAACTCACCACTGTCAAAACCTTGCTTGCCATTTCTGCTGTGAGAGGCTGGCATTTGGTTCAACTTGATGTGAACAATGCCTTTCTTAATGGTGATCTTCATGAAAAGGTCTATATGCATTTGCCTCAAGGATTTCACAGCAAGGGGGAGAACCTAGTTTGCAAGCTTAACAAATCTTTATATGGTCTTAAGCAAGCATCAAGGCAGTGGTACTCCAAGTTTTCTACAACCATTTTGAAACATGGATTCAAACAGTCAAGGTCTGATTACTCCTTGTTCACTAAGAGGTTCAAGCAAACTTTCATAGCATTACTAGTCTATGTAGATGACATTCTCATTGCAAGCAACAACATTCAGGCAGTTGAAGATCTTAAAAGTTCCTTGAATCATGAGTTTAAATTGAAAGATCTTGGTACTTTGAAATATTTCCTTGGTCTTGAGGTGGCTAGATCAGAAAAGGGGATCTCATTATGTCAAAGAAAACATGCATTAGGAGTTCTTAAGGATGCAGGTATGATGGGTTGTAAGCCTAGCAAGGTGCCAATGGAACAAAACTTGAAGCTAAGTAAGCATCAAGGAGATTTATTGGCTGATCCTAGTGTTTATAGAAGGCTGGTTGGAAGATTACTATACCTCACCATAACGAGGCCAGATATCACTTATCCAGTCCACAAACTAAGTCAATTCATGGCTAAACCTCGAAAACCACATCTTGATGCAGCCTACAAAATTTTGCAGTACATTAAGGGCTCCCCTGGTCAAGGCATTTTTCTGTCATCAAAATCAGATTTACATTTAAAAGCCTATACAGATGCAGATTGGGCTTCATGTATAGATACTAGGAGATCCACTACCGGATTTTGTGTTTTCTTAGGGGATTCATTGGTCTCATGGAAATCCAAGAAACAATCTATAGTCTCTAGATCCTCAGCTGAAGCTGAATATAGAGCAATGGCTTTGACAGTTTGTGAGATGACTTGGCTGCTTGCTCTATTAAAGGATTTGGAGGTTGCTCATCCTCAACCTGGCATGCTTTTCTGTGACAACCAGGCAGCAATTTATATTGGTGAAAATCCAGTCTTCCATGAGAGGACAAAACACATAGAAGTTGACTGTCATTTGGTTAGAGATAAGGTGCAAGAAAAGGTGATTCGTTTGTTCTTCACTCCTACTCATACCCAGCTGGCAGACTTGTTTACCAAAGCCCTTAGCAGTCAGCAATTGAGATTCTTGATTTCCAAGATGAGTGTATTAAACATCCACAGCACTGAGTCTCATCTTGAGGGGGAGTATCAAACAATCAATGATCAGAAGGCAGGAAATAAGAAGCAAGTAAAGAAGACCAAAACGGCAGAGGTTATGAATGTATAAACTACTTGTAGTTTAGTTGTTAATTTTAACTCTAGAATTTGTATTACACGTGTATCACACGTGCTGTTAGTAATTGACACCTGCTGTGTAACTAATCTCCATATAATTTGTTTAGTTAGTTGTGATTCAGTTAGGGATTTTAGAATCAGGAATTGGGAAACATGTATATAAATCTAGATTGTGTACAGATTCATTAGATCAATGAGATTAGAGAAATTTTCTCATCTTTCTCTCTCAATTTCTCTCTCTCTGTATACACACTCTGTTTTCTCTTTTATCTTTCACTTCTTACATAATCAGTGCTTATTTATACATACATACAAGATGGAGTTGAACACTTGGTATAACACTACAACTCAAAGGCCAAAGAGTAAAATGCAAAACCAAAACTAAAACATCAAAGAAAGACGAAGTACTAACCCTTCTGAACTCAGATTAGAAGGATTGGTGTTGCTGCTGTCCATGCTCGTTGCCTTGTTGTGTCTTTCTCTGGGTGAGGAATTTGAGGAAATGAACAAGTTTTAGAACTTGGAAGCTTATGTTTTCTATGTGTGTTGGAGGTACCTCATTGTGTTCCATTTTGCAGAATTATATAGGTGAGTGGGCCAGTTGAATTGGTTCACTTTCTTAGAAATTTATGAAAATGTTTTAAGACAACTCAAACTCCAAAGTTTCCATAGTTGTTTTATATTGGCGATTGGAACGCCCAGCGTATTAAACGGCTCCGTATTTTTTTTTTTGGTTTAGTTCGGTTAAAGAGCGAAAGTTAATAAACTGAAGAAAGAACGTGGAGCAACGATTGTCATTGTCAATTTGACTACGCCGCATATTCTATGATGCATTATAGTACTAATAAATCTAGGGAAATGCTAATGAATGCCCTTAGGGCATTGGTTAACAATCCATTTGAGGAAAGTTTTTATGAGAAAATGAAATAAAGTAATAAATGTTTTGACAGTTTTTTTCATTTTCCATAAAAGTGATGTAAAAGGTTTCCTAAAATGGATTGTTAACCAATGCCCTAAGGGCATTCGTTAGCAGAACCCATAAATCTATTCAAAGAATTTATCTTTTTTGATGAGTTTGCTTTTCTGCGCCTTTGTTGTTGGCTTTATAGATATGTTGTTAAATCTTTTAGCTAAATTTCTTTTATGTCTAATTATTTGTTTTCGGAAAATGTTAACATGCCCTAAGAGAATTTATTAGTGAACAATTCTCAGAAAGTTTTTATAGGAAAAGTCATTGGAAAAAAAAAAAAAACAATTAATATTTTGAGTTTTTTCTATTTTTCATAAAAGTTGCGTTAAAACTTTTTAAAAATAGTGTATTAATGCCCATTAATAGAATCTTTTATTTTTTTGGCTGTGACAAATTCACCATATTAAATGTGTACTTGTGAGAGAAAGTCTTACATGGAAGATTGATGAACTTTAGAATTAACATTAAGTGATGTTCCTGTATATTTTATTGATGTCTTAATTAAAGTCTCCATAAATTTTTCTCCCTCCAACACACTAAAATTGACTTGGTTTCTTGGGAAATGTCACTTATTGGTTATTTCTAACATGTGCATTATCTAGAAAGTAAAATAATAATAACTATTTATTGTGTTATATAAGTGATGATTTGATCACTAAATTCAACAAAAACATATTACCATTGCTTTTAATTTCCAGTACTGACATTAAAAAAAAAAAAAAAAAAAAAAAAAAACTCTATAGCATCACTAATTTTAATGCTATATTTATTTATGGGTTCAGTTAAGACATTTGTTAATGGGTTATGTTAAGAAAATTATAATACTATTTTTATCAGAAATATAAAAAAAAAAAAAAAAAAAAGTCAAAAAAATCAGTTACATTTTTCCATTTTCAAAAAAGTTTTTAAAAATATTTATTAAACCTATGACATTAGTTCATCCATTAACATTTCATTTTTTTTTATAAGAACTTTTTCCTTTATTCATTATCCAATCCCACACTTTCCCTTATTACGTGATTAAACCAAATTATTAATATTGTATTTCTTTGATGTAACACAATGCTTCAACATTCAGCTTTTGAGATCCAGTTTGCACATAGGTAAAGTATTATGATTGATTTTCAAAGAATATACATTTTAAAATAAATTATAAGCCTCAAACTAAAATCAAAATTTCTTTATCACATTGATCTTAATTTTTTTTTTCCCAATATAATAAAAAAAATTCCTAGCTCCATAAACCTTAAATGCATATAACAGATTTTTTTAATTTTTTAATTTTTTTCGCAGAACAAGAAACAGGTTATGTGTTAGCAATCCACCAATTTCAAGAAATCATTTCCCTCACAAAACAAGTTACTCCGGTTTTCATTGTAATTTCAAACTCAAAGTCAACTTACGTAGCTATCCCTTTCATATTGAGATTTCGCTTGATGGTTCCTCCAAGCATATATCAAAATGACCGTCTTTTATTTTGGTGCCTTTTTAATACGGCTCCCGAATTTTTCCTTTTGATCGGGACCTTACATATCATCCTTGCTCTAACTTTTTCTATTTAATTTTTTCTAAAAATAAAAAATAAAAAAGGTTAGAGATTCATTCATTAGCTCAGAGTGTTTGTACGTGGATGTTAGAACAGAACAGAATCAAGAAGGTAAATTCTCAAAGGGCATTCATTATGGGAAACCCAACACAATCAATCCAAGTTTTATAGGCAGTTGAGCCTTTTTTAGTAACAAAAAAAATGTAGATTTTTATTAGCCTTTATTACTTTTGTCACTTTTGCTACTTTCTTTCTATTGTAGTTGGGATCTGTTTGAAATCTCCTTAACCAACACCTAAGGGCATCTATTAACAAAGTTCATTCTCTAATCATAGTGGCAATATTAGAGCATACTCTAATATGAGTTGCAAGTAAAACGAACTCTATTCTCAATTTTAGTAACACTAGTTATGGTGGCACATGCTTGGTTCATAAGAAAAGTTCCATTGTATTAGAATAAATAACAGTAATTTTTCATGTGGAATTTAAGGAAGATTAATTGTGATCAATAATAATGATACAATGATCAAAATTATATCATTTGGCTACTTCAATGGTAATCCATCCAAAACATTTTTAAATGCTCCCAAAGGTAAGAATGTGTACATTATTGGCTAATTGAACTCTATAAACCAGTCCAAAAACTAACAAAGTCATAATGCAAAACCCATTGATAAAAGAATCACGAGACTTATATAACTATAAACAATTCAAAATTTTAAGTTATTTCTTATAAGTAAACCACTCAGCAAATGACATAATGCTTATCAATGAGTAAAATGGACTTTACACAAGGCAACTTGAGCTTTAATCTCAACTCCCTGATCTCTATGCAATCAATACGAAGGAGTGACCAGGAAATACTACATTGTGGTTAGTATATTTATGTGGTAGAACCTAAAATTGGATTCACGAATGAAAGATGTAACAATCATTAAAAGCAAAGCAATTTACACAAAAGCAAAATCATAGCAATATAATTGTCTACACAAACACACACATGAAGGAAATGTAAGCGTAATTAATTTGTAAAACTTTTAAACATTAACATCATTGTTCGAAATTTCTCTAAAAAAAAAAAATCATTGTTTGAAAATGTCAAATGAATTTGAATAAAGGCTCGACATATTAGTCTATTGAGCTTCGTTGGAAGTTGTGAATACCGGATAGGTGCAATATTATGATAATTGCCTTTTGTAAGACAAATACGGAAAAACATAAATTCCTATTTTCCTCATTCATGTTGTTTCCTCTGTCTGGAAGAAACAGTAGAATAAAATCACTCAATCTTTTTCCTTCATGCATGCTCACCATTCTAGATTTGTCTACTGTTCCCATGGTAGTTGGTACTTTATGTTTTAAATTTTTATTTTTTTTAGTGGGAGTACTTGATCAAAACCAACAAAGAAGAATTCCAAGCCATTCATGGCTGGTTCTCTAATGTGAGATTCCAAGGATGGGATGTTACAGTGAAATTAAATGTGAAGGCCTTGTTGGATAAAAATCTGGTTTTGTATCTCATACAAAACACACAGCGGAAGCAACAAACAAGGATCTATTTCATTCATGATTGACAACATGCACTCTGTAAATTTCAAAATTTAAGAACAAAACAGCGTACCTTGGTGTGGAGAATTTCAAAACAAAGATTAGAAGCACTTGGGAAAACTTTTAATCTTCACTCCAATTCCACTTTATGCCCAAGATGTGTGGTCTCTCAATCAGTTTCCAAAAGGAGAATGAAAGTGTATCTCACACTCTTTATTTTTCTTTTCGAAAAATCACGTTAAAAAATTCTGTATGTTTCTCCCTTTATAACTAACTGATTATCTAATTGGGCCGGCTTATTGGGCATTTCCAATTGGGCTTTAATGTGTGGCTTGGAATGGGACCAAAAGGGACCAATAAGACACTAGCTCCAATGGGCCTTGGGCTTTTCCGTCAACTCTTGACAAGTCCAAAGTTACCATTAATTATATTTAATACCACTATATAAATATAATTGCACTCTAAGCCTTATTAATAAATTATATCCCAAGACTTTATTTTACACGCAACCCCTTCATAAAATATTCGTAGTAATACAAAGTCATAAGTATAGACTGTCACTTTGTAAATAACTACATCTTATCCTTGAGTACCCGGTTTAATCCTTTAAAGTTATTCATCATATATTTATGAAATCCAATTTCATAAATATATACTTTAGTAATTTCTTACCAAAGTGGTTAGGCCTAACTCTCTGAATAACCAAACCCATTAAACTTATCTCAAGGGAATATTTTGTATCTCCATTAAGAGACTATGAATTCCATCTTGAGAATATATGTTCCATCAACACTAAATGTGGTTGCCCAACATACTGAGGTTTTGACCATTACTTTAGATCTCACTCCTGATATATCAAAGCAACCTACACCTCATGATCAGGTCCATTATTCTCTCAGGATTAAGAGTTCATGCAAATAGAAGTCGTGAGATTTATTATTCATTTGACAGTTGTTAGGAGAATAATAAATCTCACAGCGGTCCAGTTCAATATGTCTTAACTCTTAAAACATATCAACATATCAACTAGAAGTCACCACTTCCATGATCAAGACAAATCATCTTAGTTGATACGTTATTGTTAGGACATATGTAGTTGTTCAAGTTTGTTAACATATGTCGCTATTTTATGTAGTTGCCTAATTCTTTGACAAAACGCACTTTACTTGTATTTGGATAGATCTAGGATGTGTTTAATACTTCAAAGAATATGTTGTTCAAGTTTAGTATTAAAACCATGAAGATTGGACCAAAAAACAAGTGAAGAAAAAGTGTGTACTAAAGCTGGACACCTGGTGGACACCTGGCGGATAGCTGCTAGACACCTGCGGACAGATAGCTATCTATCGAGCTATCTATCGAGATTTAATGAGGCTCGACAGCTGCCCGATCGATCGAGGTATCTATCGAGGTTACGGGAATTCAGTTTTCCAGATCTGATTTTTGGGCTAGGCTTTTGTATTTGTGTAGGGTTTCTTTTCTCACAACCCTAGGCATATATAAAGCATATTTTTGAGGCCGTCACAAAAAGAGAATGCAAGGAGAACACATGCAAAAGGTGACCGAAGCCTAATTCTCTCTGAAAGAAGCTACTGCGTCTTTGCGCCTTAGGGTTTTGTAACCAAGTGCTTCTTAATCTTCATCGTGTGTATGAAGTGAAGAACTTTGCAGCCAACATTCTTCTTCCTCAAGTTGGTGAGTGAGTCACGTACTGGGATTTGTGCAAAGGAGTGAGTCACGTATTGGGATTCGTGCATCAAAGGGTGGCATTCATATATTGAAGAGTTCAGAGGTTCTGAAGCAGTAGAAGGTTTCTGCTGTGAGTTCATCTACGGGGATTGTAGAGTCTAGTGACAAAGGTTTTGTACTAGATCTGAAACTTCTCTTTACTATAGTGGATTGCTTTCCGGGAAGGTTTCCTCCCAGGTTTTTTACTGTGAAACTGGTTGGTTTCATTGGTTTTCCTAGGTCATCATATCTTGTCTTATTTATTTTTCCGCTGCACTTAGTTTTGACATGATATTGATGTTTGTTTGTTTTAACAAGTTTTATGTATAATAAATCTAATTAACAACTTGGATTTAAAACTTGTTAATTTTATCAATCGGGGTTTAAATTTCCCAACAAGTGGTATTAGAGCGGGTACACTCTGATTGGATTAATTTCCTGAGTGTGATCCTTGACCCCCGTTATCATGGATCGTGGACAATCTCTTTTGATTCCTCCTTTATTTGATGGCACTAATTATGCGTACTGGAAAGTTCGTATGAAAGTGTTTTTGCAGGCTTTAGATGAACAGGTATGGCAAGCTGTTGAAGTTGGCTGGATTAAGCCAAAGAAAGCGCCAGTGGATTGGGATGATGCAACAATCACAGCGGCAAATTTCAACAGTAGGGCCTTGAATGCCTTGTTTTGTGGGGTGACCAATGAGGAATTCAAGAAGATATCATCCACGGAAGTTGCGAAGGAAGCATGGACCATTCTTGAGACCACCTATGAAGGTACCAAGGCAGTGAAGACTGTGAAGCTTCAAAGACTCACTAGTAGCTTTGAAGAAATAAGGATGGAAGAGGATGAGACATTTGATGAGTTCTATGCTAAACTCATAGATATTGTGAATTTTGCCTTCAACCTTGGAGAATCTATAGCAGAATCCAAAATTGTTAGGAAAATCCTTAGGTCCTTACCTGAAAGATTCCATGCCAAAATCACTGCCATTGAAGAAGCAAGGGACATTGATCAAATTCCTTTGACTGAGCTTGTAGGGAACCTTCAAACCTATGAGATGGGATTAGGCTCAATGGGAAAAGGTGGAAAGAGTAAAAATTTGGCTCTTAAGGGTATAGAGGAAGATATTGAGGACTCTGAAGATGAAGATGAAGATGAGGATGAGAATCTAACCTTCATTATTGATGAGATTATCAAGCTTCTTCAATTTTGGAAAAAGGATAAGGGCATACCTCCTAGGAAATCTAAATCCTCTAGGAAGGGTAAGGATGAGAAGCCTATCATCCAATGCCATGAATGCAAAGGTTTTGGTCATATGAGGATAGAGTGCCCAAACTACTTTATGAGGGAAAAGGCCAAGAAGTCAGAAGACAAAGGGTTGGTTGCTACTTGGAGTGACACTGAGAATGACTCTTCTGATGAGTACGTGGATGAATGTCGTCATGTTATGGCCTTTGCTGCCTCAACCGATAAGGTGACTGTGGAGAGTGCTAGTGATAGTGAAGATTCTTCTGATGAGGTCTTGAGTGCTCAAAAGCCTAGTTCTGATAAGACTGGCTTAGGATATGCTGTCTCCTCCAGCCCCTCCTCTTCCACGGCTTCTAGATCAAGGACTGTTATTGTGCCTCAATTTGAGAAAGGTAATAAAGGTAGGAAATCCAAAACTGTTTTGGCTAATTCTAAATCCTTTGTTAGACCTCATGTTTGTCACCACTGTGGTGTTTCTGGACACACTCGTCCTCATTGCTTTAGGTTGTATCCTCATAAGCAATTATCCAAACGGTCACAGGTTTCCTCTCAAGGACCTACACCTTTGTTTGGAGAGTTATTAAAAGTCTTGAGCTTTTTAACTCAGTTTCAGGAGAATTCTAATTCTTCTATGTCCTTTAGTAGTCATACTAGGACACGTGCCTTTTCATCTTCACGGCCAAAGTCTCGTGCTGTGTGGGTGAGAAAAGAGCCTAAGACTTGATTGTCTTTTCTGTTTGTCCTCTGCTTTAATTCTTTCTATTTGTAGTAGGACTCTCTTTGCTTGATTTCTTATCTTCTGTTGAAATCATGCTTTCATGCATCTGCACCTTTCTTTCTTGCTTTCATGCATATGCATCTTTCTTTCATGCATTCATGTTGTTTGTCTGTTTTTGTGTGGTTGTTTAGTTTTTATTTTGTTTTGTTTTCAAAATAAAAAAAAAAAATTGAAAAATTGAAAAATACAAAAACAGTGTGAGTTAGTGTGCATTAGTTCATGTGAACTTTTGAAATGGCCATTGAAACATAGTTTTCTAAACTTTGTATCATCTATAGCTTAGATGAGCACTCTTTTGCACAACTAAGCGAGTGAGCTCTGTAGCTCTTTGTTTGTGATGAGTAAGGTTAAGTGATCTCTTCTTCTTAACACTCGTATCACTCTTTTTGATGGGTTGAACTAGAAAATCCTAAGAGAAAGGCATAAATAACCATCTCACCACTGTTACTCGCCAATCATAATATGACATCTATATGCTTCGGCATAGCAAAAGTGCAATGTCAATGACATCGGTATGCTTCGGCATAGCAAAAGTGCAATGTCAATGACACCTGTATGCTTCGGCATAGCAAAAGTGCAGTGTCAAAAGCTTAACATCATTGGGTATTTCTTTTCTTTCTCTTGTATGCCCATGCATGATATGCTTGTTAAAAAGAAAATATGCAAAGAAATAAAAAGCAAAAAGATCAAAAATGCTTTAAAATATGGTTGCAAGCGTGTTTTCTAGGAGATGTGGGAGTTATAGGATGTACCTCGAAGGTGATAGTCCCCATCAAACGGTTATGATTGTGTGTGAGTTAAAGTGATTTTCTCATATCTCAAATCGTCATGACATTGAGACACTTATGCAATCTTGCGATGTTTTCACACAACACGCAATACTCTTTGCTATTCTTGATACATGTGCAGGTACAATGTGATTTGGCCATCACAAGGTTTACATGCTTTAATGTATGCTCACTAAACTGTCTGGACTTGTTTTTGAAATATAAAATTGGTTAGACTTGTTTAGTGTGTGTGTGCGTGTTTTGAGATACATGTGCATCAAAATTCTTGTTGAGAGATATTTTTGAGAGCTTAATGTGTTGCTTGGATCTTTGGTTGAGTTGCATACTTGATTGCATTCATGTCTGTGTTTTTCTCTTCTTGAAAAACTGTTTTTAAGGCATCTCGACACCTCCTCGACACCTCTCGATACCTGGCTTATCTGTCGAGATCTTCAGTTGCATGTTATCGCAATCTCGACACCTCTCGATAGCTAGGTGGATCGATCGAGAAAGTTTCTGTCTCCTCGATAGCTTCTCGATAGCTGTTCGATCCATCGAGGTATGCTCGATAGCTCCTCGATACCTCTCGATCGATCGAGATTCTCTGCATGCATTGTTTTTCACATGTTTTTCATGTTTCTCTTATCTTGTCATCCATAGCATATTGTTTCATTACATTCATGCATTTTTATGGATTCTTTGTGTCCCCTTGATCATCCTTGATCATCTTTATGTTTCTCGGTACCCTCTGTCAATCGTGACAAAAAGGGGGAGAAATTAGAGAATTTGTGGTTTCTTTCTTTAAGATTCTACAAGTTAGGGGGAGAAATACATGCCCTTGTAAGGGGGAGTTGTGTTTCATCTTGTTAGGGGGAGTGTTTATCTCCTTGTTCATGTACCTAGGTCTTGTGACTATTTTTACATACAACATGGTATTTATCAAGTGGTATATATATGATAATGTATGTTTTTCTTTCACCTACCTTTCATGTGTTGTTTCTTCTCTATCTTTATACACATGTTTCTTTACTTGCATGCAATCTATTATTTCTGTTTCACACAAAGATGCCTTGATGTGTTTTGTTTATAAGTGTTTCAGAAATACAGGTTGTTAAAGTCTTCCATGCCATGAACTCTCTTCTTGCAAAGTTTTTCAAGAGTTTGTGTTAGGGTAGATTTTATTGTATTCAACAAGTGAGTATGAGTTGAGTGATTTATGACTTCTCTCATATGTTCATTTGTTTGTTGTGGTTTTGTCACGGATTGCCAAAAGGGGAGATTGTTAGGACATATGTAGTTGTTCAAGTTTGTTAACATATGTCGCTATTTTATGTAGTTGGCTAATCCTTTGACAAAACGCACTTTACTTGTATTTGGATAGATCTAGGATGTGTTTAATACTTCAAAGAACATGTTGTTCAAGTTTAGTATTAAAACCATGAAGATTGAACCAAGAAACAAGTGAAGAAAAAGTGTGTACTAAAGCTGGACACCTGGTGGACACCTGGCGGATAGCTGCTGGACACCTGCGGACAGATAGCTATCTATCAAGCTATCTATCGAGATTTAATGAGGCTCGACAGCTGCCCGATCGATCGAGGTATCTATCGAGGTTACGGGAATTTAGTTTTCCAGATCTGATTTTTGGGCTAGGCTTTTGTATTTGTGTAGGGTTTCTTTTCTCACAACCCTAGGCATATATAAAGCATATTTTTGAGGCCTTCACAAAAAGAGAATGCAAGGAGAACACATGCAAAAGGTGACCGAAGCCTAATTCTCTCTGAAAGAAGCTACTGCGTCTTTGCGCCTTAGGGTTTTGTAACCAAGTGCTTCTTAATCTTCATCGTGTGTATGAAGTGAAGAACTTTGCAGCCAACATTCTTCTTCCTCAAGTTGGTGAGTGAGTCACGTACTGGGATTCGTGCAAAGGAGTGAGTCACGTATTGGGATTCGTGCATCAAAGGGTGGCATTCATATATTGAAGAGTTCAGAGGTTCTGAAGCAGTAGAAGGTTTCTGCTGTGAGTTCATCTACGGGAATTGTAGAGTCTAGTGACAAAGGTTTTGTACTAGATCTGAAACTTCTCTTTACTATAGTGGATTGCTTTCCGGGAAGGTTTCCCCCCAGGTTTTTTACTGTGAAACTGGTTGGTTTCATTGGTTTTCCTGGGTCATCATATCTTGTCTTATTTATTTTTCCGTTGCACTTAGTTTTGACATGATATTGATGTTTGTTTGTTTTAACAAGTTTTATGTATAATAAATCTAATTAACAACTTGGATTTAAAACTTGTTAATTCTATCAATCGGGGTCTAAATTTCCCAACAGTTATAGTCTTCGTAGATGAAATGCCCAATTTCATCACCGACTACGAACTATAAATTCTGAGTTTACAAAGAACTTGTGATTTATATCTTCTGTGACTAAATCACATAAATCACATACTATGCATCTCATGGACTATATGATAATGTCCAAATATTCATGTTACCATTATTTTAGATAAAAATAAACAACTTTATTAAACACAACATTAAGTCATACATAATGTCATATATAGCATCATACAATAGGATTTAAGGGCACATATCCTAACAGGCCTATCGTGTGGCACAATAAAAACTAATGCAATCAAGGAAGCCCAAAGCCTAAAAGACAATTTTGACCGAATTAGGTCCATGCTTACAAAGAGTGCGTACATCGGGTATATAATTTGTACGCATCCAATTTGTGGAGTATGCACTCTTTGGACAGAGCCTAAAATCACTCCATTTCCATTTTGATGAGATTATAAGGCAACTAGCTTGATCAATAGGCTGCTCAAATGTGTCATCAAGCCCTAGCTACCTATTTCCCCTTCAAATACCCCCATTTTTAACATTCAAAATGTCAGAAAATTAAGCCTTATCGAAAATCGGCCAAAATTACTAGAGAATACCTAAACCTAGAGTTTCAAGGCTAGAAGGGCAAAAAGGTTGAGCATTAGATTGATCTTCAGATCCTTGTTGATTTGAAGGCAATCTCTTTCTCATCCATATTTGAATTCTAGTTTGGTTCAAGCTTGCAAATAAAATCATTTGGGGCATCCCATTTTACCCTAATCAAGTCACACGACTCATTCTCCCACACACATAGCTATGATAGTCAATTTCAGTGAAAGGGCTGGTTAAACTACATCACTATAAGTGCTATGTGGAGGAGATGTGGATCTTTTCCATGACCCACATTCTTCTTATTGATACTTGTTTTTATTATGTTTATTGCTGTTGTTTTTAACCCTTAAATATGTTTTTTTGCATGTATATATTTTATACTATGTCTTTAATTTTGTTCATTCTGCTGTTTGTGTCAAGAACATGTATGAACCCTAAACTGCCTTAAGATGCGTATACACAGGATGAAACACATACGCGTCCATACCTTGGTGCATGCACTTTTTATGCAACTAAGGTTCTTGTTTTGGTTGGTGTTTTTTTTTTTTTTTTTTTTTTTTTTGAAATCTGCCTTGAGTCTCAAGTACGTATGCACCCTTCCTATGACGTACGCCAATTTAGGCCCAATCAAATTTATAAAATTTTCTGTTTCATTTATCTTTAATGCCATGGTCTAATCTTTCCTTATCTACTTTTACTTGTTTTTAATGTGTATATTTTTATTGTCTTTGTTTTTGTTAGGATATAAAATAATTGTTGTAATCCTTATAGCTAGGTAGTTAGCTACTTGGTTGAAATTAAGATGAGTTAGTTAGGATTTGAGCACATGTAGCTCATTTAACACATGGCTTAATTCATAGACCATATGTTGAATTAACTAGCCAATTATCTTGAGCCATGTGGGCAAATGACATTAAAGTTAGTCTCTTATAAATACATGATTGCAATTCAACATTAGATATCAATTGAAGAATAACCCAACTCATTGCTTAGTGCATTCTCTCTCTCTCTCTCTCTCTCTCTCTCTCTCTCTTTCTCTCTCTCTCTCTCTCTCTCTCTCAATATTTCTTGTTGGGAAATTTAGACCCCGGTTGATAGAATTAACAAGTTTTAAACCCAAGTTGTTAATTATATTTATTATGCATAAAACTTGTTAAAACAAACAAACATCAATATCATGTCAAAATCATATGCAGTGGAAAAGTAAATAAGATAAGATATGATGACCCAAGAAAACCAATGAAACCAACCAGTTTCACAGTAAAAAACCCGGGGGGAAACCGTCCCGAAAAGCAGATCACTATAGTAAAGAGAAGTTTCAGATCTAGTACAAAAGCTTTGTCCCTAGACTCTACAATCCCCGTAGATGAACTCACAGCAGAAACCTTCTACTGTTTCAGAACCTCTGAACTCTTCAATATATGAATGCCACCCTTTGATACACGAATCCTAATACGCGACTAACTCTTTTGCACGAATTCCAGTACGTGACTCACTCACCAACTTGAGGAAGAAGAATGTTGGTTGCAAAGTTCTTCACTTCATCAACAATGAAGATTAAGAAGCACTTGGTTACAAAACCCTAAGGCGCAAAGACGCAGTAGCTTCTTTTAGAGAGAATAAGGCTTCGGTCACTTTTTGCATATGTTCTCCTTGTATTCTCTTGTGTGACGGCCTCTAAAATAAGCCTTATATATGTCTAGGGTTGTGAGAAAAGAAACCCTACACAAATACAAAAGCCTGGCCCAAAAATCAGATTTGAAAATTCTGATTTCGGTAACCTCGATAGATACCTCGATAGATAGCAGGTGTCGAGCCTCATTAAACCTCGATAGATACCTCGATAGATAGCTATCTGTCGAGTAGCTATCCGCAGGTGTCCAGCAGCTATCCGTAGGTGTCCAGCAGGTGTCCGCAGGTGTCCGTAGGTGTCCAGCTTTAGTACATACTTTTTCTTCACTTGTTTCTTGGTCCAATCTTCATGGCTTTAATACTAGACTTGAACAACATGTTCTTTGAAGTATTAAACACATCTTAGATTTACCCAAATACAAATAAAATGCGTTTTGTCAAAGGATTAGCCAACTACATAAAATATGTCTTTAACATTTCTCTATGGAGGTTGGCTATCTCGGATTAAGTTAAATTCCCTACAATTCCCATCAATTTAACTATAATTCCTATTCGTCCCCATTAGGAACCCTAACAAGAGGCATCAGAGCCGTTCATCCCAAAGTTGTGGTTGAAACTAAATCTACAATACTTCTAGACAAATTTATTTCCAACTTTCAAGAAGTTTAGAAACAACTTAGTGTCATTTTGAAGAAATTATCAAATGCAGAAACAAGAAGACAACAAACCCAAGCACCTTTGTCTAATGAGAATCATATATCTAGCAATGTTCTAGCCATAACTTTTCCAAAATCAATCAAGGTTGATTTTCCTAAGTTCAAGGGTGAAGAACATGCTGCTTGGGTTTATAAAGCAAAGCAATACTTCAACCATTACAAGACGCCATATCATGAAAGCTTCCGATGGCCTATTTTCACTTGGACATGGAAGCATTAGTTGGGATGCCTTTGTTCAAGCACTACTAATTAAATTTGGATCTACTGCCTGTGACACTCCATTAAAGGCTACTATTCAAGAGCCATTTGTTCCTGTGAGTAATCCAATGCTCATTGGTGTTAGCCAAACTCATGTTTCACTAGATGGATCAGTTAATGCAATCAAGAATGAAGACGTAGACTTACCACATAATCACTTTGGGGGCCAAATCTCGTAGCCTAGTGGTTGTCACAAAGCTAAGGAACTAGATGCTTCTTTGCTTGGAGATAGCTGCGGGATAAATAATGGATTCCATAGTCGAGATGATCACAATTTTTATTAGAAATTATGTTCTATATTGCCGAAGGTTAAGTTCAATATGACTACTTTGCGTTATGCTCCTATGTTATGGGCTGTAATTAATTGCTTTGGAGCTATTCGTGTAATCAACAATCAAGATGCTTTGGTGTATTGGGTTAGTGGCTGGTTTCCCCTAATGAATGTGTCATTTCATAACAACACCTTGTGGGCAAGGTGTTTTCAACGGGAGGGAAATCTTAGGAAATGAAATAATTGTTGTAATCCCTTTAGTTAGTTAGTTAGTTAGTTAGTTAGCTAGTTAGCTAGTTTGTTGAGATTAGGAAGCGTTAGTTAGGATATGAGCACATGTAACTCATTTAACACATGACTTTTATTCATAGAGCATATATTAAATTAACTAGCCAATTATCTTGAGCTATGTGGGCCAATAACATTAGAGCTAGTCTCCTATAATTACATGATTGTAATTCAAAATTAGATATCAATTGATGAATAACCCAACTCATTGCTTAGTGCATTTTCTCTCTCTCTCTCTCTCTCTCTCTCTCTCTCTCTCTCTCAATATTTTTTTATGGATGGTGACTACCTCAAATGAATTCAATTTCCCTACAATTCCCATAAATTCAACTATAATTCCTATTTGTCCCCATTAGGAACCATCGGGTTGTAAGGAAATTGACTTGGGGGACGAATAAGAAATATAAGGGAATTGATGAGAATTGTTGGAAATTTGACTTAATTCGAGGTACCTCCATAGAGAGAGAGAGAGAGAGAGAGAGAGAGAGAGAGAGAGAAAGAGAGAGAGAGAGAGAGAGAGAGAGAGAGAGAATGCATTAAGAAATGAGTTGGGTTATTCTTCAATTGATATCTAATGTTGAATTACAATCATGTATTTATAGGGAACTAGTTCTAATGTCATTGGCCCACATGACTCAAGATAATAGGCTAGTTAATTCAACATATGCTCTATGAATTAAGCCATGTGTTAAATGAGTTACATGTTCTCAAATCCTAACTAACTCATCATAATCTCAACCAACTAGCTAACTACCTAACTAAAGGAATTACAACAATTATTTCATATTCCTAATAGTTTCCTTTCTTGTTTAACATTAATTATAAAATATAAAAAATATTTCTCTTTTTTTCCTTTTTATCCTCAATCCTAATTCACTCTCTCTTTTCTTTGTCACCCAATCTTTAATTCCGTTTCAAACTTAATAAGGCAACTAAAAGTCTTAGAGATAAATGAGGCAAACGTTTCAAATATAAAAGACTTAAATACTTTCTAAACTTAAAGTTAATAGTTATTTAGCAATTCATTTGAATCCAATTAATTATTCAAATATAAGGAAAATGTTTCAAAGGAGGCTTTAATACAATTAAGGCAATTAATTCAATTTTAATTGGTAACATCATTAGTCAAGTCAATCGAATCCTAATCAATTAAATCTCTTTTAGATCTAAAAAGTGCAAGATCTTAATGTCAAATCAAGACAATCCAAGTCTAATAAAAGGAAAACTCTCATCAATTAATGAAGCTTTCACTTCATGACCCTTCCTCATAGGACTTAAGTACCCTTTAGGAGTAAGACTCGTAACTTTGTTTAGTACCCACATGCATGCGCCCGCACACATGCATGATTGGGCGCACACACACACACACACACACACTTGTTTGTCTTATCATGATTTTTACCATGTTGTCTTACCATATACAGAGCCAGCTGAATGCTACAGCAAAAAATGTGGTCGCCTAAGGCCCCATGCAAAAATAAAGGCCTCCAAATTTTAACCAATAGGGTTATTTATAATCAATAAATAAAAAAATATTTTTTTACCAGATGAAAAACAAATAAAAAAGAGAGAAAAATGCAGTGTCCATAATTTTTTTTCACAATAGTTTTAGAACTAATATTAAGGAGTAGGTTGTTATTGATGACAAATAAATAATTATAGTGATATTTTCAAATAGAAAACAAAAATAATGTTAAGTAGTAGGTTGTTATTGATGGCAAATAAATAATTATAGTGATATTTTCAAATAGAAAAAAAAAAGCAACTTAAAACCTAGAATTTGTTCTAAAAAATATTGTGAATATTGCATTTCTAAAAATAATAATAATAATAAGAGTTGAGCTAGCAAACTTTTACTAGTTCTCATTTAAGTCTACCACTTATATCGCTATTTTACTTACCACTATCAATTTGCTACATCAACAAGTATGAAAAAAATTTTCAAACTTTTTTTGTTTATAAAATTTCTAAAAAAAGAAAAAAATTCTATGTATTTCATATTAATTAGTAGTAATTTTGCATCTAATACAAGATAATCAATTTTCGTCTTAGGCCCCTAAATGCATCAAGCTGCCCCTGACCATATATGTTGATTTCCATGTCATGTCTTGTTTCTTTGAGTTCACTGCCACAAATTAGCTTTCCTTTCTATGACTGCTTATATGCTCGCATGCCTTTATCTCTACCATGCAAGCATATTATCTTTTATTGTTTATCTATTTGCCCCTCTGCTCACATGTATACATCGCTTTCCATATATTGTTTCACATGACTTGTAGACTAAACCTAGGTCTAGATGCAAATGCACATTTTTTGAACCTCTAGGATAAATCTACCTCCTATCCAAATCAAGCAACGATATATGAAGGCTAGCTATTGTTGGGAAAGCTTGGGATGCCTAACCTCTTCTTATGCTGTACCCTAACTTCGAACATTGTTTGGTAGAAAGACCTTTATGGAGTCATTTCTTTGGTTCCTAAACTTATAACTAAGTGGCGATTCCTTTGCTTCTTTTTAAGAGACACCATGTATTCCCGAGTTCAAGCCGGTTTCAGCCTAAAACCGTTTTTAGGGAGATTAAGTACCGCGTACCCTACCTTCACTGAACTTATAGATGGGTTTTAGAGCAATGGTATATTTGGGAAATGATGATAAAATTATTCAATTAAACTTTTAATATTCTTGTACGCAAAGATTACCTCTTGTTTATATTCTCCAATTCTCTACATCTTTTAGCCAAATTTGACACACAATAGCTTAGAAAATCTATGTAAATCACACAAAATCATATAAATGACTATTACTTTTTTCTTGTAGGTTAAAAAAAGTCACTTGTCTCACATGTGACTAAAATTAAGTGAAAATTGTAGGATTCTAAATGGAAACCACAAAAACCAAATAAATGACTAATGAAATTTTTAAATGCACGTATCTCATATTGAGTCACATCGAATGTTATAATAGTTGCACTAAATTTGCCATGAAGCTTTTCTGCTAGGAAGAAAGATTTATGATTTCAAAACTTGAAATAGACGATGCCTGCTTGAAAAAATGTGGATTGAAAGTTTTGTAGCTATTTATTTATGGTCGTATGTGTTAAAGAGATAAAGTGAGAGAGAAAGACTGAATAGTCTGTGTATTAATGTGTATAATAATGTACAATAGAGAGCCTTATATAGGCTAGGTATGTGTGCAGTACAAGTAATATAAGTAAACTACAAGTACAGTATACTGGGCTAAGCTATACACTAACATCCCCCCTCAAACTCGAGGTGGCAAGGAGGAAGCCAACTGGAGTTTGGATATAAGATCTCGAAGACGACCAGGCGGGTGAGTCTTGGTGAAGATATCAGCAGGCTGGTCAGCAGAGGAGATAGAGAATAACTTGAGATTGCCTTTCTTGAGATGCTGACGAGTGATGTGGCAGTCAATCTCAATGTGCTTAGTGCGTTCATGGAAGACATCATTATGAGCAATGTAAATGGCACTACGGTTGTCACAATAAAGAGGAGTGGCAGTGGGCTGGGGAGCATCCATGTCAGCCAAGAGCCAGCGGAGCCAGACAAGCTCGCAGGTGGTGTCGGCAAGGGCACGATACTCAGCCTCAGTACTGGAACGAGGAACCACATCCTGCTTCTTGCTACGCCATGATATAAGAGAAGTACCTAACAGGAAACAGAAACAGAAACCTGTAATAGAGCATCGATCAGTCGGATCACCTGCCCAGTCTGCATCTGAGTAAGCATGAAGCTCGAGAGAAGACCGAGAGGAGTATATGCTAGAGTGGATGTGGAAGGGGAAGCGTAGAATAGGAATATCAAGAACACGAGGTTTACGTGGTTCAGCCTTGTCAGCTTACATCCACGGAGGAATCCCTTAAGGGCTACATCTTTATTGTATAAGAGTGTAGTACAATGACCTGTGTTACAATGAATCCTAACATGAGTATATATAGGCGACTAAACCCTAGACTACTAGTATAAGCAGGATTGGGCTTGGGCCTATTACATTGGGCTAATATATTTAATATATCTCTAACACCCTTCCTCAAACTCAAGGCGAAAGCTCGATGAAGGCTTGAGGTTGGATAAGCATGAAAAGATCCCTTGAAACTGTCTTGAAGAATGCCTTTGAAGAAACCACAATGAATAATATGCCAATTGACCAATTTTGGAGCTTCCAATGAAGAAAAGGAGTCCAAAATCGGAATCTACGCAAAAAACTGAACAAGATAGGCCATTACAGAAATTTTGACTTCTGGTCAAAAGTCAACGCAAAAGTCTAAGTCAACCAAAAGTCAACGGGTCCTAGTCAAAGTCAACGGTCAGTGCTCATGGGTCAGATCCGGGAGGTCCGGGTCGGGTTGGTCTGGGTCAACGGTCAGCTAGGTGACGTGGTGTGCTGACGTGGCGTGCTGACGTGGCTGATGACATGTCTAGGGCTAACGTGGCGTGCTTGCGTGGATGCTGACGTGGAGTGCTGACGTCATTTGATGACGTCAGCAGTGATTCTCCGGCGCGTGTGAGAGTCCATCGACACGTGTGACCAACGGCGAGATCCAAGAAGGCGCGTGAGAGCGTGTGCAGGCTCGGATGAGGACCAGGTTTTCTCGGGTTTTGCAAATCGGTGGGCCACGAGTTCTTCAGGGCGGCGCGTGTGGCGACTGTCCTATCAAATGTCGGCGGCGCGTGGAAGATTTACCGGAGCCAACTTCGGTGTGTGGAGGCGCGTGGCTGGGTTTTGGATGATTGGATTTTTGGGTTTTGGTCGCGGGAGGTTGTGGAGCATCTCTGTGGTGTTGGTTTCATCAGGCGAAGCTTCGATTTGCACAGATCTGAGATTGATGCCATGGGTCTGCTTGAGTTTGTGGATCTTGGACACTGCATTGAGCCATGGTGGCTGCGAGATGTTGTGGAGTCTAAATCTAGCAGGCAAGCATGTGTGACTTCTGATGTTGGTGTGCATGTGAGAATCTTATTTGCTGTGTAGAGATGTTTGTTTGATGCCAAGAACGAAGTTTGGCTCTGATACCATGTTAAAGAGATAAAGTGAGAGAGAAAGACTGAATAGTCTGTGTATTAATGTGTATAATAATGTACAATAGAGAGCCTTATATAGGTTAGGTATGTGTGCAGTACAAGTAATATGAGTAAACTATAAGTACAGTATACTGGGCTAAGCCCAATGGGCTAATCTAGTCTAAGCTATACACTAACAGTATGAAAAAATTAATTGGGTTAGGGATATAATTTTCGAAGAGTGATAATGAGATTGAAACTAAATTTGGCCAAGAAAGGAGAGGAAGTTGCTATACTCATCAATCAAGGTTTTCAATTGAGTTAAACAAAACGAGTTAACTTTTTTGTGTTAAATCTGCTTCGTGGGTTTTGAACTACATGTTATTTGGGGCTTCTTTTTTTTTTTTTTTTAATACCAATTTTGCAGCTTGAATGACAGAATTTTTGGTGTTCTATATGAAAATCCATAAGGCCTGGTTTTGAAGTTATTGATTGAATAAGAATACATTTGAATTATTTGGAACCCATCTCAATATGATTTGGGCCTATTCTATGCGCTGATTTTTTTCTTCTTTGAAAGAGCCCAAATAACTTCTTTATTGAAGGCCAGTTTTCTCTTTTGTCAATAGAGTGCGTATTTAAATCCAAGTGAGCATCATGAATTTTTAATTTGAAGTAGTCCAATCTGAACGCTAAAAACTTCAAAATAAAAAATTATAACGTAAGGGACAAATTGACTTACCTAGATTTTGGGTAAATTTTCAAACCAAGATTATTCAGATTCTTCTAATGTCAATAGTGTATATATATATATATATATATTTGTTTTATCAATAATCAGAGTAATTGTGTCTGAGGATTTGAAGCCAAAGCACAATAAACATATTCCCACCCCCCAAAGAAAAGAAAATTGAATGAGAAAGATAATATTATTAAACCAAAAGGAAAACACAAAGAACTCAAAACTCATCACCACCTACCAGTAAAGCTACAAATAAAGTTCAGCCCACAAAAAAGGACAATGCAGTCCTAGAACCCTGATGGCTGATACCATACACAACCAAGGTCAAGCTCTAACCAGAACCCAGCCTACCAACAAGAATCCTGAAGTACAATTTATCACAAAGCTTACAAATCCAGACCAATGTAAGTTAAGCAGCCCAAGAACCCGGCTCGACATGGATACTTAACAAATCATAAAGCCCTCTGTTACTCTGTATCGACCTACATCATTTGAGATGATTTCCCTTGACACAAACTCTATTATTCCTTTTTCTCCAAATATGATACCATATTTTAAATCTGATATACTACGCTACCTTCTCACATAAGGATGAACCCCATAAATAGAGCCAACCATAGAATAGTAGTACACCAAATTAGAAACTTGTGATCTCCCTAGACATTATTTATTGATCGCACCACATTGGGAATAGGCATTTAGGATTCAATTGATGCTTGTAAAGGTGTTGTCCAGATTGGGCGAAAATGGGCAAATGCCCATTTTGCGCAAAAAAAAAGGGCAAATGCCCATTTCGTGCAAAAAAAAAGGGCAAATGCCCCATTTCCTAAACTAATTAGGGAAATGCCCCTCTTTTGAAACTCGAAACTCGATTTTGAGAAAATCGAGTTAAAAAAAAAAAAAAAAAAATCTTGGAGTCCTATAGCGACGTTTTAAGAAGCCTATAGTAATGTTTTAAGGACCTATAGCGGCTTTTTATAACTCGACCTCCATGAAATCGAGTTATATGCAAGTTTTTTTTTTGTTTTACCTATATTTTTTTTACCTATAACTCGACTTCATAGAGCTCGAGTTACAAAACATCGCTATAGGTCCTTAAAAACGTCACTATAAGCTCTTTAAAACGTCGCTATAGGGCTTAACTCAATTTTGAGAAAATTGAGTTTCAAAAGAGGGGCATTTCCCTAATTAGTTTGGGAAAGGAGGCAACATTTAGATTTTTTTTTTGTGAAAAGGGCAAGAGCCCATTTTGGCCGCCAGATTGATTGGAAACTCTCTCGAGACCAATCACGTAAATTGAGGAATGCCTTGGAAGTATGGTGCCACATTGGTTCAAGAGTGAAGATGTACCACCCAAAAGGAGGAACAAGCATAAAAAAAAATTAAGTCATAGTCAAAAACTCCAGAAATAAGAAACACACCTTTCAAGAAAGGTAGATGGGTTCTAACGAAATTCGGTAGTATTGTTACTGGCTCACTACCATTGATATAGTGAAGATACACACATCCATTATTAAGAGCAACATGATTGCACCATGTATGTCGAATAGGGATACATCTGGGATTTGATACTTCAATCCGAGAATGGTAGGCAGAGGTCCAAACACAAAGCTAAAAACAGCAAGCCATTGCAAATATTAATTTAGAATTGGAGTAATGCTGCCTTCAATCATGAGTAACAACCCTAATTTTAATTTATTCAAGATTTCAATTGGGTTAAAAGGTAGGTTCTAGTGAATGTGTGTGAGTAGTGACATCCTAGAATCAAAGATATTTCTAATAATGGAACATTATGATTGTGTGTGATTATGATTACCCTAAATCTAGTATGTGAATGTGTTAATAAAGTTAAGTACTAACACATTATTTCACATTTTCAACCTAATTTTAAAATCAAAAGCCTAGTATATTGACAAACACATGAAAAACACTTAAGAAAATTCAAGCACATTTAAGCATATTCTAAGATATCAATAAACTAGCATGCTAAATTTATATTTAAATAAGAGTAAATTGCAAATTACACCTCTAAAGTTTGGGGGTGATTGGATTTTACACCCTGAAGTTTTAGAATTTGGATTTTATCTCTTGAAATTTAGGGTATTTGGATTTTACATCTTGATGTTTTAGAACTTAGATTTTACCCCTGAAAGTTTAAGGTTGTTTGTATTTTACACCCTCAAATTCTGAAACTTTAGAATGTAAAATCCAAACACTTCAAAACATTAGGTAGTAAAATCCAAACACTCTTAAAATATAGAGGGTAAAATCCAAATTCTGAAATGTCGGGGTGTAAAATCTAAACATCACCAAATTTTAGGAGATATAATTCAAATTCTAAAACTTTAAGGTGTAAAATCCAATCACCCCTAAACTTTAGGGGTGTAATTCGAATTTACCCTATTTAATATTATCAAAAAATTAGAATAACAAATTAGTAGATAAAAAACTGGTAGGGTGGCTCATGATTTGGTCCACTTTGGTCAAGTTTTTTCTAGTTTGGTCCATCTTGGTCTAATTCAATTCATTCGGTTCACTTTGGTCCATTTCAATCCAATTCGGTTCAATTCGGTCTATTTAGGTATATTTGGTCCACTTCCATCCATTTCGGTCCGTCTACATCTATTCGGCCTAATCGATCTACTTTGGTCCATTACCATCAAATTTGGTCATTTACAGTCCATTTAGTCTACGTCGGTCTTTCGGTCTACTTTGATTCATATCAGTCCATTTCGATCCAATTTGGTCTTCTTTGATATATTTGGTCCAATCCGGTTCACTCTATTTTGGTCCTTTACGATGAAGAAAATTTATCAACACCGGTTAAAGACAAGGGACATGATCGGTGACCTTAACACATCATTTTTATTAGACAGATTTCACTTTTTTACTGGGCTTAGAATAACCAACTAGGTGAAACATCATATGCTTTATCGTCAAAAGGGAAAAAGCGCTCTGAATAAGTTCCCAATTAAAAGTAAGAAATACAAATCATTCTCATTCTTACCTTCACACTCACTGCTTCGCTCGTTAACCTTGCCATTTTTTATTGTTTATTTTTTTGGGGGTCAAAAAGAGCTCCGAACGAGTTTCCAATTCTTACCTTCGAACTCGTCCAGTCGTACTCACTGCTTCGCTCTCCGATCTGCCACTCCACCACCATGATTTCTCCTCCTTTCGATTTTTGAAGTTCCGAAGCTAAGCCGAAACCAAACCCGACCCACCCGAGTTGGTAGCTGAGACTGTCGTCTTTGTGAAATGGGTAAATCAACATCCTCTCTTCTTTTTATATGCAATCGTTTGATTATTAGAGTAAGCCTTCCATTTCGTGCTTTTACTTCTTATCATTATTGTTCTACTATTAGAGAAAATGCGAAAACCCCATATCAGAATCGGAATCAGTTTTTGAAATCTGTGAGAGATCAGTGCAAATCTGGAACCTTTAAGAATCTTGATCATGCCTTAGGCCTGTTTGATACAATGCTTCACATGCACCCTTTGCCTTTCATTGGAGATTTTACTCTATTGTTGGGTGCCATTGCAAGAATGGAGCATTACTCTGTAGTCGTTACTCTAATTAAACGAATGGAATCATTTGGAATCTCTCCCAATGTTTATACTCTCGCTGTTTTGATTAATTGCTTCTGCCATCTGAACCGGGTCGATTTTGGTTTCTCTATCATAGCAACAATTTTGAAACATGGTTATCAACCAAATCATATAACTATAAACACTCTTGTCAAAGGGCTTTGTCTTAGAGGTAACATTGCTGGAGCTGTGAGGTTGGTTGAAGAAATGGAGAACAAAGGGTATGAACCTGATGCACATACTTATGGAACGATAGTAAATGGTCTATGTAAGATTGGCCAGACTGGATTGGCTATTAGGTTGCTCAGGATGCTTGAAAAAAGGAATTTTGAACAAGATGTGGTGCTGTATAACCCAATCATTGACAGTTTATGTGAGGACAAATTGGTAACTGAGGCTTTGAACCTTTTATCTAAAATGATGAGTAAAGGCATTCAGCCAAATGTTGTCACTTACAGTTGCGTAATTCAAGGACTATGCAATTCTGGCCAGTGGAGGGAGGCTGCTACCTTGTTGAATGAGATGGTTCAAAAGAAGATCATGCCAAATGTGCGAACCTTCAACATATTGGTGGACACACTTTGCAAGAAAGGGATGTTGACTGAGGCAAAAGAAGTTTTTGAAGTGATGATTCAAAGAGGCATTGAGCCTAGCCAAGGGACTTACAGTTCTTTGATTGATGGTTATTGTTTGCAAAACCAAATGGATGAGGTAGTTAAGACTTTTAATATGATGGTTGAGAAGGGTTGTTCACCCAATGTGTTTAGCTATACCATATTGATAAATGGATATTGCAAAAATAAAAAAATTGATGAGGCAGTGCGTATCTTTCATGAGATGTCCAACAAGGGAGTGATTCCTAATGTTGTGACTTACAACACTCTTATCGATGGGTTTTTCAAAGTGGAGAGAGTCCAGGCTGCACTAGAGCTATTCAATACAATGCGAGCTTGTGGCCAACATCCAAATCCCAAAACCTATGCCATCTTGTTAGATGGATTTTGTAAGAATAGACGAATTGCTGAGGCAATGGCATTGTTTCGGAAGATGGAAGAAAAAAAGTTGGACCACAATATTGTGTTTTACAACATTTTGATTGATGGTTTCTGCAATGTTGGGGAATTTACAATTGCAAGAGAAATTTTTAGTGGTCTTCTTGCAAAAGGATTGCAACCTAATGTTTGGACTTACAATATAATGATCAAAGGATTTTGCAAGAATGAACTAGTTGATGAAGCGGGTGAGCTGCTTGAGGAAATGGATAGCAACAGTTGTTCACCTGACCATCACACATATAACACATTAATCCAAGGGTTATTGCAACATGGTGAGACATCAAAGGCAGTGAAATATCTCAAAATGATGGTTGACAAGGGATTTTCAGCAAACGGAACAACTGCTGCCATGTTTATTGACTCGTTGTCGTCTTATCAAGTAGATGAAAATATTCAAGAGTTGCTTCCAAAGTTTGGGTGAAGGTTGTCTAGTTTCTCAAGATCAAAGAAAACTTTTATATCTCAACCTATCACTAGTCATTATGTGAGTGGTATATTTGATTTGAGTAAAATTCTATACTTTTTACGAGATGGTATTTCTTCTCATTTATGTGCCCAAGCAAGTGAGCTTATTGAAAAAATGGATGGGGACAATTGTTCACCTGATGATCGCACATACAACACAATCTTCCAAGGTTTACTGCAACATAGTGAGACGTCAAAGGCTATGGAACTTGTTAAGATAATGGTTAACAAGGCCTTCTCTGCAGATGCGACCACTGCAACCATGTTGGTTGACTTGCTATCATCTAGTCATGCTGATAAAAATATTCAAGAATTGCTTCAGAAGTTTGTGTGAAGGTTTTTTTGTTTATCAAGATCAATATCAGGGGCAACTTTCATATTTTTACTCATCACAACTCAATATGTAAGTGACATGTATTGGTTTCATATAAATTCTATAGTTTTTACAAGCTGATATGTCTTTCCATTTATGTCCATAAGACTATTTGTTACTTTAACAGTTTCATCTTTTGTTGCAATTTCTATGTGCACTCATTTTATTGCTTTAAACCTAATTTCACTAATATTGTTGTTCAAATTTTGGTTGATTGGCAGTTGCTAAGTGTTATCCTGTAAAGTTTGGCATTTTTGTAGTTATATGTCCATTGGCTACTCGAATTAATGTTTTTGAGACTCACATCTAGTGATTCCCTTCCAATGTTTGTAGATTATCTTCTCTTATGTACATAGTATTGAGTTTTCTTTGTACTTTGTTTGCTGCTTTGTGTCCTTTTTGCATGAAGTAGTCCTTTTATTTTCAATAAAAAATTTCTTATTAACAAAAAAGTCTAGCTGTTGCATGTTAAAATATAATTCAATAAACTATATATTATGCTTAAATGATATATATTATTCTCTATGATAAGGTGCAGTGAATGCCTTACTCATATTTCTAAGCTGAACATAGCCTACTTTCATAGTAACCGATTTAGACAAGTGTAGCTTGAATAGTGTCTCAACTTAAGGAAGTTGCTTCTTTGCCCATCAACTAGAAGATAGGAAATTTAGATTTCATTCTGGTACAAAAGTAACTTGATAGTTTTTTGATCATGAAATCCAGTGTCAATATCTTTTATGAATGTGGTAGATGCTTTAATGGAGCAGCAACAAGACCCCTACAAAAAAGAAAAAGAAACATGAAAACTGTTTTTTATTTGGCATGTAACAGAAGAAGTGCTGACATTGGAGCTTGACTAGTGGTTGGAGAATATTCAATATGCTATGGTTGTTATTTTGAAAAGTTTATGAGTTGTAGCTCAAATTACACTTCCTCCTCCTTTAATTATGGGATGGAGGGTAAGGTCTTGGGTTCAAGATCCACGAGGTGTGTGTGTTACTTATCAATAAAAACTGTTTGCTATTGTGAGGAACAGATTTGGCATTTTGTGATGTTAGGAAGACTAGTTACTTAGTGAATAGTTTATTTACCTAGCAGTTTACTAGCCATTTAAGTAACCTCTTATGATTGTCTATGTAAGGGGCTCTAATATAATATTTCTGTTTTTGGAAATTTTTAGAAGAATTGCATGCAGCCTGACCTTTAGGTGTGATACTCAAGAATACTAATACATACTTGGTTCATAACTTCTAACAGCTTCTTTCTCACTACAGCTAGCTTTACTATGTTTCAACCATTATTCAAAGCTAACCTATCACAGAAAACCTAGTTGTCCAAATCACATGTGACCATCCAACTTGGACTTTATATGAGGAAGACCCAATATTTATTTGCAAAATGGACGATTGTCGTGTGTCACACAAAAAAAGGGTTCTGAACAGTTGTGAAATGAAAGTAGGGAAAAATGGAATTAGTTTGATGCTTTTATGAAATGATAGAAAGTTTATTTGCAATTGGTGATATTATGTGGGAAGGGGAGGAGTTGCCAGTTGAGCTCGAGCTCATTGGAAGGAGAATTGACAAGTCTTTGTAAGTATTTGGACTTAAATCTAAATTTTGATAAAAGATCTGTGATGTTTAAAGTCAGTGGACAAAAACTGGAAGGCCAAGCTTTTAACCAGGCTGGTAGGCTAACTCTAATTAAATCTGTATAATTCCATCCCCTTTATCTCTTTTCTTGTTTAGAAACTCTTGATTGGATAACCTGTAAATTCTGATGGGGTCATACTGGCAGTAAAAGGAAAATTCCAAAATTCTCACTACAGCTAGCTTTTTGAGTTAAAAAACTCGATGCTTGCCTACGAGAGGGGGGACCTTGGGTCTAGGAGCACTGCTGGTTTTTATAATTCCAAAATTCCTTTCTATATGAAACACTTAGGACCTGTCTGGTAGTGTGTTGAAGAGCCTTCTAAAGAGCTTTTAAGTTGCATAAGTTTTTTAACGTTCACTCTTCTGCAACTATTTCAGCTTTTCAAAAAAAAAAAAAAAAAAAAAATTTAAAATGACACCCAATGACCCTCCCATCTCTAATGTAAAGTTAATGCGATCTGTCCTTATTCTAGAAAATGATAGTAATAGTATGAAGTCTTCATATATTTCCTCTTTTGTAGACAATTGACTGAGGGAGGTCAAAGCCAAACTATGTTTGGGGATAGAATTGAGTGAAAATGGTTGAGGTTGTGGAGGATCAATAGTTGAAGAGAATTCTATTAATTTTTTTGGAATATTTGTACAAAAGGCACTACTTATTAGATCTGCAAGAAGGATAAAAAATAATTATACTAAGCTTGAGCCTTGTGTTTTGGCTGGGAGATCATTATCATTAATATTGTATATCACATCCATCCCTACAGCAGTGGAGGATAAAACTGACTAATGGGGGTAATGATAATTGTGAGGAATATCTTGATTTTTCATTCATTTTTGCAGGGGAAGTTATAAAAATTGTGGTGTTTCAGGTACAAATCTGATTTTTAGTGATCAATGCTGAGGCCGTCCCAGTCTTTTGCATAATTTTTGTTTTTGCACTTCGGGGAAGCCTTTGATAGGCAACAATAATCTATAAAGGGGAAGCTATATCAAGGCCTTGTGGAATGTATGAGCTGACAAGGTATTCTGTTAGTGTCAGATTGTAGTTCAAAGAATAAAATATAAGCAGGGCTAGGTTTTGTTTGCAGAGATCAAGTAAGATAAAAGAATCTTAGCTAGCTACCAAGGTGGCGATCATCTGTTTGGCTGTGAAAGAAGCTCTGGAAGCAACAAAAAATGAAGGATTTATAAGGTTATTACTCTTCTAGCTAATGTTGAAGCAGTGGCCTTATGGTAGAATACAAGGCTTCCTATATAGCAAAATGCAAGCAGTCGTGAAGGATGTATGAAACATAGGCTGTCAAATGGAAGGAATATGATTAAAACTTAGAATGTTCAAAAACTACGAGAAACTTGGGGGCATGTTTTGGGAGTGGCTATCCGTGATGGCGGGTATCATTGTATTGGGGCTATGTGTGCATGAATAGAAGTAGGCAATGATTGGATTGAAGAGCGTGCTCTAAAAGCCCGTTTGGATAGGCTGTTTACAAATCCTTAACACATGTTTTAGAAAAAACATGATTTGCCAAATTGTTTGGCCCCACAAAATCCGCATGTTTGCGTTTTCAAAGTCCAAAATTTTCACATTTGCAAAACACTACGAAGGTTTGCTTTTTCAGAAACGCAAATGGGCTAACCGCTATTTGTTTTCTTCAGAAAATCAAAATAGTGCTAACACGATAAGAAATAGTGCCAATATGATAGGAAATACCAGATTTATCCCTTCCCCATGTATATCTCCTCCTTTATTTTCTCAGTCCTCCATGTATATCTGCTACAGTGTTCTTTCAGTCTCCACGGGCTCTCAATTCTTTGTTCCTACTTCTGCTTTGTTCTTCATCTTGCTTGCCAGTTAACAATTCTCCATTCCTCTTCTGCTGAATTTATGTTATAGATTTGGGCTTTTTGCTGGTGGGTTACATGATTGTTTGAATTTGAAATCAAAATTTTAGAACTTATTTTGGCTAAGATATTTGTTGTTGCTGCTGTTTTTGTTTCTTCATGGGTTGTGGATTTATTTGGGTTTTTGGCTGCTTTTGAGACCTGCCCATTTTGGGTTTTGATTGTAATTATTGCTTTATATTTGTAGACACATAGATATCATTGGAATCAGACCCCTGTGTTTTGTTTTTGGTGGGTTGGGAATAAATGGATGAAGGAGTTTCCTTTATTACGTTTCTCATTCAAGAATCATGATTGTGTTTATAGGCTTTTGATAAAAAATCAATTTTTAACATTCTTTAGTGATAAAAAGCTTAATGGGTATTGTAAATGCACTTCCATTATAGTGTTTGTGTATCCTCTCTATGCGAGGTGGCCCTCTGATTTTGACAGATTTTGGAATCTATTTATGTGTGATGCTGGGGAGTTGAGGGTTAGATATGCCTATCTCTATGTGCTTGTAGTTGTCATAGTTCTGATAACAAAGGGGAAAAGAGCAAAGATACTATTTATTGAAACTAACAATTTGCTGTTATGGAGAAAATTTGGAATGATAAAGAATTTTACTTGTGGTCTTTATCAAGAAGTCTACTATCATGTTTGTCAGCTTTTATATGACCAGATATTGGATACATCTTTTACATGAACCATATATTTCAATACTCGTATATGAACCATATATTTTTGCTGAGTTTGTAGAGTTGCACTTGCCTTTGGAAATGGGTGTTTTTCCAATATTTCAACTTTCATGGCTTTTAGACAGAGGGATTATATTGTTAAATTTTAAAATTTGTAAGACCAAAATGAAACCTTTTAAAATTAAGGGACCAAACATGCAATTTACCCTCAACACTAAATAGTGGTAGTATAATCATAGTTCTTGAAGCAAACAAAGGCAACAAATATAAACCTACAATTGATATTGCTCAAATTTGAGCTTCACCAAACTTTACAAAGTGCAGTGTTAGAACCTTGATGACAATGCATTGATCCATTGCTTTTTAGCTTCATTTACTCTAATACACAAAAAATGCATAATCATCTTGCTCATTTAAGCATCAATGAAAAACAAAAAAAAAAAAATGATACACATGCATACACCTCTGGGAACAAAAGCAAAAGCACTACAAACAGCCATAACGTTGTTTGTAGTATATGTAGGCTTTTACATTGCTTTTATTATGCTTAAGCGTTGCTGAAGACAGCATATTTGAAATGCTGGAGCTATTTGAAAGTATTGAGTTTGTTTTTGTAGATACTACTGAGTTTTCACTTGTTTCTTACAAAAGCTTCTGTTCCGACTACTATGTTTTTCTGTTGTGTACATGAGCTGCCATATCTCAATTTGACATCTTGGTGTTGAAATTGGATTCCAGATCAGAGTGTTTGTGCCTTATAGGAAGTTTAGCTTTTATTTGAAAGGTTAGACTAATTTAAGCCTTTATTTGATTCTCTCTTTTTTACATTATTTTGTCCATAATGTTTTGTGCATTAATCTCAAGTTGAAGATATGGTTTTATGTACTACTTAATGTCAAGTATCTTGGGGGCAGTGGCTGTATGTGGTCTAATCTTTGTGTGAGTGAAAATGCAGGTACTTCGGAGACTATTAGGATGTGTATCTCAGTTAATCAAGTTGTTGTTGTAGTAAATTCTTCTTGAAGTGAACTTGCCATGTTTTGTAATGATGTGGTTTTCCTAATTCCTCACAATAGCTTGGAAGAGTAAGCTCCCTTCAGCTTGGTTGGGCTCATAATGGCTCCCTGATTGGGTTGGCCTAGGCCCAATATCTAGCGCAATATATTACACTAGATATTGTGCTGGAAACTCATGAGAGTATCCCATTATTGTGGGGTTTTCACTTTTTTTCGGGTTCAATTTCTTTCTAAGTATGTTACAACCCAATAAGTTTGATGGTGTTTGTGATGCACTATCCTACACTTGAAAATGTGCTTCATAATTGTTTGTTTACGAGACATCTTACTGTTAATGAAATGAGTCATAATTTTCTTAGTTTTCAATTCACAAAGAGCTTTCCAAACTTTAGAATTAATTACAGATTGGATTAGCAATGTTTTGAAATTCTATCAATACACACTGTTGCTCATAAGGTAAGCTTTTGCTCATACTATTTTGGATTCCAGTTTTCGCTCATATTTGGATTCCAAGAGTCCTGTTGCCTCACCTTGTTATTTTCACCATATTGGATTCTGTACATGTATTTAGAGGGAGAGAGAGAGAGAGAGGAAACGTACCAATAATCACTGTCCAAATTTTTAATAGTTTGGTTACTAGGTTCTAGGTACCCGAGTGGAATCAGACCCCTAGGGTATCAACAAGGCATCTTTCCATTTCTTTGTACCATATGAGTATCATTTGAGCTGGTTGGTGGAAGGTTGTATAGAGGGAAATTTTATTGTGGATTGGTAAATTACACATGCATTCAATAGCCTTGAACCTATGATCCACTCTCTATTCCCTTTTTTATTGGAGGAGGGAGTGCATTCGAGTTAGAGCTTTTTGCTAACACAAATAACAACTGGAATTAAAAATTATTACAAATTACTAGATGTGGCTTTAAGATTTCCATCATAATTGATGCGATTCATTGCATTTTGCATAATGGTTGAACTCCATTAGTTTTGTTTTCAGCATTTTGTGAGCCTTCTCTGTTTTGTTTTTAGCATTTCGTGAGCCTACTCCGTTTTGTTTTTCTTACTTGCACATTATCTTACCAAGATTTAGATAATATATGACTAGGTGCTCTACAAATGTAGCTTTGTGCAGCCTTCCTAAGCTTTATATTCACTGGCAATAGCTCTGTACCCAAACAAGTCAATAAGCTTTGGATCCATATGTCATAATTTAACTTTGATGATAATTATTAGCTCTGCTTATGTTTTTTGGTAATTATTTTCCTAATCATTTTAATATCTTCCTCTTGAAGGGTTTTTTTTTTTTTTTTTTTTTTTCCCTTTTTCAATTTTAATTATATAAATTTCTCTCCATGAATTTCAACAACAACATCATGATTGTTGTTAAATTATTTTCAATAATAATTATAAAAAACTTTGATTAAAGGAAAAATGACAAAATAACCTTAACAAAATAGTTAAGTCTTTTTTCGAAATTTAAACTCAAAACAACCATTTTTAATGTAGCTTAACCAAAAGCTTAATGTAACTTTAAAAATAAAAAATGCATATTTTTACATTTTTATGAAACGCTTATCTGTGGTTTTTAAAATGATGTTTTCAAAATGCAATTTTTAAAAACACCCATTTTTAAAACGCACATTTGTGAACAACCTATCCAAACTGCCCTAAGTGTATTGTGCAAAAGTTCAATCATTTTCTTTGTAGGGGTACAAGTCAACATGTTTAAGAGGTTTATTCTATTTTTTCCCTTAAAATTGGGAGCAACAGAGTATTTAGGGGATTTAAAAAAAAAAAAGTAAATAGTACTCCAAAGATACACCAATTAATTAATATTTAGTATAATGTATTTTATACTAATGTTTGTTTTATTTTTTTTTTTAAAAAAAACTTTGTAATATAAAACAAAATAAATTAAACATATGTCTAAAATAATTTTATTTTGTTTTGTTTGGGCTCTTTAACTAAACAATATTTTGTCCAAAAAAGGAATGGGCTTGAATGAACTTACCTTTTTTTTATTTTTGATAGGTAATAACAGCTTTGTTGATAAAAAAGCACAATGAATTTATGATAGTAAACTCACTGCACTGAAAAGAGTACAAACCAATCAAATAGAGAGACTAACAGAATTAAGAAAGTCAAGCAAAGAAAGACAATGTGTAAACCCCCAAATCCGAGACCACTCAAACAAAGTCCTAAGAAGCAAAGACTTCACAGAGTCTACAAATCTCTCAGTTTCCTCAAAAGTACGGGCATTGCGTTCCTTCCAAACTAACCACATAAGACACGCTGGAACCATATTCCTCACTTTTGAAGTATGCCTCCCCAACCAATTCCACCATGCAGTAAGAAGGGAAACAACATTCTTCGGCATCACGCATTGAACCCCAAACAAATAGAGGACTTCACTCCACAATGTATAAGCATACTTACAGTGGATCAATAAATGATCCACAGTTTCTTCTTCACATCGACACATGCAACACCAATTCACAAGAGGTATCTTCTTCTTAACAAGGTTGTCTATAGTGAGAAGCCCACCCCTAGCAGCTGTCCACAAGAAGAAAGCCACCCTTTTAGGTACCTTAACACACCAAATGCTCTTCCAAGGAAAAGACACCGACGAGGCTGCTAGCAATGAAGTATAAAAAGAGCGTACGTCAAAAACACTACTACGATTCAATTGCCATATTATGGAGTCATCACCCCCCCTTGGTAACTTGGAGGAGATATGCGCAAAAAAATCATAAAAGATCCCTGTCTCCCAGTCTTGAAAAGCACGAGGAAAACGTAAGTTCCAGCTATTACCACCCCCATTCGAAGTATAATCAACCATTTCAGAAATCATAGCTTCCTTATTCCTAGCAATAGCAAACAATGCCGGATATAAATCTTTCAAGGCAGTAGGGCTACTCCAAGGGTCATGCCAGAATCTGATACGAAAACCTTCACCCGCTGCATACAACACATGACCAAAGAAACTCTCAGCCCCCTTCCTAATGTTCTTCCACATACCACACTTATGAGCCCCTCTAACAACTCTAGTACACCATCCCCCAGTGGCCTCCCCATATTTGGAAGCTATAACTTGCCTCCATAAACGAGTGATCTCATTCCCAAAACACTAGAGCCACTTCCCAAGCAAAGCTTGGTTAAACAGCCCAAACTTTCGGATCCCCAAGCCGCCAGACTTCACTGGCCACACAACTTTCTCCCAAGTAACAAGAGAGAATTTAAAGACCTCATCAGATCTCCCCCAAAGGAAATTCCTTTGAATTTTCTCTAATCTGTCCGCCACATGTTGTGGAATAGTAAACAAAGATAAATAATAAGTAGGAAGACTTGATAAAGTACTCTTCAATAAAGTAAGTCTACCTCCTTTTGATAAATATAACTGCTTTCAACCTGCAAGTTTTTTCCCCATCCTTACAATGATAGGGTTCCAAATTGAGGAATCCTTATAATGAGCCCCCAAGGGCATCCCCAAATAAGACATGGGAACACAGCTTACCTTACAACATAAAATACGAGCTAAGGCATCCAAGTTCCCAACCTCGCCAACCGGCACGATCTCACTCTTACCAACATTTACTTTCAGTCCGGTGATAGCTTCAAAGAAAATTAGAACCATACGAATATGTAATAATTGTTCCTTAGAAGCATCACAAAAGAGAATAGTATCATCAGCGAACAAAAGATGAGAGATATGCAAACCCCCACGAGTATTGGGATTTGCTTGGAATCCACTAAGAAAACCACCATCTTCTATCCTTTTCAACAACCTACTTAACACCTCCATCACCAATAAGAAAAGGAGTGGAGATAAGGGGTCCCCTTGGCGAAGACCACGAAAGCTGCCAAAGAAACCAACTGGAGACCCATTAAGAAGCACTGAAAAACAAGCAGTAGAAATACACATCTTCATCCATCTCCCCCACTTCTCTCCAAAACCCATCCTCTCCATAAGGTAAAATAAGGCACTCCAATTCACATGATCATAAGTCTTCTCAATATCCAATTTAATGATCACACCCGGCATACCACTCTTCAATCTACTATCCAAACATTCATTTGCAATAAGAACAGAGTCAAGTATCTGTCTTCCCCCAACAAAAGAGTTTTGGGAGTTGGAAATAAGTTTATCCAAAACACAACGAAGTCTGTGTGCCAACACCTTTGAAAGTAGCTTGTACAAACTACCCACTAGGCTAATTGGGCGAAAATCTCTAATATTGATTGCACTAAGCTTCTTGGGAATCAAACACAGGAAGGTGGCATTGAGTGATTTTTCAAAGATACATTCTTTGTGGAAGTCTGCAAAAAAAGCCAAGACCTCCTTCTCAAGAACACCCCAGCATTTTTGAATGAAAGCCATAGTAAAGCCATTTAGACCAGGAGCCTTATCACCGTTAGCCTCCCGTAGGGCTGCAATGATCTCCTCCTTCTCAAACTCCTTTTCTAAAGCAATCCGATCGGTTTCATCCAAATTTACAAACTCTAACCCATCAATAGTGGGCCGCCAAGATTCGAACTCCTAATACAAGGACTTATAAAAACCCACCACTTGCTCCTGAATTGCAGCCTCATCCTCATACAAAACGCCGTCAACCTCCACACCTCTCATAGTATTAGTACGTCTATGAGAATTAGCAAGCCTATGAAAAAATCTAGTATTGTTATCCCCTTCTTTTAAGTACAAAGCCTTCGATTTCTGCCTCCAAGAAATCTCTTCCAAAGAAGCTAAATACGCAATGTCAGCCTTTATCTCAGCCCTTCTTGCACTATCTACCGGTGACAAAGTTTGCATCCCTTCTCTCAAATCTAGGTCCAGAAGCTCAAACAGTAAGTATTTTTTCTTAAAAGCCACGTCCCCAAAAACATGTTTATTCCAATGCTTCAAGTCTCCCTTAAGAGCCTTCAATTTACAAGCTAGAACATAACTAGGAGGCCCTACAAAATGGTATCCATTCCACCAACCTCTCACAAGATCCACAAAACCCTCCACCTTAAGCCACATATTCTCAAATTTGAAAGAAGTCTTTCCCCTCGACATTCCACCTGCCTCCACAAGAAGAGGACAATGGTCCGAAATCGCTCTAGGAAGAGGCCTTTGAGTCACATCCAAAAAATGATCCTCCCAATCCAACACTCTATCAATTCTAGACATAGAAGGGTTCTCTAAGTCTCGAAACCATGTATACTCACCCCCTACCAGGGGTATATCAACCAAAAAATTCCTCTCAATAAAGTCTGAGAAATTGAACATAGCTGGACTGAAAGAAGAACAACCAAGGCGCTCTGCTGGATATTTGATGATATTAAAATCACCAAAAAGACACTAAGCAGCACTCCACCTCCCTTTCACACTATCAAGTTCAATCCACAAAGCATCCCTAAGGCCATCAGTATTCGAACTATACATCCCTGTGCATATCCAAGTAAAACCATCTACCACACCCTTTAACAAAACAGAAACAGAAAAGCATCCAACCATACTATCTATTTTTTTATAAACCCTTGTATCCCAAGCTAGAATAACACCCCCTGCTATATGAATAGCATCCAAAGCCTCCCAATCAACAAAAGGGCTACTCCAAAGACTCTTCATAACAGCAGAATTGACTGAATCTAACTTGGTTTCTTGGAAACCCACTACATCACACTTCCACTCCTTGAATAAATTCTTCACCGTATCCCTCTTTAGAGGATTGTTTAATCCTCTCACATTCCAAGATAAGAGTTTCAAAATCATGGACAACTAACTGAGCCCACCCCACAAAAAATCTCAATCTCTCTGGTTGATCGACCAGATTGCCCCTCATAGTTAACGGAAGAGACTAAATTCCTCAATTCCCTCATTCCTTTTTTAGATGAAGATGCGTTGCGGTGCAAACTACCTACCGTGGCTTGTTTTTCCCATACTTTCTCAAGTTTTTGAAATAAGGTAATGCACTGCTGCTCGCACGAGTCAATAGGGAAACCCACAAATTTACTAAAACCTTTGATCTTCCTCTTCACCCACACTGAAGGTTCCGGATCCTCCCCCACAAGAAAATCTTCCAACTCAGCCACCTCTGATTCTAATTCCATACCCCCTTGAGGGTCCCACGTAGCCAGAGGCACACAATCCAAAGCATTCCTACCATCTTCAACCTCACCTGACCCCGTGGGGTTGACCCGGTCCAGCATCAAGACTTCACTATCCTTAGAATCACAACCCAGATTAGAAAGAGGAGAGAAACAATTTTTACCCAACAATTGGTGATGGCGGAGTATATCGGAGAGTCCAGAAGCTAATAGAGGCGGGGAGGCATTTGGGAAGTCCTCTGCTGGACCATCTGCGACCATCACACTAAAACCCATGCAACCCACCTCAGCCCCGCTTGAGTCAGGGTCCACTAGAAGACCACCGACAGCCCCAACCTATCCACAGCACCCATTAGACCTTGTAGGAACACCACACATCCTGCCGATACGTGGAAACACCATCAATGACTTCTCGGCAGAGTCATGGGGGTCCGATCCTACATCCACACACCTATCGGTCCTTGTGCAGTCCCCAACCAACTCGCCGGAGCTCGGAGACAGCTTCAGAATCTTCTTGGTTGAAATAATTGACCCCGATCCTTCACCCACCTAGCATGGTCTTCTTTCAGTCCACCGTAGCACATTATTTATGAAACCATTGTGGGCTTTAGTGGAATGAGCCCCCTGAGCTTTAAAAGAAATGGGTTTGACTGGAAGCTCTTTAAAAGACATGGGTTTGACTAAAATATCCTCACTTAGTGAGGATACTGTAGCCTCGGTTTGGGCTTTAACAAGCCCACCAGTAGGATCAATATTTTCAGGCCCTCCACTAAAAGCCTTGGGCCATCTGAAATTATTAACACCCAGACAGGTCACCACCCGTTTCCCACCTTCAGGCTTGCAAACTCACAAAGCCAAAACAGCTGGAGTCAACTTAAACTTAAAAGCCTGCATGGGTCTACCATTTTTGACTGAAAAATTACCATTTATAATTGAACCATTTTCTGAAGGGTCTCCATGATTCACATTCAGCCCCGATATAGTTCCAGAAATTTCAAAATTCCCGCTTTTCTGCTGATTTCAAAAAACAGATAAAAGTTTCCCACACCGGCCACCACTAACAGACTGACCTCCTCCGCCACCTTTTATGGAAGATACTTCAGCCATAGAACCCTGTCCCTGTTTTGTACCAAAGAAGAATTTCCTTATCTCACTCTGAAACAAGGACCAACCAGCACGATTAGAGCTTGCTGGTATCATAATACATCCTCTCCTAGACCCTCCAAAATATTCTGCAATAACTACAAAAAGACCAGCTCTGTTAGATCTCCCACAAAACTCTATCAACTTCCCATTTTCCCTAAATCTCTTACAGAGTACAGCACGATTAGGCACCCAGTCTCGTATATCCGCAAGACAAGTAAGGATCCACTCCGAACCCTTATGTCCCACATGAATAGAGCTCTTAACATCCCGACGTGTCTCATGAATAGCATACGAATCAGTTCGTCCCCCGTCAAAAGAGAACGAAAAAAGTTTGGCATCAATGCGAAATGAACGCTTATTGCCCCCATGAACTAAGGAAAGAGGCTTAGGAGGGATATTATGTGAAATTTCAATGGTGGGGACATCTGGTTTGGCTAACGGTGTAGGTGTAAGATTAGGCAGTTTAGGCAGAACAGGGTTAGGCCCCTGAAAAGATAGGGATGAGGGCGTGAAAGATGGAGGAGGGGGGTAGGGGTATGAGAAAATCCCAAACTGTGGAGGGAAGCAAGGGAGGGGAGGGGGAGGAATATGGAGACAATTTGGAGACAAACGGTGTAAGATTATTGTACTCACAATTTGGAGACAAAATAATAATAATAATAATAATAATAATAATAATAATAATAATAATAATAATAATTTAAAGGAAAAAATTAAAAAAAAAATAATTTACCTTTATTTTATTTTGTCTGTACTTTATTTATTTAAAAATAATTGTGCCCTTTAAAAAAATAATATTTTTTGTCAAAAATGAACGAGGTTGTCTGAACGAGTACAAATCACTCTCTCTCATAGTCTCATACAGTACTCAGCTCACTACTCACAACTTCGCTCTCCGAAACAAAACCCGACCCGAATAGGTAGCTGAGCTTGTGATTGTGAAAAGCAAATTAGATTTCTTATTGTTGAGCAAATGGGTACTACTAAATCGACACCCTCTCTAGTTTCAATATCCAATCATTTTATTGGCAGAGTAAGCCTTCCATTTCTTGCATTTTCTTTTTCTACTAGTACTAGTAGTTTTAGTAGTAGTAGTAGTTATAGTTGTAGAGAAAATGTGAAAAGCTCTCTTAATCAGAATCAGAATCAATTGTTGAAACTGTGATAGATCACAACAAATGTGGAACCTTAAAGAATCTTGATCATGCCTTAGGCTTGTTTGATACAATGCTTCATATGCACCCTTGTCTTCCATTGTCGATTTTACTCAATTGTTGGGTGCGGTTGCAAGAATGAAGCATTACTCCCTAGTCATTACTCTAATTAGAGATATGGAATCCGTTGGAATTACTCCCAATGTTTATACTCTCATTGTTTTGATTAATTGCACGTGTGTGTATCTGTATTTTTAAATTAATCAGCAATAATGCCTGCCAATTAGTATTTGTTACTAAAAAACAATTATTTTGTTGTAATCATAAATACAATGCGTGGTGGACATGTATCAGTGTGAGTTGAACTAGTGTTGTGTCACTAGAGGATCCTGTTAATCCTTCACATTTTTAAAGAAGTATCAATATTCTGTTAGAGTTATTGGCTAATTTAGTGTCTGAATAACATTAGTAATTTTTTATTTGGAAACAGCCAAACTAGATTTTTTCCCCCTAAATCAATGTTTTATTAGAAGAGATATTGAGTCCGATTCCATATATTCTCCTAAAATGGCTTGAAACACATTAGGAGGAAGTGAAAGTGCAATGCAAATTTGGTGTTGGCTCCTTGATCTTGTTGAATCTGATAGTTCAAATGCATCCTTGGCTGTTTGGCAGTTATTAACCAAAACTTATGGGCATCACTCCTCATCTACATGGCTTAGAAGGGAATGTAGCAGGAGACCTTGCTAGAAATCATCCTTTGCATACATAATTAAATAAAAAGGACAAGAGAAAAGTGTAGAAATGAGCACATGACAGTATAAGCATAGAATGGACCAAATTTTTATTTTTATTTTTTAATTCTAAACTGTGAATAATTATTTTTTTAATTGGATGTTTGTTCTAATTCTTTGTACCATCTGAACTTGGCAAATTTCTGAAAGCTAAAATTTGATGAAGAATGATGCCATGTCCACCTTTGTGGTGGTTCAGTGTTTGGGGTTCATTTCCTAGTAACTATAGCTAAAAAAAAAAATTATGTTTGTAAATGGAGGTTTAAAGTTTAGCTAAGGTTTGTTTTGGTTCCATATGCTTATGTTTTTTTTTTTTTTTTTTCAGGTTCTTGGGATTACACAATCAATTTATGGAGGTCAAATGACTTGGACAATGAAGGTCCATTCGAAGGATATAAAGCTACTGTACTTAGCTTATGGTCTTGTAATGTCTATCTCATCCAAAAAGATGCTTTGAGCAGAAGAAGATTTCACTCTCATGCTGTCTCATTTACTATTGGGTATTGACATATATGTAAGTTGCAGACAGGATTTGGGAAGACATATTCCTCAGAAATTAGGTACAATGATGGATGCTACATGCTACATCCCAATTTCTCGTATAATGCCTTTGAGATATTGCTTTTTCGTTCATAGCACATTATGGGAGAAATTTGAAACCAAATTTATGTCAATCCTGGAAGAAATACTTTCATAATACCAACAATTATATCTTTTTTTTTTTTTTTTTAGGAAACAATTATATCTGTATATAAAAGAATCTGGATCTGGGTTTTGTGTATAGATATGGAACTATATGTCCAGTTTTGGGAAAAGTTGAGTTTTTGCTTTTTACTCTGCAAATTTGATGCGTTCTATAGACAACCATTTGGATTTGTGCTTTGCTTAACATGTATTTTGTTTGCTTCTGCAGATTTAATGTTGACTTGGTGATTATTAAGTTGTCATAGACTTTGCCAATCTAAACCTTATGTTTTAAAAAAATGTTTGGAGTTTTGGACTCTAATCATTAATAAGAAGATATCATTTGTCTATATCATATGCAATACACTTGACTCAGACCAACCAATAAAATGAGTCATGTGTATTACACAGAACAAGACACATTTAAATTATTTTTTATTGGTACCAAACATTTTCCAAAAGAAATTGGGCTGTCAATTTTTATTGGATAACCTTTTATATTAATTAATTTTATATATTTATTTTTAAACTAAAATAAAAGAAATACTCTAAACACACGCCCGTGTAAAAGGGGGTAGATCACAATATTTAGTTGGAATAAAAAAATTTGGATCCTACTTTTGTATAATGTATACACTTCCACAAAATTACATTATACTTAATTGAAAGTATTCAAAAACTCTAAAAACTAAGAACACAATAGATATAATTGAGAAACTTAACATGGTCAATAAAATTGTACTCCCATGGTCAAACTCACATGCCGATCAATTCTCCAAATAAGTTAAAATGAAACTATCTTTTTCACCTACGCTATTGGTGTGTTTAGAAACTTTTCTTTTTAATTTGAATATAATAAAAGGTTGAGGGCTGTGTTTTTTGAAAAAATATTTAATAAAAAAAATACTAGATATATTTAATTAAAATAAGACTCTCCGAATTAACTTTTATTTGGCTGCTAAAATTCTGAAGTAACCCAACATTGAGAAGTAAGGAATAGCAAAATTGGTAGGTGAAGTAATTGGAAGGTGACCATAATTATTAAAAAAAATGAAAATGACATCCTATAATAATTTTTTAATAATCTATAAATGGTGACCTTAATTATATTAACAAAGCTTAAATATAAAATATTAATTGGTTTCCAAAAAATATATATTAACTAGTAATTATGTACTTCAAAAAGTATGAAAAATGACTTCAATTAAAAAAATTATAATATAAAAAATTAAATAAATATTATTTAAATGATATTCAAAAAGATGAAGTACACAGTTTTCCCTCAAACTGTATGCAGCCAATCTTGGTGAAAAGTTTCAATTAAAGTTCGTAGAAACACTGGCCACAAAAGAATATATTCATGCACAAATTTATAATTTTACATAAATAAAAATTCACAGTCTCTTCTCAAGATAAAATTTTTTTTTGGTAAATAGTGGATAAGTGGAAATGTGGTTCGAGCAACAAACATAAAATACCACAAAAGATACCATTACAATTAAGCTTATCACTTGAACCCCACCTCTTTCACAACTTAGTACTTAAAGTATATACCAATTCACAAGTTTCAAGTTTCAACTTATTAATATGTCTTACTATTATAGGTTTTGGATAAAGAGCTCGGTGAACATGATAGTAAACACACCAAATAAATTAATTATAAAATATTTGTCTTTTTGATAATAATGAAGTAGGGCAATATATATATATATATATATATATATATATATATACCTTACATGAGCCTAAATGAGACTTCTAGTTACTAGGACTTGCCTTCCTCATTTGATAATTAAAAATATATTTACCTTTGGGTGACTTTATATAGGGCCAAATCAATTATTTAAAAAAAAAAATAAAATCAAATCATATACTTTTTTTTTTTTTGAGAGAATTATAACAAAAGTTGGGTCCTTAAAAATTGAAAAATGGTTCTGTATGTGTGTTGCATGTTATTCAGTTGGCTTTTATCATATGACTTATTAATTATATTATATAAGATAATTTTCAATTAAAAACAATTAGACTTATAAAAACAAGTATTGGATAATTGATTAAAAAAAAAGCATTGGATAACAAACAATTTTTTTTTGGTGAAACAATCACAAAATAAACACAACTTAATTATCTATAACACATATATTTAAGGTACATTATTTTTTGTAATCAAATTTATCTATTGTCCATCAAAACATTATCTCTATGCTCTAAAAGGAGAGAGAACTCCTAACATAGAAAATGTTGGAAAACTTTTGTAAATTTCGAAAGAAAAAAAAAAAAAAAGAAAGGAGAAGAGAAATGAAAAGTTAGATGATCCTAAAATCATATTCAGAATAATTGCTCGATTTATAATGTTCTTTTTTATTTAAAACTTTTTTATTAGTATATTATAAGCCTTTTGATCTTTAAAGTTTAAACGGCTAGTGCCATATAGATAACTAATAATTTGCTATTAGTAACAACTTGGACTTGCAAATTATGAATTTATCATATAGCTAAAAATAATTTTTATTGTTCCATCATAATTATTATCAATGGAGAGGATAATCATAATTGATCTAGATATTATGGACAATCATGCAAAAGATTATCTTACATGAGAAGTCATTTTTTCTAGGTATAAGACTACACAACATTGTGAAACCATGAATGCATTCTTGAATAGATTTTTGGATAGGCAGACTAGGGTTTAATTTATCAACAATCTCTCATCCATTGAAAAAAAAAGAAAGACAATTCACTAAATCATAAACAATCTCTCATTCATCATCTTATACAAATCACTGTCATTTGGGTGACCGAAAATAATCATGTGGTGGAATTTTTTCAGCATTTTCTATAATTTTGGAACGTTGTTCCTTCTCCATTGAAGCATTTTTTATAAATTTGGAACATTTTTCCTTCTCCGTTGAAAGCACTAAGTTTGATGCCAACTTGTATTGCAAACGTTCCGACCAGTTCTCCTACAAAAATTAGACACTATTGATAAAGAAGCAATATAAACAAATTATGTGACAACTGTAAAATTTACTTCCAAAAAATATATTACCAAAAAAGGTAAATTGGTGTTGAAAATATGTGTGTTTAATAACATACATGCTGCAATCATGCCTGAAATATGAAAACTGTTAAAAAAAATAAAATAAAATGACAACAACCAATAGCAATAGATTAGAATGTTTAGACTTTCTCCACACTACCAATTTTTGGTGGCTAGAACTAAACCAGATGCAAAGGTGTTCGATCACGTAGAGAACCACATATTGATAAACATGTTGCAACCAATCCTATAAAGGTAGCTGTGCCATTCACCTATTACGTTTGCAAAGACATTTTCCCTTTTCCCACTTAGGCATGGAAGAACTATAACAATTACAAGAAATCCTAGCAAGAGTGAAGCATGCAAACAAGAAATGTTTTTGCTGGATCCCTTTCCTCACCCTTCAGAATTACAAATTCAATATCGAGAAACTAATTTTCTCTCCTCATTACTTAGCATGTAAGAACTATAAAAAAAAAATTTGAGAGTACAAGGCTTCACATGCATATTGGTCCTCAATCATTCAGAAAATCACACTGAATTCACTCACAAGTCTTGTAGAATTTGGAAAAAAATTTGTGTGAAATCGAATAATATGCAGAACTTCTTCAAGCTAGAGGAGGGCAGTTCACAAACCAACTTGAGCAAATTTTTATAGCCAAATTTTTTATCATATGAAATTTTCGAAGTTGTTTATTGTAATATTAAATATGTTGCTTGATGAACTGTTATATTCTATAGGATGATTGAATCTTAGTATTTTTGTTGTGGCAGCTTTACAAATTTGATGCTATAATCAGGACAACTTCTATTGCTATGCAGCAAACAGGGAAGAAAATTGATTCAGTAACTACTTATGACTTCCGATCAATTATGGTGCCCTGTTGAAGTCATTAATGCGGGTCTGTGTTGGATTCTGCTTGCAGTTTTGTTGAAAATTCTATATAGTTACCTTCTTTCCTTTCTATGATTTAATGTTTTCAGAGTACTATTATTTTTTTATAGGCACGCCTATAGGATTTGGTTTACAAAGATGCTGAAGAGAAGTCTAAGGCTGCAACAGAAGTGCTGTTGTCAGCCCTTGATCTTAGTGACAAGAAGGGTACTCACAAAGGAGGAGGTGGGGCAAGACAAGGACAGGGAAAATCCAAGGCTAAAAGGAAGAAAAAGGATCACAGAAAGACAAAGGAATTAAAGGTGTTATATACTGGTTATTTTTCTGTTCCCTTTTTATGGTAGTACAGTTGTCCAAATCTACATGTATATAAATTCACCAGAAAAAATGGAGAAGCGGCAGGAACTAAAAGTGGGAAACATGTTAAATCTCAACATAAGATGACAGAAATTGTAGAAATATACTTGAATTGGATTCTAAAAAATTAAGATATGGAGGAACTAGAGTTAAAACGTGAAACAAAACCGAAGATAGTGTAAAAGAAATGGATATTTTAGAGGAACCAAGTTTGGAAAATGTGGATCAAGGTTTCATGAATAGTAGTAAATAAGGATCTGTAAGACTATTAAACTGCGCAGTCTAATACATTTGAAATACAACAGACATTGAATGCAGGCACGTACTTACTGAAAGAGATTATCACAACAGCTGGTTAATTGCATATAAAATATGCAGAGAATTGTAAAACCTCAATTGTCTTTCCTTCTTACTTTGCCTTAGTCTCAATCTCTGCGTAGGGTTTGAACTACTAATTGTTAAACAAAATTCAGGTAGCTTCGTTATACTTTTTTTTTTGGTTTCCCACAGTGTATCCTCAAAGCTTTCAACCAGAGACTAATCATTGTTCATGACGAGTGGGCCCTAGTGGGGTAAATCACTAGCCCAGAGGTTTTTTTCAAAGTGCAGCTACCCGGCCTCGAACTGGGAAGCACACCCAGTCAAACTTGGGACAAGTACTTTGTGACCAAGTGCCCAACCACTTGGCCAACCTACCTGGGTTAGCTTCGTTATACTGAATACAGTAGATCTCGATAATTTATATATATATATATATATATAAATTAATTAAAAGGTATGAAACCAGCAGCACATTATCCATATAGCCACAAAACATAGGCAAGTGTGAGGACTATACAATTGAGGCCATATAACTTAAGATACACACATACCTAGTTCAATTAATTAAAGTAAAGAAAATATCTTTTGAATAGACCAAGTAACCACAAATTCTTTATCAAGCAGAGTAAAGCAAATATCATATTTCTTTAATATTGGGTATAGAAAAAAATAAATAGTCAGGTAAACACACAAATTCTCTCGTTACTTTCTTCGCCCAAAATCAGACTTTTATCAAGTAGACTAAAATCGAGAATCATAATAGGAGAACTAGAGAAAGAGAAACCAGTTTGACGGATTCAATGCTCTAATATCGTCGCTAATTTGGAAGAGAAGAAGTGTAGAAAAGAGGGTTTTGTTTACTTGTCGTTTAGGTTTCTTGTGGCTGTTTTGGAAAGGAGGAGGCGTGGAAGTGGAAGAAGAGTTAGAAAGGGAGAAAGAAGCGTATGAGTGCAAAAGATAATTGTGATTTTTTTTTTTTTTGTTTATATATATAACCTATCCTACCGGTTACTAGTATCCACTCAAATTAAATGAACGGTAAAGATTAGAACACCAATAAATTAATGGATTAGATTAAGTCGGTGCCGTACCCATTAAAAAAAGGGAAAATTACACTTTACCACCCTAAACTATGCACTAGATTACACTTTGCACCCTAAACTATCTGATTGCACACTTTACACCCTAAACTATCACACTTATCACACTATGCACCCCGGTGTTATCTTTACTGTTATGTTTAACAGAATTTTACTGCATGTGACAAGCACATGCTTCTTGTTTAGGTGGAACAAAATTAAAAGACTGAAACACCCTTTCTCAAAATCAATTAAAACAAAACCCAAATTTTTCCTTATCTCCCTCTATCTCACGTGGAGCCATCCTCTTCCTCAGATTCCACACAGCTGCATGTGCACTGTCTCTAAAAAGAAAAGAAAATCACACAAATCTCAAAGTTTCTCTCATATCTTCCCAAGAGCTACTTCTAAATAACAGCAACAACCTTGCTTATATAGGCGATATGAACTTCGAAATGTCGTAAAGAACTTCGCTTATAGGCTGAAATGTTTGGTCATAGTCCCAATAAAGAGCTTGGCTTATATAGGCGATATGATAAGTGTAAAGCTCGTAGTTCAGTAAAGAACTTGGCTTATATAGGCGGAAGTGCTTTCACAATTCCTCTAACCAAACATCAATTATACAATCATACTTAAAAAATACTTGTTTTAACAATGATGGGTTTGAGGAAATAATGTAAAATGATCCAATTGTGAGTGCCATGCGCGACTCTTCCGAGGACATGTCTTTCTTGAGCCAAATTAAGAGTAGAAATTTGCTATTGCATTGGGGCCCTTGACTTAGAAACAATATCCGGAATCATTGAGACCAAATTTGGCCTATCCATCTCAGCATCATCCTGAATCTCAGTAGTTATTGAATTTTCTGGATGCCTAAGAATCAGCCATGGAAATTGGAATGTATGAAACACAGAACGCAGGGCATGTGAAAAATACAAAATAAAGTGCTTTGACATTAATAGCTTTACTCATTGTTCACAGATGACAATGACACAAAAAATAATCCAAATGTATGGATTAGGTAGAACATAAAATTGTTAATGCCTAGTAAAAATCATTGTTCACAAATTGACAATGACAAAAAAAAAAAAACCCCCAAATGTAAGGATTACATGTTGTTAATGCCTAATACAAAAAGCTTGCACAACCTAACACAAACTGATTATATTTTCTCAAACCCAAGGTTTTTTCTTTTTCTTATCCTGCATCCTTTGAATGGCTTTTTCCAAAGTTGGCACCACCACACGCTCACTGTTAGCATCCCCACCATATATTGTTAATGGTGCCGTTGAAGTTCTTACACCAGTGGAACTTGCAGCAACAGCCCTTGAATCTACAACACTTGAAGCAACAGTCCTTGAACCTCCAGCCCTTGAATCTATATCACTTGCAGCAACAATCCTTACACCTCTAGCCCTTGAATCTACAGCACTTGCAGCAGTAGCCCTTGCACCTCCAGCTGCTTGCTTCTTGTTTGTTGTAAGTGTCTTCTTAGCATTGGTAGACATTTTACCCTACATTATAACACAAAAAAATATATAAGTATCAAGAATTAAAAATGGCAAACATAACATAGAGCACACAAAACTGACCTTGTCTTTTTTGGATGGACATGTTCTGCAATTATGTTCCACCTTCTTACACTCAGAGCACTTGATGATGGTACCAGCCTTGCTTAGCTTATATGGGTTTTTGGGTTCTGAAGGATGCCTCTTTCTCTTTATCTTGGGTCTACCACGTTGTATCTTATCCTTGGGTGGTTCTAAAGGATCTATTGATGTCCTTCTCCACTGTTCCATGCTAGCCACAGGGTAAATTATTGGTTCATATGCCTTCATGTATGTCTCAATTGTGTAATAAGGATGCACATAATCTTCAGGCACACTTCCATCAAATAGTATGGCAGATATGGCATGCTGACATGGGATGCCAGTAAGATCCCACTTCCTACAACCACATGTCCTCTTGCTCAAGTTCACAACAAACCTTTGATGTCTGCACTCAACCTCAAATAAACCAGTTCCAGCATATATTGACACACAATCAAAAGACTTCAAACCTTCGTTGTCCAACTTCGCTTGAATTTTGGGACATATTTTCCCTGTCAATTTAGACATCCCTTCCCTCTTCAATTGGAACCTCCTCATCAGCTTTCTCCTAATCTTTTCAATCATGGTTACTATAGGTTTGTCCCTAGCATCTAAAATGTATGAGTTGAAACTCTCTGACAAATTATTCACAAGCAAGTCACTCTTTGAATAGTCTGTGAAATATGACCTAGACCACATGGATGGATCTACATTATCCAAATACTCATAAGCTTTTGGGCACAATTTCTTAAGCTCACCCATTTGTTCAAGAAACTCATGCTCTGTATATGCTGTAGCTGCAGCCCACAACTTGTCCTTAAGTGCCTTCCCCTTGTGGCCTTTATCTCTATAATTGGCATACAAATGCCTCACACATGACCTATGATCTGCCATAGGATATACGACGTCAAAGCTTTGAATCAAGCCCTACAAACAAAAGACAAATACTTTAATAAAAATAAAAAAATATATAAAGGCCAAATTTAATAAATGAAAACAATGAAAATTGCCCATACCTTTTGTCTATCTGAAATAAATGCCCATCCATGTTGTTCAACTGGGCCGAGATCCTTCAACAAGCAATCAAGGAACCAAGACCAACTGTCCTTGCTCTCAGTTTCTACAATAGCCATAGCAATGGGGTACATGTTATCATTGGCATCTCTTCCCACAGCACTTAAGATTTGTCCTTTTTGGTTACCCTTCAAGAAACATCCATCTAGCCCAATTAAGGGTCTACATCCAGCCTTGAACCCTTCCTTTGTAGCTTGGAGACAAATGTATAACCTTTGAAATGTACCTGCCACATCAAGAGTAGGCCTATCCACCAACATCAATGTAGTGGTACCCACATTTGTAGCCTTTAATGTCTCACAATAGTCCCAAATTCTATTATATTGTTCATTATCATCACCATCAATTACTTTTTCAGCATTTTTCCTTGCTCTATACACTTGCATCCTACCCAGATCAACATGAAACTTATCCTTGATCTCTTTCTGCAATCCAGCAGTAGCGCAGTTTAAATCATATCTAAACTTCTGCATATACCTCTTAGAAATCCACCTTGATGTACATGCTGAATTTTTGTATGCCCTAGTGCAAGTGTGAGTGGGGTTCAATGTCTTAATTTGGAAGGTCATTTCATCTGTTACTTGAGAACCATAAACCCTATATTTGCACCCTTCAGCTTTACATCTCACAATCACCTTATCTTTATTGTTCTTCACAAAACGTAAATCTTTGCCTTTAATCAAGTTGGCCTCTCTAACAGCAGCTCTAAAAGTGGCAACATCACCAAACTTCAAACCTTTCACAAGTTCTGGACATGCCATATCAATTTCATTAAATTCAAGATTTTTGTTGGTGTTACAATTATCTTCTTCAGAAGTGGGCTTAGGAGAAATCAGCTCATCACTTTTGCCAATATCAGAACCACAATCCTTACCCATTTGCTCTCCATGTGTCAAATACAATCCCTTCTTGGGGTCATTTTCCTTCTCAATTGGCTCAAATATGTCTTCATCACCACTAAGTACCTCACCCCAAAAAGGATCTTTATAAGCTTTACTGTTTTCTACATCAAACTCTTCCTCTTCTTCACTTTCATTCAAGCTTTCATGTTCATCTTCAGCTATATTTTCATGCCAATCCACATCAAGGTCACCATCCGCATCATACCCTAGGGGGACAACATCATCACACACCTTCTCCTTCCCCTTCCTATTGCTACCAGTAGACTTGTTTTTCCCACCCTTAATTTGCAATTTTGGTCTATTAAAACTAGCAGCATTAGCAACACACTTCTCTTTTCCCTTCCTTTTGCTACCACCAATAATAACACTCTCAGGTAGGTTATGAGTAAATGGTATGCAGTCATTATCAATCTCTTGACTAACACTGTATAATACCACATTTTCTAAACCTTTATGACAGTCAACCATCTTCAACACATCTGGATCTGTTTTTATTTGCACAAGCCCTTCATCCAAATTCATGCCAACTTTTTTGTAATAAACTAAATCCCCCCTTTTATATCCATATGACTTCAAAATACTCTCAACCTCAATAAAAGACATACAGTCCCTATCATATCCCTCACCATGAATTGATATGTCACCACCAACATAAATTAACCCATTCAAATTCTTGAACCTTCCCCCATGGTGAATCTCAAATATTAAATCACCTTCTTCCATTCTTTGCTAACCTGTAATAGAAGATTCAAACTTTGTCCATGGCAGATGAACCGGCAGGAAACTCTGAGATTTTGTTTTCTTTTAGAGAGAGGGAGAGTGCAGATGAACGGGCAGGAAACCAAGCAAATAAGAAAAAATTTAGGTTTTGTTTTAATTGATTTTGAGGAAGGTTATTTAAGTCTTTTAATTTTGTTCCACCTAACCAAAAAGCATGTGCTTGTCACATGCAGTAAAATTCTGTTAAACATAACAGTAAAAATAACACCGGGGTGCATAGTGTGATAAGTGTGATAGTTTAAGGTGTAAAGTGTGCAATCAGATAGTTTAGGGTGCAAAGTGTAATCTAGTGCATAGTTTAGGGTGGCAAAGTGTAATTTTCCCTTAAAAAAAACAGGGAGTATGACAGAATGACCCATAACTTATAAGTTACTGATTACTTACTAAATTCAACAAAAACGAATTACCATTGCATTAAATTTTCAATATTGATTTTTTTTTCAATAAAAAAAACCCTCAATAGCATTTAAAGTTAAATATTTATTTAACATCCAATCCTACGCTTTTCTTTATTATGTGATTAAATTAATTTGTGGATTTTGTATTTATTTGTTGTAGCACAATTCTCCTACATTTGGTTCTTGGGATCGATTTTGCAGTTGTGTTGAATTTTTTTATTGGTAATTGAAGAATATACATCTTTAAAATAAATTATGTTGCGAAATTTAGACCCCGATTGATAGAATTTACAAGTTTTAAACCCAAATTGTTAATTATATTTATTATGCATAAAACTTGTTAAAACAAACAAATATCAATATAATGTCAAATATAAGTGCAGTGGAAAAATAAATAAGGCAAGATATGATGATTCAAGAAAACCAATGAAACAAACCAGTTTCACAGGAAAAAACTTGGTGGAAAACCTTCCCGAAAAGTAATTCACTATAGTAAAAAGAAGTTTCAGATTTAGTACAAAACCTTTGTCCCTAAACTCTATAATCCGTATAGATGAACTTACAACAGAAACCTTCTACTGCTTCAGAACCTCTGAACTCTTCAATATATGAACGCTACCTTTTGATGCACGGATCCCAGTACGTGACTCACTCGTTTGCATGAATCCTAGCACGTGACTCACTCACCAACTTGAGGAAGAAGAATGTTGGCTGCAAAGTTTTTCACTTCATCAACAATGAAGATCAAGAAGCACTTGGTTACAAAATCCTAAGGCGCAAAGACGTAGTAGTTTCTTTTAGAGAGAATAAGGCTTCGAACACCTTTTTCATATGTTCTCTTTGTATTCTCTTATGTGGCGGCTTCTAAAATAAGCCTTATATATGTCAAGAATTGTAAGAAAAGAAACCCTACACAAATACAAAAGTATGGCCCAAAAATCAGATCTGAAAATTCTGATTTCCGTAACCTCGATAGATAGCAGGTGTCGAACCTTATTAAATCTCGATAGATAGCTGTCTGTCGAGTAGCTGTTGAGCAGCTATCCGCATGTGTCGAGCTATTTATCCACCTTTAGTGAACACTTTTTTTTTTTTTCACTTGTTTCTTGGTCCAATCTTCATGGCTTTAATACTAGACTTGAACAACATGTTCTTTGAAGCATTAAACACATCCTAGATCTACCCAAATACAAGTAAAGTGCGTTTTGTCAAAGGATTAGCCAACTACATAAAATGTGTCCTTAACAAATTGTAAGCCTTGAATTAAATCAAAAATTCCTTGAATGACATAGATTTTTGTTTTTGTTTTTGAAACAATAAAATAATTTCCTAACCCCATAAAAGAGGACTATATGATGCATTGATTCACAAAAACGAAAGCAAGTCGACTTGCGTAGCCATCCTTTTCTATTGTGATTCACTTGATCTTTCCTTAGGCTCTAAAGAAGAGGTTGCTTTATATGGTTCCCAAAATTATCTTTTTGGTCGGAAACGGCTTTTACATTGTTATCATCCGTGCTCTAAACTCTTTCTAAACCAAGGAAGACAATCTCGTACTGTACCGGCTGGTATGGCCGGTATTTTCCGTTCTGGTGCCTTGGCTGGTACAAAAACACTAACGTTTTGTACCCGTTCAAATACCGGACATACCGGGTCCGTTTCGGCCATTCCGGGGTAAATACCATATTCTGGCCGGTTAGTGGATATTGGACCGGTACCTTTTCTCATGCCACACTAAACTTCGGTCTCTCTTTACCTCTTCTTTATCACACCGGTGATGATGAAATACCGATTGGTGGTGAGGAGAGGCGTTGGTGATTCATGCACATTGGAAATCGGGTTGAAGTGAAGAAAAAAATATACTGGACTGATGCTAATCATGTGATACTGAGAGAGAGAGAGAGAGAGAGAGATCTGAAACTAATGGGGAAGAAAGAGATGGAGACTGAGAAGCATGTGTTGAGACTGTGAAAAGTGAGAAGAATGAGTTGAAGACAGAGAAGCATATGTTAGGAAGAAGAAAAGCTAATTAAAGAATGGAAGAAATTATCACTTATCAGATTCAGATGGCTTGGGAAACGTGACAATGGGAATGAGTTGTCTCTTTATTTGTTTTAATTATTTTCAAATTTAAAAGGCAAGTATTTTTTTTGGATAAACAAAAGGCAAGTCTTTTATCATCATTTGTTTAAATTATTTTTAAACTTAAGATGCTAGGTCTAAGACTTGACCTGAAGGGTTAGGGATTAGTGACGTGCTCACCGCTCACTGAAATCTGAAATAAACATGGAATTATATTAATAACTTCAATAATAATTAAAAAATTAGACATTTAAAATTACAAAAAAATATTTTTCAAAGATGTTTGTTATGTGCTATTAAAATTATTGTTTTTATATGTTGATAAAAATAACTATCATTACATTTAATGTATATAGAGCGGTAAATTCAAAACGGTATATCGGTATTGACCGGTATCCAAAATATATCGTACCGCTGGCCAAATCAGTACAGCTTCCGGTACGGTATTGACTTCCTTGTTCTAAACCCATGTATCATTATTGCATTAGAAAAAATCAAAACCAACCCCTAGCCTCACTCTAAAAAAAATAAAATCACTAAGAGCATCCCCTTTAGCTCTTCTATAAAAAATGTCATTTTGACACACTAAAAGCCCACTTTATTATTTTACCACGTCATTTTACAATATCTCATTCATCACATGTTTTATTCTTCAATTTTATACATTAAAATAATATTTACAACACACTAAAATAATATATTAACTCCTTCCCATCATCATCATCATCAACAACAACAACAACAAAGGCACAACCACCTCTGCCGCAACAATGGCCACCTACAACCATTGTCGAAACAACACCGACAGCCACTACTAGCACAAACCCACATCCACCACCACCATTGCCTTAAAAAAAAAAAAAAAAAAAAACCAGAGAGAGGCAGAGTGAAAGGCGAATAGAGAGGAGAGGGAAGAGGGATCAATGGCAGCCTCGGGGTGAGATCAAAGTTTTCAAACCCGAACCGTTTAACGAATCGGAAAAGCGAGAGGTTCAAGGTTTAAGATTTTTATGGTAGGACCGAGGTTCAACAAAGGTCAAACCGTGATGATGTCATAATTAATTTAATAATTTTAATAATAATAAAATACAAATAAAGGTATTAAAATGGAAAACATTAACAAATTTTTACTAAAAGTATGTCTAAAAAAATTAAACAACTTTCAAATGAATTTTCACCATTTTTATAAGGTTAATAGAAAATAATAATAAAGCATAAACAAGTGTCAAAAAATTGTGTTTAGTAATCTTTCAAATAAAAAAATTATCTAAAATAAAATCATTTTCAACATAAATTAATAAATTGTATATTCACATGTAAAAAGTATAGTTCTTGAACCTCTAATAAAATTATCAAATAATAATAGATTGAGAGGGGTAATATAATAAATTGGAAAACTATAATTTAAATTGTAAATAAATAAAATATATCATCCAAGAATGACACAACAAAGAAGCATAGCCTATTGGTCATTGTATCACTACTATGCTGACCAAGTCCCTGGTTCTATCCCTCGCCTATGCCCTTTTGGGACTTTTTATATTTAAATGGATTGAACCGTAATTTCATCTTAAAAAAACTTGTTTGCTACCCCGTTCAAGGTTACCCGGGTTGGACAGGCCGGTTCGATCTGGGTCTGAAAACTATCGGTGAGATCGGTCGTGACTAGAGAGGGTGAGATCGGCCGTGACTAGAGAGGGTGAGACGGTGAGTGAGATCGACGAGATTGAGCTTGGCTAAGTGAGATCAATGACGACTACAACCACCATAACCAAAACCCAAAATCAACCAACCAACCAACCCACTACCACTGCCCACCATAACCAAAGCCCAAAATCAACCCATAACTGTCGCCACCCACCAACATTAGCCCATCACAGCCCATGAAAATCAACCCACAACCACTTGTTGCTGAATCCACCATCAAATGACAACAAAACCCAAAAAAAGAAAAAAAAAATCACTGCCATAGAGATCAGCCTGGCTTGATGCTCTGGCTTGGGTTTTGTTGGAGAGAGAGGCAGTGACGTGGAGTATAAGGAGAGAGAGCAAAGAAATGGTTGAACAAGGAAATGAGAGAGAGAGAGAGAGAGAGAGAGAGAGAGAGAGAGGAGAAACTGGTCGGAATAGGAAATGAGAAGATAGGGGGAAGAAAGAAAAAGGTGAGAAGAAAAGAAAGTAGGCCTATTATGAATAAAAAAAAATAATATAAGTTATAAGATTTGTGAACAGTGCGCTCTCAAATTTGAGATTGCACTATAGCATGTTACAAAAATATTTAAGATATAAAACACCTTATGAGGCTCATATTTTGGGATTTAGTGTATCAAATGCAAAAAATTTGGCATATGGCATACCTGTTACGAATGCTCTAAAGGCAAGGTTGGCATGTTTTTATAAAAGGTTGTTGGGACCTTATACCCTATGTCCCGTGATTTTAAGGGATATGTGTAGGATGCACCGAAGTGATTCAGTTTGGCTGTCCTAAGTGATTTGTCAAATCAATGACTCTTATTTGGTCATTTGATGATTGGATCTATTAGACACATTATGGTCCAAGGTAGCCCAAATTAATTATAGGCATATGTACTTATAGAACAAGCATATTGAACTAGGTTAATCTATGATTCGCCTACAATTAGTCAAATATTCTCTAGTATATAAATCCTTCAATAGGTTCATTGTAATACAAGTGCCTAATATAATATAATAGGTACTCGTCAAGGACTTTCTCACTATGGACGTACACCATTAGGCCAAATTATGTAGACCTTTGTGTATTCTTTCTCTTTCATGCTTTCGTTCGTCATTCAACCATCACATAACAACTTTCACATGTTCAACTTGATACAGTCCATATTTTCTCACATGCCAAAAAAAAGAAAAAGAATATGAAACTTGATAATATCTTTTTTGCGTCCCTTTCAATTCAAATAAAAAAAAAAAAAAAAAAAAAAAAAAAAAAAAAAAAAAAAACTCAACAAAAATAACAGCTCAATAATACATAAATTTCTAACTAATCTAAACCTTCAAATCTTGACCTTTTAAAGAAATAATATGTGAGTGTTTATAAGAACTGAAAGGTATGAAACAATTTTACGCATAGTTAGAAAACCAAATAAATAAATAAGGACAAAAAAATTTGAAATAAAATTTGGTTCACTTAACATGACCCGCCATTTCAATGGGTCGAGTACGGGTTTATCCATTTTTCTCAAGTGTCCATAAATCCCTATCCATATCCATATTTTCCTTCAAGTTATTGAACTAGTATCCAATTTGCCAAGTACAATCATGGAAGTCTGAACTATTTTCTTTTGATCTTAAGGAATCAATGGGTTCCAATTAACTAAATTAGTAAAGTTTTTTTATTGTTGAGTATGAGATTTGATGTTCAAACCTCACTTACATTAAAAACCAATTATTAGCTTAGCCTAATAACAATGAACAATCACTATAAAGCAGAAACCATAAGTTGAAACTCTATAATATCTTCATATCTATTAAAATAAACAAAAAATAAATGTTTTCTTTTGAGCAATATGTAGGCACACCAAATTTTTCAATATTTTTTTTTACAACTTGTTAAAGTAATAAGTTTAGATTAGAGTAAAATCACTTTTACATAGGATTTTACTATGGACTCTGGAGAAATATTATTTTACAAGTTAATTCCATTAAACTAGTGTCATATATAAGTTGACATCTAGTGAACAAAATTTCAGAGAGGATACGAAACATCAACACAAACTTTGACGATATCCAAACAGTCAAGAATCATTGCAACCTAATGGATACCTTATTAATAACGAGAAATCGTAGTTTGGTCCTAACCAACTCAAATGTTGGCGAGGGAGGCCTAATAGTTAAATCAATAAACTAGTGGAAGAAGAAGAGAATAATAACAAGGTAACAATGCCAAAGGTTTCATACCTTATTCAACTGGATGGAGGGGTCCTTATAAGTGTGTGAAGGTCGATCTTGATAGGGAAAACGCTTCTCCAACACTTGCTAGTTGGTTCTCCCCTCAATATAGCTAAGGGGACATGTGTTAGAGCAATAAATCCCAATTTGCAAGCAAATAGGATGTTTCTCAGTGACATTAAATGTGATAGTTTGTTGTAGGGCACAATATATGCTAATGCAATAAGAGTCGGTGGACATTTCATTTGAGGATTAATGTATCGACCAATCAACCTATGTGGCCAACCTTAGTGGATGTTGGTCAACCAACATATTCAACTTAAGAAGAAGCTCGCCACGCAACTTTGTCAACCCGAGAAGATGTTGGCCAAGCTTCATGGCTAACATCTGTGGTCCTGCCAAGATTAACTCCCCTACACCTATTCTTTGAGTTTTGAAAAATATAGTGTCAAATAATCTAATTGCGTAAACATAGAATTTTATAATTATAATAGTTATAGTGTTTATTGATCAGTATTTGATAATATGCATGAATGACTTACCTATGTTGTATGGGCTCGGGAGCAATGGTATATTTGAGAAACACTAATAAAATCATTCAACCAAACTTTTAATATCTTTCGTATGCAATGATTCCTTCTAGTTAAAATTTAAAATTGTTGCTATCTTTTAGCCAAATTTGACAGACAATATTTTAAAAATTCTTGTAAACCACAAAAAATAAAACAAATGACTATCAAATTTTTATTTTATTTTTTAAAAATGCACCATGTCTCATATCTAACTAAAATTAGGGTGAATTGTAGGGTTTTAAATAGAGAAGGAACTTCAACCAAACTTTTATTAACTTTGTATGTAAAGATTCTCTTTTATTTATGTTCTTCAATTCTTTTTAATTTAACTAAATTTGAGACAAGATATTTTTAAAAAATCCACTTAAACCACAAAAAAACGAATAAATGACTATTGAATTTGTTTAAATGCCCGTGTCTCACACGATTCGCATTGAACTACAAATTAGATTGAACTTTAGGATCTTAAATGGAATGGGCACTTGAACCACCCATCCGCATTGAAAAACAAAAAGCCCTTTTTTACATGTACATTTGTATATAATATTTAAATTGGATATAGGTTTAAAGTCTCCCCTGCTAGAAGGATTGGGCATATTATGAACTAAATTCACCATGAAACTTTGCTTGTTTGGAAGAAAGAATTACAATTTCTAGAAATGAAACATGCCATGCTTGCTTGAAAAAAATGTGCATTGAAAGTTTTGCAGCAATTTATTTATGGTCGTATGAGTAAATTAATTGGCGTTAGGGATATACTTTTAGAGGAGTGATGTGATTGAATTATATTTGGCCTGTGAAGGAAATGAAGTGACCATACTCATCAATTATGATTGCTGGTTGAGTTAAAGAAGCCAGGTTAACTTGGTTATGTTAATTCAGCAACGTACCTAGCTAAAAAAGTAAAAAAAGAAAAAAAAAAAAAAAGGTTAGTTCAGCAACTTGGGTTTTGATTTGAAATGTTATTTTAGGTTCTTTTTGTACCAATTTTGCAACTTGAAATCAGTAACTCCTGGTTTTGAAGATATTCGGATTGCAATAGGGATACATTTGATTTGAATGATTTGGACCACATCTCAATAAGGATTTGAGCCCAGCCCAATTCATCCACTGATTTTTATTTTGAAAGAGCCCAATTAACTTATCATTGACGCTCGATTTTCTTTTTAAGGGTAAGCAGACATCATGAGAAAGTAAAATGGCAATGGAGTGCATGTTTCAAATCCATTTGAGAATCCATGAATGTTTAAAACTTGAATTATTCCAATCTAAATGCTAGGGAAATACAAATTGACTCCTTAATTTCGGACAGATCTCCAAACCAAGGTTATGCAGATTCACCAAATGCCAACCTAATAATTTTTATCAATACTCCCATGAATAATTGTGTTTGAGGATTTGAAGCAAAAAACACAAAAATCATATTCTAAATCTATGTATGAAAGAAGGAAATTATTCTATATATTATGATTCTTTTTCACATAAACATGGAGCTATACATGGACTCAGTACAAGAAATATGCTAAACATACAGAAACTCTATACATGAAATATACAAAACATACAGAGACTCATAATACACCAAATATATTAAATAAGGAAAAACTATTTGTAAAGTTGTGATTTACAACTATATTTTATGTTGGGTTTATTCCATGACAAAAAGTGTTGTAATTGCTTTATTTTTGTTCCTTGTATTTTGTGGGATTTTATTGTATTGGATTTAGTATTAAGTGGTGAAGACTCGAGCTTAAATGAAGAATCAGTGCATTTTCGCGATTGGCTTGCGAGTAGCTCGCGAGAAGAGTATCCCGTGAAAAGGGCAAATGAGAAGCACATGCTGGAAGCTGAAGAGTTGTGCTAGCCTGGAAGATTTTGTAAGTGTCTCACGAGTAAGGCCTTCTCGTGAGACACCCTTGAAGCTCTCTACCTGCAGGATTTTTAAGCGTGACTTTCTTACCCTTCACCCATACTATATATACTCTCATTACTCACAAAAGTATGAGAGGCCATTCAAAGAGAAAAACCCTAGATAGGTTTTCAACAACACACACACCCATCTTTTAGAGAGAGAGCTATCCCATCCTTAGTGAGAAATCGTTGTAGCTTCTTCTCCTTCCCTCTCCCATTACCATACCTTGAGATGAGATTTATACTCAAACACAACCCATACCTTTTCAGAGTGTAGAGAATGTTTTGGAGATTGGAAAGCTTTGGGGATTTGCCAAAAGAAGCCAGAAAGGCTTGGCGCAAGCAATCAGGCGTATTGTGGGATTTGGAAAGTTACACAAGACACAGTTTCGAGAAGCCTTTTATTGGAGTAGGAGCTTGGAGGGCTTAGGTACATTGGGTAGATTAGGCTTGGAGGGTCTCTTGCTATTTGTGTATCCCAACTTATTGTTAAGTGGATCAACTTATCATTTGGAAGGCGGTAGAGAGGTTTTTTCGTGAGTTCTTCGGCTCTTCGATAACATATCGTCGTATTATCTTGTGTTTGCATCTTTATTTTCTTACTCTTGTACTTTACTTTTATTGTTTGTTGTTCTTGTTTATGCACTAGAGTAGAAACGGTTCTTTGCGCACATTTACTTTTTTTTTCCGCACTTAGTTTAAGTAAGAGTAAAATCAACCGAGCCATATTTTTTATTTTGGGGTCTAAACAGCTCTTGTGCTTTTAACACAAATTTGAGCTTTCACTATTCAATACTCTTTAGATAATAATGGGGTGGTACTCTTTTCACATGAATGCTGGATCCCACTATATCATAAATTTAATTAGTAAAAGCCACATTATGTGATAAAAGGAATTACCAAGTTATTATACTCTTAAAATATTCTACAATTACCCACGTAAGAAAGACGAAATTACGGCAAATCTCCAGTTAGACATCATTTGTTGAACCAAACACATGTTTCTCCTTCATGGTGTGAGTCGGCATCGAAGGTCCAGTAGATGCTTGGGAATGTGCTCTCCAAACTGATTGAAAACTCTGTGGGAACCATTCACATAAACTGTGGAATGCCTTAGAAGTGGAGTGCCGCATTGTTTCGAGAGTTTGTTGACAGCATTGAAGAATCTGTTTGTTTGAGCCATAAAACAACCATACAAGAACAGATGCGTATATAATGAAGATGAACCATCCTAGTGGAGGAATAAGGACCAACAAAACCAAGTCACAAGCAAAAAATCCAGAGAAGAGAAACACATTCTTGAAGAAAGAGAGATGGGTTTTGTTGGAAGTTGGTAGTACTAATATCATTGCCAATGATATAGTGCAAGTACATGTATTTAATATCAAAAGCAATATCATTGCACCATGTGTGTCAAACATAGAGACACCTGGGTTTTGATACTTCTATCCGAGGAGTGTAAGCAGAAATCCAAGCAAAAAGCTAAAGGCAGCAAGCCATGCTGTGTAGGAACGAAATTCTTGCTCATTTCTGAAAAATAAAACATATAAATGGCTTCAAATTACAAGTACAGTTTAAAATAAAGAAATTAAATTAACATCTGTCACATTGTATTTACCTTAAAGATGCAGATATTTTATCTTATAATTGTACCAAAAATTATGGATTGAATCACATATCGCTAACTAATTGAGATAATGTTACCTTCAATCATGAATTGCATTGATCTTATGTATTGATTTTCTTAATTAAATTTAATTTTCCTATAAAATTTTTTAAAGTTTATACAACTTTGAACTTCAAAAAGAGGTCTTTTTAAACCAGCAAATGGTCTTGGATCATACAATCTAAGATCTGTCAGATGCTTAGATTGAAAAATATATTAAGAAAAAAAAATGAGAATTAAATATGTTTTAAAGGGATGATAGGAAAAAGAGGATAAAAAGAAGCATTGCAAATATCAATTAGAAACTCAAAGAATCATCAAAATTACACACTTTTAATGGGTTGACTTCAGAATAAGGTTGACTCTCAAAGAATCATCCAGAATTTGATCAACAACAAATTGTAACTATTTCCCAGCTAAGAAAACATAAATCTTTATAAGATGCAAAGTTTTCCTTCAATTCCTATCTTCAACTTCTTGGTAGTCAAACAGAAAGTTTCTCCAGGTTCCACCAAGAGAAAGAGAAATTTGGGGGAAAGACAACACTGTTCTTCATGAAGCTATCAGTGGGTTGGAGTGTGGGGTTGTGAATAGAGAATATACAGCTTCTAAAAAAAAATGTTCTATTCCAACCAAGACTTATTATATAAGGCTCAAATTTTAGAAGATAAAAAATGTGGTGCCAAAAATAGAAATGATGAAAAATAAAATGAAAAAGAACAGTGGGTGAGATTGATAGACAGAATAAATAAATAAGTTATTGGTTCCGTATTATTCGTTTAAGTATGTGTCTATGTCCATCATCTTTAATAAGCTAAAAGCTTGTCTTTATTTGAACTGTTAAAAATCTTGACTTATATATATTTAGGTAACTTTTACTTTAAAAAAAAAAAAAAAAGATTTATTTAAACAAATCTAAACCAAAAATGGACTCGGATTATTATTATTATTATTTTTGTTATCTGATTTCAACACAGTCACACAAACAAAAGACGGATTCCAGATTTTGTGCCCCAACCTTTTCTGCTATGCAGTGTTAGAAATTTTCCTACCAAACTATTCTTGAATACACAAGACAATTTGAACATTAATTTAAGGCAGGTAAAGCAATTGTTAGTTATTAAGGAAATAAAAAAAGCAAGTAATCAGGGCACATAATTAAGCAATGCATATGCAAGTAAAACACCAAAAGAGATTAGTACCCTTCGGAACTAAGATCAGCAAATATATAACAATAAGACTACGCTGAATGGGACACAGTAATTGAAGCCACATAATCAGTGCTTATTTATACATACATAAAAGATGGAGTCGAACACTTAGTATAACACTATAAGTCTATAACTCAAAGGCCAAGAGTAAAATGCAAAACCAAAAATAAAAAATCAAATAAATTTGTACAAAGTACTAACCTTTCTGAACTCAGATTAGAAGGATTGGTGTTGCTGCTGTCCATGCTCGTTCCCTTGTGTGTTTCTCTGAGTGAGGAATTTGAGGAAATGAACAAGTTTAGAGCTTAGAAGCTTATGTTTTCTATGTGTGTTGGAGGTAGTTCATTGTGGTTTCATTTTGCAGAATTATATAGGCGAGTGGGCCAGTTGAGTTGGTCTTCACTTTCTTAGAAATTTTTGAAAATGTTTTAAGACAAGTCCTCCAAACACCAAAGTTTCCAAAGTTGTTTTATATTGGCAGTTGGAACGCCCAACGTATTAAATGGCTCCGTATTTAGAGTTGTAAATGAACCAAGCCAATCATGAACAACTCAAGCTCGGCTTGGTAAAAAGCTTGTTTATGTTTGTTTGTTTATAAATAAGTAAAGCTTAAGCCTTAGTTTTAGGCTTGTTTAATAAACAAGCCTAGTCCAAGCAAAAAAATCTGTTCACGAACAAGCTTGTGAGTTATTAGGTTTGATACACAACAATTCAAGCATAAACTTATATATAAGTTTATATGTGTTAGCTATATATACTTATTACACATATTTTAATAATGACATGGCTAATATGAGACCACTATCTATATTATTATAATTTTTTCATTCCCTTTAAACCGATTAAGAACCATTTTAGACTGTAGTTACATTTAAAAATAAATAAATAATTAAGTAGGCCACATATGATCCTTTCCTATCAATAATTTAAAGTAAAGTTATGAAACATGTTAGTATTTTCTCATTCATAATAGTTAAAAACAGGCATTTTTTTAGTCTTTCACCATCTAACGTGAATGTAAAAATGGTATTTTGAACAATTACTGAAGCTATAAACAAGGAATGATGAATGAATTTAATTATGTAAATTATTAATTTGAATAATAGCTAATTATAAGTAAAACTAAATACATGATAAATTGAGTATACTATTTTTTTTTCTTTTTTTTTTCTTAATTTTAGAGATTTAAACATTTAATAATGTAATTTTTTTTAGATCTCAAATTCAAAAACTTGACCTAGGCTCGAGTTTGAGCTTGATAATAAGCTTAAGTTTAGCTTGACTAATTAATCAAGCCAAACCAAGCCAAGATCAAGCCTTTTGGTTTTCCTATGAGCTCAGGATCAAACACTATTGTTAGGCTAGTCATTAGCTTAAGCCAAGTTCAAACTTTTGATTTTTCCTGATGAGCCAAACTTAAACATGCACTACTCGACAAAGCTCGACTCTTTTACAGCCCTATCCGTATTATTTTGTTTAGTTCGATTTAAAGTGCAAAAGTTAATAAACTGAAGAAAGAGAGTGGAGCAACTATTGTCAATTTGACTACGTCGCATATTCTATGATGCATCACTGCGTCAAAGGCCCACATTTTGAAACATTATAGTACTAATAATAAATCTATTCAAAGAATTGATCTTTTTTGATGAGTTTGCTTTGCTACTCCTTTGTTGTTGGCTTTAAAGACATGTTGTTAAATCTTTTAGCAAAATTTCTTTTATGTCTAATTATTTGTTTTTGGAAAATGTTAACATTCTTTAAGAGAATTTATTAGTGAACAATTCTAAGAAATTTTTTATAGGAAAAGTCAAAGGAAAAAAAAAAAAGCAATTAATATTTTGAGTTTTTTCTATTTCTCATAAAAGTTGTGTTAAAACTTTTATAAAATAGTGTGTTAACGATTGCTCTAAGAACACTCGTTAAGAGAACCCTTTGTTTTTTTTGGCTGTGACAGGTTCACCATATTAAATATGTACTTGTGATAGAAAGTCTTATATAGAAGATTGATGAACTTTAGAATTAACATTAAGTGAAGTTCAAGTATATTTTATTGATGTCTTAATTAAAGTCTCCATAAATTTGTCTCACTCCAACACACTAAAATTGACTTGGTTTCTTGGAAAATGTCACTTATTAGTTATTTCTAATATATACATTATCAAGAAAGTAAAATATTAATAACTATTTTTTTTTAGAGAGTTTCAACCTATGATGTCTGCTCCTGATAATAGCTCTTTGTTATCAGACCAAGACACCAATCAGTATTTGATATAGGCGGGGATTGAACCTCAAATTTTTTTACCAGTTAAGCTAACTAGAACCCACAATAATAACTATTTACTGTGTTATATAAGTGATAATTTCATCACTAAATTCAACAAAAACATATTACTATTGCATTTAATTTCTAGTACTGACATTAAAAAATAAATAAAAATCTCGATAGGCTAATTTTAATGATATATTTATTTATGGGTTCAGTTAATGGGTGTCCTTAAGAAATTTATTAATGAATCATTTTAAGAAAATTTTGATACTATTTTTATTAGAAATATAAAAAAAAATGGAAAAAAATCAGTTACATTTTTCTTTTTTCAAAAAAGTTTTAAAAATATTTACTAAACCTATGACATTAGGTCATCCATTAACATTTCATTTTCTTTTTTATTTATAAGAACTTTTCCCTTTATTTATTATCCAATCCCACACTTTCCCTTATTACATGATTAAACTAAATTTTTAATTTTGTATTTCTTTGATGTAACACAATGCTTCAACATTCAGCTTTTGGGGTCCAGTTTGCACATTGGTAAAGAATTATGATTGATTTTAAATAATATACATTTTAAAATAAATTGTAAGCCTCAAGCTAAAATCATAATTTCTTTATCACATTGGTCTTTTTTTTTTTTTTTTTTCAATATAATAAAAAAAAAATTCCTAGCTCCATAAAACTTAAATGCATGTAAAAGATATTTTTAATCTTGTTTTTTTAGCAGAACATAAAACAGGTTTATGTGTTAGCAATCCACCAATTTCAAGAAATCATTTCCTTCATAAAACAAGTTACTTCGGTTTCCATTGTAATTTCAAACTCAAAAGTCAACTTACGTAGCTATCCTCTCATATATTGAGATTTCGCTCTCCAAGTATCAAAATGACCGTCTTTTATTTTGGGGCCTTTTAATACGGCTTCCGAATTTTTCTTTTTGATCGGTAACTACCTTACATATCATCCTTGCTATAACTTTTTCTATATCATCGACGCATTAGAAAAACCATATCTGTTTTTTTTCAAAAATTAAAAATAAAAAGGCTAGAGATTCATTCATTAGCTCAAAGAGTATATACATGGATGTTAGAACAACAGAGAATCAAGAAGCCAAATTCTCAAAGGGCATTCATTACGAGAAACCCGATACAATCAATCTAATTTTTATAGGCAATCGAATCGAGCCATTTTCGGTTAAAAAAAAAAATCTAGGTTTTTATTAATTTTGGCTATTTTCTATTGTACGGAGACTCATTTGATGTCTTTTAACAAATGCCTAAGGGCATCAGTTAATAAAAGTCATTCTCTAATCATAGTGGCAATATTAGAGCTTACTCTAATATGAGTTGCAAACAAAACAAACTCTATTCTCAATTTTAGTGACACTAGTTATGGTGGCACATGCTTGGTTCATAAGAAAAGTTCCATTGTATTATAATAAATAACAGTAATTTATCATGTGGAATTTAAGGAAGATTAATTGTGATCAATAACAATGATACAATAATCAAAATTATATCATTTGGCTACTTCAATGGTAATCCCAAAAACATTTTTAAATGCTCCCAAAGGTAAGAATGTGTGCATTATTAGCCAATTGATCTCTATAAACCAAGGAAGTCAATACCGTACCGGGAGCTGTACCGGTTTGGTCAGCGGTACGATATATTTCGAATACCGGTCAATACCAGTGTACCGTTTCGGATTTACCGCGCTATATACATTAAATGTAATGATAGTTATTTTTATCAACATATAAAAATAATAATTTTAATAGTACATAACAGACATCTTTGAAAAATATTTTTTTGTAATTCTAAATGTCTAATTTTTTTAATTATTATTGAAACTATTAATATAATTCCATGTTTATTTCAGATCTCAGTGGGCAGTGAGCACGTCACTAATCCCTAGCCCTTCAGGTCAAGTCTTAGACTTGGCTTCTTAAGTTTAAAAATAATTTAAACAAATGATGATAAAAGACTTGCCTTTTAAATTTGAAAATAATTAAAACAAATAAAGAGACAACTCATTCCCACTGTCACGTTTCCCAAGCCATTTGAATCTGATAAGTGATAATTTCTTCCATTCTTTAATTAGCTTTTCTTCTTCCCAACATATGCTTATCTGTCTTCAACTCATTTTTTCACTTTTCAAAGTCTCAATGCATGCTTCTCAGTCTCCATCTCCTTCTTCCCCATTAGTTTCAGATCTCTCTCTCTCTCTCTCTCTCTCTCAGTATCACACGATTAGCATCAGTCCAGTATATTTTTTTCTTCACTTCAACCCGATTTCTGGTGTGCATGAATCACCGACGCCTCTCCTCACCACCAATCGGTTTTTCATCATCATCGGTGTGATAAAGAGGAGGTAAAGAGAGACTGAAGTTTAGTGTGGCATGAGAAATGGTACCAGTCCGGTATCCACTAACCGGCCGGAATCCGGTATTTACCCCGGAATGCCCGAAACGGATCCGGTATGTCCGGTATTTGAACCGGTACGAAACATCAGTGTTTTTGTACCGGCCAAGGCACCGGAACGGAAAACACCGGCCATATCGGCCGGTACGGTACGAGATTGTCTTCACTGCTATAAACCAGTCCAAAAACTAACAAAGTCATAATGCAAAACCCATTGATAAAAGAATCACGAGACTTATATAACTATAAAAAATTCAAAATTAAAAGTTATTTCTTAAAAGTAAACCACTTAGCAAATGACATAATGCTTATCAATGAGTAAACTGGACTTTACACAAGGCAACTTAATTGAACTTTAAACACAACTTCCTGATCTCTATGCAATCAATAGAAGGAGTGAACAGGAAATACTACACTGTGGTTAGTATATTTATGTGGTAGAACCTAAAATTGGATTCACGAATGAAAGATATAACAATCATTAAAAGCAAAGCAATTTACACAAAAGCAAAATCATAGCAATATAATTCTCTACACGCACACACACACACAGAGCAAGGAAATGTAAGCGTAATTAATTTGTAAAACTTTTAAACATTTAACATCATTGTTTGAAATTTATCTCAAAAAAAAAAAAAAAAAAAAAAAAGAAAAAGGAAACATTATTGTTTGAAAATGTCAAATGAGTTTGAATAAAAGCTGGACAAATTAGTCTATTGAGCTTGGTGGAAGTTGTGAATACTGGGTAGGTGCAATATTATGATAATTACCTTTTGTAAGACAAATACGGAAAAACATAAATTCCTATATTCTTCATTCATGTTGTTTCCTCTGTCTGGAAGAAATGGTAGAATAAAATCACTCAATCTTCTTCCTTCATGCATGCTCACCATTCTAGATTTGTCTGTTGTTCCCATGGTAGCTGGTACTTTATGTTTTGATTTTTTTTTTCTTTTCTAGTGGGAGTGCTTGATCAAAGCCAACAAAGAAGAATTCCAAGCCATTCATGGCTGGTTCTTGAATGTTCATGGCTGGGTCTCTAATGTGAGCTTCCAAGGATGGGATGTTGCTTGGTGACATTAAGAGAGGGTTTGGATACAGCTGAATTGTGCACGTCTGCGTTTCAGCTTTTTTTTTTTTTTTTTTTTTGGCTGGGACGCTCATTGTTCACTGTTCATTGCCATGAATAGTGAATTTAGGCCAATGAACAGTAATTTTAAGAAATGAACAGTGTTTTTCACACATTAAAAAATTATTTTGCTACAGTATTTTTCAGTTTTCAGTTTCAGTTTTCAATTTTCAACTGTATCCAAACTGACCTTAAATACTGATGCAAGCAAGGATTGGTGTAATGACTGGTCAACCTACGTGACCAATCTTATTGGATGTCTATCAATCTATGTCTTCAACATAAGAAGAAGTTGGTTGTACTACATTGTTGATCCATGAAGATGTTGTTTAAGCTTCATGGATGACCTAATACACCTTATTTGGTGCAAACATAAGGTTTTATGATTATAAAAGTTATAGTTTATAAGTACCAGTATTTGAACATACACATAGATGACTTATCTATGTTGCATGGTAGACACCCCATTTCATTCTGACCTATATGCAAGCCCCCCCCCCCCTAAGTCCCAATGATGAGAAATTAAATCGCTACCAAAATGATCAGTGCTGTGTATGGAACCCAATGAGGATCACAAGCTTAAACATGACCAAATATAGTCCAAGCTCAAGCCTAGTTATGAAAATCGGTAGGAAGCCCAAAGCCTAAAATACAATTTTGATCGAATTTGGTCCAAGCTTACAAAGAGTGTGTACGTCTATATAATGTGTACACACCCAATTTGTGGAGTAAACACTCTCTGGATAGAGCCTAAGATTACTCCAATTCCATTTTGATGAGATTATATGACAACCAGTTTGATTAATAGGCTGCTCAAACATGTCATCAAACCCTAGCTACCCATTTCCCCTATAAATACCCACATTTTTTAACATTCAAAAGGTCTGAAAATTAAGCCTTATCGAAACTTTGCCAAAATTACCAGAGAATACCTGAACCTAGAGTTTCAAGGTTAGAAGGGTAAAAGGGTTGGGCATTAGATTGATCTTTAGATCCTTGTTGATTTGAAGGTAATCTCTTTCTCATCCAGATTCGAATTCTAGTTTGGTTCAAGCTTGCAAATAAAATCATTTAGAGCATCCCATTTTACCCTAATCAATTCAGACGACTCATTCTCCCACACATATAGCTATGGTAGTCGATTTTAGTGAAGGGGTTGGTTAAACTACATCACTATAAGTGCTACAAGGAGGATATGTGGATCTTTTCCATGATCTACATTCTCCACCTTGATTCTTGTTTTTATTATGTTTATTGTTGTTGTTTTTAAGCCTTAAATATGTTGTTTTGCATGTATATATTTTACAATGTGTCTTTAATTTTGTTCATTCTGCTGTTTGTGTCAAGAACATGTACGGACCCTAATCTGCGTATACATAGGATGAAATGCATACGCGTCCATACTTGGCGTACGCACTTTCATGCAGCTAGGGTTCTTGTTTTGGTTTTTTTTTTTTGAAATCTACCTTGAGTCTCAAGTGTGTATGCACCTTTCTTATGGCGTATGCCAATTTGGGCCTTCTCAGATTTATGGCATTTTCTATTTCATTTATCTTTAATGCCACGGTTTATTATCTTTCCTTATCTACTTTTACTCGTTTTTAATGTATATATTTTGTTTGTCTTTGTTTCTGTTAGGAATATGAAATAATTTTTATAATCCCCTTACTTAGGTAGTTAGCTAGTTGGTTGAGATTAAGATGAGTTAGTTAGGATTTGAACACATATAGCTCATTTAACACGACTTAATTCATAAAGCGCATGTTGAATTAACTAGCCAATTATCTTGAGCCATGTGGGCCAATGACATTAGAGCTAGTCTTCTATAAATACATGATTGTAATTCAACATTAGATATCAATTGAAAAATTACCCAACTCATTGCTTAGTGCATTTCTCTCTCTCTCTCTCTCTCTCTCTCTCTCTCTCTCTCTCTCTCTCTCTCTATGGAGGTTGGCTACCTCGAATTAAGTCAATTTCCTGTCAACTCCCATCAACTCAACTTAGTATCAGAGCCGTTCATTCTAAAATTGTGGTTGAAACTAAATCTACAATACTTCTAGACAAAGTTATTTCCAAATTTCAAGAAGTTCAGAAACAACTTAGTATCATTTTGAAGAAATTATCTAATGCTGAAACAAGAAGACGACAAACCCAAGCACTTCGGTCCAATGAGAATCATACATCAAGCAATGCTCTAGCCAAAACTTTTCCAAAATCGATCAAGGTTGATTTTCCTAAGTTCAAGGGTCAAGAACATGTTGCTTGGGTTTATAAAGCAAACCAATACTTCAACCATTACAAGACCCCATATCATGAAAAGCTTCCAATGGCCTATTTTTACATGGACGAGGAAGCATTGGTGTGGTTCGAAGATGCCGAAGATGCTAGGTTATTTGTTAGTTGTGATGCCTTTATTCAAGCACTACAAGCCAGATTTGGATATACTACCTGTGGCACTCCATTAAAGGTTACTATTCAAGAACCACTTGTTCTTGTGAGTAATCCAATGCTCATTGTTGTTAGTCAAACTCATGTTTCACCAAATGGGTCAGTTAATGCAATCAAGAATGAAGACATAGACATACCACATAATCAAATTGGAGGCCAAATCTTGTTGTTTAGTGGTTGTCACAAAGCTAAGGAACTAGACGCTTCTTTTCTTGGAGATAGTTGTGGGATAAATGATGGATTCCATAGCCAAGATGATCACAATTTTTATAAGAAATTATGTTCTATATTGCTGAAGGTTAAGTTCAATACAACTACTTTGCATTATGCTCCTATGTCATGGGCTGTGATTAATTGCTTTGGAGCTACTCGTGTAATCAACGGTCAAGATGCTTTGCCGTATTAGGTTAGTGGTTGGTTTCCCCTAATGAATGTCACAACAACATCTTGTGGGCAAGGTGTTTTCAAGGGGAGGGAAATCTTAGGAAATGAAATAATTGTTGTAATCCCTTTAGTTAGGTAGTTAGCTAGTTGGTTGAGATTAGGATGAGTTAGTTAGGATTCGAGTACATGTAGCTCATTTAACACATGACTTAATTCATAGAGCACATGTTGAATTAACTAGCCAATTATCTTGAGCCATATGAGCCAATAACATTAGAGCTAGTCTCCTATAAATACATGATTGTAATTTAGCATTAGATATCAATTGACGAATAACCCAACTCATTGCAAATTAAAGAGATATATATTGAAAGATGTTTGTACAAGTGTTACACATATCAATTGATTTAGATTGAAAATTAAATATAAAGTTTCTTATGCATGGAATCCTTATGTACAATAGTGTTGGAACTTGATTTTCATTGGTTTTCTTGAGTTATCGTATCTTGTCTTATTTACTATTCTACTATGCATGATATTGATGTTAGTTTGTTTTAACAAGGTTTGTTCATAATAAATCTAATTAACAACTTGGGTTTAAAACTTGTTAATTTTATCAACCGGGGTCTAAATTTCCAAACAAGTGATATCAGACTTGTGTATATTGGTACTTGTGTATCTTGGATGGCCATTGAAACAAAATTTTCTAAACTTTGTATCTCTTGTAGTTTAGATGAGCATCTCAATGCACAACTAGGCAAGTATGCTTTGTGGCAAGTGTTTGTGATAAGTATGATTAGGTTTTTCTCTTTTACACTTGATACTCATATCACTTTTTTTGACGGGAAGGACGAGAAAATCCTAAGAGAAAGGCATAAATAAATATCTCACCACTAAAACCTGCCAATCATGTATAACATCTGTGTGCTTCGGCATAACTAAATTGTGATGTTTTGGCTTACATAATTTGGTATTTCTTCTCTCTCTATATATGCCCATGCATGATAGATTCAAAATGAAAATATGCAAAGAATATAAAAGTAAAAAGAATCAAAATGCTTTTAAATATAGTTGCAACCATGTTTCTAAGAGATGTGAGAGTTATATTATGTACCTCGAAGGTGATAGTCCCCATCAAACAGTTATGATTATGTGTGAGTGTACTTTGATGTTCTCATATCTCAAATCATCACAATATGAGAAACTTGTGCACACTTGTTATGTTTTCACACATAATATGCAAAAATTCTTTGCTACTTTTGATACATGTGCAGGTACAACATGATTTGACAATCACAAGGAATACATGTGCTAATATATGCTCACAAAACTATCTTAACTTGTTTTTGAAATATAGAATTGGTTAGACTTATTTAGTGTGTGTGTGTGTGTGTGTGTGTGTGTGTGTGTGTGTGTGTGTGTGTGTGTTTGGATCTTCGAATGCTTTGCATCTTTGTTGAGAGATGTTTTGAGAGCTTAACATGTTGATTGGATCTTTGGTTAAGTTGCTTGCTTGTTGCATTCATCTTTGTGTGTTTTTTCTCCCTTTGAAAACACCTTTTCTTCAAGCTTGAAAGCTTCTCGATAGATCCTCAACAGATTCTCTTCTATGAAGTCATTCTTTCTTCTTTTCTTGACAGATCTTGAGGGAATATCGATCCATCGAGGTTTTTGGGTTTCTTCTCGACAGATTCTCGACAACTTATTGATCCATCAAGGAAATTTTGTGAGCTCTTTGTCCACTCGATAGATTCTTGACAAATCCTTGATTCATTGAGATTTCTTGGTTTTCTCTCGATAGTAGCTCGATAGCTTCTTGATCTGTCGAGACCCTTTTGAATGCATTATTTTTCATATGTCTTGCATCTTTCTATCTTCTTGTCATCCATAATATCTTGTTTCATTACATTCATGCTTTTATATGGATTCTTTGTGTCCCCTTGATTATTTTTGATCATCTTTATATTTCTCGGGTGAAACTTTATAGCTTCTTGTATCCTTTGTCAATCATGACAAAAAGGGGGAGAAAATGTGGTTTTCTTTTTTATTTTTTATTTTTAAGATTCTACATGTTAGGGGGAGAAATACATGCCGTTGTAAGGGGAAGTTATGTTTCATCCTGTAAAGGAGAGTGTTTACCTCCTTGTTATTGAAGGAACTTCTTTTAGTTTCTTGTACACCGGTCTTGTGACCATTTTTACGTACATTGTGCTTATGTTTGATTTATATATATGATGATGTATGTCTTCGTCACCTACCTCTATATGTGTTGTTTCTTTTCTCTCTTTATACACATGTTTCTTTATGTATGCAATCTTTATTTCTGTTTCACACATGACGCCTTAATAAGTTTTGTTTAATTGTTTCAGAAAGACAAGTTGTGAAAGTCTATCATACCGTGAACTCTTTTCTTGCAAAGTTTTTCAAGAGTTTGTAGTAAGGATAACTTTATATTGTAATACAACAAGTGGCTATAAGTTGAGTGATTTAAGACTTTTCTCATGATTATTTGTTTTGTTGTGGTTTTGTCACAGATTGCTAAAGGGGGATATTGTTATGAACATATTTTATGAAACTGGCTAATCCTTTGACAAAATGCACTTTACTTGGAATTGGATAGATCTAGGATGAGTTTAGTAGTTTAAGAAACATGTTGTTCAAGCCAAGTATTAAAGCCATGAAGATTGGACCAAGAAACAAGTAAAGAAAAGCTGATTCGTTAAATCTTGACAGATACCTCGATAGAAACAATATCTATCGAGACTTAATGAAGAAAGCTCGATAGAAGCTGAATCTGTCAAGATCTAAAAAATCATATTTGTATAGGGTTTCTTTTCTTACAACCCTAGACATATATAAGGTTTATTTTAAAGACCATCAAAGTGGGTGTGCACGTAGAGAACATATGAAAAAGTGACTGAGTGTCTTATTTTCTCTATAAAAAGTTATTGCGTCTTTTGTACCTTAGGGTTTTGCAACTAAGTACTTCTTGATCTTCATTGTTGATGAAGTGAAGAAATTTGCAGCCAACAACATCTTCTTCAAGTTGCTGGAGTTAGCTATGTACTAGAATCCGTACATCATTGGTTAGTCACGTACTAGGATTCGTACAAAAGAGTGACATTCATATATTGAAGAGTTTAGAGGTTCTGAAGCAAAAAAATGTTTCTACTGTAAGTTCATCGATGGGGATTGTAGAGTCTAGGGACAAAAGTTTTGTTCTAGATCTGAAACTTCTCTTTATTATAGTGGATTGCCTTTCGGGAAAGTTTCCGCCCAGGTTTTTTACTGTGAAACTAGTTTGTTTCATTGGTTTTCCTGGGTCATCATATCTTGTATTTACTATTCCGTTGTGCATGATATTGACATGATATTGATATTAGTTTGTTTTAATAAGGTTTATTCATAATAAATCTAATTAACAACTTGGGTTTAAAACTTGTTATTTCTATCAACCGAGGTCTAAATTTTCCAACACTTTAGATTTTACTTTTTTCCTCAAAATAACAATATATAGGATTCCCATAGGTCTTACATATTTACACACTACTAATGTTACAACAGTTACACAACGACAATAGGGGACAATAAACCAGTGGCATGGATTGAAAATGAACTCACATTAGTCTTAGAAAAGTTTTCTTATTTTATTTGATTCAATTTCAAATGTTTTTGAATGAATAAATAAATGTTATACTTTCTCACACTTGTGGGAAAAAGCATGTAAACCAAAAATTTTCGTGTCTCTTTTAATAGTTTATTCCAATGTTCTTACACGATGGACTGTGACAATGACAATGAGCTTGTTCAAGAACTCTTTGATACATTTTTCAATAAACTTGGACAACTACTTCGTAGTGATCTCTTCCTATTCTAATTACTTCCTCTTAAATAAAAATACTAGTTTTAGCATGTGCCAACCAACTTTTTAAAATTTTAAAATTCCAATCAAGCACAATGTTAGATGATTCATGTAAAAATGATTAATTTTAGATAATTTCTCCTTTAAATGAAAAATGTACATATAACTAATCACTGTTATCAGTTAATTTATTTATATATTTTTTTAGTGTACCATTTTCTGTTAGAAAAATGGGTTTTGACAAGTATATGATTGGCAACTTTTAAGCCAAACTTAAAGTAGAGCTCACACATTGTTTCCGGCAAGGCCAAATTGGAAAGTGTTCTCCTTCAGGAAGAGGTTAACATCATGTGATCACTTTCCCAAAACCAATTAAGGATTTAATGTATAATTGACTCCTTAAGTGTAAAATTCGTAAGTCTCACATAGAGAATAAATTAAATATTTTTATAAATCTATATACGTATGAGTGTGGTTCTAAGTGGGTTGTCCAGTATTAAATAATTATATATTTATTTATTTAAGTGTCTACTATTGCACAGTTATGCTACAACAATATATTTGTCATTGTGACACCACTTTCTTATATATAAATTGTGGATCCATTTTAAATAGTGAGCTCTCATTTATTCCATATGGTTTTTAGTTTTAGATTTATATTCATAGTCAAAGAATGAGAAAGAGACACAATTTTGTACACTATAGCATTTAGATTAATGTGCTTCTTCTATTTGCTATGATCATTGTATCCGGGTGTATAACATTCATGACTCAAAGCATCAATTGTGATGGGAGAAATCTATCATCAAGAGAGTACCAATACTAATTTAATGGCCAGTACGATATATTTTCTCGAGCAGCTAGTACTAGTACGATATTGACTTCCTTGATTTGTGAATTTTATAATTAATATATTTGTGTTCTTGTTTGCTGCAAAAATAAATTAAAATTTTACAATATTTCTAACATTCTCAATACAAGAGACAATAAATAAAGAATATTTTAGTCGAGATTGAGATAATTTTTTTTTAGAATACTAAGTATTTTTAAAAACACACACACGGGGAGATGGGAGAAGATTGAGATAATTGATAAAATCATAATGATGTAAATATTTCAAGCTAGTTTTCTAGTTCATTATTATATATATATATATATATATACATATTTTTTTAGGTAAATGTTTATGGTAATGTTTACTTTATGTTTATGTTCATAGTTGTTCTTGTATTTGTATTATTGTTTTTTGTTGAAAATATATTTTGCATGATTATATCTTTTCTTATTCCTCACATAATTGTGTCACTAAAACAAAATTCAATTGAAGAAAATATAGTCAATGCATATTTGGCCATGAAAATTGAAGTGGATAAAGGTATCTCTTTTGGTATTTGTTCCTTTTAAGATTTTGATTTGGATAAAAGGTATATCTGATTAGTTAGGACATTTGAGGATGATGGGGTAATAATAATAATAATAGGCAAAGAGTATGAACATTACATAAAATAGGTATATTTAGTACATTTTAGAGGCAAGATTCACTATGTATTGGGCCAACTCAGACTATCACTTAGGACGGTTCTGGTTCTATTGGCCCAAATTCCATCAGTGTTTAGCGTTATAGAAGCAAGCAATTGCGTAGAGGTTTAAATAGTCACCATCTCTGGACCCATACTCTAGAGAGGTTGTTCCTCAATTGACAAATGTAGCACATTAATGGCTGTGGGAAGGTTCACTTTTATTTTGGGTCAATCGATATTCTCTTTTTTGACCGATCTCATCCCATTGGTAATTTACAGAACACGCTTTTTGAATTTATTACTTTATATTAACTAATAAATGTTCATGACCATGACTATGACTATTGTTAAAACCATTGCAAACTATACTATTCCTAATGTAAGAACCAACAAAACAAAGCATATATTTTTCAAGATCAAGTGGTTGATACAATCATAGTTATGTGAATGTTTTGACCTAATTAATTTTTTTTATTGTTATTTATATTATTAACTATGTGTATATTTATGTTTATGTTTGTTTTGAGGATTTAAGTTGGCAAATTCGATGACTTTGTAATATTTCATCTAGTTTGTAATGTGTGTCAATGTCTAAGTTTAAAAGGCCTAAGACGTAGCTCAAAAGAAGTGTATGGTGACTCAGTTTTGGTGTAATGCAGCCTTCAATCATGAGTATCATTTAATTCATGAAATCTAGGAATTTATTGGATGCTTGGAATGACAATATAGGGAAAAAAAAAAAAAATCCATTGCAAATATCAATTCAAAAGCTCAATTACTTAAAAGAAAAAAATGAAACTCAAAGAATCATCGAAGTGACATACTTTTAATGGGTTGACTTGATAATCAGGCTGACTCTCAAAAAATCATCCATAATTTGATCAACCACAAATTGTAACTATTTCCCAGCTAAGAAAACACAAAACTTTATGAGATGCAAAGTTTTCCTTAAATTCTTTTCTTCAATTTCTTGGCAGCGGAATAGAAATTTATTCCAAGTTCCACAAAAAGAGAGAAATTTGGGCAAAAAACAACATAGTTCTTCATGAACAGAGAATGTAAGGCATATTAAAAAATTTGTTATACTCCAAGACTTATTATAAGGTTCAAATTTTAGAAGATAAAAAAAGTGGTGTCTAAAATAGAAATGATGAAAAATAAAAATAAAAGAGAATAGTAGGTGAGGTTGATAGATCGAATAAATAAATACGTTTTTGGAGCCTGATAATAGCTTGAAAGTACAATATTATCTTAGTTTTGGTAGGTATTATCACAACTATTTTATGTTTGTTTCCACACTTACATGTAAATATGAGAGTTTGCAAATTTTCTCTAAAATATACTCATTACGTGTATTTTTCTCTTGTAGGAGATTTAAACTAATGAGCTAAGCATGTTGACATGAAGCCAAGAGAATCCAAGGACGAAGATCAATTAAGAAGTGGCTTTTGAAGAATTTATTGACTCAAAGCTGTATGGAAACATAAAAAGAAAGAGGGAAGTTCGTTTGAGGCAAAGATGGAAAAAATCCTGGCAAGGAAATATTCTAATCAGTTTTGGTATTTTGGCCATATATATATATATATATATATATATATATTTACTTCAATATCGTATTGACTTGATTATTGCATCTATGGAAAGAGGACTTTAAGATCGAAAAATTTTTAGTTTACTAAAAATTTTGAATCTACTACATTCAAAGCTAAAAATGACCTAGAAGTTGACCCACTATTGAAAAACGGGAATTGACATTTTATATTTTCCTTTTTGGGAAGCATGTGTTTTAGGGTTTTGAATGTCATAAATATTAAAGTGATACAAGGGAAGCCATATTTTTGGCTGCTGGAAACCTTATTCTTCATCAATTTTTAAGAGTTTTATTTTCTATGGAAGGTTAAGAACCTAAGCTAGGGTTAGGGGTGAATCCTCGATGTTGTAAGTTGTCCACTATTCAATCCAAGCACGTTTTTCAAGTTTTGATTATTGAAATCATTTGTTCTCTTTTTATAATTGTTTTATTAGATTGATATTTGATTTCTAATTCTTTCATAAGTCTATTCTTGAGTTTTCTTATAGTTAGCATAGGGTTTTACAATCTCTCTACTAAAATGTGGTAATCTTGTTAAATATTACTTTTGCCATAGTATTGCCTTTGTGGTATGCAAAGTTCTTGAGTTTTTCTAGCAAATTTTCTAGGATAAATTGTTGGAAAAATTGATGAATAATCAACCAAAGAGAGTTTTATTAATAAATCTTAATTCTAAACCTTCCAATCGGATAGTTTATGTGTTTACATATCCGATTGTGTACTAAATTGGATTGGTAGTAGTAGATACTTAACAATATTGGTGTTCAAACCCTAAAGCCCTAGTGGTTTTTATTATTTAATTTTATCAAACATTCTTTTTCCTAAGTTTCAATCATATTTTTCTATATATTATTGGTGCTTTTGACGTGTTTTTGTTTTCCTTTTCTTGGTGGAATGACAACCTTAGCTACAATACAAATTCCATTACAAAATTGGATGACATCAATTTTTGGTGTCGTTGCTGAGGAAAAGGTGCAAAGCAAAGAGCACAAGAGGAATAGGTTAGTTGGTGTTAAGTTCTTCAAACCCGGTAAACTTGTTCCTTTCTTTTTAATTTTTCATATGCAAAATAGATATAGGGACTAATACAATAGATTTGCAAAGAGACCCAACACGGATTCCGAAGCTCTCTTTCTAAAATTATTTGATTCATCCAGTTCGTCTAGTTCTTTGAGTACATATTCACTCACATCATACACCATGAATGAAGATGAGTAGCCCATTAAATATTTACATGATTACTTGCATCCAATATGTAATTTTGCACCATCTTGAATTGTGTTTCCAGCTAATGTGCAAAACTTTGATTTTAAACCAGGAATGATTCCACTTCTTCCCACCTTTCATGGTATGTATGGACACAAAGGGTCTTTGGAGTCACCACCTAGTTTTTGTAGTGGTCTAAGAACCATATATATAGAGTCTTTTTGAGGAAGGACCTTTGATCTTACTACCAGAGTATGGGTTCGAAGTTTAGATACGCTCTTGAGAAGGTGTTAGGCACCCAAAATCACCTAACCCCATGGTTGGCCTCCCATTGTTGTGTCTTATGCCTTAACCCTATTAAATCTAATTCAACATTTGCATTCTAAACTCACACAGGCACTAACATGCATCTAACATACAATCATGACTTCTTTATCCCAAAACAACATATACATTGACCTAAAGCAAAAGAGAGCTAAACCCAAACACATCTAAGAACCCTAACATGTGAAACCCTTTCATATATCAAACAAAGCAGCCACCCAAGCATGGCAACAAGCATATCATTATGAAATCATGGAAACCTTTAGGTTCAACACCACATGAACATGTTCGTCATAAAAGATGCATGTTCATGTCAAAATATGACTTACCTTTACTAACCTTGTTGCACCTCAGCACCTATGGCATCATGTATGGGCATGTGAATGCATTTTAATGTCATCAAAGCAAGAAACAAACATAAAAACCTAATCTAAGCATCTTGAAGACAAACGAGTATACAATACATAGACTCGAATATGTATGAACATAAGAAAATAATTTAAAAAGAGACAAAACATGTGAAACAAACAAACCAAGCAACATAAGAAATCTAAATTAGGATTTCTAGGTAAGCACCTGCGTATGCATGCTCATGGCATGTGTGCGTGGACTTGTTCAACAACCCTAACCCGAAAACGTGAAACAGAAAATAGAGCACATACAAAAACCCTAATTCTAGCAACCAAACATGCTCAGAACATAAAATAACTATAAAACTAACCTAAGATAACATGCATAAACCTAAACTAAGCAAAGAACTAGGATTAAAACAGAAAATAAAAAAGAAAGGGTTGAAGCTTGATACCTTAAAGGAGTTCTCAAGCTTTGATTTTGACCGTTCCCCTCAGTTAAATCTATTGCAGTCAATAAACAAGTGATTAGTAATCTTAAACTCAAGGATTGGGGCTAGAAAAGGTCTCAATCAAATAAAATTGACTTAAGGGTGTTTTGTGAAAAACTCCATTTTGATTTACTATTTTCTAATGAATCTCAGGTTTTTCCTATGGGATTCCTATATATTTTGAAAAATGTACCATGTAAGGCTTTTTATAATGAAAAAAATGGGGTTTGAAATGGCTCTTAGAGGATGTGGAATTCATTCCAAACCTTAGAAATTTTTCTTCCATGATTTTGAAACCTTAGCTGTGTACGCAGGAACGTGCCTGTGTATGCATGCTTTGGCCCACGTATGCAAGCCGCTGCCCACGTATGTGGGCCAAGGGCCACTTTGGTCTTTTATTTCCAAAAATAGGTTTTTGCTCATTTGAAAGGTTATATTTTTCATTTTAACACTCCTCAAGTCAATTTGAAATCTGATTGGGCTTTAAACTAGCCTTGGACATTAGAGTATGAGCATCATTAGGAAACGGGGGTCCAAGTCATAAGGGGTATAAATTCGAGATCTATAGTATGGAGAATGAGAACCCTTATGTGCACATTAGGGAATTTGAAGAGGTGGTGGCTACCTTCCATAATCAAGTAGGAGGAATAGATAGAATTAGATTGAAATTTTTTCCTTATTCCTTGAAAGAGAGAGCAAAAAGTTGGTTGTATTCTTTGAGACCTAGGTCGATTGGGACATGGGGTGAGATGACACATGAAATTTTCAAGAAATATTTTCCTGAACATAAAATGAATGCTTTCAAAAGAAAATTTTCAAATTTTTCACAAAAAGAAAGTGAGACTTTGTACCAGGCTTGGGAAATATTTAAAGACCTTTTGAATTTATGTCCTCAGCATGGTTATGAGAGTTGGCACATTGTAATCTATTTTTATGAGGGACTTACCAATAGAGAGCGTCAATTTGTTGAGATGATGTGTAACAAGGAATTTTTGCAAAAAGACCCCATTGAGGCCATAGAGTATTTAAATGACCTAGCGGAGAAAGCCTATACTTGGACTAGACCTAATGCCTCCATTCCTTCTAGTGGGGGAGTTTACTAATTGAAAGAGGAAGAGTGAAAGCTCAAGTTGCTAAGTTTGACAAGAGAGATAAATGCTTTAAAAGTGAAAGGGATTGTTGGCAACAAACAAGTTTGTCAAAGTGAGATTCATGAAGAATGCAAAATTTGTCTTGTCATTGGGCATCCTACCAAGGATTGCCCAATCTTGCCTAATATGATGGGAGTGTATGAAGAACAATGTGGGGCTATTAGTAATTATAATAAGCCTTATTCACCTTACTTTGATAACCCAACTTGGCAGAATCATCCTAACTTTAGTTGGAAAAATGAGACTCATTCTTCACCATAATCATAAATGCCACAAAGGAATTTTTCCCAACCACTTCCTGCACCACATGCATCACATTCACATCCATATAATTCACTTGAGAACACCATTCATGCATTCATAGAGGCTCAAAGTAAGATAAATCAAAAGCATGATACATTGCTCACCCAACTGGCTGAAGATAATAAGGAGATAAGGAGTTATATTTTTAAGTTGACTAGTTCTTTAACTATAAATGAGAATGGGAAATTTCCATCCCAACCTCAAAATCCTCAAGGTCAACATATGGCTTAATGTTCTGAAAAGAATAATTCACATCTTGAGCAAGCCAATACTATAGCTACTCGAAGCCGAAAAATGTAGATATTCCAAAGGCGATTCGGGAGCCTAAGGAATTAAACTTGACTTGTAATGATATTGACATGTCCAACACAGATGAAATTGTTAAAAGACCAATTGCTATACCATTTCCTCAAGCTTTAAAGTCTTCAAGGAAATTGGACTCTAGCCCTAAAATTCTAGAAAACCTTAGGCAAGTAAAAATGAATCTTCCATTGTTGAATGTCATCAAGCAAATGCCATTATATGCCAAGGTAATTAAGTATTTGTGCACAATTAAAAGGAGGCACAATGTCAAGAAGACAACTTTTCAAACAGAGCGAGTAAATGCTTTAATTCAACATAAGACCCCTCCTAAATATAAAGATCCTGGATGTCCCACCATTTCATGTATTATTGGGGACCAAAATATTAAACATGCATTGTTGGATTTAGGGTCAGTGTTAACTTGATGCCTTACTCAGTTTATTTACAACTTGGTCTAGGTGATATAAAACCCACTTTTGTGGTGTTACAATTAGCTGATTGATCTATAAAAAAAAACCCAGAGGGGTGATAGAAGATGTGTTAGACCAAATTGATAATTTTACTACCCTGTTGATTTTCTAATTTTGGACACAATTTGTTGTGCATGAAATTCTAATATTCTTATAATTCTTGGACGTCCATTTTTAACGACTGCTAATGCCTTAATAAATTGTTGGAATGAACTCATGAAGTTTACTTTTGGCAACATGACATTGGAAGTGAATATCTTCAATATTAGCAAGAAAATAATGGGAGATGAAGAGTGTGAAATTGTGAGTTGGCTAAATGCTATTGTGGAAGAAGAATTTAATGAGACATATTTTTCTGACCCTTTTGACTATTGTCTTGTTAATGCTCATTATTTTGATTCCTCCATTAATTCTAAGGTTGCTAATGTTTGCTCTTTATTTGATGAATATCAAATTATGGAAGTGAATGATTGGAAATCATGCTTTGAGGATTTGCTTGAAAGGGAAACAAAGTCTCTTCCTTATAGTGTTGAGGTACCAAAGTTGGAGCTGAAAGAATTTCCATGTGGGTTAAAATATGCATTCTTCGTACTAGGTGATACCTTTTCTATTGTTACTACTTCTACATTAACTATGGAGCAGGAAGATAAGTTAATTATGCTTGTAAAGAAATATAAAGCTACAATTGGTTGGACCATGGTAGATATTAGTGGAATAAACTCTTTGATTTGCACTCATAAAAATAATCTTGAAAATGATTCTAAGGCAATTGGAGATCAACAACTTAGACTTAACATAATAATGAGAGAAGTTGTTAAAAATGAGATTTTGAAATTGTTGGATGCAGGTATTACTTACCCAATTGTTGATGATAAATGGTTTAGACTTATGCAAGTGGTTCCCAAGAAGTTTGGAGTTACAGTTGTAAAAAAGAATGCAAATAATGAATTGGTGCCTATTAAACTTGTGACATGGTGGCAGATGTGTCTAGATGATTGAAAATTGAATGTCTCCATTAGAAAATACCAATATCCATTGCCTTTTACTAATCAAATCTTGGAGAGAGTGGATGGTCGTGAATTTGACTACTTTTTAGATGGTTCTTTTAGTCATCACCAACTCAAAATTGATCAGAGGACCCAGATAAAAAACTTGTTTTAAATTGGGAAAAGTTTCCTTTCATGGTATCTTTTGGAATTGTCCTAGTTCACATTGTTTTTATAATTATATCATATTATTTTCCTTTCTTGTTTTTGCGAAACTTACATGTTTGCAGGAAATTGACTTTGGAAACTCCTTTGAAAAGTTTCAAGTGCTCTCTAAAGCTCTTTTTCGCATGCCTCTTTTCTTCAAAACATTGAGGCTAATGTTAGATTTAGGTTGGGGGGTGGCATCGTCATCTCTTGCATGTTTGTTGTGTTTCCTTCCTTTTTTTTTTTTTTTTTTTTAAATAAAAAGAAAAGAAAAGAGAAGAAAATGGTTTTGTTTGAGAGTTACATGTGTTCGAGGATTCTGTTGTTGACATGAGAATGAGATGTTTGCTTGAGTCATAGATTCTATTTTATGTCCTTGTTGAAACAAAATAAAAATACACTATTTTGATCACAAGAGCCGTATGAGGTTGTTGGTTGTTAGAATGCATATGAATTTGAGAACACCTGAAGATTTAATGCTTGTGATTCTTGTAAATTCTTATCCTGTTCTTGTTGAGTGATTTCCTATTAATTCTTGTGAGTTTATTTTAGTCTATTTCCTTTTTGTTGAGTGATATTCACACACACAATATATATATATATATATATATATATATATATATATATCCGTTACTTGTCATCATTCATCATATTCTAGTGTTGATCTCATTATTCTTGTTTTGGTTATCTATTAGGGCACCCATTACATGGTTGGTGGCATGCTGGTTGATATACTTGGGATATAATTTTGATAATTTTAGGATGCATTTGAGCCTTTCAAGCTAACCCTTTTACAAATGTATTCACTAGCAACCATGTTGAGCCCAAAATTGAGCCTTTTTCTTTGATTGAGCCACATTCTCATACCTACTCCTTGTGGAGTTGAGTCACTTATATAATCTCCCTTCACCAAATTATTTTCAAAATATGCTAGGGATGATTTATCATGGTTTGGAAAAATGGTTTGCAAGGAATTGTTCTGTTTTATTCTTATTGTGGAATTTGGTTTAAATTTTACGTTATTGGGTTCTTGTACAAAGTTGTTTATTGAAAGAAAAATGAAAAAAAAAAAAAAAAGTAGAAGAAGATAAAGTGAAGAAGAAATTGAAAATGAAAAGAAAATAAAGAAAGAAAAAGAAAAAGAAAAAGAAAAATGAAATGGAAATGCAATTGTTAGAAGCTATTTCTTGTGAACCATAGTTACAAAGGCCTCTAGCATGTTTTTGAATTATTTGTGCATCCTTTCCTTTCTTTGTTTCACCCATTCACCTTTAGCCCCATTACAACCAAGATTGAATGACCAATTGATCCTAGGTGGGTTTGTGGTAAGAATCTTGGAGTTCCCAATAGATGACATCTTTCATGAGATCTTTGTGTTATTTCATTGTTCATCTTTCTTATATATATATATATATATATATATATATATATAAATCTTCATCCAAATCTCGGAGTGAATTCTTTGGACAAATAGTTATTTTGGTGAGGTTTGGAGAAAATAAATTTTAAGTGTGTTCTATCATTTATATGTGTTCTGGATTAGTTGTTAAGATGGTCATTAGCTCTTCACACACACACACACACACACACACCCATTTTTGAAGTTTTGTTGATTCTTGGACTTGAATAGCATCTTATGGTCTTTAGTGAATGACTTGTTCAAGTGTTTGATAATTTAGCCTCATCACATATATCTTTTGAGAAACTACGTTTGTGGGTAGCGTGCTGTTAACCATGACGAGACAAAACTCGTCCACTAAGGATCGCCTAGGGGTTTAAAGGCTTGTTGCATATGCTAAATGCAACCAAATTCGCTAGCGAAAGTGGTATCATATTTTTGCATTTCTTTTATTTTATTTTTTCTTATCTTTTAGTTTATGCTTGGAAGGGTTAGTGTGGGACTTCATGAGTTTTGTGATTGTGAGAGACTAGCAATGTTCAGGTTGAGGCGTGTGATAATAGCTTAAAAGTAAAATATTATCTTCATTTTGGTAGGCATTATCACATATATTTTGTGTTTATTTCACAATTACACATAAATATGACAGTTTGCAAGTTTTCTTTAAAATATGCACATTACGTGTGTTTTTCTCTTGTAGGAGATTTAAATTAATGAGCTAAGCATGCAGACATGAAGCAAAGAGAATCCGAGGGTGAAGATCAATTGAGAAGTGGCTTTTGAAGAATTTAATGAGTCAAAGATGTGTGGAAACATAAAAAGAAAGAGAGAAATTCGTTTGAGCCAAAGATGGAAAAAATCCTGGCATGGAAATATTTTAATCAGTTTTGGTATTTTGGCCACATCTTTTTACCCTGATATCGGATTGGCTTGATTATTGTGGCTATGGAAAGAGGACTTAAAGATATAAAACTTTGTGGTTTACCAAAAATTTAGACTCTGCCGTATTTAAGGCCAAAAACAACCTGGAAGTTGACCCACTGTTGAAAAAGGGGAATTGACATTTTATATTTTCCTTTTTGGGAAGCATGTGTTTTAGGGTTTTGAATGTTATAAATATTAAAGTGATACAAGGACAGCCGTGTTTTTGGTTGCTGAGAGTCCTTATTTTGCATCAATTTTTAAGGGTTTTATTTTCTATGGAAGCTTAAGAACCTATGCTTGGGTTAGGGGTGAATTCCCAATGTTGTAAGTTGTCCACTATTCAATCCAAGCACGTTTTTCTCATTTTGATTATTAAAATCAATTGTTCACTTTTTACAGTTATTTTCTTAGATTGGTATTTGATTTTTAATTCTTTCATAAGTCTATTCTTGAATTTTCTTATTGTTAGAATAGGGTTTTATAATCTCTTTAGTAAAATATTGTAATCTTATTAGATATTACTTTTGCAATAGTATTGCCTCTAGGGTATGCGATATTCTTGAGTTTTTCTAGCAAAATTATTATTTTCTAAGCTAAATTGTTGGAACGATTGATGAATAATCAACCAAAGAGAGTTTTGTTAATAAAACTTAATTCTAAATCTTCCAATTCGATAGCTTATGTGTTTACTTACCTGATTGTGTACTAAATTGGATTGGTAATGGATGATTAACAATATTGGTGGACAAACCCTAATGCCCAAGTGACTTTAATTATTGAATTTTATCAAACTTTCTTTTTCCAAAGTTTCAATCATTTTTTTTTTCTATATATTATTGGTGCTTTTAACATGTTTTTGTTTTCCTTTTCTTGGTGAAACAACAACCTTAGCTACACTACAATTTCTGTTACAAAATTGGATGGCATCAGTACTGCATTTTTCATGTAACATGGTACACGAGTAAACTAAACGTTTGTTCCCTTACTCTTTTCTCACACTTGATGGTTCCATCCTTAGATTATGCAGTTTCAACATCAAATGTGATAGTTCTTTTCTCACATTTGGTGGTTCCCTTATTTTTTTTCTACCATTTAATGGTTCCATCCTCACATTGTGCAGTTCCTATATCACGTTTGACAGTTCTTTTCTCACATTTTTTGTTCCTTTATTTTTTTCTCACATTTGACGGTTTTATTATCAAATTGTGTAATCTCAATATCATATTTGATAGTTCTTTTGTCACGTATAGTGGTTCCTTTATTTTATTTTTTTCTCAAATTTGATGGTTCCACTATTATATTAAGCAATACAATCTATTCTATTTTTGTTACACGTGACAATTCTTTTCTCATATTTGGTGATTTCCTTATTTTTTCTCACATTTGATGGTTTCATTCTCACATTGTGCAGTTCCAATATCACATGTGACAGTTCTTTTGTCACACTAGTTGGTGACATTACTTTTTTCTCACACTTGACGGTTCTATCCTCACATTGTGCAGTTCCAACATCACATGTGACAATTCTTTTCTTACATTTGGTAGTTCTTTACTTTTTTCTTACATTTGACTATTCCATCTTCACATTGTACAGTTCCAACATCATATGTGACCGGTTTTTTCTCACATTTGGTAGTTCCCTTATTTTTTTTCTACCATTTAATAGTTCTATCCTCACATTGTGCTGTTCCTACATCACGTTTGACAGTTCTTTTCTCACATTTTTTGTTCCTTTATTTTTTTCTCACATTTGACGGTTTTATTATCAAATTGTGTAATCTCAATATCATATTTGATAGTTCTTTTGTCACACATAGTGGTTCCTTTATTTTATTTTTTTATCAAATTTGATGGTTCCACTGTTATATTAAGCAATACAATCTACTCTATTTTTGTTACATGTGACAATTCTTTTCTCATATTTAGTGATTCACTTATTTTTTTTCTCACATTTGATGGTTTCATTCTCACATTGTGCAGTTCTAATATCACATGTGACAGTTCTTTTGTCACACTAGTTGGTGACATTACTTTTTTCTCACACTTAACGGTTTCATCTTCATATTGCGCAGTTCCAATATCACATGTGATAGTTATTTTCTCACATTTGGTGATTCCCTTATTTTTTTTTTTCTCATATTTGATGATTTCATCCTCACATTGTACAGTTCCAACATCATATGTGATCGGTTTTTTCTCACATTTGGTGGTTCCCTTACTTTTTCGTCACAATTGATGGTTTCATCCTCACATTGTGCGGTTCCAACATCACATATGACAGTTTTTTTGCTTCTTTTTTCTCACACTTGACTTTTTCATCTTCACATTGTGCAGTTCCAACATCACATATGACAGTTCTTTTCTTACATTTGGTGGTTCTCTTTTTTTTTTCTCACATTTGTTGGTTCCATCCACACATTGTGTGGTTCCAACATTATAGATGACAGTTCTTTTCTCACATTTGGTAGTTCTCTTACTTTTTTTTTTCACATTTGACGGTTTCATCCTTACATTGTTCAGTTCCAACATCACATGTGATAGTTTCTTTCTCACATTTAGTGGTTCCATTACTTTTTCTTCTCACATTTGACGGTTCTATCCTCATGTTGTGCAGTTACAACATTACATATGACAGCTCTTTTGTCACATTGGTTGGTTCCCTTACTTTTTCCTCACAATTGATGATTTCATCCTCACATTGTGCGATTCCAACATTACATATGACAGTTCTTTTGCTTCTTTTTTTTCACATTTGACTGTTTCATCTTCACATTGTGCAGTTCTAACATCACATATGACAGTTTTTTTCTCACATTTGGTGGTTCTCTTTTCTTTTTTCTCACATTTGTCGGTTCCATCCTCACATTGTGTGGTTCCAACATTATACATGACAGTTCCTTTCTCACATTTGGTAGTTCTCTTACCTTTTTTTTTTTCACATTTGACAGTTCCATCCTCACATTGTTCAGTTCCAACATCACATGTGATAGTTTCTTTCTCACAATTAGTGGTTCCATTACTTTTTCTTCTCACATTTGACGGTTCTATCCTCACATTGTGCAGTTACAACATCACATATGACAGCTCTTTTGTCACATTGGTTGGTTCCCTTACTTTTTTTCTCACACTTAACGGCTCAATCCTCACATTGTGCGATTCGAATATCACATGTGATAATTCTTTTCTCACAGTTGGTGGTTCCTTTACTTTTTTTCTAACATTTGACGGTTTCATCCTCACATTGTGTGGTTCTAACATCACATGTGACAGTTTATTTGTCACATTGGGTGGTTCCCTTGCTTTTTTCTCACACTTGACGGTTTCATCTTCACATTGTGCAGTTCCAATATCACATGTGATAGTTACTTTCTTACATTTGATGGTTCCCATATTTTTTTTTCTCATATTTGATGATTCTATCCTCACATTGTACAGTTCTAACATCATATGTGACCGATTTTTTCTCACATTTGGTGGTTCCCTTACTTTTTCCTCACAATTGATGGTTTCATCCTCACATTGTGCGGTTCCAACATCACATATGACAGTTCTTTTGCTTTTTTTTTTTTTTTTTTTCAAATTTGACGGTTTCATCTTCACATTGTGCAGTTCCAACATCACATATGGCAGTTCTTTTCTCACATTTGGTGGTTCTCTTTTTTTTTTTTCTCACATTTGTCGGTTTCATCCTCATATTGTGTGGTTCTAACATTATATATGACAGTTCTTTTCTCACATTTGGTAGTTCTCTTACTTTTTTTTTTTCACATTTGATGGTTTCATCCTCACATTGTTCAGTTCCAACATCACATGTGATAGTTTCTTTCTCACATTTAGTGGTTCCATTACTTTTTCTTCTCATATTTGACGGTTCTGTCCTCACATTGTGCAGTTACAACATCACATATGACAGCTCTTTTGTCACATTGGTTGGTTCCTTTACTTTTTTTCTCACACTTGATGGTTCAATCCTCATATTGTGCGATTCCAACATCACATGTGATAATTCTTTTCTCATATTTAGTAGTTCCTTTACTTTTCTTCTCACATTTGACGGTTTCATCCTCACATTGTGTGGTTCCAACATCATATGTGACAGTTTATTTGTCGCATTGGCTGGTTCCCTTACTTTTTTCTAACACTTGATGATTTCATCTTCATATTGTGCAGTTTCAATATCACATGTGATAGTTATTTTCTCACATTTGGTGTTTCCCTTATTTTTTTTTCTCATATTTGATGATTCCATCCTCACATTGTACAATTTCAACATCATATGTGAACGGTTTTTTCTCACATTTGGTGATTCCCTTACTTTTTTCTCACAATTGATGGTTTCATCCTCACATTGTGCGGTTCCAACATCACATATGATAGTTCTTTTGTTTTTTTTTTTTTTTTTTTTTCACATTTGACGGTTTCATCTTCATATTGTGCAGTTCCAACATCACATATGACAGTTCTTTTCTCACATTGTGTGGTTCCTACATTATATATGACAGTTCTTTTATCACATTGGGTAGTTCTCTTACTTTTTTTTATCACACTTGATAATTCCATTCCCATATTGTGCAGTTCCATCATCACATGTGACAGTTTTTTTCTCACATTTAGTGGTTCACTTACTTTTTTCTCTCAATTGATAGTTCCATCCTTACATTGTACGGTTCCAACATGACATATGACAATTATTTTGTCACATTGAGTGGTTTCTTTACTTTTTTCTCACACTTGATGGTTCCATCCTTGGATTATGCAGTTTCAACATCAAATGTGATAGTTCTTTTCTCACATTTGGTGGTTCCCTTATTTTTTTTCTACCATTTAATGGTTCCATCCTCACATTATGCAGTTCCTACATCACGTTTGACAGTTCTTTTCTCACATTTTTTGTTCCTTTATTTTTTTCACATTTGACTGTTTTATTATCAAATTGTGTAATCCCAATATCATATTTGATAATTCTTTTGTCACATATAGTGGTTCCTTTATTTTATTTTTTTCTCAAATTTAATGGTTCCACTGATATATTAAGCAATACAATCTATTCTATTTTTGTTACATGTGACAATTCTTTTCTCATATTTGGTGATTTTCTTCTTCTTTTTTCTCACATTTGATGGTTTCATTCTCACATTGTGCAGTTCCAATATCACATGTGATAGTTCTTTTGGCACACTAGTTGGTGACATTACTTTTTTCTCACACTTGACGGTTCTATCCTCACATTGTGCAGTTCCAACATCACATGTGACAATTCTTTTCTCACATTTGGTGGTTCCTTACTTTTTTTTCTCACATTTGACTATTCCATCCTCACAATATGCGGTTCCAATATCACATATAATAGTTCTTATGTCACATTAGGTGGTTCTCTTATTTTTTTTCTCATACTTGACGGTTCTATCTTCACATTATGCAGTTCCAACACCACATGTGATAGTTATTTTCTTACATTTGGTGGTTCAGTTATTTTTTCTTACATTTAATGGTTCTATCCTTATATTGTGCAGTTCTAATATCACATGTGACCAGTTTTTTCTCACATTTAATGGTTTCCTTACTTTTTTCCTCACATTTGGTGGTTCCTTAACTTTTTCCTCACATTTGACGGTTTCATCTTTATATTGTATGGTTCCAACATCACATATGACAGTTCTTTTGTCACATTGGTTGGTTCCTTTACTTTTTCCTCATATTTGATTGTTTCATCCTCAGATTGTGCATTTCTAACATCACATGTGATAATTCTTTTCTCACATTTGGTGGTTCCTTTATTTTTTTCACACATTTGATGGCTCCATCCTCACATTGTGCAGTTTCAACATTACACTTGTTAGTTCTTTTGTCACATTTGGTTGTTCTCTTATTTTTTTCTCACATTTGACAGTTCCATCCTCACATTATGCGGTTTCAACATCGCATGTTGTTATGAGCTTGCAAGTTGCTGATGATAGCATAAGAAATTTAAGTGCCTGGACAACATCAGGCTAGTCACATGGCTTAATGTTTTCTCAAGACACCCATGGCTCCTCATGCCATACTAGTAAAGCTCCTAAGTGCTCTTTGAGGGGGACAAGCCCGGTCTCATTGTTGGGTTCAGATTGATGAGCATGAGGAGGGGCAGCGTGTGGAGGGACTTTGCTCCACATGATACCCCAAGGCCATGGCAGTGGTGAGCCATGGTGGGCAGGGGTGATTTAGTGATGATGGGCAGCAGTAGGTGGTGCTGAACCTTGGTGTTGGTTGATGGCATAGTGGCTTGGTTGGGTTGCTTTGTGTGTGGGCTTGGTGGCTTGTGTGCAAGGCAGTGCTGGGTTGCTATAATGATATTAGGCTATGTAAGGCATTTGGGCTGGTTGGTGTTGGCTGAATGTATGGACTTGCATGTGTGGGCTAATAGCAGTTTCTTGGTGGGCTGCATTTAGACATGCTGTGTAGGTAGTATTGCTGATGAGAAGGGCTTGGGCTTGGGCTTGGGCTTGGGCAAGTGCCAAGTTTTTAAAACATGATGAGATAATCATATGTGGGCTACTGAAGCATGGGCAGAGGCCTCATGATATGTTGAGTGATAGGCTGGCATGTGCATAGCGTGCAGTAGCAATTATCGGTAGTTACTAGTCAGTTCCTATTTTATTGGGTGTTCAGACCTATTGAGTAGGGGCTGGAGACGTGGAGGGCAGGCCAAGACAGCATCAGTTGCAGGTGTTTTAAGTCAGACTAGATGTGGTAGCAAGTCCAGAACAGGGGTAGTTACTTGGTAGTAACTGCTGCGACAGTTATTTCTGTGCATATAGCCTAGGCTGTTGGGGCTGTCAACAACAGAGAGTGTATTTTTCTATGAGAATTTCATGTGTATTCTCCAAGCTTCCTTTGTAATTGAATATTGAGTAATAAAGGTTGGGGTGGGTGCCTTGTAAATGCTGTGTGTGTGTGATTTTCCTGCATAATTTTGTTCTGAGTGTTACTGCAGTGTGTGTGTGTGTGGTGTATTGGCTGAGACTAAGGGAGAACTTAGTGCCATCACAGGTAGAGAATTTAAAATAAAAATTGACCATGTGACACATGTGATAATTTCTTTCTCACATTTGGTGGTTCTTTTACCTTTTTTTCCTCACATTTGACAGTTCCATTTTCACATTGTGCAGTTTCAACATCACATATGACAGTTCTTTTGTCACATTGGTTGGTTCTCTTACTTTTTCTCACACTTAACGGTTTCATCCTTACATTGTACAGTTCCAGCATTACATGTGACAATTCTTTTCTCGCATTTAGTGGTTCTCTTATTTTTTTCTCACAATTGATGGTTCCATCCTCACATTATGTGGTTCCAACATCACATATAACAGTTCTTTTGTCACATGTGGTGGTTTCCTCATTTTTTTCTCACACTTGACGGTTCCATACTCACATTATGCAGTTCCAATATCACATATGATAGTTCTTATCTCACATTTGGTGGTCCAGTAATTTGTTTCTCACATTTGATGGTTCTATCTTTACATTGTGCAGTTCCAATATCACATATGACCAATTTTACTCATATTTGGTGGTTCTTTTACTTTTTTCTTCACATTTGGGGATTCCCTTACTATTTTCCTCACATTTGACGATTTCATCATCACATTGTGCGGTTCCAACATCACATATGATAGTTCTTTTGTCACATTGATTTGTTCCCTTATTTTTTTCTCACTTTTGACGGTTTTATTCTCACATTGTGCAGTTCCAACATCACACGTGTCGGTTTTTTTTTTCACATTTGGTGATTCCCTTATTTTTTTTTTCACATTTGACGGTTCCGTCCTCATATTTTGCAGTTCCAACATCACATGTGATAGTTTCTTTCTCACATTTGGTAGTTTCCTTACTTTTATTTTTTATATTTGACGATTTCATACTCACATTGTGCAGTTCCAACATCACATATGACAGTTCTTTTGTCACATTGCTTAGTTCCCTTACTTTTTTCTCACACTTGACGATTCTGTCCTCACATTGTGCAGTTCCAATATCATATGTGACAATTCTTTTCTCTCATTTGGTAGTTTCCTTACTTTTTTTCTCACATTTGATGGTTCCATCTTCACATTGTGCAGTTCCAACATCACATATAATAGTTCTTTTGTCACATTGGGTAGTTCCCTTATTTTTTTCTCATATGTGACGGTTCCATCATCACATTGTGCAGTTTCAACAACATATGTGATAGTTCTTTTTTCACATTTGGTGGTTCAGTCATTTTTTTCTCACATTTTATGGTTCTATCCATACATTGTGCAGTTCCAATATCACATATGACCAATTTTACTCACATTTGATGGTCCTTTTACTTTTTTGTTCACATTTGGGGATTCCCTTACTATTTTCCTTACATTTGACGGTTTCATCTTCACATTGTGCGGTTCCAACATCACATATGATAGTTCTTTTGTCACATTAGTTTGTTCCCTTATTTTTTTCTCACATTTGACGGTTTCATCATCACATTGTGCAGTTCCAACATCACACGTGTCGGTTCTTTTGTCACATTTGGTGGCTCCCTTATTTTTTTTTTCACATTTGACGATTCCATCTTCACATTTTGCAGTTCCAACATCACATGTGATAGTTTCTTTCTCACATTTGGTGGTTTCCTTTTATTTCTCACATTTGACAATTTCATACTCACATTGTGTAGTTCCAACATCAAATATGACAGTTCTTTTGTCACATTGCTTGGTTCTCTTACTTTTTTCTCACACTTGACGATTCCGTACTCACATTGTGCAGTTCTAACATTGCATGTGACAATTCTTTTATCTCATTTGGTAGTTCTCTTACTTTTTTTCTCACATTTGACGGTTCCAACATCACATATAACAGTTTTTTTGTCACATTGGGTGGTTCCCTTATTTTTTTCTCACATGTGATGGTTCCATCCTCACATTATGCAGTTCCAACAACATATGTGATAGTTCTTTTTTCACATTTGGTGGTTCAATTATTTTTTTCTCACATTTTATAGTTCTATCCTTACATTGTGCAGTTCCAATATCACATGTGACTGATTTTTTCTCACATTTGGTGGTTCTCTTACTCTCTTCCTCACATTTGCTGGCTCCCTTACTCTTTTCCTCACATTTGGTGATTCTCTTACTTTTTTCCTCACTTTTGACGGTTTTATCCTCACATTGTGCAGTTCCAATATCACATATAACAGTTCTTTTGTCACATTAGTTGATTCCCTTAATTTTTTCTTACATTTTACGGTTTCATCCTCACATTTTGCAGTTCCAACATCACATGTGACAATTCTTTTCTCACATTTGGTAGTTCCCTTACTTTTTTTCTCGCATTTAACGGTTCCATCCTCACATTGTGCAGTTCTAACATCGCACGTGTCAGTTCTTTTGTCACATTTGGTAGTTGTCTTATTTTTCTCACATTTGACAGTTCCATCCTCACATTTTGCAGTTCTAACATCACATGTGATAGTTTTTTTCTCTTATTTGGTGGTTCCCTTACTTTTTTTTTTTTCACATTTGACGGTTTCATCCTCACATTGTGTAGTTTCAACGTCACATATAACAGTTCTTTTGTCGTATTGGTTGGTTCCCTTACTTTTTTCTCACACTTGACGGTTCTATCCTCACATTGTCCAATTTCAACATCATATGCGACAATTCTTTTCTCACATCTGGTGATTCTCTTAGTTTTTTTTCTCACATTTGATAGTTCTTTGCTCACATTATGCTGTTCCAATATCACATGTAACAGTTCTTTTATTACATTGGGTGGTTCCTTTATTTTTTTCTCACACATGACAGTTCCGTCCTCACATTATGCTTTTTCAACATCACATGTGATAGTTCTTTTCTCATAATTGATGGTTCAGTTTTTTTTTTCTCACATTTGATGGTTCTATCCTTACATTGTGCAATTCTAATAGCACTTCTGACCGACTTTTTCTCACATTTTGTGGTTCTCTTACATTTTTCTTCACATTTGGTGGTTCTCTTATTTTTTTCCTCACATTTGATGGTTTATCCTCACATTGTGCGGTTCCAACATCACATATGACAATTCTTTTGTCACATTAGTTAGTTCCCTTAATTTTTTCTCACATTTGATGGTTCCATCCTCATATTGTGCAATTCCAACATCATATGTAACAATTTTTTTCTCACATTTAGCGGTCTCCTTACTTTTTTTCTTACATTTGACGGTTCGATCCTCACATTGTGTAGTTCCAACGTCACACGTGTTAGTTCTTTTGTCACATTTGGTGGTTCCATTATTTCTTTCTCACATATGACGATTCCATCCTCACATTGTACAGTTGCAACATCACATATGACAGTTCTTTTGTCTCATTGGTTGGTTCCCTTACTTTTTTCTCACACTTGACAGTTTCATCCTTATATTGTGCAGATCCAACATCATATGTGACCATTTTTTTCTCATATTTGGTTGTTCCCTTACTTTTTTTCTCACATTTAATGGTTCATTCCTCACATTGTGCAGTTTCAACATCACATTTGACAGTTTTTTTCTCACATTTGTTTTTTCCTTTATTTTTTTCTTACATTTGATGGTTATATTATCACATTGTGTAGTTCCAACATCACATGTGATAGTTCTTTTCTCACATTTGGTTGTTTCCTTCTTTTTTTCTCACATTTAATGGTTCCATCCTCCCATTGTGCAGTTCCAACATTACATTTGACAGTTCTTTTCTCACATTTATTTTTTTTCTTATTTTTTTTTCTCACATTTGACGGTTCTATTATCACGTTGTGTTATTCCAAAATTGTATTTGACAGTTCTTTTGTCACATATAGTGGTTCATTTATTTATTTTTTCTCAAATTTGATGATTCCATCGTTGTATTAAGCAATACCAATTTCACATCTATTCTATTTTTGTTACATGTGACTGTTCTTTTCTCACATTTGGTGGTTCCCTTACTTTTTTCTCATGTTTGACGGTTCCATCCTCACATTGTGTAGTTCCAATATCACGTGTGACAATTTTTTTCTCACATTTGGTGTTTTTCTTACTTTTTTTTTTTTTCACATTTGATGATTTCATAATCACATTTTGCAGTTTTAACATCACATGTGACAGTTCTTTTCTCACATTTGGTGGTTCGTTTACTTTTTTCTCACATTTGATGGTTCCATTGTCACATTAAGTAGTACCAACATCGTATCTGACTTTATTTTTGTCACATTCAGTGGTACCCTTTTTTTTTTAATTCTTAAATTTGACTGTTTCATTATTACATTTGGCAATACCCACATTACTTCTGACCGTCTTTTTGTCACATTTGGTGGTGCTCTATTTTTTTTTCCTTACAATTGATAGTTCAATCGTTCTAGTAAGCATTACCAATATCACATATGACCATAATTTTTCATTTAGGCTTATCACTGAGGTTGTTTTTTTTACTTATTAATTACTGCTCTTCACAATAGTAATTTTTTTTAAGTTATTAAAAAATTTACATCTAAAATAAAAAAAAAAAAAAAAAAGCATCCCATGAAATTAGCCCAACCACAATAATTACTCTTGTTCACAAAAAAAAAAAAAAAAAGTTGGAATTATCTTGGTTTCTTCCACAAATATTTGAATATATCAACTAACTTTCTACGTACCTCCCTTGGTAGCTTCCATCACATTTTGGGGCATACCTTCCTATAAAATAACATAGTTAAGGTCATTTTCCTAATGTTTATATTTTTATTATTTATATATGATGGTGAACCAAATATTAGACTATTTCCAATTTGTCTATAGTGTCGACCAAGACCAGAAAGGTAAACCAAGTGCAAAAAGGTCGTCTAACATGGAGTTGCCTGGACGATCGCCAAACTCTTAGAAAATTTTAGAGTAAATCTATATCCAAAAGCTTTTGATTCAAACCACGTTCTACTATTTTGAAGTCGAAGCAAAGTTCTTATTCATTGCTCTAACTTCCCACTAAGTTCTTAACATCTAATGACAATTGTAGAATTTAAGTCTGAACCTTCTAATTTCCATCCACGTTGAGGAAGTTACTAAACAAGTAACCTCTCCAAAACTCACTATAAAAGGACTCAGCCATATAAAATCAAAGTAAGTTTTTCATCACTTATAGAGTTAGAATTCCTGAGTTCAAGGGAGAAAACTTATTTAAGTATCGGAGGGTTTTTGGCCAGTTCACCCCTGTCACCTTTGATCTTGGGCTTCTTTCTTTTCAGACCTTCCAAGTAATCTTAAGCTCATTAAAGCCCCAAGCATTCATCCTACTAATTTTTTATGCATCATCAATATATACTATAAAATTGAAGATGTATAACCTTATGTGCTCTTTAATTGTTCTTATACAACATCTTCAACTTAATCACAATTTTTGTGTTTATTGTGGCATCTAAGGTTGGAAATAGGGTGACTATACAATTAGCAAGTTATGCAAAAAATCCAATACAAAGATTATTGACAATTTTAAAATTTTTAGTAAACACTTGAATTGAAACTATAGATCCAGTATACAATAGTCATTACCAGGTTTTATATTTTTTAGGCATTTTCATTAGATCCACATGTGCAGATGTGTGAAATGACTATGTCTGACACGAGTATAACCACCCTAAGTAAAGTGTCTATGTAGTTTTGTTTTATAAAATTATTATTATATTTAGTCCCATCTAAAACAAAATAAACATCCCAAAAAATTTCCACAATAGTAAAAATTACCAATAGAAAAGCTAAAAACAATTAAGCACAATTGACCGATTTTACCAAAAATGAACAACCTAGTCCTTTTTAAAAAAATTATCAAAATAATTTTGACATTCAAAGTTTACATATTGACCACAATGATAAGTGTGAGCCTTATTTGAGTTAGCAGAGCCTCCACTAACTAAGTTTGAGAGAGCCCTAATAGAAATGAAATGTTTTCGTTGTTGAAGACTTATCAGTGCCACAATGCACTTCTCTCTCTCTCTCTCTCTCTCTCTCAGGGTTTCGCAAAATTTATACAAACTCGTCATTCTAAAGTCATTTGGTATTTATTCCTATAAAATATTGGAATGTGCAATTTGAACATAATTGGCTATTAAAAGGTCAATTTGCATCTCTATACTTTGTTTAAATCAGCATGGTGGTAAGTCAGTTTATTTTTTGCCAAGCAACTTTGATTCGTATCCTTCACGCCTACAATTTTTTTTTTTTTGAATTTTCAATTTTCTGCCATATGCTAAAAAGCCCATAAGATCCTATGCCCAAGAAAAACCCTAGTTCATCCCAAATCTTCTTTCCTTCAATGTTGGTGATAATAGCCATCGATTTTCTTCTCTTCTCTACCCTTTTGTTCGAATTCTCCGCTGTTTCTTATCACTAAAATCTCAGTACGTCTCATCCTTATTCTTTAGTTTTCCATTTGGGTTTTTTTCCATTTGGCTTTTGTATTGCTAAATTGTTATTAATCTTGTTTTGCTTTTGTTTTTCTTTTGGTTTCGCAGGGCTAGGGGCGAGCACAAGTAGGGGTGTGCAGCCAACTTGCCATAACCGACCCAACCCAACCCACCGGCTTGGGTCGGTTTTTATGCCTTGGTGGGTTGGGTTGGATTACAAAAATTTTTTGATAGCAAGTCATGTTGGGTTTGGGTCACAAAATTTCAAACCCATTAAACCCAACCTGACCCGACCCAACGCACCCATATATTTAATATATATATATATATATATATATTTAAAATATATTATATAATTAATAAATTTTTTAAAATAACCAGTTTTTCTTATTCTATATAAAAGACAATTAGTTCACATAAATTCTAGTAAATTATTATTGTTGTTTAGTCATTAGTGTTGTTTGCCTTTAAGGAGTCACATTGATACAAATTTTTGAGTTTTTTTTAATATATTTATATTTATATGTATATTTTTTTCTACTCAATTTAATAATAATAATAATAATAATAATAATAATAATAATAATAATAATAATAATAATAATAATAATAATAATAATAATAATAATAATATTTGTCTAACCCATGGGTTCAACTCGATCCAACCCGATTCATGTGGGTTGGGTTGGGTTGGACTTATGTGATAGGTTGGGTTGAATTTTTTTGACCCATCATTGTGGGTTGGATCAAAAAACCCACTAAACCTGACCTATGCACACCCTTAAACTCAGGTGGGGCCACGCTCCCCCGGTTTAATTTTTTTTTTTTTTTAAAGTAGGTTAATTTAAAAAAAAAAAACAAAAAGTTTAGTCCAAAGAATTACTCTAAAAATTATAGCAGATTTTATTCCGTAATCCTAAAGCTTGGGGCACATCATGAGACTTGGACAGAAGGGACAACATTAACTACCCTATATATGACCTTCCATCACCCTGCACTCCTATACATAAAGATGTCACTTCGAGACACAAGCCTTACTCATTGCCTAAACTCCCTGGAAATGACAACTAGAGTGTTATGGGTTCCCTTTGCCTCAATTTGCATGATATTTGCAATGCTTCTATCGATGGTAGCCATGATCCCAATGCTAGACCAGCAATTGTGCCCCCACTGAGATTCAACACTATTACATATTAAATGGGTAGATGTAAAATCATCACAACTCTCCCCACAAATAAAAATTTAAGCCAAATAATCATTATTGTGAGGTAGAAAGTCCCATATAAGTTTGTAGAACAAAACCAACTTTTCTTTGAAGGTGTGCCAACACAAGTTGCTATAACATAAAAGAAAAATGTATAAATTAATTTGAAAGGAAATCTAGCTCAATGAAGTCATTTCGGTTGCATAAAGTCACTAACTAGGCAATGGAAATTCATAGAGGTGTGTTGGTACCAAACATATAGGTGTCTACTCAACTTGGTACTGATGTAATATGAATGGTTTCAATCTTACGAATAAGAATTAGGGAGACATTGATGACTTTACTTCTTAGTAAAATAAACATAAAGACTTATGAAAAACCTTAAAAAGAATATTATTGAAACAAATCCTAAACTCATGACAGCCATTATATTACAAAGTACGCCTAACATATGGAAAGATAACTTTAGTCCTTGCTACTTAAATTGGCACCAAATCTTTCCTTAATTGAATCAATGCCCAAGAAATGGCCGATTGTGCCATGGACTCAACCTGCTCACTTTCTAGAACTTTATCCTTTACAGTCAACATATGAAACTGCAGAAAAACATATTGTGACATCAGATTTTCAATTGCAGTACCAATCACTGGTTGCACATTAACCATAGCTTAATGTATGACAGATTCAGGGAACTCTACTTGTCGATGGTCTACCGCCTTTTAGGTTTAAATTTATGGCCTCAGCGATTATGAGTGGTATCTAGAGTTTGTCAATTGAGTAGTGTTTGGAAAAGATAGGGTTCAGGGGATGAAGAGTGGCTGAAACAGAGAAAGATAGGTAGCACAACTTTTGGGTGTATCAGCAGAAATAAGGATTTAAGGGATTGTTTTAAAAGGTGATTTGAAATTCCTTAGGCTCTTTGAGGTTTCAAATCTATCCTACATCAAGGCTCTTCCACTTATGGAGTCCCTGTTATGAAGGAAAAAACTGTAAATATGATTTTAATGGTGCCTAAGTAAAATACAAAATATCATATAATAACTGAGATTATGACATGCTGGCATAAGCTTTGGATGTAGAAGTGCAGTATTATAGGCTAGGAAGAAAGTAGGAATATAAGAGATTATGATAGTTGAGGCACCACATCTCACCAGACAAGTCGCACTTTGAGATCTAGACTCTTGTGGAATCTATCTACTTTTTGTTTTTCTTTTTGCCAAGTCAATTGTATTAATACTAAATATTACAAATAGTACAATGGGTAAGAAATGAAGTATAACAGTTGTATACCCATAAGTAACCCAGCAAAATTAAGAGTAGAAAGAGTATGAAATTACACAAATTTGAAAGTCTCTACTCCCATCCAAGGACATCCAAACGAAAGAATTCCAACAAATTGGGATTTTAACCTCTCATATACAATTCTAGCCCATCAAAGGTCCTACGACACTACATTTCAAGCCCTATTTTGAAAAGGAATAGGTATATGACGCTAGCATTGAAGCACTCCTCTCCCTACTTTAGGCATCACCCACTTTACAACAAAAACCACAAATATGAAATACCATAACTTCCTCACTATCAGGCAATGTAGACCAAGTGATCAACATGGTCTTCGTCATGTTTGCACATCACATTGACTCATAATGAACATAACTTGTCTCATGAAGATATCTACAATGAGTATCGATGCCAAAAAAACCATCTACGCAAAGAAAGCCACCCTTAAAGGAGCCTTCACCCTCCAAATTTCTTGCCAAGGGAAATCTGAGTCATCGTTCTCTCTCAATGCCTTACAGTATAAGCCTATAAGCAAACACAGAAACACCTAGTTTTTCTTAGTTTCCAAAACACCTTGTCCTTCATATCCACACTTATTTGGGTAGAATACATCACCTCAAAAAATTTAATGAATGACTCCAGTTCCAATCCTAAGCATGCCTCACAAAAATTGAATTCCAATGCACTCAACCATTTGTCATCTCTATATACTTGTAGACCCTAGCATTTTTATTCATAGCAAGCTGAAATAAGGAATAAGGACGGTAGGTTAGGGTTGGAGAACCAATTATAATGACTCTTCTGACATCCCCAAACCCAAAAACTAACAAACCTACACAAGCTATATCATCCCTCTCTAATGGCCTTCAAACTACTTGCCTATGTATTGTACAAATTGAACTAGAAATCTAATCCCCCCTCCTTCTTCATGTTTTAATGTCACTACCTACTTCCAAGAATGATTATTCTTTCAGGTGAACCTCCATAGCTACTCAACTAGCATTGCTGAAGTAAATGTACTCAATTTGATTATTTTAAATAATTCAAATTTATATTCTTTAATATTGTGTTTTTATAATAAGATATAAATTCAAAAATCTAAGTACATCCAAATAACATAAATGTCAACTTTGGAGAATTCTAATTCTTGAGAGTTTAAAGAATTTATAATTGTTGAGATTAAAAATTATCAACAACCGAACAGACCCTAATATTAGATGCTCCTAGCTTCTTTGGAACCCAAGCTATCAATGAAGCACATTTACCTCCTCTCAAAAGATCCCTCCATATGAAACTCATGTAAATACTTCATCACGTCTTCTTTTATCACTTCCCAACATCTTTGGAAGAAGGCTACAAAGAATCTACGAGGAAAAAGGGCCTTATCCACACTTATAGATTTAAAAACTAAGAGAATTTCATCCTCATCAGATAAACTCTCAAGCCATTCACTCTTTTCATCCCAACAAACTCAAGGCCTTCCACCTTAGGCTGACAATCAATGGGGTCTTTGTATAAACCTTTAGTCAAAACTACACCATACACATCAATATTACCAATAAAATTTGAGCATCTACACCAGTTGGCCAATCTGTGAAAAAACTTCATGTTATCATCTCCTCCCTTCAACTGTAATGCCCTAGAGTTTTGTCTCCAACCATTTTCTCCATCAAAGCAATCTTCTTTAACAGAGTCTTCAAATCATGTTTGCTCCTTTCTTCATCACTCAAGCCACCCTCCTCCTTTAAATCAAGCCTCGACAAACTCATCTATAATTTTTTTTTCCTGCACATCAATATCTCCACAATTCTCCTTATTCCACTTTTTCACATCACCTTTCACTTTGAAAAGCTTCTTTGTCCTGACAAAACTAGCAGAGTCCATCATTCTATGGTCTTCCCACCAACTTTTCGCATTTTCCGCAAAAAGAGATACTTGTAGTCACATGTTCTCAAAACTAAATGAACACTAACCTGCACTTAACCCAGCTAGATAGTATGATTATCTAACTCTAAATGTGCCAACAACCTCTGAACTATTTCTTCCACATCAATGACACCCAAAAAACGGTTAATGTGAGAAAGAGATAGTTGGTCCTGGTTACCCAAGGAGAAAAAGGCCCTATAATGGAAAGTCTTACAACTCGAGTACATTAATAAATTTGGACAAGCCTTGCATTGCTTGTGGAAAAAGTCTAGCAATTCCATCTTTCACATGGAAGTCACACCACATTGAAATTTCCCTAAGCACCAAGCTACATCTCATCTCCTTCTAACTCCTGCGCTTAAATGTCAAATTGTTACTTTAGCTTGTATTTTATGAAGAAAATATATCATATATTTATTGAAGCACTTTCTAGGGTCGTGGTTTATATTATTGTTATGAAGAGCATATCACATATATTATCATGGGACATGGGTTAATAAAAGACCTTGAAACTCCCATGAATAAATCTACTTCCTTGCTTATATTTTGGCCGAAAATCAACTTACGTTTAGTCAAGGGTCTTACTCTTACCATTCCAATTGTTAAACACAACTCAGTTATCCTTATTCAAAAATTACCCTTGTAACATAGAGTAACTATCAACTTGACACAAAGGTTTAGGATATTAAACATAGTTATTAGTTATATGTGTACATAACTATGTGAGAGCTGAACCACTATATCGTATCTCTAACCTTCACGGCTTGCCAAACATTGAAACTTTCACAACCCAGACCTAGTAGACTATAGTTTCCCAGGACCCAGTAATCACATTGTACAGATATTTAGAAGCAACAACAATCATCCTAGAGAAACCAACTCTAAAATTGGAAACCAACTCTAAAATATAGCACAAACCAACACTAAAATTGGTGTTCTTACTGCCAAGGTGGTTGAAAAAAGAAAAAAATCTCCTAAGTCCATAGGTTCATAGTATCATGTCCTCCCCACACTCCCAACAAAATCTAATCTTATCCTAGGTAAGTCTTCAACCCAAACCTGAAATTCTAGCCCAACTCGAGATTTCTTTGCCAAAACATCACAATCTTATTACAATTTCATTTCACATGGAAGTAGTGATCCAAGCAAACTGTGGACTATCAAGCCCTTCGGTGTAAAGATTAATTTATCAAATATATAAGAACCGAATCTCAAACAAAACAATAATAGCATAAACTCACAAAGTTTAGAGAAATAATATAAAAACATATTAGCATTAATCATATGCAAAGAGAGAACCTGAAGATTGTGGGTGGTTCCACCGATTTAGAATGGCAGAAAAGAAGCGCCGCCGAGTCGAACGGGAAGAGTTGAAGCGCTGCTGAGTTGGATTGGATATAAGTGCACCGACGAGTTGGATTGTATGAGAAGAAGCTCCATCGATTTGAGGTTGTGGGTATGCGGCTGTCTTATTCTTGTATGGTTTTAGCTGTGATTTGACGGTTTTGTTTAGAGAGGCAAACTGAGACAGTGCAAGTAGAGGTAGAGAAGCAAACGTGAGAGGAGGAAAGTTTGATGAATGTTATAATTTTTAGTTTATATATGCAACCTGTTTAGGTAACCAAAACCTATTAAAATTACATCAACGGTCAAGATTAAAACAATAACAAATGAAGGGTTCAGATTTAGAAGGTACCGAACCCCCCTTATTTTGGGGGGTACGGTAGAAGGACCCATTAATTAAAGTCCTGACTTGGTTTCTTGGAAAATTTCCATTATTGGTTATTCCAAATAAGTACAAAATCTGTAAAGTACAATAATAATAACTATTTATTGTGTTATATAAGTGATGATGTGATCAATAAATTCAACAAAAACATAATACTATTGCTATTAATTTTCTGACATTAAAAAAATAAATAAAAATCTCAATGTCATTGGTTAACTTTAATGTTATATTTATTTATGGGTTTAGTTGATAGGTACCCTTAGGACATTTATTAATAGACTATTTTAAGAAAATTTTTATACCACTTTTATTAAAAATTAAAAAAAAAAATAAAAAAAGAATGTCAAAAAAATTAGTTACATTTTTCTTTCTTCAAAAAAGCTTTTAAAAATATTTTTTAAACCTATGGCTTTAGGGAATCTGTTACCTTATATTATCTTTTTTATTTTTTATATAAGAACTTTTCCCTTATTCATTATCCAATCCCACATTTTCCCTTATTACGTGATTAAACTAACTTCTTAATTTTGTACTTTTTTGATGTACACACAATGCTCGGACGTTCAGCTTTTAGGATCCGTTTGCACATAGGTAAAGAATTATGATTGGTTGTCAAAGAATATACTTTTTAAAATAAATTGTAAGTCGAATTAAACCCAAGACTTCTTTATCACATTGATATTTTTTTTTTGAAACAATAAAATAATTTCCTAGCTCCATAAACCTTAAATGCATATAACAGTTTTTTATTATTATTATTATTTTTTTTTAAGAACATCAAACAGATTTATGCATCAAGAAATCGGTGGAGCTATCCTGGGTCCTGTTTCAGTTGTAATTTCAAATTCAAAGTCAACTTGCGTAGCTATCCTTTCATATTGAGATTTTACTTTATGGTTACTGTCAATTAATTTGTAGCCTTATAAATACGTATGCGCCTGAGTTTTTTTTTTTTTTTTTTGAGTTTTAACTTATGGTTTCTGCTTCTGATGATAGCTTTTTATCATTATACCAAAACACCAATTGATTTTTGGCGTAAGTGGAGATTGAACCCCAGATCTCCTATTCAACTATTAGAGACATTAATTATCAGTTGAGCTAACTAAAACCCACCCGAATTTTTCTTTTTGATCGGGAACTACTTTGCATATCATCATTGCTCTAACTCTTTCTATATCGTCATTGCATTAGAAAAATCATATCTTCTTCTTCTTCTTCTTTCTTTTTTTTTTTTTTTAAAAAAAAAAAAGGGTTAGAAATTCATTCATTTGTTCAAAGAGTTTGTACGTGACAGGAGGATGATAGAGCAGCAGAGAAACAAGAAGGAAAATTCTCTAAGGGCATTCATTGTGGGAAACCAACTTGATCAATCTAGTTTTTGGGTTTGACTTACCTCTGATACTTTTTTTAATTGGACACCTCATTTTGTTTTAAATAACAATGATAAAAGAGAATAAATTTGAATTTTCACCTTTTATTTATTTAGTGGGTGGTGTGACAGTTTTTCATTAAAACAAAAGTACTGGATGTAAGCCAAACCCTTAGTTTTTATAAGCAGTCGAGCTATTTTTGGTAAAAGAAAAATGTAGATTTTTATTTACTTTTGTTACTTTTGCTACTTTTTATTGTAGGTAGGATGCATTTGAAGTTTCCTTAACAAAAGTCATTCTCTAGTCATACAACAATATTAGAGCATACTCTAATATGAGTTGCAAACAAGATAAACTCTATTCCCAATTTTAGTTACACTAGTTATGGTGGCACATACTTGGTTCATAAGAAAAATTCCAATATATTGAAATAAGTAACAGCAATTTATCATTATGAGATTTAAGGAAAATTAATTGTAATCAATAACAGTGATACAATTGATCAAAAGTAGATTATTTAGCTATTTCACTTCAGGAAAAGGTAAGATTAATGTGCCCATTATTAGCCAATTATACTCCATAAACCACTCCCAATATTAGCAGGGTCATACTGCAAAACCCTTTGAAGAAAAGAATCATGAGACAGATATAAGCTATAACTATAAATAATTCAATTCAAAAGGTATTTCTTAAAAGTAAACCACTTAACAAATACATAATGCTTAACAATGAGTAAACTCCCCATAAACAAAAAAAAAAAAGAAAAAAAAAGAAAAAAGAAAAGAAAAAAAAAAAGAGTACATTGGACATTACAAAAGGCAACTTGAGCTTTAATCTCAATTCCTTGATCTCTATGCAATCACTATGAGGGAGTGAAAAGAAAATACTCTCATGTGGCTAATATATTTATGTGGTAGCACCTAAAATTTGATTCACGAATGAAAGATATAATAGTCATTAAAAGAAGTTTACACAAAAGCAAAATCATAGCAATATTAATTGTCTACACGCACACACAAAGGAAAGGCAAGCATAATTAATTCGACAAACCTTTTAAACTTTTAAACATCATTATTTGAAAATGTCAAACGAGATTAGATAAAAAGACAAATATAGAAAAACATGAAGTCTTATTTTCTTCGTTCATGTTGTCTCCTCTATATGGAAGAAATGGTAGAATAAAATCACTCAATCTTCTTCCTTCATGCATGCTCTCCATTCTAGATTTGTCTATTGTTCCCAGGGTAATTGGCACTTTATGTTTTGATTATCTTTTCAAGTGAGAGTGCTAGATCAAAACCGAAAAAGAAGAATTCCAAGCCATTCATGGCTGCTTCTCTTAAGTGAGCTTCCAAGGATGAGATGTTACTTAGGGTCTGTTTGGATACCGCTTATTACTGAAAACTAAAAACTGAAAACTAAGAATACTGTAACAAAATAATTTTTAAATGTGTAAATAGTACCGTGAGACCCAATTTTAAAGTTATATTTACTGAAAATAGTACTTGTGGGTCCTATAAATAGTGCACTTCACGAAACCCACAAAAACGCCAAACATTGAAAACTTTCAATTTTCAGCAACATCCAAACCCGCACTTAGTAACATTAAATGTGATGGTCTGTTGTAAGGCACAACAAATGCTGATGCAAGGAGGGCCAATGAACACTTCTTTTGAGGATTGATGTTTGACTCATCAACTTACATGTCCAATCTTATCAAAGATCTTTTGATCTATGTCTTCAACATAAGAAGTCGTTGCACTATGTTGTTAGACCTAAGAAGACATTGTTCAAGCTTCATGGTTGACCCAATACAGCTTATTTGGTCTGGTTAGGATTGACCCCCCAACACCTAATCTTTGATATTTGAAAATATAATGTGTTGAATAATCAAATGGTGTAAACATAAGGTTTTATAATTATAGTAGTTATGATTTTTAATTACTAATATTCAAATATAGGCATGAATGCCTTATCTATGTTGCATGGGTTTTGGAGCAATGGTATATTTGAGAAATGTTGATCAAATCATTAAATTAAAATTTTAATATCTTTGTACACAAAGTTTTCCTCCTGTTTAAATTCTCAAATTTTCTCAATCTTTTAGCCAAATTTGATACACAATAGATTTGAAAATGTATGTAAATTAAAAAAAAAATCATATAAATGTAATAATAGTTGCACTAAATTCACCATGAAGCTTGCTTGGTAGGAAGAAAGATTTGTGATTTGAAAACCTGAAACAGGCCATGCCTACTTGAATCTTGTGGATTGAAAGTTAACTTGTATTAGGGTTATAGTTTTAGAAGAGTGATGACGCGATTGAAACTAGATTTGGCTAGTGAGGGAGAGGAAGTGACCATACTCATCAATTGTAGTTATTATTTGACTTAAACAAACTGAGTTAACTTTGTTGTGTTAGTACAGCAACGTGGGTTTTGAACTACATGTTATTTTGGGCTTCTTTTTGTACCAATTTTGCAGCTTGAATGACAAACTTTTTGGTGTTCTGTATGAAAATCCATCAGGCCAGGTTTCAAGTTATTTGATTTGAATAAGAATACATTTTCATTATTTGGACCTTTTGCAGTTATTTGATTGGAATAAGAATACATTTGAAGTATTTGGAACCCATCTCAATATGATTTAGGCCCAATCCATGGGCAATTTTTTTTTTTTTTTTTTTGTTCTTTGAAATAACCCAAATAACTTCTTTATTGAAGACCAATTTTCTCTTTTGTCAGTAGAGTGCGTATTTAAATCCAAGTGAGCTTCATGAATGCTTAAACTTGAAGTAGCCCAATCTGAACACTAGGAACTTCACATAATGTAAGTATAAATTGACTCACCTAGATTTCGGGTAAATTTTCAAACCAAGGTTATTCAGATTACTTTAATGTTAGTAGTATAATTTTTTATTTTTGTTGTTTTATCAATAATTAGAGTAATTGTGTCTAAGGATTTGAAGCCAAAAGCACAATAAACATATTCCAAAAAAAAATTGAATGAAAAAGATAATATTATTAAAACAAAAGGAAAACACAAAGAACTCAAAACTTAGCAGCACCTAGCAGTAAAGCAACAAACAAAGTTCTGCCCACAGAAAAGAACTACGTAGTCCTAAAACCCTGATGGCTGATACCATACACAACCAAGGTCAAGCTCCAACCAAAATCAAGACTACCAACAAGAATCCTTAACTGCAATTTATCACAAAGCTTACAAATAAAGACCAATATAAGTTAAGCAACCCAAGAACCCGGCTTGACATGGATTCTTAACAAATCACAAAGCCCTCTGTATTAGCCTACATCAATCAAGATGATTTCCTCTGACACAAACTCTATTATTCTTTTGCCTCCAAATATGATTCCATATTTTAAATCTGATATACTATGCTTCCTTCTCACATAAGGATGAACCCCATAAATAGAGCCAACCATAGAATAGTAGTACACCAAATGTACCAAATTAGAAACTTGTGATCTCCCTAGACATTATTTATTGATCGCACCACATTGGGAGTAGACATTTAGGATTCAGTTGATGTTCGTGAAGGTATTGTCCAGATTGATTGGAAACTCTCTTGGAACCAATCATGTAAATTGAGGAATGCCTTGGAAGTAGAGTGCCACATTGGCTCAAGAGTTACTTGACAACGTTGAAGAATTTGTTAATTTTTTTTTTTTTTTTTTTGTGGTAAAAGTCGAAGAATTTGTTCGCGTGAGCGATAATGTAACAATACCATAACATATGTGCATATTGTTCGCATGAGCAATAATGTAACAATACCATAACAGATGTGCGTATAGTGAAGATGAACCACCCAAAAGGAGGAACAAGCATCAACAAAATTAAGTGTTGTGCAAACACAATAATAATGGAAATAACACAATATCTGAGTAAATTTATATTAGCCCATTAATCACCACAATTAAAAGGAATAAAAAAGTCTTTCTCATTTTTAATATGAGATTAAACATTTTCACTAACTTCTCATTTTCCATATTAACTCCCACATCTTTACATTTATGTTGTAATATAAAACCATTTTAATTAATTAATTAATATTAAAATGTTCCAACATTAAGTCATAGGCAAAAACTCTGGAAATAAGAAACACACCCTTGAAGAAAGGGAGATGGGTTCTGTCGAAATTCAGTAGTATTGTCACTGCCATTGATATAGTGAAGATACACACACCTATTATTAAGAGCAACATGATTGCACCATGTATGTCGAATAGAGATACATTTGGGCTCTGATACTTCAATCCAAGAATGGTAAGCAGAGGTCCAAACACAAAGGTAAAAACGGCAAGCCATTGCAAATATCAATTCAGAATTGGAGTAATGTTGCCTTTAATCATGAGTAACAACCCTAATATTAATTTATTCAAGATTTGAATTGGGTTAAAAAGTAGATTCTAGTGAATGTGTGTGAGTAGTGTCATCTTAGAATCAAAGATATTTCTAATAATGGAACATCGTGATTGTGTGTGATTATGATTACCCTAAATCTAGCATGTGAATGTGTTAAATAAAGTTAAGTACTAACACATTATTTCACATTTTCAACCTAATTTTAAAATCAAAGGCCTAGTGTATTGAAGAACAATTGAAAAACACTCAAGAAAATTCAAGCACATTTAAGCATATTTTAAAAAATTGAAAGTTCAATTAGTGTGTAAAACACCTATGAACGTTTAGAACCCTAATTCCAAAAATACCAACACAAGCTTATACACAAACAAAATATGTGCGGAATGATGAATATAAGCTAAACCCAAATTGGTAACATACTCCAAACCATAATTAATTACAAACACAGTAGCAATTAAAATGTAAAGAAAAAGGGAAGAGAGATGCAAACACAAAGATAACACGGCGATGTGTTATCAAAGAGGAAACCAAAGTACTCAGTGAAAAACCTCTCTGCTGCCCTCTAAGCCGTCAATAATCCACTAGAGAAAAAAGTCGGGATACATGAATAGCAGAAGAAACTCCAAGTCTAGTTTACCCAATGCACCTAAGCCCTCCAAGTTTCTTGCTCCATCAGGGTTTCGAACCTTATTTTCTTTAGCTTACCGGATCCCGCAATAAGCCCATTGCATCAACCAAATGAATTGGTCCCTTCTGAACTGCTTCCTAAACACCAAAACACCTTATCACTTATATGGATATAGTGGGATAAGGATTTGGCTAAATGTACATCTCAAGTATATGTTATTGGAGAGGGTAAGAGTAGAGGAATTTAGAGAATCAAAGGATGAAGATTGTGGATGAGTCAATCGTGTTTTTCTCTAGGTTTTCTCTCTCAAAATTCTCTTTGGAAGCTCTCTACATTTTGTGGGAATAAGGGTATTTATAGTAGGGTGTATGAGGAATGTGAAACGTCAAGTTTATCCAAATAGGGCATTCTGTCGACTCGACCTTGGGACTGGAATGAGTCGCGAGTTTGAGAGGTGAGCTAACTGTCTAGCCAGACTAGAAATTTTGTCTTGTAGTGCTTCAGCTGTCACGACCCTTCAGCTCTCCTGCATGCTCTACAGGTGTGCCACCTTTGGCGACTCACTAGTCGTGAGGCTCTTCTTGAGTGCACACATTTGAGGTTTTTACACACATTTGAGGTTTCTTCACACTCTCTCACACACTACCCTTACATAATTCCCACCTAAATACAAAGTATCTAATTGCTAAAATACAAGCAAATTTGGCATAGAATAAAGCCAACACATGTTTGAATAAATTCAACCTTACAGAAATCAATAAACTACCATGCTAAATTTATATTTAAATAATATAAAAACAAGTCATGGCAAGAAATTATACCAACATGCAAGATAAGGGAGGGGTAGGAACACGTTTTATTGTGGCATGCATCCACCAAGCTTGGAATCCAACTTTTATAATAAATATAATTAAATAATTCTTCTAATCACAGAAAAATTGATACCTAAATACAAGGTATTTGAATGTTAAGGCAAAAATACACTTACGGATTCATTTGCATAATTGTATTTAATCAAATAGATGTGCTTTAGTAGAAAACCTTGAGTGTACTTTTCCTTCCACTTTCTCTTTTACTTAGTTAATTATCTTTTTATATATATATATATATATATATATATATATATATATATATTACAATCCTTAATCATGCATGCTAATCAAACTTAACTCTTTATTTCCACTTAATCATACACTAGGGTCACCACAACACACCTAAATCACATACAATATAATCCATAAACTATTCATCAAATGAATTCATAATGCCTAATGTCTAGAGAGAGAGAGAGAGAGAGAGAGAGAGAGAAGTAAGAGAAAAGCATATAATTGAAAATTAAAGAGATAAGTATTGAAATATGTTTGTACAAGTGTGGCACATATCAGTTGATTTAGATTGAAAATTAAATATAAAGTTTCTTATGCATTACACGAAAAGCATTTAATTGAAAATATATGCTAAAGAGATAAGTATTGAAACATGTTTATACAAGTGTGGCACATATCAATTGATTTAGATTGAAAATTATATATAAAGTTTCCTATGCATAGAATCCTGTTGTACAATAGTGTTAGAACTTGATTTTTATGAAATCATAATTCCTTGAATTTTAATTATGATCTAAAATTTATATTATATTATTTTTCAATATAGAAACTTTCTTAATTTAGACATTTAAGGTAGTTTAATATTCTGAATTTTAACTCCAATATCTAGTGAAATTCTATAGATTTTAGTTTTTTCTCAAAATAACAATATGTAGGATTCCTATAGCTCTTAGATATTTACATGCTACTAATGTTACAAAAGTTACACAAGGGCAATAAGTGAAACAAACCTATGGCATGGATTGAAAATGAACTCACATTATTCTTAGAAAAGTTTTCTTATTTTATTTGATTCAATTTCAAATGTTTATTAATGAATAAATAATGTTATACTTTTCCCACTTGTGGGTAAAAACATGTAAACCAACAATTTTCTTGTCTCTTTAAATAGTTTATTCCAAAGTTCTTACACAATGACAATGACAATGTGCTTATTCTAGTACTCTTTGATACATTTTTCAACAAACTTGGACAACTACTTCATAGTGATTTCTTCCTATTCTAATTACTTTCTGACAAATAAAAATACTAGTTTTAGCATGTGCATGTTTTAGTATGTGCCAACCAATTTTTTAAAATTTTAAAATTTCAATCAAGCACAATGTTAGATGATTCATGTACAAATAATTAATTTTAAATAATTTCTCTTTTAAATAAAAATTGTAGTTATAAATAATCATTGTTATTAGTTACTTTATTAATTTATTAATATATTTTTTTTAGTATACCATTTTCTGTTAGAAAAATGAGTTTTAGCAAGTGTTTGATTGGAAACTTTTAAGTCAAACTTAAAGTAGAGCTCACACTTTGTTTCAGGCAAGGGTAAACTAGAAAGTGTTCTCCTTCACGAAGAGATTAACATCATATGATCACTTTTCCAAAACTATTTAAGGATTTAATGTATAATTGACTCCTAAAGTGTAAAATTCGTAAGTCTCACATAGAAAATAAATTAAATATTTATATAAATCTATATACTTACGAGTGTGGTTCTAAGTGGGTTGTCTAATATTATAATTATTTATTAATTTATTTAAGTCTGCTATTGTCTAGCTATTCTACAATAATATATTTGTTCACGTGACACCATTTTCTTATATATAAATTGTGGATCCATTTTAAATACTGAGTTCTCATTTATTCCGTGTGGCTTTTAGTTTTACATTTACATTTATGGTCAAAGAACGAGAAAGAGACACAATTTTGTTCACTATAGCATTTAGATTAATGTGCTTCTTCTATTTGCTGTGATCATTGTATCCTGGGTGAACAACGTTCAAGAATCAAAGCATCAATTGTGAGGGGCGAAATCTATCATCAAGAGATTTTTTTCAGACACAAGCCCTTATAAGCATATGCATAATTTATTATTTACGCATATGATCTATGTGTAATTCTTTTTATTTTGCAAATTTTTATTTATTGTATTTTGTACATATTCTATTATTTTTCTTGATTATAGCATCTAAGCTTGTCACAATATATTAAGGCATGATTGGTGCTTTCAACATCCTTTTCACATAGAGGACATTTAGCATCAATGTTTAACCCACGTTTCACCAAATTAAACCTTGTGGGTTTTAGCCCGTTTCTTTGTGTCAAAAGAGTCAATATCTGGTATATTATCTAGTACAATTTAAAGGAGTACTAGTACTAATTTAATGGCCAGTATGATATATTTTCTCGATGCAACTAGTACTAGTATAAACTTTATAATTAATATATTTGTGTCTTTGTTTGCCACAAAAATAGATTAAAAGTTTACAATATTTCTAACATTCTCAATACAAGAGACAATAAATAAATAATATTTTAGTTGAGATTGAGATAATTGATAAAATCATAGTGATGTAAATATATCAACCCCGTTTTCCAGTTCATTATTATATATATACATATATATATATATATATATATATTTAGGTTAATGTTTATGGTTATGTTTACTTTATGGTTATATTCATAGTTGTGCTTGTATTTGTATGATTGTGTTTTTTTTTTTTTGCACATATATTTTGCATGATTATATTTTTATTATTCCTCACATAATTGTATCACTACAAAAAAATTCAATTGAAGAATATAAAGTCAATGCATGTTCGGCCATGAAAATGAAAGTGGATAAAGGTATCTCTTTTGGTATTTGTTCCTTTTAAGATATTGATTTGGATAAAAAGTATAATATTTGATTAGTTAGGATATTTAAGGATGAGGAGGAAATAATAATAATAGGGTAAGAGTATGAACATTACGTAGGTCGGTTTTAGTAATAATTGGCATATTAAGTGCATTTTAAAGGCAAGATTCCTCTATGTATTGGGCCAACTCGAACTATTACTTAGGTCGGTTTTAGTACTATTTGCCCAGAGACCATTAATATTTTATGTTGTACTAACAAGAAATGGCTTGAAGTCTATGGTAGTGATAGTTTCTAGACTAGTTTTTACTGAGAGTTGTTCCTCAATAAGTACACGCGGCGCATTGATGGTTGTGGGAGAGTTCACGTTTAATTTGTGTCAATCATTGTCCTCTTTTTTGACCTATCTCATCCCATTGGTAATTTATAGAACATGCTTTCTGAATTTATTACTTTTTATAAATTAATAAATGGTTACGATCATGAAAATGACTATTACACTTAGGGCATTGGTTAACAATTTATTTTAAGAAAGTTTTTATACTACTTTTATGGAAAATAAAAAAAAAACTGTCAAGACATTAATTGCTTTATTTCATTTTCCCATAAAAACTTTCTTTAAATGGATTGTTAACCAATGCCCTAAGGGCATTCGTTAGCATTTCCCATTATTAAAACCATTCCAAACTATACTATTCTTAATGCAAGAAACAACAAAACAAAGCATATATTTCAAGATCAAGTGGTTGATACAATCATAATTATGTGAACGTTTGACCTAATTTATTGTTTCATTTTTATTTATATAATTAACTATGTGTATGTTTATATTTATGTTTGTTTTAAGAATTTAAGTTAGCAAATTCCATGACTCTGTAATATTTTAGTGAGTTTGTAATGTGTGTTAATGTCTAAATTTAAAAGGCCTAAGATGCAGCTCAAAAGAAGCGTATGGTGACTTAGTTTTGGCGTAATGCTGCCTTCAATCATGAGTAACATTAAATTCATGAAATCTAAGAATCTGTTGGATGCTAGGAATGAAAATATAGGAAAAAAAATCCATTGCAAATATCAATTTAGAAACTCAATTGCTTCAAAAAAAAAAAAAAAAAAAAAAAATCAAAAACTCAAGAATCATTGAAGTTACACACTTTTAATTGGTTGACTTGATAATTAGGTTGACTCTCAAAGAATCATCCATAATTTGATCAACCACAAATTGTAACTATTTCTATTTCCCAACTAAGAAAACACAAATCTTTATGAGGTGAAAAGTTTTCCTTACTTCAATTCTTTTCTTCAACTTCTTGGCAGCCAAACAGAAGGTTATTCCAAGTTCCACAAAGAGAGAGAAATTTGGGTGAAAAACAACATAGTTCTTCATGAAGTTATCGGATGGGTTGGAATGTGGGATTGTGAATAGAGAATATAAGGCATATTAAAAAAATTATATATTCCAAGACTTATTATAGGGTTTAAATTTTAGAAGAAAAAAAAAATTGCAGTCCAAAATAGAAATGATGAAAAATAAATATAAAAGAGAGTAGCAGGTGAGGTTGACAGAACGAATAAACAAATAAGTTTTTGGTGCCTAATAATAACTTAAAAGTACAATATTTCTTAGTTTTGGTAGGTATTATCACATAAATTTTGAGTTTGCTTCCACACTTACATGTAAATACGAGAGTTTGCAAGCTTTCTCTAAAACATACTCATTGTGTGTATTTTTCTCTTGTAGGAGATTTAAACTATTGAGCTAAGCATATAGACCTGAAGCCAGGAGAATCCAAGGGTGAAGATCAATTGAGAAGTGAATTTTGAAGAATTTAATAAGTCAAAGATGTGTGGAAACATAAAAAAGAAAGAGAGAAATTCGTTTGAGCCAAAGATGGAAAAAAAATCATGGCATGGAAATATTCTAGCCAGTTTTGGTATTTTGGCCATATCTTTTTACTTCGATATCGTATTGACTTTAATTATTGTGGCAACGGAAAGAGGACTTAAAATCTAAAACTTTGTAGTTTACTAAAAATTCAGAATCTACCGTATTCAAGGCCAAACATGACCTGGAATTTAACCCACTGTTGAAAAATGGGAATTGACATTTTATATTTTCCTTTTTGGAAAGCATGTATTTTAGCGTTTTGAATGTTATAAATATTAAAAAGATACAAGGGCAGCCATGTTTTTAGCTGCTGAAAAATCTTATTTTTCATCAATTTTTTATAGTTTTATTTTCTACGGAAGCTTAAGAACTTAAGTTAGGGTTAGGGGTGAATACCAATGTTGTAAGTTGTCCACTATTCAATCCAAGCACGTTTTTCATGTTTTGATTATTGAGATCAATTGTTCTCTTTTTTATAATTGTTTTATTAGATTGATATTTGTTTTCTAATTCTTTCATATCTATTCTTGAATTTTCTTATTGTTAGAATAGGGTTTTATAATCTTTCTAGTAAAATGTGGTAATCATGCTAGATATTACATTTGTCATAGTATTGCATCTAGGGCATGCGTTGTTCTTGAGTTTTTCTAGCAATGTTATTATTTTCTAAGCTAAATTGTTGGAACAATTGAGGAATAATCAACCAAAGAGAGTTTTATTAATAAAGCTTAATTCTAAATCTTCCAATTGGATAGTTTATGTGTTTACTTACCCGATTGTGTACTAAATTGGATTGGTAGTGAATGCTTAACAATATTGGTGGACAACCCTAACGCCCTAGTGATTTTAATAATTGAGTTTTATCAAACTTTCTTTTTCCTAAGTTTCAATCATATTTTTCTATATATTATTGGTACTTTTGACATGTTTTTGTTTTCCTTTTCTCAGTGGAACAACAACCTTAGCTACACTACAATTTCCGTTGCGAAATCGGACGATATCAATTTTTGGTGCTGTTGCTGGGGAAAAGCACAAGAGGAATAGGTTGGCTGGTGTTGAGTTCTTCAAAACCGGTAAATTCATTCCTTTCTTTTTAATTTTTTATATGCAAAATAGATATAGAGACGAATACGGTAGATTTGCAAAGAGACTTGATACGGATTCCGAAGCTCTCTTTCTAAAATTATTTGATTCGTCTAGTTCATCTAGTTCTTTGAGTATGTATTCACACACATCATACATCATGAATGAAGATGAGTTGCCCATTAAATCTTTACATGATTACCTGCACCCTATATGTAATAGTGCACCATCTTGCATTACGTTTCCAGCCAATGTGCAAAACTTTGATTTTAAACTAGGAATGATTCTAGTTCTCCCCACCTTTCATGGTATGGAGAATGAGAACCCTTATGTGCAGTTTAGAGAATTTGAAGAGGTGGTGGCTACCTTTCATAATCAAGTCAGATGAATAGATACAATTAGCTGATTTTTTTTCTTCCTTTTTCCTTGAAAGAGAGAGCAAAATGTTGGTTGCATTCTTTGAGACCTAGGTCAATTGGGACATAGGGTGAGATGACACATGAATTTTTCAAGAAATATTTTCCTGAACATAAAACAAATGCTCTCAAAAGACAAATTTCAAAATTTTCACTAAAAGAAAGTGACACTTTGTACCAAGCTTGGGAGTGATTTAAAGACCTTTTGAATTTGTGTCCTCACGATATGGTTATGAGAGTTGGTGCATTGTGAGTTATTTTTATGAGGGACTTACGAATAGAGAGCATGAATTTGTTGAGATGATGTGTAATGGGGAATTTTTGCAAAAAGACCCCGATGAGGCCATAGAGTATTTGAATGACCTAGTGGAGAAAGCTCATACTTGGAATGGACCTAATAGTGCTGAGAGTACCAACCAGTCTAGACCTAATGCCTCCATTCTTTCTAGTGGGGGAATTTACCAATTGAAAGAGGATGATAATTTAAAAGCTCAAGTTGCTAGTTTGACAAGAGAGATAAATGCTTTAAAATTGAAAGGGATTGTTGGCAACAAACAAGTTTATCAAAGCGAGATTCATGAAGAGTGAAAAATTTTCCATGACATTGGGCATCCTGCTAAGGATTGCCCAATCTTGCCTAGTATGATGGAAGTGTATGAAGAACAATGTGGGGCTATTAGTAATTATAATAAGCCTTATTCACCCTACTCTGAGACTTATAACCTAACTTGGCAGAATCATTCTAATTTTAGTTGGAAAAATGAGACTCATTCTTCACCAAAATCACAGATGCCACAAAGGAATTTTCCCAATCACTTCCTACATCACATGCATCACATTCACATCTATCTAATTCACTTGAGAACACCATTCATGCCTTCATAGAGGCTCAAATTAAGATAATTCAAAAGCATGATACCTTGCTCACCCACCTTGCTAAAGATAATAGGGAGATAAAGAGTTATATTTTTAAGGTGACTAGTTCATTAACTATAGATGATAAACGGAAATTTCCATCCCAACCTCAAAATCCTCAAGGTCAACATATGCCTCAATGTTTTGAAAAGAATAATTCACATCTTGAGCAAGCTAATGCTATTATTACTCGAAGTGGAAAAAATGTAGATATTCCAATGGCAACTCAGGAGCCTAAGGAATTAAACATGAGTAGTAATGATATTGACTTGTCCAACACTGATGAAATTGTTAAAAGACTAGTTGCTATACCATTTCCTTAAGTTTCAAAATCTTTAAGGAAATTGGAATCTAGCCCTAAAATTCTGGAAAACCTTAGGCAAGTAAAAATGAATATTCCATTATTGAATATCATTTAGCTAATGCCATCAGATGCCAAGCTAATTAAGGATTTGTGCACAATGAAAAGGTGGCATAATGTCAAGAAGACAATATTTTTAACAGAGCAAGTAAGTGCTTTAATTCAACATAAGACCCCTCCCAAATATAAAGATTCTGGATGTCCCATTATTTCATGTACTATTGGGGACCATAATATTGAACATGCATTGTTGGATTTAGGGGTTAGTGTTAATTTGATGACTTACATGGTTTATTTACAACTTGGTCTAGGTGATATAAAACCCACTTCTGTGGTGTTACAATTAATTGATTGATCTATAAAAAAACCCAAAGGGGTGATCGAAGATGTGTTAGTCTAAATTGATAAATTTTACTACCCTGTTGATTTTCTAATTTTTGACACACAATCTATTGTGCATTGCAAATTCTACTATTCCTATAATTCTTGGATGTCCATTTTAGAGACTAGTAATGCCTTAATAAATTGCAAGAATGGACTCATAAAGCTTACTTTCGGCAACATGACATTGAAGTGAATATCTTCAATATTTGCAAGAAAATAATGGGAGATAAAGAGTGTGAAACTGTGAATTAGCTAAATGCTATTGTGGAAGAAAAATGTAATGAGACATTTTCCTAACTCTCTTGACTCTTGTCTTGCTAAGTCTCATTATTTTGATTCCTCCATTAATTCTGAGGTTGCTGATATTTGCTCTTTATTTGATGAATATCAAATTATGGAAGTGAATGATTGGAAACCACACTTTGAGGAGTTGCTTGAAAGAGAAACAAAGTCTCTTCCTTCTAGTGTTGAGGTACCAAAGTTGGAGCTGAAAGAATTTCCATGTGGGTTAAAATATGCATTCTTCATACCAGGTAATACCTTTCTTGTTGCTATTACTTCCAAGGTTTTGAAACTCAGACCGTTCATTGAACTGTAAAAGGGAAATGTTCAAGATTTTTGAGGTCGAATCGAGGTTGAATTGGGGTCGAACTATGATGATGTCATAATTGATTTAATAATTAATTAAAGCCAAAATATAGATATTAAATTTATAAAACTAGCAAAATTGACTAATATATCTATATATGTGAGAGAAATTTAATGATTTTCAAGCATATATTTAATAATTAAATAAGGAAGTTAATAAAATAAAATAATAACCATGAAAACTTTAAAATTTATGATTAATTTTTGAAGTAACGTTGAATATCTTTGAAGGATTTTACTTATAATTTTTTTTCCTTATAAGAGATGGATAATTTAATTAAGTAGACTAAAATTGTATTAAGTTGTTAAAAAAAAAAAATTGCTAAGGGGTTGGACTGCACGGTTCTTGACACCGGTTCGTGCGGTCCAACCCCGGTTTTAGGGGTTCACGAAATTAACTAAAAATACAATTCTTTATGCTTAAAAAACCAGTTTTCATCCCGGTTCCCGATTTTCACGGTCCGACCTCCTAGTCTGGCCTAGTTCTAAAAACAGTGATTACTTCTGAATTAACTATGGAGCAAGAAGATGAGTTAATTATGCTTGTGAAGAAATATAAAGCTGCAATTAGTTGGACCATAGTAGATATTAAGGGAATAAACTCTTTGATTTGCACTCATATAAATAATCTTGAAAATGATTCCAAGTAAACTAGGGACCAACAACATAGTCTTAGCATAACCATGAAAGAAGTTGTTAAAAATGAGATTTTGAAATTGTTAGAAGCGGGTATTACTTACCCAATTGCTGATGATAAATGGGTTAGTCTTATGCAAGTGGTTCCCAAGAAATCTGGAGTTAAAATTTTAAAAAGAATGCAAATAATGAGTTGGTGCCTATCAAACTTGTGACTGGGTGGCAAGTATGTCTAGATGATAGAAAATTGAATGTATCCACTAGAAAATTCCAATATCCACTGCCTTTTACTGATCAAATCTGGGAGAGAGTGGATGGTCATGAATTTTACTACTTTTATATGGTTCTTCTAGTTATCACCAATTCAAATGTGATTCAGAGGACCAAGACAATAACCTTGTTTTAAATTGGGAAAAGTGTCCTTTCATGGTATCTTTTGGAATTTTCCTAGGTCACATTGTTCTTATAATTTTATCATATTATTTTACTTTCTTGTTTTTGTGAAACTTTCATGTTTGCAGGAAATTGACTTTGGAAGCTCCTTTGAAAAGTTTCAAGTGCTTTCTAAAGCTCTTTTTAGCGTGCCTTTTTGCTTTTCTTCAAAACATTGAGGTTAATATTAGATTTAGGTTGGGGGTGGCATAGTCATCTCTTGCATACTTGTTGTGTTTCCTTCATTTTTCCATTGAGTTTTTTTAAAACAAAAAAATAAAAAAATAAAACAAAAAATAAAGGTTTTGTTTGGGAGTTACATGTTTTTGAGGATTTGTTGTTGACATGGGAAGGAGATGTTTGCTTGAGTCATAGATTCTATTTTATTTCCTTGTTGAAACAATATAAAAATACACTATTTTGATCACAAGAGCCACATGAGGTTGTTGGTTGTTAGAATCCACATGAATTTGAGAACACCTAGAGATTTAATGCTTATGATTCTTGTAAATTCTTATCCCGTTCTTGTTAAGGGATTTTAGATTAATTCTTGTGAGTTTTATTTTAGTCTATTTCCTTTTTGTTGAGTGATATTCACACACACACACACACACACACAAATCAATATCCTTTGCTTTTCATCATTCTTCTTATTCTATTGTTGATGTCATTATTCTTGTTTTTGTTATCTATTAGGGTACCCATTACACAGTTGGTGGCATGTTGGTTGATATACTTGGGATATGATTTTGGTCATTTTGTGATACGTTTGAGCCGTTCAAGCTAACTATTTTAAAAATGCAATCACTAGCAACCATGTTGAGCCTAAAATTGAGCCTTCTTCTTTGATTAAGCCACATTCTCATAACTACTCCTTGTGGAGTTGAGCCCCCCACCTATATAATCTCCCTTCACCAAATTATTTTCAAAATATGCCGGGGATGATTTATCATGGTTTGGAAAAATGGTTGGCAAGGAATTGTTCTGTTTTTATTATTATGGTGGAATTTGGTTTAAATTTTACATTCTTGGGTTCTTTTACAAAGTTGTTTATTGAAAGAAAAATGAAAAAAAAAAAAAAAAAAAAAAAGTAGAAGAAGAGAGAAGTGAAGAAGAAATTGAAAATGAAAAGAAAAGAAAGAAAGAAAAAGAAAAAGAAGAATGAAATGGAAATGCAATTGTTAGAAGCTAATTCTTGTGAACCATGGTTACAAAGGCCTCTAGCATGTTTTTGAAATTATTTGGGCATCCTTTCCTTTCTTTGTTTCACCCATTCACCTTTAGCCCCATTACAACCAAGATTGAATGACTGGTTGATCCTAGGTGGGTTTATGGTAAGAATCGTGGAGTTCCCAATAGATGACATCTTTCATGAGATTTTTGTGTTATTTCGTTGTTCATCTTTCTTATATATATATATATATATATATATATATATATATATATATAATCTTCATCCAAATCTCGGAGTGAACTCTTTGGACAAATACTTATTTTGGTGAGGTTTGGAGCAAATAAATTTTTGGTGTGTTCTATAATTTATATGTGTTCTAGATTAGTTGTTAAGATGGTCATTAGCTCTGCACACACACACACACACACACACACACACACACACACACACTCATTTTTGAGGTTTTGTTGATTCTTGGATTTGAATAGCATCTTATGGTCTTTAGTGAATGACTTGTTCAAGCATTTGATAATTTAGCCTCATCACATATATCATTTGAGAAACTAAGTTTGTAGGTAGCGTGCTGTTAACCCTGACGAGACAAAACTCGTCCACTAAGGATCTCCTTAGGGTTTAAAGGCTTGTTGCATATACTAAATGCAACCAAATTAGCCAATGAAAGTGGTATCATATTTTTGCATTTCTTTTGTTTTATTGTTTTCTTATCTTTTAGTTTATGCTTGGAAGGGTTAGTGTGGGACTTCATGAGTTTTGTGATTGCGAGAAACTAGCAATGTTTAGGTTGAGGGGGTGTGATAATAACTTAAAAGTAAAATATTATCTTCGCTTTGGTAGGCATTATCTCATATATTTTGTGTTTATTTCCACAATTACACGTAAATATGAGAGTTTGCAAATTTTCTCTAACATATACTCATTACGTGTGTTTTTCTCTTGTAGGAGATTTAAATTAATGAACTAAGCATGCAGACATGAAGCTAGGAGAATCCAAGGGTGAAGATCAATTGAGAATTGGCTTTTGAAGAATTTAATAAGTCAAAGATGTGTGGAAACATAAAAAGAAAAAGAGAAATTTGTTTGAGCCAAAGATGGAAAAATCCTGGCATGGAAATATTTTGACAAGTTTTGGTATTTTGGCCAAATCTATTTACCCTGATATTGGATTGGCTTGATTATTGTGGCTATGGAAAGAGGACTTAAAGATATAAAACTTTGTAGTTTACTGCAAATTTAGAATCTGCCGTATCAAGGCCAAAAACAACCTGGAAGTTGACCCACTGTTGAAAAAGGGGAGTTGACATTTTATATTTTCCTTTTTGGGAAGTATGTGTTTTAGGGTTTTGATTATTATAAATATTAAAGTGGTACAAGGCAGCTACGTTTTTGGCTGCTGAGAAACCTTATTTTGCATCAATTTTTAAGGGTTTTACTTTCTATGGAAGCTTAAGAACCTATGCTTGGGTTAGGGGTGAATTCCCAATGTTGTAAGTTGTCCACTATTCAATCTAAGCACTTTTTCACGTTTTGATTATTAAAATCAATTGTTCTCTTTTTACAGTTATCTTTTCAGATTGATATTTGATTTCTAGTTCTTTTGTAAGTCTATTCTTGAATTTTCTTATTGTTAGAATAGGGTTTTATAATCTCTTGAGTAAAATATTGTAATCTTATTAGATATTACTTTTGCAATAGTATTGCCTCTAGGGTATGCGATGTTCTTGAGTTTTTCTAGCAAAATTATTATTTTCTAGGCTAAATTGTTTGAACGATTGCTGAATAATCAACCAAAGAGAGTTTTATTAATAAAACTTAATTCTAAATCTTCCAATTAGATAGTTTATGTGTTTACTTACCTGATTGTGTACTAAGTTGGATTGGTAGTGGATGATTAGCAATATTGGTGGACAAACTCTAATGCCCTAATGATTTTAATTATTGAATTTCATCAAACTTTCTTTTTCCTAAGTTTCAATCATTTTTTTTTCTATATATTATTGGTGCTTTTAACATGTTTTTGTTTTCTTTTTCTCAGTGAAACAACAACCTTAGCTATACTACAATTTCTGTTACAAAGTACCGTATTATTCATGTAACATGGTACACGAGTAAACTAAACGTTTGTGTTTATCTGAACTTCATAAGAAACCAAAAGTTAAAAAAAAAAAAAATATATTAAAAGTTACCTAAATATAAATAAGTCAAGATTTTTATCAAATCCAAACCTAAAATGGACTCGGATCATTTTTTTTTTTTTTTTTTGGGTTATATGATTTCAACACAGTCACAAACAAAAGATGGGTTCCATATTTTGTGCCACAACCTTCTTTGCTATACAATGTTAGAAATTTTCCCACCAAACTATACTTGAATTCACAAGAAAATTGGAACATTAATTTAAGGCCGGTAAAGCAATAGTTATTTATTATAGAACTGAGAAATAAGACAATAAGTTGAATAAGACAGTAATTGAAGCCACATAATCATTGCTTATTTAGTACTACACTAAAAGATCAATACTAATCATTTATGAGTATGATTTGCCAGTTGGGAAATCAGTTAAAATGATCCTTGTCTCAAAAAAAAAAAAAATGTATGTGCATACATAAAAGATGGATGGAGTTGAGCACTTTGAACCAGTAGAACTGAAATGCCAAAGAGAAAAATGTAAAACCAAAACTAAATCATAGAAATTTGTACTAAAAACTAACCCTTCCGAACATAAAATTGAAGAATTGGTGTTGCTGCTGTCCATGCTCATTGCCTTGAGTCTTTCTTTGAGTGAGGAATTTGAGCAAAATGAACTAGTTTAGAACTTAGAATGTGTATTGTAGTTAGCTCATTGTGGTATCATTATATGGTAGGCTCATGGGTCACTTGAATTGGCCTTCACTTTCTTAGAGATTTATGAAAATGTTTAAGACAAGTCCCAACTCCAAAGCCAAAACTTTCCAAAGTTGTTTTTATTTAGGAGAAGGAAAACACCATAGGCATCCCGATTTGAACGCCGAGCGTATTAAACAGATACGGATTTTTTTTTATAATTAATTCGGTTTAAAGAGCGAAACTAGTTCACTAAGGAAAGAACATACAGCAATCAATTGTCAATTTGTCAGAGGCCTCCTTGAAACAAGATGGTACTAATAAATCTATTCAAAGAATTACACTTTTCTTTTCTTCTTTCCTTGATGAGTTTCAGAGTTTGCTTTGCTACTCCTTCTTTGTTGTTGGCTTGAAGATAGAGAAGCGCTCGTCTAAAAGCTACACATCTCATCAAGCTTTGCACTAGACGTCCTTTCCAATTGAGCTCTAACTTGTGACAATTCTGCCTCAAGCTTCTTGATCATTTCAGCCAAGAAATTGTTCTCAAACCGCAGTACTCCAATTATCTGATTAGTTTTGTTAAACTTTGTAGAGAGCTCTCCTCGGTCAAGTTCCACTTCGCTCAGCTTCTTGGTGGCCAACCTATACTGTTTCTCATGCTTTTCAAAGAACTTTTACAATTTTGCATAGGCTGTATAAATGTCATCTTGCTCATCTATCTTCTCAAACTTAGACTCCACCAAGTCCTCTTCTTCATCTACCTCTGCAATAATCCCTTCAGTAGGATTTACTATGGCAATGAAATCATTCAAGATTCCCTCGTGATCATTGTCTTCTGACTCATCATTAGGCTCAGTGTCACTCAAGGTAGCAGCAAGGGCCTTGCTTTTTCCAATAGTCTTGAGATAAGTTGGAAATTCTTGTTTCATATGTACAAAACCTTGAGATCCGAAGCACTTTGGTCTAGAGAGAATAATGTACTGACCGCCATCCCTAGAATCCTTCTTCCCTTTATCTTGGCTCTTGAATTGTGAAGAGCTGGATTACTTTCGGTCCTTATCAAATCCTTTTGCATGGCATTCTTCATAAACTTCTTGATATGCCTAGTGATGTAAGATTTCATCTTGGAATCTTCATCATAAGAGGACTCATTTGTATCGTTGCTTTTGGCCTTCAGTGCCATGCTTTTGCTCTTTCTTGATTTCCCTATCCTAGTCAAACCCCATTCATAGGTTTGCAAGTTGCCAACTAGCTTTGTCAAAGGAATTTTGTCAATGTCTTTCAATTCTTTAATAGCAGTGATCTTAGCATGGAATCTCTCTGGTAGAGATTTGAGCATCTTTCTTACAACCTTGGGTTTGGAAATAGTTTCCCTAAGATTAAAGGTAGGGTTAACTATGTCTTTTAACTTGGCATAGAACTCATCAAATTACTCATCAAACTACTCATCCTTCTCTATCTTAATCTCTTCAAAGCTCGTAGTTAGCCTTTGAAACTTTGAATCCTTGAGAGCCTTAGTCCCTTCATAGGTTGTCTAGAGGATAGTCCATGCTTCCTTAGCAGTTTCTATAGAGGATATCTTCTTGAACTCCTCATTGGTGACCACATTGAATAAAGTATTCAATGCTCTACTGTTGAAGTTTGCCACCTTGATCTTGGTAACATCCTAATCAGCTGGTGCTTCCTTTGGTTTTGTCTAACCAATCTTCACAGCTTGCCACACTTTCTTATCTAAAGACTATAAGAAAGCTATCATGTGTACTTTCTAGTATGCATAGTTAATGTCATCAAATAAATGAGGTATAATTAGAGATTGTCCTTTATCCATGACAAACAGGCGTCAATGGACTATACAGCAAAGATTAACCCTAATTAGAGTGTGTCCGCTCTAATACCACTTGATAGGCCAAGAATGTATTGACCCCTTTAGTAAATTAACCAATTAATTAGCCAAGTAAATTAGTTTGGTTCAATTACATGCAATAAGTGTGGTAGTACAAAAAAATCACCAATAAAACTAAATGTAGCAGAAATTAAATTTGACAAGAATGATTTGTTTACGAATGGGGAAAACCATCAAGGCAAAACTCCATTAGGTGAATTTAAGGTCACCACTCTCGAGAATTCCCTATTATCAAAACAAGTGATTGCAAGTAAAAGGAATCCTAATACCTAATACCAACCTACAGTTGAACCGTTACCCCAATACCCAATTAGACTTATAATTTAGTGACAATCTCTCTTTTCAATGCACGGCTCCCAGTACGTAACTAACCAATCAATGCACAGATCTAAGTACGTGACTAACACACCAACTTGAGAAAGATGATGGCTGCAAAGTTCTACAGTTCATCCAAACGATGAAAATTAAGAAGCTCCTTAGTTACAAAACCCTTGGCGTAAAGACATAGCAGCTTCTACAAAGAATATGATGAACTAGAGTAAATTCTATCTCCGGTCACAATTTGCATGTATAATTAATTTGCATTGAGTTGTATCACTTTGCATCACCTTTGATGGCCCTTAAAATAATCTTTATATATATCTAGAGGTATGAGAAAAGAAACCTTACACAAATACACTTGGATATGCGTGAAAACAGATCTAAAAATCTGAAATTTGTAATTCTCATCAGATACAGCTTCTGTTGAGAGCTCTTAAGCATCAAGTATTATATCTGTCGAGCTTTAATGAAGAACACGTCTTCACTTGTTTCTTGGACAGATTTGCATGGCTTTAATACTAGACTTGAACTCTTATTCCTTGAAGTACTAAACCCATCCTAAATCATCTAATTACAAGTAAAGTGCGTTTTGTCAAAGGATTAGCCAATTTACATAACATATATTCTAACAAGTTACACATATGTCCTAACATTTATGACCATTGCACCCGTGGACTCTTTAGAAGATTTGAACACTCTAGTGAAAGAGCTTGGTGAGCATACTAAAGTGGAGTCTATGAGGGTTAGAGAGGAATCCAATGATGAAGATGACGAATGTAACTATGAAGGAGCAAAGGGATTGCAAGAATACTATAATTCTCTTCTTGAGAAGACCGGAGACTATGCTAAAGTGGCTAAGGCAGCCATTAGAAAAATGAAGAAAGCAAAACAAGATTACAAAAGCATAATTGTTACGTATAAAGAGGCAAAATATGAAGTTGAAGCGATAAATGAAAAGCTAACAAATGCCTATTCTAGGATCAAGTTTCTTGAGCTTGAAGTCATTCAAGCTAATACTAAAGTGGAGCAGGTTGCTTCAAACAAACTTGATGAGATGCTTGCTTATCAAAAGCCCTTCTCCGATAGAAATGGCTTAGGATACACCAGTGAAAGTAGCTCGAGCGCTAATGTGTCTAAAGAGATGAAGTTTGTTAAGGCAAAAGAATCAATGGTACCAACTCCCCTTGTTGAAAATGTGAAGATTGAGAAGAAGGCAAATGTGATTGCTTAAAAGGTTGTGACAAAGCCTCCAAATCCATTTGTGGCCAAACCTAAGTCAAAAGGAAAGTCTTTTCTGAAGTCACAAAGAGGTCCTCAAACTCAAAACTTTGTCATGACTATGTTGCGAGTGAATGCACCAGTTGCCGGCTTACATAGAAGCTTTCGCGACTCACTAGCGAGTAGATGTCCCAGTCGCGAAAAAGACTTGGACAAAATTTTCAAAATTTTGTACAAGGGTTTTTGGTAACTCATTTTGGTGACTTGATCACGGGTTATTTGAGTCTCGAAAATCATGTGTTTTGCACAAAGAAGGTTAAATCTCAAACAATTTTAAAAAACTTTTCAGTTTTCCCTCGCATCATGTGCACACCCTTTGTCTTCTCCGCCTCTCCCTCTCCCTCTCCCTCTCTTTCTCCCTCTCCCGAAACCTCTATTGTCACTCACAAAACCTCCATTTTCTTCTTCAATCAATCTTCAAGAAAATGTATGAGTTTTCTCTTATTTTCATCGTCTTTCAAGATTCTAACCCTAGTTTTCTTGGATTTTGTATTTATGTTGAGATATTGAAATATCGTTGTTGAATATGGAGTTTTTGATGTTTTTTTGAGTATGATATATGGGTTTTGTTGGTATAATGCTTATTTTACGTGTTATACATGTTTGTTCTTCATTTTTATGCATTGTACTATGATTTGTGTTGTGTTGTGCACACCATGTTCATGATAAAATGTCTCTCAGATATTTTTTTATATATTTTTGGACTCCACTGAGTACAAAGATTGTGGGAATAATCATGTTTCCATGATTTTGAAACATAATATGATTATGTGTTTTCACCCTTTGCCCTAGTTTGCACACTTTTGCATATGATGCACATATATGCACCTTTTGACATGTTGAGTGAATAATTCTAATGATTCTATCATGTTGTGATGTTTAGAATTTTCACATATCATTTGTTTTTGAATTACTCCTTAAATTCAGTTTTTATGGTTTTAATTCAGTTTATGTTTTGGTATTGACTTGTTACTAATCATGTTTATTACCGAATTTTGTGCTCTGTTTTGTGGTATTTGCTACTTTGTTTTGCAGATGGCTCTACGAAAAACCACTACTCAATGTGGTGACAAGAGGAAGCGCATGATTGATACCTGATTTCGCTCCAACCAACAATTTGAGTGATACAACCATCACTTTGAGAAGACTCCAATCATTTAGGAGTGGTTTGTGGATCTTGTTGACCTAAGGGAATCCTTCATTCCTTGGTGATCTCCCCAGGGTTTATGAATCACTCATCAGAGAATTCTATGCCAATGCCATACTTAGAGACGACTACCTAGATTGTTGGGTTAGAGGCCATGAATTCACTTTTGATGTGGGGGACATTGATGGTGTTCTTGGACATGGAGATCTAGATCATGACGACTTCACTCCTTACAAGGATAGGATGATCCCTATAGAAACGGTGCAATCCCATATTGGTGGTGAAAGGGAAGGAAAATGCCTCAACACAACCACCTTTCCTCTGGATTTGAGATGCCTTACATAAATCATGTTGTTCAACCTTTATTCAGTAAGGAAGTTGACCACCATCAACAATGCTATAGCCATCTTCCTCATGGAGATTCGTGAGAGAACCTACATCGACAATGGTGCTCATGCATTCACCATCATTGTCGAAGAAACAAGGACCACCTCAAGGGCAAAGCTTGTTCTCCCTAGTTTGATCATGAGGATCCTTCATGAAAAAGGTGCGGAGACTCCTTAAGACATAAGCCTTATGAGTGTACCTCCTTCCATCAACTATCAGACAATCCTAAGTAGCAAAGTTCATCTTCCGAATGATAAACAAGTTGATGAACCTGAATATCCACTACAACAAAATGTATTTTTAGTGACGAAAATTAGTGAGTAAATATTTTTCGTTGCTAAAAATACAGCTTTAGTGACGAAATATGGATTTCGTCACTAATAATGAAAAAAATTATAACATTTAGTGACGAAATATAAATTTCGTTACTATTGTGATCTGAAAAATGGGCGCCAGTGGAGGGAAACTTTGGCGCGAGTTTAATTAATCTATAGTGACGAAATATTTCGTCGCTAAAAATTAAAATTTTTAGTGACAAAATATTTCGTCACTGTAGGTATTGCTATGGATAGTATTAGTGACGAAAATCATTTCATCACTATAAGGAAGAATTAGTGACGAAAACTATTCGTCACTAAAAATAATAATAGTTTTGCACTTACATATTTTTGGTGACGAAATCACAATTCGTCACTAAAAGTTTGCTTTAGTGACGAAATTCATATTTCGTCACTAAAAATCTTAACAAAGCCTTGGTCTTTAGTGATGAAACTTAAATTCATCACTAAAAGCTTAAAAATCTACTATATTTAGTGACCAATAAGTAGCAATAGCGACGGACCAATTCGTCACTAAAGGCTACTATAAATACCAAAACCTTCATCCTATTTGCTCTCTCTTTACATCCTTCAGCCCAAAAGAACTCAACCCACTGAATCCTCAAACACTCCCAAAAGCTCCCAAAGTACCGATATTGAAAGAAGCCATCGCCGAGCTCACTGTCGCCGATATTGAAAGAACCCAGCTCACCGTCGCCGATCCCAGGTCACTGTCGCCCAGCTCACCGTCACCGAGCCCAGCTCGCCATTGCCAAACCTCCCTCACCAAACCCAGCCTCACCACCTGCAAACCATCGCCAAACCATCGCCAAACTCGTCGACGATCTGAGCATATCGTCGCTGATCTCTCGCGTCGCCAAACCCGTCGACGATCTGAGCATATCCTCCCCTTCACGATGCTTCACCTCCCTTTTGCGACGCTTCGCTGCCCCCTTTGCGTCGGCGACGATTGGCGCCGGCGATGATTCGCGCTGCGACACTTTGCGCCGGCAACGATTCGCACCGCAACGCTTCGCGCCGGCGACGCTTTTCCCCCTTCGCGTCGGCAACGTACGTCTCATCTTTTTTTGTTAAGTAACACTGGAAGATGATTTTTTTTTTTTTAATATCTTTTATAATCTTGTTTTGGTAGCATGTTTCTGATAAATTAGCATGTTTCTTCTCCCATTCAATTTAGCTATTACAAACCTTTAAGACAAATCTTTGACTCTGTTTTACTAATTCAAGCATTTTGATTTTCTCCCATTCAATTTAGCTATTACAAGTCAATTTCCTCATATGTGATTTTGTGATGTTCTTAGCTGATACTACAATTTTATTTTTTGGTCTATTTCTTTCATCGAGGTTGATGATTTTTTCAGTTGGTTGTAAATTCGCTTTGTGCTATGCTATTTTGTCATTCTTGTGATGAAATTCTATGGAAATTCATTTCCGATAATTACAATTTCTGTGATGCCAAATGATTTTCCGTAAATGAATATTGTTAAGATAGTGTATAACCCGTGATTGTATTGCCTATTCCTGCTTAGATTCTGGTATGTTCAACGAAATGCCTTTGCCTCTGTTGGGATCTTCCTATGGCTATAATTACTACTTTAGCTAGAAAAAGTCATCATTTAATTGTTGACTTTAGCTAGAATTATTTTATTTTTTCATTTGTAGGCTACCTCTAGTGAAAACAGCTTGTACTGAAAGGAAACCCAAAGCTGCTTCCAATAACAACAACAACAAAAATCAGGTGCTTCTCCTTTTCCTTTACTTATCTTATAAAAATCCCAGTTACCAAAAATCAGATTCTTCAATTCTCATTTCCTATTTCTGTAATTTGATTATTAGGATGTACTCTATTTCTTGGCTTTTCAAAATTTATCCATTTCAAAGTTTGGTAACTTATCATGCCAAAATCTCACATGATTAACATCCTCCCACTTCATATTGCACATAGCCTCTTTTGAGCTGCTGTAGTAGTCTTTTCTTATCTTTATGAAATTTAAGATCTGAATATTCCTTAAGCTCTGTGAGCCTAAAAAGTAAAAATTGACATTTTATTGTTCCTAGTTCAATTGATTATCTTCACTTTACTATAATTTTGTTTTAGTAAATTATACACTTTTGAAACCCACCCCACCCCGCCTCGCCCCGTCCCGCCCCATACCCACCCCGCCCCTCATTAATAAGGGTTAAGTTGTAATTTTTTCATATTTTAAGACCCTACTATTTAAACAAAAATATCATCATATTATTTTATTCTACCTAACGTGGTTCTACCTTTTTTTCCTCTCTAGCAAAGTTGGAAGTAAGGGACCAATATCATCATCTTATTAAGAGTTTGAATTATTTTATTGTATCATACTATGAGATTTTTTTTTGTGACATTGTCTTGTTAAACATTTAGATAATATTATTTAGTTTTTCCTAAAAATTAGTTTGATTTGATAGGATAAATTTATTTATAATTTCAAGTATATTTTTAATATTGAATCATATCATTTTGTTTGAAAAAATAGTAATAGTTGTAAGGAAAATTAACAAGAAATAAAGTTTTACTGTGTAGGGTGGGGCTTCGCGGGGCCTTAAGGGGCGGGGATGGGGCAAGAAATTTTCCCCGTCATGCGGGTCGGGGTGAGGATGGGGTAAGAAAAATCTGTACGGGGCGGGGGCGAAGATCCCATCCTTCGGCCCCGCCCCACCCCATTGCCATCCCTACTTGTTACTTGATTGCATATGAATGATATTGGCTGTATGGTGTTAGGGTGAGGCGTTTTGGCCTTGATGGGATGGAGCGTTGGACAGTGGAAATGTGGATATTAGGGGTGCTCTACATTTATGTATTATTATATATGTGGAGAGGAGAGAGCGTAATGTAATAATCAACTACATTACATTACATCACATTATCCTACCATGTACTAAAGCCAACTAAAAGTTATCTTTCTTTTATCTCTACCTCTCTTTCTTTTTTGTGGCTGAAGAAATTATGAGGAACAAGGTGAAGAACACAAGTTAACTTTGGATTTTTTCTGAAAGTTGTAAACTTAGCTTGAGCAAAGTAAGTAAATTCTAGTTAAAATCTTATTCTTGTGGTGGGTTGTTGTGTTGGAGCAAACGGGTGGCTTGCATGGTGTTATAAGGTGGTTTAAACTAATATTGGGAGTGTTTTTTTATTTCTTGCAAATGTGAATGAGTATTATTGATTAGATGTGATGAATGATATTTGATTTGATTTCAATACTTGTAAGCATTATAGTTATAATGTTTGTGATTAGTTTTGTGGTGGGTTGTTGTGTTGGAGCAAGCGGGTGGTTTGCATGGTGTTATAAGATGGTGATATTCATATTAGAAGTGTTTGAATGTGCAATGTATATTTGTTTAAGTATTAATATATATACTTGTGCATTCATGAATAAGATAGAACTTTATCTAAGTAGCTTATAAACTTAGATGTTAGAATACATTATGCATAAGTTGTTCTTATTTTGCTAAAGTAGCATTTACCTTATTGTAGTCAAACATGGATAAAAGTTGGATGCCAATGGCTAAGACACCTGATGGCAGATTAAGTCGTCCATATATTGAAGGGGTCAATGCATTTATTAATTTTGCAAGACCAGTTGTGGACTTGAGTGGTAATATTCCATGCCCATGTATTCACTATGTGAATTGCTATCGATAATCTCCTCAAATTGTGCGTATCCATTTGCTTCATCGTGGGATTATGCAATCTTACATTAATTAGTATAATCATGGAGAATCTCGTGTATTGAACGAGAACATTCATGACAATGAAATGTCGGATGGTGATCATATGGATGATATCAATGCCTTGGTAGGTGATCGAATTAGAGGGGAACCAAGAAATGCAACCGAAGATGAGGAGGTGCGTCATTTTGACAAACTTGAGGAAGATGCAAAGCGTAAGTTGTATCCAGGTTGCATTGATTATAGTATCTTGAAGTTTGTTATTGAGATGTTGAATGTAAAGGTAACGACCAACTTAAGTAATAAGGGATTTGATATGATGTTAGAATTGCTGACAAAGGTTTTATCGAAAGATAACTTAGTTGCAAGGTCAACTTATAAAGCAAAGAAGATATTACGTGACTTGGGCATGTCATATGAGCATATAGATGCATGCAAAAATGATTGTGCACTATTTTGGAAGGAAAATGAAAACCTTGATATATATTTGGTGTGTGAGACGCCTAGGTACAAGGATACACGTGGCCAAGGTAAGAAAATTCCTCATAAGGTGTTGCGTTACTTCCCGTTGACACCGAAACTAAGGAGATTGTACATGTCAGGTCAAAGAGCTAAGGACATGAGATGGTATATAGACAAACGAGTGGATGATGGGATAATGAGGCATCCGGCTGATAGTGAGAAGTGGAAGGAGTTTGATTTGCAACATCCTGATTTTGCCCTCGAACCTCGCAATGTAAGGTTGGGGTTGGCTATAGATGGATTTAACCCTTTTGGGAATATGAACAACAACTATAATATGTGGCCTGTCATACTTATCCCCTATAATATGCCGCCTTGGCTGGTTATGAAGGAGTCATACTTTATGTTGTCCTTACTTATTCCTGGTCCTCACCAACCAGGAAATGAGATTGATATTTACTTGAAACCATTGGTTGACGAGTTGAAGGAGTTGTGGAAAGAAGGTGTAGAAACTTATGATGCTTATAGTAAAGAGCATTTTCAGATTCGTGTAACTTTGTTGTGGACAATACATGACTATCCTGGATTTGGTAACATGTCTGGGTGGAGGACAAAGGGTTATCATTCTTGTTACACTTGCAACGATGAACCATACTCAGAAGCTTTGGAAAGTAAATTGGATTCATTAACCATCGAGCTTATTTGCCTATGGACCATCGTTGGAGACATAGTCGGTTGCATAATGGTTTATCGGAGAAACGGAAGAGATCTTTAGAGTTACAAGTGGGAAAGATACAAGAACAGTTAGATAGAATGCCAAATATAATTTTAGGAAAGCATTCAAGTAATAAGAAGAGACAACTCATTGGGGAGCCAAATTGGTCAAAGGTAAGTATTTTGTATAAGCTTCCATATTGGAAGAATAAAAAGCTTAAGCACAACATTGATGTTATGCATGTGGAGAAGAACATTAGTGAGAGTACTTACGGTACTTTGTTGGGCATTGATGGGAGAAACAAGGATACTGACAAGGCACAGATAGACTTGCAAAATATGAACTTTAGGCATACGTTGCATTTGAAACAACGTCCTGATAGATCATATGAGAAGCCTTGAGCTTTTTTTTCATTAAGCCCAAATGAAAGGGATGGTTTCTATGACTTTTTGAAATTAGTCAAGTATCCGGATGGCTATGCAGCCAATATATCAAGGTTAGTGAATGCAAAATATGGTAGATTATCTGGTTTGAAAAGCCATGACTATTATGTGCTACTATAACGAATTCTTCCAATTGGGTTGCGATGGTTTGCACATAAAGATATTAGTATTGTATTGTTTGAGTTGGACAACTTCTTTCAAGACTTATGTTCAAGGACCCTAAAGCGGAGTGAATTGGAGAAACTAGAAGAACGTATAGTTCTTATACTATGCAAACTTAAGAGGTTTTTTCCTCTAGCATTCTTTGATGTTATGGTCCACCTTGCTGTTCACTTGTCTTGAGAAGCAATTTTAGGAGGCTTGGTACAATATCGGTGGATGTACCCAATTGAAAGTTAATTAGACAATTTAATGCATCCATCAACTTTATCTTTTCCATGTGGTATAAAATCACATAATGTGCATATTTTTTTCTCGTAGGTACCTTAGAAAATTGAAAAGATACATTTCGAACCGAGCTCGACCAGAAGGTTCGATTGCAGAGGCTTACATTCTCAAAGAATGTATTAACAACTGGTCTTTGTAAATTGATGGGATCGAAACTGTGCATAATCGAAGAGAAAGAAATGAAGATTTTGGTGAATCTAGTAAAGGATTGATAATTTTTTCACAGACTACCCGACCTACAGGTGGTAGGCGGAATGATGGCAACTTGTCTCGTGCATTGCTTGATACTGCTCATTGGTACTTATTGTACAATAGTCCTGAGCTAGAGCCTTATTTAAAGTAGTGATTTCATATGCATGTATTGTTTGATCAAGTTTTGAATATTATCTGCAATGCTTAGCTAAAAATAAATCACCTTATTTTTAACAGTGAACACAAAAGCACATTGCATAATCATACTGGAAAAAGCCATAACTCAAATCCAACGACAAGAGTTTCCTAAGTGGTTCAAAGAACGTGTAAGACATTTGAAATTTAATCACATACTAATAAAAATTAAACATTTAAATAGTCTCGTCATTATTTATTACTAATTAATATCATTTGTTGTATGTCATTATAGATGAATAGATTGAAAGTTAACGAGTCACCAGAAGCTACTAAAGAGTTATGATCATTAGCAAATGGTCCTAAGCCGTATGTGAAGGAGTACACGGTTTGTATGGTCAATGGTATAAAATTTCATACTAGGGACCTAGACAATCGATGTATAACCCAAAACAGTGGTGTATGTACTGAAGGGGACCATGAGGGAGAAATGCACGACTTTTATGGTCATGTTTGCAAAATTTGAGAATTGAAGTATGTGCTTCACCATAAAGTTGTTTTGTTCCAGTGTGAATGGTACAATACTGGTACCAATGGTCGAAGGAGAACGATAAGAACCGATGCAGACTGCACAAGCATTGATGTTACAAGTCGATGGTATGAAAATGACCCTTTTATACTTCCTAGTCAAGCGAGACAAGTTTTTTACCTTCAAGATACCAAATTGGGTGAACATTGAAAAATTGTGCAATCCATCCAACATAGGGGAGTGTTTGATGTCCCGGAAGTCGGGGGTGGAGAATCCAATAATCAATAATACAGAAGAAGAAGTCTCTATCAATGTTGAGGACAATATTATTGATTATTGTATGGGTGATGTTGAAACTGAGGTTATTCTTGAAGGAGGAACTTCAAGAGATGCTAATCAAAATGAAGAGCATGACATACCTGATATTGATCTTGATATGGATTATGATATGTAGAGTTCATAACAATTGTTTTAAATGTTGTGTGCTTATCTTAAAGTTTTATGCTTGTCTAAGTAGCAATTGTTTTGTACTTATCTTGAACTTGATATGAATATTGATGTGGTCATTTGTTGTGTTGAGTTAGTAGTAATTGTATTCAAATTTTGCACTTATGAATTGTTTGACATGGATAATGGTGTAGACTTTGATGTTAAGTTAGTAGCAATTATATTTATCCTTCATGTCAATACATAGTTTCAAAAAATGCCCAAAAAGGCCAAATACACGCTTAACATATTGAGGTATGAGATGGCAAGATTGGATAAAATGAGGCAAAACCAAGAGAGAATTGATGCTTTGGGATTGAAGCACATCTCAACTTCTTTAAAGGATACTGCTCAGTCCAATTGTGCAAAAGGGAAAAGAAGTAGAGCTAGTGTTGTGGTAGATGATGATTATGTACCACCTATTGGTGACGATGACAATGATGATGAGTCATCTAATTCTGTAATCCATAAGGTACAATAGATGTTCCATAGGGTACAATAGAAAATAATAATTTTATTGTTCCATCACTTGTAATGATTTTGTTGTTCCATCACTTGTAATGATTTTGTTGTTCCATTATATGTATGTTTGTTAGTTACAAATGGCACCAAGACGACTTACACGCTCACTACGTGAGGCATCTATCCCGGTGGTCCAATCTACGGAAACACCTCCTGAAGCAAATCCTCCCATCCAAAGTTCTTCTAGTGCGGAGGCGTAGACTACTGGCGCATTAACTAGCACGACTGGTAATTACATAGAACATACTTAATTGCAATTGCATACTATTTTTACGATTGAGATTATACTTCACTTAATTTAGCTATAATATACATGAGATGTATAATATCTTAACATTAATAATGTTTAATTAGGATCTGCTAGCAGAAATACTCGTGGAACAACACGTGGTATAGCAGTACGGACACTTATTGAAAAAAGTGGTAAGCTGCCAGTACGTATAACTGTAGAATACGATGCTTCTGTTGGGAAGAATGCGTGCAAACTTGTCAATCAAATTGGCTTACAAGTGCGAAGTAATTTGTCCAGTTACAACGTGAAAAATTGGGAAAATGTTAATATTGCTACTAGAGATGTGGTGCTTCAAAATATCGCGGTAAATTTATATTGATAACGTCTAATTCGTGTTTGTTATCACTAAGCATATTAAATTCAAATAATAGTATTTTTTATAATACATATACACTGCATTTTACAGGATTAGTTTAAGCTACAAGGGGATTCTAACTTGGTAACGAAAACATTAAATACAAAATGTGGAAGATTATTGAGTTCCAGCTCTCACAAGTTGCATCAAGTTTATAAAAAGCTCGTACAATCTCATGGTGTTGACTATGCAAGAAGCCACCCGCTAAAGAATGCCAAACTTGAGCTGTGGACTGAACTCATTGATGTGAGATAGACCAATGAGGATTGGCTGGTAAATTATTTATGCATATATTATTATTATCCAATGTTTACTATATTATGTTGCAAACTGATTAGATTAATACTTAGATGAAGTAAATGTATGCTGTTTTATTCATAATCTAACAAATATCTTGAATGTTGTTTATTAGAAAAAATCAAGAAAGAACTCTGAAAATAGGAATAAAACTTCAGGCAAACATAGATGTGGGACAAAGGCACTTGCTGTTAGGGTAGATGAAGAGGTGTGTGTTTTTTCATTATTCTTAAACTTTAGTATATTGTATGTTGTGATTAATTAAATATATCTAACACTTAAATGTTAATTAATCAGATAAATAATAATGACGGTCAAATTCCTGAATTGGCAAAAATCTTCAAAGATGTTCATTTCAATCCAATTACAAATATGTGGATACACCATGAGGATGAAGCGACATATGTATGTGTATCATTTCATCCCTATCATTTTATTCCTATCATGTTTGTAAACCTATAACATATATATTATTAATGTTGTGATTGCTTGTTTCTTTCTCTTTTTCAAATGATAGGAAAATATTCTCAAAGTACAAGAGGATTATTGTCAAGATCCTAATGCAATTCCTCTTACACAAGAGGAGATCTCAAACTTGGTTTTTAAGAAGAAACCCGGTATTGTAAAAGGACTTGGTATGAAACCTTCCTCTTCTCTAGTAACCACGGCCTCATCTAATTCCTCGGTGGAGTATATTCAACGGTTAGAAAATGAGATCATTGAGCTTAAAGAGGCAAGAGCTAGGGACCAAGAGGAGCGAGTTAAGCAAGAAGAGGTCCCAAAATAATATTCTTAACTTTTTAAGGAGGAATGGTTACGATGACGCTCTTACCTATGGGGGTGGTTCAACCTCAAGTTAAAATATTTTTTGGTTAGTATTTTCTTTTAGCAATTGACCCACATTACATAGTGTGACTACCCTTAATGCATTGTTAGAAATGTTTCTTATAACATAATTAATATTTTTACTTTACGATTTTAATGTAGTATTGTTTTTATATTTGTGCAGATTTCTTATTGATGGATTTTAGAATATTTACTTTTGGCATGACTTGAAGACATATAAGGATATCTTCCTTTAGTTTTAAATATATTATGCTTTACTTTCTGTATTGTTATAAAATATCTTGAGTTATTATATATGTTGCAAACAATTATTGTATGGAAGAAGTTTGAATTAGATACTTGTTTTATTTTTTACTTGTGGAATGTATGAATTTTTTTTTATAAATGTGTTGTTGAAATAAATGTATTATTCAAAAGTGAGGTTTTAGTAATATAATAACAGGTTACAGGTTAATATCAAAGTCATGAAAAAAATAAAAACAGAAAATAAGTTTTAGTGACGAATTTTTTCGTCACAAATATAGTAATAAAAAATTGTTTTAGTGACGAAATATTTCGTCACTAAATTTAGCAAAATTTTGTAAGAAATAGTTTTAGAGACGAAAATTTTCGTCGCTATATATGCCTGAATTTTCTTAAATATAGTTTTAGTAACGAACTTTTTCGTCACTATATGTACCTGAAAATACTTTTAGTGACGAAATTATTCGTCACTAAATATAATTTAATAAACTAAAGTGTTTTTAGTGATGAAATATTTTCGTCACTAAAAGATGTTTTTAGCGAGGAAAACATTTAGTGACGAAACGTTTTCGTCTCTAAAAGTTTTTTTTTTTTTAAATCAAATTAGACTTTTAGTGACGAAATTTTTCGTCACCAGGACTTTTAGTGACGGGGTTTCAGCGACGAAATAAGTTTCGTCACTAAAAGTCCGATTTCGTCACTAAAGGTTCTTAGTGACAAAAAACTGGACTTTTATTGATGAATTTTTTTGTCATTGAAAATACATTTTGTTGTAGTGATCCTACAGACAAAGAGACTGAAGCAGAAGGACAACCACCTTCTTCAAGAAGAGTTGGAGGTCAAGGAAGGAGTAGAGCTTCATCGTCTTCATCAGTGCCTTTAGATGGTTTTTAGATTATTCTTGAGAGGATTGATGGCTTAAAAGAAGTCTAGACTAAGCACTCCAACAAGCTTACAACCATTCAGGACCAAATCAACTTGCTCAAAGCCAAGTTTGATAGTTTTGCACACCAGCCATAGCCCTTTGGTCATTTCGGTCAAAAAGGGGGAGTAGTATGAGAGTAGCTCTTGATGGGGAGCCTATCTTAAGGGGAAGAATAGTTTAGAGTTTTTATAGCTATTGTGTTTTTTTTTTTTTTGTGGTTTCATGGTTTTTCATAGCACTTGTTCTAGTACTCTATGGTTTTTAGTACTTTGGTTTTTAAGTACTCTATGACTCTAATACTTTGCTTTTAAAATACTTGGATATTAAGTGTTATGAATGCTTGAATGTTTTAGCTTTTTAAACTATGCTTTATTTTGTACATTTGCTTTGTAGCTATTTAGTACTTTTAGATTATGTTTTGCATTCTCTTTAGCACTCTTGTGCCCTTGTTGGATCTTGTATCCTTGATACAATTACTTAAGTGTTCTTGCATCGGTTCAGTATTAGACATGCAAATGATACTGTATTAAATTAAATGTAATAATATTTGCACTAAATTCACCATGAAGCTTGCTTGGTAGGAGGAAAGATTTGTGATTTGAAAACCTGAAATAGGCCATGCCTACTTGAAAAGATGTGGATTGAAAGTTGTATTAGGGTTATAGTTTTAGAAGAGTGACGATGTGATTGGAACTAGATTTGGCTAGTGAAGGTGAGGAAGTGACCATACTCATCAATCATGGTTGTTAGTTGACTTAAACAAACTGAGTTAACTTTGTTGTGTAATTAGTTCAGCAACATGGGTTTTGAATCTTTTGATATGCATGTAATTTTGGGCTTCTTTTTGTACCAATTTTGCAGCTTAAATGACAGACTTTTTGGTGTTTTGCTTTGTAATAAGAGTACATTTGAATTATTTGGAACCATGAGAAAGTAAAATGGCAATGGATTGCATATTTCAAATCCATTTGAGCACCTATGAATGTTTAAAACTTGAATTATTCCAATCTAAATGCTAGGGGTTATTCAGATTCATCTAATGCCAACATTATAATTTTTATCAATATTACCACCAATAATTGTGTTTGAGGATTTGAAAAGAAAATCACAAAAACCATGTTCTCATAAATCTATGTATGATAGAAAGAAATTATTCTATATATTATACTTCATTTTCACATAAACATGGAGCCATACACAGAGTCATAGTACTCAAAATATACTAAACATATAAAGACTCATAGTACATCAAATATACTAAATAAGGAAAAACTATTCAATAATCTTGGATAACAATGGTGTGGTACTCTTTTCACATAAATGATAGATTCCACTATATCATAAATTTAATTAGCGAAAACCACACTATATAAGAGGAGGGATTACCGAGTTATTTTACTTTTAGAATATTCTATAATTACCCACGCATGAAAGATGAAATTAAGGCAAATCTCCATTCAGACATCATCTGTCGAACCAACCACATGTTTGTCCTTCATGTTGGGAGTCCGCATCGAAGGTCCAGTAGATCCTTGGGAATGTGCTCTCCAAATTGATTGAAAACTGTGTGGGAACCAATCACATGAACTGTGGAATACCTTAGAAGTGGAGTGCCACATTGTTTTGAGAGTTTGTCCACAACATTGAAGAATCTGTTTGTGTGAGCCATAAAGCCACCATACAAGAACAGATGCAGATATAACGAAGATGAACCATTCGAGAGGAGGAATAAGGATCAACAAAACCAAGTCGCATGCAAAAACTCCAGAGAAGAGAAACACAGCCTTGAAGAAAGAGAGATGGGTTTTGTTGGACGTTGGTAGTACTATTATCATTGCCAATGATATAGTGCAAGTACATACATTTATTATCAAGGCAAATATGAGTGCACGATGTGTCGAATACAGAGGTACACTTGGGTTTTGATACTTCCATCCGAGGAGGGTAAGCAGAAATCCAAGCAAAATATCAAAGGCTGCAAGCCATGCAATGTAGGAACGGAATTCTTGCTCACATCTGGAAATAAAACATATAAATGGCTTCAAATTACAAGTATAGTTTGAAATAAAGAAATTAAATCATCATCTGTCACATTGTATTTACATTAAAGATGCAGATATGTTATCTTATAATTGTACCATTTCCTAAAAATAAAAAATAAAAATCTTATAATTGTACCAAAATCTATGGAGTGAATCACATATTGCTAACTAATTGAGGTAATGTTACCCACAATCATGAATTGCATCAATCATAATATCTGTTTTTTGATTTTGTTAATTTAATTTAATTTTCCTCTAAAAAATTTAAAATTTAATATTAGTAAAGTTATACAAAATAATTTTAATTTCAAAAGAGGTTTTTTAAAACTAGAAAATGGTCTTGGATTATAAAATCTAAGATCTGTCGGATGCTTAGATTGACAAATATGTTTTAAAGAAAGATAGGAAAAAGAGGATAAAAAGAACCATTGCAAATATCAATCAGAAACTCAAAGAATTATAGAAGTTACGCACTTTTAATGGATTGACTTGAGAATTAGGTTGACTCTTAAAAAGTCATCCACAATTTGAACAAGCACAAATTGTAACTATTTCCTAGCTAAGAAAACACAAATTAATCTTTATAAGATGCAAAGTTTTCCTTACTTCAATTCTTATCTTCAACTTCTTGGCAGCCAAACATAAAATTAATCCAAGTTCCACAAGGAGAAAGAGAAATTTGGGCGAAATACAGTACCGCTCTTCATGAAGCTATAGGAAGAGTTGAGTGTGGAATTGTGAATAGAGAATATAAGGCTTATAAAAAAATGTTTTATTCCAAGACTTGTTATAACTTATAAGTCTCAAATTTTAGAAGAAAAAAAAAGTGATGCCGAAATAGAAATGATGAAAAAGAAAAAAGAAAAAAAGAATAGTGGGTGAGGTTAACAAACCGAATAAATAAATAAGTTATTGGTACCGTATTATTCGTGTAACTATTTCCATCATCTTTTCTATATATATATATATAAGTCAAGATTTTTAACAAATCCAAAACCAAAAATGGATTCGGATAATTTTTTTCGTAATCTGAATTCAACACAGTCACACAAAGTTCACAAACAAAAGATGGGCACCAGATTTTCTGCCACAATCTTCTTTGCTATACAGTGTTAAAAATTTTCCCACCAAACTATACTTGAATACGCAAGATAATTGGAACAATAATTTAAGGCAAGTAAGCAATTGTTATTTATTAAAGAACTAAAAAAAGCAAGTAATCAGGCACATAAGGAATGCATGTGCAAGTAAAACGTACGCCAAAAAGACTATAAGTTGAATAAGACAGTAAATTTTTTCTTTTGGGAGTTAACAAGACAGTAATTGAAGCCACATAATCAGTGCTGATAGTATAATGTAATACCAAAACTAAATCAAAGAAATTTGTGCTAATTACTAACCCTTCTGAACGAAGATTAGAAGGATTGGTGTTGCTGCTGCCCATGCTTGTGTTGCCTTGTGTCTCTCTCTGATTTAGGAATTTGTGGAAATGAACGAGTTTACAACTAGAAGCTTATTTACAATGTGTGTATTAGAGGTAGCTCATTGTGGTATCATTTTGCTGAATTATATTGGTGAGTGGGCCAGTTCAGTTGGCCTTCACTTTCTTAGAAATTTATGAAAATGTTTTAAGACAGGTCCCCAAGTCATAAGTTGGTTTTATTTGCTATAACTTTTTGGGGGAACTTCACTCTCTTTTTTTCATCAGGAAAAAAGTCCCAAGCTAATTTTAAGGCTCCAGAGGCAAGGCTACTGTTTCCATAATGAAATGAAGAGGATTGTTCCTCTACCTAGAGTATCCCGTACAGTTGCTAGAATTTACCATTAGGGACTACTTTTGAACTTTTACTCGGCCATGCCTCTCTTGAACACATTTGGAAAGAACTTTTGTTGCCCAATATTCTCAACCTGATGATCACGTGAGTGGTCAACTTCTGGTGTGTATGGGACAGGACGGGATTTTTACTCTACTTCTTAGTCTTATCTTTTTTAGGAAAGAAGCTCATAATTAGTAGTTGTCCTATACAAACATCAGGACCAACTAGTGTGATGTTACATATTGTCAGATACTCAGATGTGATCGACAATCTAAAGCGGAAAATACTTTTTTATTTATTTATTTTTTTTTTCACGAAAAATCTGCTAAACTTCGTTAAGATCCCAGACCGACAATAACAGCATCGAGAACAAGAGCTTAATACTCAAAAAGGAAGAAATCACGGAAAATACTTTTGACAATCTAGGAAGAAATCTATGTTACTCGAAAAGGGGACACGAAAATTGGTGGTTTAGGGTTTGGTCAATTATTTTTTTTAAAAAAATTTCTAAAAAAAATTAACAATTTTTTTTTTGACAATTTTTTTAATTCTTTATAAATATTTTCAAATAAGTACGATATCTGCAAAGTATGATATCTTCATAATTCTTTTTTTTTGGTTACTTGAAAAATTTCACTTATTAGTTATTCCAAATAAGTACGATATCTGCAAAGTACAATAATAATAACTATTTATTGTGTTGTATAAGTGATGATGTGATCACTAAATTCAACAAAGACACATTACCATTGCAATTAATTTCCCAACATTAAAAAAATAAATAAATATCTCAATGTCATCAGTTAACTTTAATGCTATATTTATTCATGGGTCCAGTTGACAGATGCACTTAAGACATTTATTAATAGATTATTTTAAGAAACTTTTAATACAATTTTTATCAGAATTAAAAAAAAAAAAAAAAAGAATTCTCAACAAAAAAAATTTTTAAAAAATAATGTCAAAATTCTGTTACATTTTTCTTTCTTCAAATAAGTTTTTAAAAATATTTCTTAAAATTATGACTTTAGGGCATTTGTTATCTTACATTTTCTTTTCCTTTTTTCTTTTTTTTTTTTTATATAAGAACTTTTCCCTTTATTCATTATCCAATCCAACACTTTCCCATATTACGTGATTAAACTAAATTGTTAATTTTGTACTTCTTTGATGTAACACAATGCTCGAACATTCAGCTTTTAGGATCCGTTTACACATAGGTAAAGAATTATGATTGGTTGTCAAAGAATATACAATTTTAAATAAATTGCAAGTCGAATTAAACCCAAAATTTCTTTATCACACTGATTTTTTTTTTTGAAACAATATAATAATTTCCTAGCTCCATAAACCTTAAATGCATATAACATTTTTTTTTTAATTGAATTTTTTTTTTTTGAAGAAAATAAAACAGATTTATGTATCAAGAAATCGGTGGAGCTATCCTTGCGTAGCGACCTTGGTCCTGTTTCAATTGAAATTTCAAATTCAAAGTCAACTTGCATTGCTATCCTTTCCTACTGAGATTTTACTTTATGGTTACTGTCAATTAATTTGGGGCCTTTTAAATACGGCTTCTGATTTTTTTTTTTTTTTCTGAGTTTCAACTTATGACGTCCACTCCTGATGATAGTTCTTTATCATCATACTAAGACACCAATCGGTTTTTGGCGTAAGCAGAGATTGAACCATAAATCTCTTATTCAACTATCAGAGACATTACCAGTTAAGCTAACAGGAAACCACCTGAATTTTTCTTTTTGATTGGGAACTATACATATCATCATTGCTCTAACTCCTTCTATATCATCATTGCATTAGAAAAACCATATCTTTTTTTTTAAAGGGTTAGAGATTCATTCATTTGTTCGAAGTGTTTGTACGTGGACGACAGGAGGATGATAGAACAACAGAGAAATATGAAGGAAAATTCTCTAAGGGTATGTTTGGTTGGAAGGGTGAAAATGTAGGAGAATAGAAAAAATTTTAATTTCTCTCTTTTTAGTTTGGTTGGGAGTGATAAAGTGAAGGGATAGAAAAAGTGAGCTTGTATAGATTTACTCATGTATTCCTGTTAAAAATGATATCTAAATAAAACCAAAAAAGTGACAAACAACAAAAAAAAAAAAAATACAAAAGAAATATATATATATATATATATATATATATATATGAGCAACCTAAAAAAAAAGGAAAGAAGAGGCAAAGGAAGAAAAAAAAATAAAGAAAAAGAAGAAGAAGAAAGGAGGCAACGTAAGGAGGAGGAAAAAAAAAAAAAAAAGAGGTAACGTAGGAGGAAGGAAAAGAAACATCTAACAAATAAATAAATAAATGGTGAAAAAGAGCAATGCATAGGCAAAGCCATGAGTAAGTGTTCATGGACATTTTTGTCCATTAAGCAGTCTCATTTTCTTCCTTCAGTTTTCTCTCCATTTTTGGAAGAAAACTTTTTTGTGGGCCCAGAGAAAAAAGACCTAGGCCCCACCATTTATTTTCCTTCCTCCCCACTCAATTAAACACACTCAAAAAAAGTTTTCCTTTCCATTTTCTCTCAAAAATTTTCCATCCACCATATTTCACTTCCCAACAAACACACCCTAAGGGAATTCATTATGGGAAACCCAACTAGATGAATCTAGTTTTTAGGTTTGACTCACCTCGGATACTTTTTTTAACTGGACACCTCATTTTGTTTTAATTAACAATGACAAATAGTAACGAGTTTTAATATTCACTTTTTATTTAGTTAGTGGGCGATGTGACAATTTTTTATTAAATAAAAGGAGATTCTAATTTAAAAAGTACTAGATGTAAGCCAAACCCCTAATTTTTATAAGTAGTAGAGCTATTTTTGGTAAAAAAAAAGTGTACATTTTTATTTACTTTTATTACTTTTTATTGTAGCTAAGATGCATTTGAAGTCTGCTTAACAAAATTCATTCTCTAATCATACAACAATATTATAGCATACTCTAATATGAGTTGCAAACAAAATAAACTCTATTCCCAATTTTAGTAACAGTAGTTATGGTGGCACATACTTGTTCATAAGAAAAATTCCAATATATTGATATAAGTAACAGTAATTTATCATTATGAGATTTAAGGAAAATTAATTGTAATCAATAACAATGATACAATGATCAAAAGTAGATTATTTAGGTACTTCACCCAAAGGGAAGATCAATGTGCCCATTATTAGCCAATTATACTCCATAAACTACTCCAAAAACTAATAAGGTCATAATGCAAAACCCTTTGAAGAAAAGAATTATGAGACAGATATAACTATATATAATTCAATTTAAAAGGTATTTCTTAAAAGAAAACCACGTAGCAAATACATAACGCTTAACAATGAGTAAATTGGACATTACACAAGGCAATTTGAACTTTAATCTCAATTCCTTGGTCTCTATGCACTCAATATGAGGGAGTGAACAGGAAATACTCTCATGTGGCTAGTATATTTATGCAAGGTTTTGAAACCCAGACCGTTCATTGAACCATACAAGGGAGAAGTTCAAGGTTTTTGAGGTCGAACGGAGGTTGAACTGAAGTCAAATCGTGATGACGTCATAATTAATTTAATAATTATTATATATATATTAAATTAATATAAATATAAAATTTGACTAAAATAATCCCTAAATAAATATAAAAATCTATATTTCAAACAAATTTTTTATATCATAACTTTCATAAGATAAATAAAAAAAATTAAATTCAAAGCAAACATAAGTCTAACCATGATGACATCATAAATCATTTAATAATAAAATAAAATACAAATAATAGATAATATTAAAAAAAAAAAAAGGACAATATTGATTTAAAAAACATGGGTACTTTGAAATTAGAATTATGAAGCTTCTAGGAAGCTCCCCTCCCACCAAGTACCAACTACCCACGTGCATTGGACTCACAAATATCTAGATATCACATTCCAAAGCATTTCTATTCAAAGCCTCCTAGAAGTCTCCCACTCTCACTTTTTCTCTCTAGAAGTGGCGGAGACACTGAGTTTTAATGGCAACACTTAAAGCTTTGTCCTTGAATTTTTTTTTTTTTTTTTTTTATTTCTTCTTCAATCTGATGTGAATCTTATCTTTTTTTGCTTCTTTTCTCAAGCAACCTAGTAACTTCTTCTACACTTTTACTTTTCTTTCCAGCACCTACATCTCATATTTGAAATTTTGTGTCTTTCTCTCCCTACTTCTCTGTCTCTCATCTTCGGTCTTCCTCAGTTCTCAAGCAAATTATAACAGATCTGAAGGTAAGACTCTCTTTCACAGCTTCATCCTTTATTCACTTTCCCTCTTTCTATTCCCGTCTCACTCTTTCTTTCCTAAAGAACATATCCGGCCAACCTGAAACTACTCTTCACGAAGAAATTTTCTGGGGAGGAAACCGAAAAACCCGTGCCTGGTTTAGAAAACCATGCAGTTTGACCACGGTTCGAGAGTTTCACAGCAAAAATATAATTTCCGGTTTTTTGTGTTTAAAAAACCGTTCTAAGGAGCGGTTTCCTTAACGTTCCGGTTAAGTCCGAGTTTCAAAACCTTGTATTTATATGGTAGCACCTAAATTTTTTTTTTTTTTTTTTTCGATGGGAAAACTCATAATATTTTATTCAAAAGTGGGATTGGATAGAACATCATGCATGCATGCACGTTCAATACATCCTAGGCACTCCTTAAGCCATACTACAAAGTCATCCACATTAACTGCATGTTGAGCCAGTACGTGGGCAGGGGTATTCCCTTGTCTTTTGGTGTGGGAAAAAGCAAAAGTACAAAAATCTTGAGCACGCTTTGGAATTCCTGTGACTACATTCTGGACCGAAGGAGCTGCTTCAGTCAGGCCGTGTATAGCATTGCATATTACTAATGAGTCACCCTCAAAAATCACGTCCTTGACGCCTTTGTTTCCAGTGGCCCCAGCGGGGTGAATAGCTTCTTGCTTAGCGCTGCTATCACCTGTCTTGAGCCATCCCGTACCACCACTCCCATGCCAGCCAGCTACCTTTTAGAAAACATCGCTCCGTCAACATTCACCTTATAGCATCCCGCCGGTGGAGGGACCCACTTTACTACATGGTTCTTTTTTGCATTAGCTATCAGTCTTTCGTTCGCCAACTGGAATTCCTCAAGCAAACAAAGCAAGCTTCTCGGCACAGCCTGTCCACTCCGAAGCTTACCTCCATGTTGGACATCATTCCTATCTTTCCATATCCTTTAGCTAATCATGACTGTCCTCTCCAAAATTCCTAGCCTTGACTCCTCTCACTCTTGTAGGTGCCATATGACATCCATATAGCCCAGTGGCGGAGCCAAGAATTTAGGTCAGGGGGGGCAAGATTAAAAGATAAAAGTGGAAGTAAAAAATTAATCTAAAAAAATTAATTAATATTAATAACAAAATAAGTAAACAACTATATGATAATGCAATTGTCATACAGATTCTAACATAAAATGTAAACTTTAATTTATTTTTTCACACCTAGCTTTTTTTACTTAATTTCCCTCGACGATTTTTCATATTTTGAAACCGCTGCATGATTTCTTCACACTCAATAGTCTTAAATATATCTTTCTCAATATATGTGACTAAGCAATCATTCATCCACTGATCTCCTATTCGATTGCGTAATCGATTTTTAATTATGTTCATTGCTGAAAAAGCTCTTTCAACAGTAGCTGTTGCAACTGGTAAGATCAATGCCAAAGTCACTAATGAGTAAACCAATGGATATGAAACATTCTTTTTCATTTCTATCATCTTTTCAGCAAGCTGTCCAATTCCTTTAAGTGCTGAAAACTCTTCAGTGGACCGCATGTCATGGATGTATGTCTCAAGTTGGTTATCTAAGAAAGAAACTTGAACTGTTGAAAAATCACTTGGATAAAACTGAGCAAGCCGAATCAATTTCTCCTTGTTGAATGCTGAAAATAAGTTATCTGGGTTCAAACACGCAACACAAAGTAATAATTCAGAAGTTTCAAAACGACTATTAAGTTCCTGAAGTTGCATATCTATAACAGTATAAAAAAGCTCCACTTGATAATGATGTGAATTTTTCATGTTTTGAGCTTTTCGTCGTGGCCGAGGTTGATATAAATCATCCATATCAGGAACATCAATATTATTTTTTGCACAAAATGCAGAAACCTCCTCTAGCAAAGAGTTCCACCCATCATCTCTCATGACTTGTAAACGTTGCTTTGAAATGTCAACCAACTTCATAGCATTCACAATATCTTGATCTTTTCGTTGTAATGCCTGTGACAACTCATTACTTATGCCAAGCACACCTTTCATCAAATGTAAATCAAACACAAATTCAAACGTTTGGAGTAAACCAATCAAGATATTTGCTTCTGCTCTCTGATCAGAATCTAAACCATCTTCTATAATAGTTTCAATCACATCAATTACAGAAGAAAACATGTGAATAAGATTAACAAGTGCACCATAATGAGAACTCCAACGTGTATCTCCAGGTCTTTTTAGACTCATTTCTTGATTCAAGCCACGACCAGTTGAAATTTCATTATTTTTTAGTGCTTCTATAACTTCTGCATTACGTTTTTCGCGAAGAATATCTCGACGTTTGCATGATGCTCCAACAATATTGAATACCTTTGCAACTAAGTTAAAAAAGGTTGCAATCTGGATGTGATTTTTTGCTACTGCAACTAATGTTAATTGAAGTTGATGTGCAAAGCAATGGACATAATAGGCAGAAGGATTATCTTTCAAAATAAGAGTTTTTAGTCCATTTAACTCACCTCGCATGTTGCTTGCCCCGTCATAGCCTTGTCCCCGCAATCTACTAATGCTTAAGCTATGTTTATTAAATACTTCCTCAATTGCACTCTTTAGTGTTACTGCTGATGTATTATTAACATGTGTAATCCCTAAAAAGCGCTCATTCACATGTCCCTGTTTGTCCACATAGCGCAAAGCAATTGCCAATTGTTCTTTAGTAGACATATCACGTGATTCATCAACTATAATAGCAAATAATGAGTCTCCAATATCTTTAATAATAGCATTTATTGTCTCAACGGCTGCAGCATTTGCTATTTCTTTTTGGATATTAGGAGAGGTCATTTGATGATTTTCAGGAGCATTTTCAAGGACTGCCTTATCAATTTCTTCATTGTGATTTGCAAGAAACCGTAATAATTCAAGAAAATTTCCTTGATTATTGGAGTCTTTAGATTCATCATGGCCACGAAATGCTAATCCTTGCCGTTGTAGAAAACAAATACAATCCACTGATGCATTCAAACGAGTTCGATATTCCCTTTTCTCAACATCTGATTGCTTGCTTATAACTGTTTGAATACTTTGTCTCTGGTTTAACAAAGCTTCACATTTTCTTTGAGCTATATTATGTGCACTGTTGTGATCCCCAACATGATTTTGTAATTTCTCCTTCTTTTTCCAATTTCTGAATCCTTCAGTGACAAATGAGTCTCCCCCTCCTTGATCACCAGTATCAGGTCGAAATAGATAACAAAATAGACAATATGCAGCATCTTTCGTAATGCTATATTCCAACCAACTAGGATAATCTTTGAACCACACTGGATTAAATCGACGCTTTGTTTTGCCAAATTGACTTTGTGGAAAATCATGATCAACTGGTTGACAAGGTTTGTTTTGTAGATAATGCCTTCTAATTTGATCTCTTTCATTAGGATGATAGTTAGAAATTTTTATTCTTAAACCAGGATCTGTGGGAAGATTTGCAACATCCACTTCGATACGAGCTCGTTTAGGACTTGATTCGGACTCATTATTATGATCAGGATTCTCCATAATCTCAATTAACTACAAATATATATGTCATATCATTAAAATAAAGAACAAAATTACAATTTATGATTAAGAATAATCAAATTAAGAGATAATTAAAAATACAAATAGTTTAAACATATAATTTGAATTATAAATTTATGGTTAAAAATAGTCAAATCAAGAGATCCATCTAAATATAAACAGTTTAAACATAAAATTTGATTCTTTAAAATATTAAATAAATAAATAAATCAAAGCAAAAGTATTAAGAGTATGCATACCTAGAAGTATTAAAAACCCAATTTGAATGCTTTTAAAAACTGCACAGTAACTCTGAGATCCAAAGAAAGACACTGGATTGAAAAAAAAAAATTTCTTTTTGATGGAGGTGTGCCTTGTTTCATTGTTTGCATTATATATACTCTTTTTTTTCAATGTTCTATACTAACAGGGACTTCTAGCCGTGTAGGTGTAGCAAACTTATTATTTTTTTATATTTTTTTAATCATTACCAAGTGAGCATCAAGTCATCAGGTCTACTACTATTAGGATTAGAACTATAGAAATCTACTAGTAATAGGATACTAGGAAAGCTAAAAAGCTACTACCACTTCTGTCAATCGAAAAAAAAAAAAAAAAAAAAAAAAAAAAAAAAAAAAAAAAAAAAAGAAAAAAAAAAGAGAAAAGCTAGAAGGTCACGTGAGAGAGAATTTTTTTTTGTCTTTTGTGTAGGGGGGGCAAATATGGTATTTAGGTCCAAACAATTGAAATTTCAGGGGGGGCACCTGCCCCCCCTCGCCCCCCCCTCCCTCCGCCCCTGATGTAGCCCCACGAAGGAAAAAACTCAAATAGGAAGGAGAGCTTGCATGAGGCCTACACCTCCTTTGCATGGTCACAAAACCAAAATAAGTAGCCTATGGACTCCACCTGCTCCCTACACACCTCACACGTGTTATCCTTTGAGATGTTTCTTCGCCATAAATTTTCCTTCGTGGCTAAGATGTTTCTACATAATTTCCATGCAAAAGGCTTGGCTTTGCTTGATACATTCATCTGCTATAGTCTTCTCCAGGTCTGTTACATAGTTGACTGGTTTGATCCTTTAGTGTCTGTTTATCCCCTTAGACCTCTTGTGCCAGTCTGTACGCATTTTTTACCATGAATCTTCCGTTCTTATTTTCCGCCCATATCACCCTATCCCTTGCCCCAAACATGCTCAACGGTATGCCCAAGATTGTATCGGCATCTCGTGGTAGAAAGCATTGGCAAACTAGGTACCTCTTCCATTCCTTGCTCTCTTGGTCGATAAGGTCACTGACCCACTGTAATTGCCCCGGTGTTCTCTTAGGCGTAATGATCTTGTATGTGCTTGGACTTGGGATCCATTTGTCCTTCAAGACCTTAACCAGTATATCGTCTCCCACCTGCCATCGCATTCCACGTCACACTAGTGGCTGAGCTGCCATGATGCTCCTTCATGCATATGAAGGTTGACACCATGCTAGCATCCACAAAATCGCAACTTGGGAAGTATTTTGCCTTATAAACCCAGTAAAACAGTGAGGAGGAATTCATTTGGAGTCGCCACCCCTGTTTGGTCAATAGAGCAAGGTTAAAAAGTCACAAATCCCTAAAACCCGTACCGCCCCTCTCCTTCGGCAGACACATTTTCTCCCAACTTAGTCAAGCTAATTTCTTATCATCCTTTACTTGTCCCCACCAGAATTGCCTAACCATTCTGGTCAACTCCTCGCAAAGCGTATTAGAAAGCTCAAAACAGCTCATCGTGTAGGATGGCACTGCCTGGGCTACCACCTTAATCAGTATTTCCTTTCTAGCATTTGACAATAGTTTTTCTTCCACCCTGTAAGCTTGTTTGCCACTCTTGCTTCAATTGTGCAAACGTATTTCATTTAGATTTCCCTACTAGTGAAGGTAGTCCCAGATAAGATTCGTGAGCATGGTTTTGAAACTCGAATCGGACCGTACAGTCCAACTGGGTTAACCAGAAATCTCTCCTTGAAACGATTCTTTAAACACAGAAAACTAAAAATTATATTTTTACTGTAAACCTCTCGAACCACGGCCAAACTGCATAGTTTTTTGAACCAGACATAGGTTTTTCCTCAGAAAATTTCTTCGTGAAGAGTAGAAAATTTCTTCGTGAAGAGCAGTTTCAGGTTGGCCGGATATGTTCTTTAGGAAGAATGAGTGAGACGAGGATAGAAAGAGAGAAAGTGAGTAAAGGATGAAGCTGTGAAAGAGAGACTTACCTTCAGATCTGTTATAATTTGCTTGAGGACCGAGGAAGACCGAAGATGAGAGACTAAGAAGTAAAAGAGAGAAAGACACAAAATTTCAAATATGAGAAGTAGGTGCTAGAAAGAAGAGTAAAAGTGTAGAAGAAGTTATCAGATTGCTTGGGAAATGTGATTGTGGGAATGAGCTGTCCTTTCTATTATTATTTAAAATTATTTTTAAACTTAAAAGTTAAAATGGCAAGCCCAGACTTGGCTGGGTGACTTGCTTAGTAAGATAAATCTCATGAGTTGACAATTTTAAAAAAAAAACAAAATAGACATTTTTTTATATAATATTAATATCTTATTGAATTCAGACTATTATATAAAAAAAGTAAATAAGACATGCCTATCAAGTATTTTAATACTATTTTGTATTTCTTATTATAACTTATACTTGAATTGTTAATTATAATTGTAATTTATTGTTTTATGCTTTATTATTTTTTATTTTTTCTTATTTAAAAGTTGTGATAATGTATTCGAAAATTATTTAATTTTTTTATGTTTTTTAAATTAATTTTCTCATTTTTTAAATTTATCTATTATTTGTATTTTATATAATTATATAATGATTTATGATGTCATTAAGGTTTGACCTCGGTTGAACCTCAGTCTGACCTTAAAAACCTTGAACTTTTTTTTTTTTTGTTCTATGAACGGTTCGGGTTTCAATACCATGTTCGTGAGGCTTGATGACCTATGCTCCAAATATGGCCTTTATTGCTTCCTTGGTGTCATGGTCAGAGTTAAGAGGGAAGTCTTACTTCTGTTGAGTTTTTAACCAGAGGACTCCTCATAGACTTGAAGCACTCGTTGAATTTCCTTACCCTTCCTGACCGTGGCACTTCCAAATATCAGACTATCATCGGCAAAAAATAGATGGGAGATAGTGGGTCCCCTAGCCGAGGCAGCCACACCTTTAAGGGTCTTGTTCAGGACAGCCCTATGCAATAGTGCTGACAATCCTTCGGCACAAATGATATAGAGGTAGGGCGATAACGGATCCCCCTGCCTCAACCCTCGTGTCGGGACAATGTGACCGCATGGCTGACCATTGTCATTGAAGTGACACACCTCATCACTAGGCTTATCCACCTTTCATGAAACCCTAGTTTTACCATGATTTGTTGTAGACATCCCCACTCCATCTGGTTATAAGCCTTACTCATATCTAATTTTAGAGCGATCTTTCCATTTCTACCCTTCTTCTTCCTGTTGATGTGATTCATTAATTCATGAGCCACCAGGACATTGTCTGTGATTAGCCTTTCAGAAACGAAGGCACTCTGGTTTTTTCATATAATATCCTGCAAGACCAGTTTAAGGCAGTTTGCCACTGCCTTGGAGGCCAACTTGTAGGCCACGTTGCATAGACTGATCAACCGATAATCTGTTACTTTCTTCAGGTTTTTCATTTTAGGGATAAGGACAATGTGCATTTCCTGGAACTTAGGGGACTCTATGCCATTGTTAAGGAAGTCTAACATAGTTTTTATAACAATAGAATTCACATTAGACCAAAAGTGCTAGTAAAAAATGGGAGGCATACGGTCCAAGCCAAGCGCCTTCAACGTGTGCATTTGCTTAAGAGTTTTTTCCATGTCATAGGCATGAAAATCCTATAGGAGTAATGTATTCATTTTTTCCGTCACTTTGACTTGGATGGCCTTAATCAGCAATGTGTGAAATACTCCACGAAAGTTCTACCCATTATTTCCTCATCCTCCTGCCACACATATTCGAATCCTTGATCTTGGTAATGATGTTGTGTTGGTGTCTGTTGGAAGCCTTGGTATGAGAAAATGATGTGTTGCGGTCCCTGGACTTCAGCCAACAGTTCCTTGATCTTTGTTGCCACATGTCGTCTTCCACCAGAAGCATTCTATTCAGCTCCAACTTTGTTTCTTGGATCTCCACCATAACGTTACTTCTACTTTTCATGCCCTCCAACCCTTGAAGTTCTGAAGCCTTGCTATGTTTCTACCTACATGGCCAAAAATAGCCCTGTTCCATGCTGTCAAAGACTATCTACACTCTTCCAAGAATTGAGAAAACGGGTGTTGGCCCCCCAATATTCAGTGCTCTATCCCATGCTTCAGACACTACCTCCTTGCACCCCTCATCCCTCAGCCACATGGACTCAAATTAACCTAAAATTTTTCTTTCGTCAAGTTCTCCGCTGTCTGTCTCGGTGAGCCTTCAAAACCAACATACACTATTCGACGTGGATGCTGCCACATGATGTAGGCTCACATTTGGGAACATGACAGACCAGTTTGTGGACACCAAGGCTCTGTTAAGTCTCTCTCTAACCCATCCTCGGGCACCCAGTCTCTTACACCATGTAAAATCCAATCTTGTGTAACCTATATCTCTTAGTTTACATCGGTTGACTACTTCACGAAAATTCTTCATTTGCAACTCTGGGCATATATTGCCGTCTTCCTTTTCCTTCCCATGCATTATCTCATTCAAGTCTCCTATACAAATCCATGGTAGGTCATTTCTTATGCTTAGCTTTTCCAACAGTCTGAACAAGATTCCTCATGTATATTAGTTTTAGGGTTGCCGTAGAAACTAGTAAATCTCTATTGTGTATTACTCTGTTCTTCAGTAACAATCACATCAATATGACGGGGTGAGAAGGTTTAGACGTCCACTTTCATAGAAGTTTTCCATAGAAGTGCTAAACCCCCTCCTCGCCGAACACTAAGAACTACTAGACCCTGTTGCTGATCTAGTTTGCGCTTAGTACGTGCCATCTTTGACACTACAAACATGGTTTCCATAAGGAAGACCAAGGTGGGATCTTCCTCCAAAACAAGCTTCTGGAGGGCTTTCACTGTACAGGGGTTCTCAAGCCTCTGACAATTCCAACATACGGCACTCATTACTCCCAGTGTGGCTACTCTGCAGCCAATATTGATCCAAGGTGTTTTGTCATGATTTTCCCCAAATCCATGACTTCTCCCCCTATGTGAGAGATCGTGCCCCCGGCTCGTTTTATTATAGGTTGAGCCAAACCCACGTGAATGGGTGGAGTCGTGTTATTGTCTCTCAAAATGGAGGTTCGACTAGTTATATTTTTCCCTTTAGATTAAGGGTTTTACAATGGAGTCGCCACTGTGAGAGACTGCGCCCTCGGCCCGTTTTATAATACGTTGGGCCAAACCCACGTGAATGGGTGGAGTCGTGTTATTGTCTCTCAAAATGGAGGTTCGACTAGTTATATTTTTCCCTTTAGATTAAGGGTTTTATAATGGAGTCGCCACTTATTTAATTATTTGAAAAATAAGAAAACCTAAATTGAAAAATTCATCATTTTATTAATTTTCAATTGAATTTACAACGGTCGTAGGAAAATTACATGGCTTTGGTCCTAGATACAATCTAAGAAAAAGTACATGGCTTTGTTTCCTAGTTACAATCTAAAAATTGAAAATTACATGGACAAGCATTTGATCTACTAACCCTTGATCTAAGTTCGGAGGCTATGTTACAAGGTGGGAAGGTGTTAGGCACCCACCTTGCCCGGTGAAACCAGTCTTCTAGACTATGGTGGCCAACATTCATATCATATCATCCAATATGTCAATCAATTTGCATGTTGAATTTAAGGTGTGTGCATGTGATGAACCCTAATTCAATTTATTAAGCATTGCATTTAGATTGAAAAATGAATTCTAGTGAATGTGTGTGTATGGTGATATCCTAAATTCAAGAATTTGAAAGAATTATTAAACAAACATGTTTTTCATATTTTTGATGTGAATTTAAGATTAAAACTAGTGTTATGTATAAACATGTGATGAACAACCAAGAACATGTGATAAACACATAAGAATATTTAAGAACATTCAAACATATTCAAGGAAATCTAAATAGTTACTATCATGCTTTAATCCTAAATTCTTATCATGGCAACACAAAAAACAAGTTAGGAAAAGGAATTATACCCTCATGCAAGATCCATATGGTGGATGAGGAGACTCTTGAGGGAGGTCCTATGGGTGGAGGAAAAGAAGAGTGAGGAGAGGAAGGGTGAATCTCACTCAATACTTTGAGTCTCAAGAAGACCAAAATATGACAAGACTACTCAACTTTCTAGAACTCAAGAGAGGAGAAGAGAGGGGGGTTTTTTCTCGTGTTTTGGAATGAAGGAGAGGTGGGTTTATATAGTAGTGGTGGAGGAAATACGAATGGAAGGCCATTAATGAGGGTTGACAATGAATCATGAACCTAGACCTCATTTTAGCCTTTGGGGAAATTTGGTGCATTAAATGGAGAGATTTGTGGGAGTGGGGAGCAAGCCAAAATTCGGTTTTCCCGTAGCTGCTGTAACAGCCTGTAGAGCCAACTTTGAAAACTCATATCTGACTCAATTTTGATCGGAATTATGTCGTTCTTGTGCTCAAATTGAAGCCCTGGATGTCTAGTTTCTGGGAAAATTAACCTCATTCACAGATTCAAAATATTCTGAGAGATATCAATGAAATAGTGAGCAGAGTTCATTTCTTAGAAAAATAGTTTCAGCACAATTAACATTAATAGGTCCCAAATTAGTTTCCAATTAACATTAATAGGCTCCAATCACTCCCATTTCAGACCTAATTAGTTCCAAATTTACCCTAATTAGTTCCAAATTTACCCTAATTGAAAGATAATTGCACAAATTACTCATTGAATAATTAATGTTTAACTATCTAATTAATTAGGTATATGCAACCTTACCATAAAATGTAGTCCTAACCAATCAAATTATGACACATCATTAATTTCAAATTGATTATAATTATAACCAATTGGAATTAATTGTTCATAATCACATAAGGTTGGACTCAATTTGTGATAGTGCATCTCGGCCATTAAAACTTGATTTGATGATAACTTTCAATTTGATGGTCCGATTAGGGCTTATAACTAATCGATTTGATCGTTACAACATCAAGATCATTTTGGTGAAATGAGATTAAGGATCTAATGACCAAAATCAAGATGCATATTTCTAAGGTGAAATTACCCTTTTACCCTCCAAGTGAGGTTAAATGCGGGTTGCAAAATGAGGTGTCAACACCCTAGTTTCTGTTTCTTTCCCTTTTCCTCATCAACTGATATATCCTCCAAAGGTATTCTTTCCTTCCTTTTTCCACCTACGTCGCTTGCTTCCACTTCCATTGATGTAACCTCCTCTTTTTTCTCCCCTTGCATTTTACCCCAAGCCCCCACATCACTATTTTCCTTCCCTACAATGCCACGTCCCACTTTAATGTTTTTCTGTGTGGGCCCCTTCGATGTTCTATTCTTATTACCCCTTTGAGGCTTTGGGGTGTGCTGGCTCATACCAGAATTGCAACCTATTGTACCGTGGGCCGTGGTCATGTTACCATTTTGAGAAATGGAAGTAGTAAAAAATGAAGGCCTATATTTTGGGCCTAAATCTTTTTTCAAACCGGCCCAATTTTCAGCCCCCTCGTCTCGCATTTCACTACCTTTGTTGGTCCTTGTGCTTTGTGTTAGATTCTGCAGGTCAGCAAAAAAAATTGACGCACTTTCTGCACTTGATGGTTTCTCTGAAATTACTGCCCCCACCTATGATGGCCTCATCTATTTCTTGGATTTGCTTTTCAAAAGCTAGAGATTGCAAGTTTTCCTGGATGTGACATATTTGGTGTGACATTAATGGGTCTACGGCTATTATGTTGCTCATCACATGTTCACCACGAGCTATCTCGGAACCAGTGCCCCGGTCATCCTAGACACCACCACCGCCACCGCCTTACATGCTCAACTCTCCTCTTTGCCTAGGCTCTCTTCGTGTCCTTGCTTTTTCCTCCCACCCCATTCACCTTTTGCAACAACTAGCTGCGGTTTTTGTAGTCGTTTCGGGGTAGCGTGTGGCCAAGGGCCATATTGTTTCTCTTCCGCCCTGAAATTTTTGTTACTTCAAATCCACTGCATGCGGTCACATCCATCATGGTCTACCATCCCACACAAGTTGTAGAATATCAACGAGCATTCATATTTAAAGTCTACCCACGTCGGCGACAGCCCGCTGAGTTGAACTAATCTTCCTCGACATAAAGGAGTGGACACATCCATTGCCACTCTGATGTGTATATGACCTCCCAAGCAGAACCCTTTGTCATCCACATCCACCTTTTCCACCTTACCCAACGTCCCACCGATCAATATTCCAGCATCCTTTGTCCGGCACATGGTAGGAAGACCATGGATTTGAACCCAAAAAGATGCTCTATCGAACTTTACCTTTTTCATCGCTTTCCCTGCTTCAAGTTTATGGAGAATCAACAGATATTTATCAAATGACCATGGACCCAGCAAAAGCACCTTATCTAGATCCTCCTTTAGACCAAACTGGAAAAGAACTTTGTTCTCACCCATATCATGCACCTCAAAGTTTTTCTCGGTTCTCCAAACCATTTTCAACACCCTTACCACTGATTCTAGGTTCACCCGTCTCTTCATATAGAACTTTCTGACTAGGACATAACCGTGCTCCCTCACTATCGGTGCCAAGTCCACCTCGTTCCCTTCTCTTTTTGATAACTTTAAGCCCACACATTGGTTCATGATCTCCTCCATGCGGACTGGAGTTGTAACAGAGAACAAACTAAGTGAAATGAGTTCTACCGCTTAAGTAGAGAGAAAATGTTTGCCCAAGTGGCAAGCCTTAGTTTCACCTCAAGGTTCTCGAGGAGAGCCTAGAGAGAAAAGGTAGCAGCTAGGTTTTTAAGACCAGAGATTTGAGTAACTGACAATAAATATTATACCATAGCACCTAAAATTTGATTCACGAATGAAAGATATAATAGTCATTAACGAAGTTTACACAAAAACAAAATCATAGAAATATTAATTGTCTATAGGCACACACAAAGGAAAGGCAAGCATAATTAATTAAACAAACTTTTTAAACTTTTAAACATCATCATTTGAAAATGTCAAATGAGATTAAATAAAAAGACAAATATGGAAAAACATAAAGTCTTATTTTCTTTATTCATGTAGTCTCCTCTATTTGGCTGAAATGGTAGAATAAAATCATTCAATCTTCTTCCTTCATGCATGCTCTCCACTCTAGATTTGTCTATTGTTCCTTGGGTAATTGGCACTTTATATTTTGATTAGTTTTTTCAAGTGGGAGTAGTGGCTTGATCGAAGCCAACAAAGAAGAATTCCAAGCCATTTATGGCTGCTCCTCTTTAGTGAGCTTCCAAGGATGGGATGTTGCTCAGGAACATTAAATGTGATGGTTTGTTGTAAATCACAATAAATGTTGATGCAAGGAGGGTCGGTCAATGAATACTTCTTTTGAAGATTAATGAATTGACTAGTCAACTTACATGTCCAATCTTATTAAAGGTCTTTCGATCTATGTCTTCAATATAAGAAGTTGGTTGCACTACGATGTCAGCATGGTTTTTAGACCCAGACCGTTTAACGAATTGAAAAAGGGAGAGGTTCAAGGTTTTTAAGGTCGGACCGAGGTTCAATCGAGGTCGAATCGTAATGATGTCATAATTAATTTTACAATAATAAAATACAAATAAAGGTATTAAAATGGCAAAACATTAACAAATTTTTAATAGAAGTACGTCTAAAAAAATTAAACAACTTTCAAATGAATTTTCACCATTTTTATAAGGTTAATAGAAAATAATAAAGCATAAACAAGTGTCAAAAAATTGTGTTTAGTAATCTTTCAAATAAAAAAATTATCTAAAATAAAATCATTTTCAGCATAAATTAATAAATTGTATATTCACATGTAAAAAGTATAGTTCATGAACCTCTAATAAAATTATCAAAAAATAATAGATTGAGAGGGGTAATATAATAAATTGGAAAACTATAATCTAAATTATAAATAAATAAAATATTAAATCCATGAATGACACAACAAAGGAGCATAATCTATTGGTTATTGCATCAGTATTTGACTTACTGATCCTTGGTTCTATCCCTAGCCTACACCTATTTGGGATATTTTATGTTTAAAATGAGTAGCCTACACCTATTTGGGATATTTTATATTTAAAATGATTGAACTGTAAATTCTGCTTAAAAAACCAAACTTCTACCCGATTCAAGGTTACTTGGGTCGGACAAAAAAAATTGTGGAACTCGAGTTCCACACTAAAAACTCGAGTTCTATGAACTTGAGTTCCTTGAATGGAACTCGAGTCCATGGAACTAGAGTTCCACAATTTTTTTTTTTTTTTTTTAAGTCTAATTCTGCTATAACTCAATTTTCTAAAAATTAAGTTTCAAAACATGAGCATATCCCTAAATTGTTTCTGATAGGGGGCATTTTGCTATAACTTTTCGGCAAAAGGGGCATTTTGCAATTTTGGTCATAATTATAGTAGTTATAATTTTTTAATTACCAGTATTCAAATATATGCATGAATGCCTTATCTATGTTGCATGGGTTTCGGAGGAATGGTATATTTGAGAAATGTTGATCAAATCATTAAATCAAAATTTTAATATCTTTGTACACAAAGATTCCCTCTTGTTTAAATTCCTTGATTCGCTTTATCTTTTAGCCAGATTTGATACACAATAGCTTAAAAATTCTACGTAAATCAAACAAAATCATATAAATGAGGGTTTTTTTTTTTGGGGCGCCGCGGGGGGGGGCTAGTTTAAAAAGACAAAAAAATTAAAGTGAAAATTGTAGGACTCTAAATGGAAAAGGAACTTAATAGAACTTTTATACTCCAATTCTTTCCAATTTTTAACTAAATTTGAGACATAATATTTTTTCTTCAAAAATCCATGTAAACCACACAAACCAAATAAATGACTAATGAATTTTATAAATGCATGTGTCTCATATGAGTCACATTAAATGTAATAATAGTTGCACTAAATTCACCATGAATTTTGCTTGGTAGGAAGAAAGATTTGTGATTTCAAAACCTAAAACAGGCCATGCCTGCTTGAAAAGATGTGGATTGAAAGTTAACTTGCATTAGGGATATAATTTTAAAAGAGTGATGATGCGACAAAAACTAGATTTGGCTAATGAAGGAGAGGAAGTGACCATACTCATCAATCTTTGTTGTTAGTTGACATAAACAAACCGACTTAACTTTGTTGTGTTAGTTCAGCGACGTGGGTTTTGAATCTCATGATATGCTTCTTATTTTGGGCTTTTTTTGTACCAATTTTGCAGCTTGAATGACAGACTTTTTGGTGCTTTGCTTTAGAATAAGAATACATTTGAATTATTTGGACCCATCTCGATTTGGGCCCAATCCATGCATAGATATTTTTTTTTTCTTTTGAAGGCCAATTTTCTCAAGCAGACTTCATGATAAAGTAAAATGTCAATAGAGTGCGTATTTAAATTCATGTGGGCATCTATGAATGTTTAAAACTTGAAGTGGTCTAATCTAAACAATAGGAACTACAAAATCAATATATATATATATATATAAAATGTATGGGACAGATTGACTCATCTAGATTTCGGGTAGATTTTCAAACCAAGGTTATTCATATTCTCATAATGCCATTAGTATAATTGTTTTATTATCAATAATTTGAGTAATTTTGTTTGAGGATTTGAAGCCAAAAACACAATAAACATATTCCAAAAAATTTTGAATGAAAAAGGTAATATTTTTAAACCAAAAGGAAGATACAAACAATTCAAAACTCGGCAGCACCAAGCAGCAGAGCTACAAACAAAAGTTCATCCCACTGAACTCTGATGACTGATACAATACACAACCAAGGTCAAGCTCCAACCAGAACAAAGCCTACCAACTAGACTCCTTAACTTCAATTTATCACAAAGCTTACAAATCAAGACCAAGATAAGTTAAGCAGCCCAAGAAACCACTCGACCTGGAATCTTATCAAATCACAAATCCCTCTGTATCCACCCAACATCATTCAAGATAGCTTTAACCAACTGCTACTTGACACAAATTCTATTATTCCTTTGCCTCTAAATATGATACCATATTTTAAATCTATCTATAAGAGAGAAATTTATTTTGTACATATGATATACTAAGCATCTTTCTCACGAAAGGATGGGACCCCAGAAAATAGAGTCAATCATAGAATAGTAGTACACCAAATGTACTAAATTAGAAACATGTGATCTCCTCCACTAGAAATTATTTACCGATACCACCACATGTTTCTCCGTCATGTTGGGAATAGGCATTGAGGATTCAGTGGATGCTTGGGAAGGTGCCGTCCAGACTGATTGGAAACTCTGTCGAAACCAATCACATAAACTGTAGAATGCCTCGGAAGTGGAGTGCCACATTGGTTCAAGAATTTCTTGACGGTGTTGGACTGATTGTAAACTCTGTCGAAACCAATCACATAAACTGTGGATTGCCTCGGAATTGGAGTGCCAGATTGACTCAAGAATTTCTTGACAGCGTCCGAGAATCTGTCTGCTTGAGCGATAAAGTAACAATACCATAACAGATGCACATATAGTGAAGATGAACCACCCAAAAGGAGGAACAAGCATCAACAAAATTAAGTCATAGGCAAAAACTCCGGAAATGAGAAACACACCCTTGAAGAAAGGGAGATGGGTTTTGTTGAAAGTTGGCAGTAATGTCACTGCCATTGATATAGTGAAGATACATACATCTATTATTAAGAGTAACATGAGTGCACCATGTATGTCGAATAGTAATACATCTGGGCTTTGATACTTCAATCCGAGAATGGTAAGCAGAGGTCCAAACAGAACGCCAAAAATAGCAAGCCATTTGGTATATGAATGGAGTTCTAACTCATTCCTAAATATAGAATATAAATTGCTTTAGAATACATACACCATACAGTTTAAAATGAATTAAATCAAACTGTGTCACAGTGCATTTGCATTTTTTGGCATGTATTAAGACAGTGAAGATACAGGTATATGTGCATAAAATTGGACTTGGAATGGTCTAACCAAATATTTGTCTTATGCTTAAAGATGCAGCTATCTTATAATTGTACCAGAAGTAGCCAAGTGAATCACATGTTGCTAACTAATTGGAGTAATGTTACCTTCAATCATGAGTTACATTAAATTCACGCATTAATTTTTAATTGAATTTAATTTTCATCTTAAAAATTTAACATTTATTAGTGGGTAAGTTAATGGTCAGGGATCATGAAATCTAAGATCTGTTGGATGGTTGGATTGACAATATAGGAAAAATAAAATAAGATCAGAAACTCAAAAAATCAACGAAGTTACAAACTTTTGATGGGTTGACCCTCAAAGAATCATCCATAATTTGATCAACCCCAAGTTTTAATGTTTTACAAGGTCAAAAATTTTCATTACTTCAATTCTTATCCTCAACCTATTGGAAGCAGAATTTCCACAAAGAGGAGAAATTTGGATGAGAGCCAGCATCACTGCTCTTCACGAATCTATCGGAGGGGTTGATGTGTGGGATTTTGAAGAGAGAACAGTTTGGTAATTGACAATAAAGAGAATGGAATGAGGAAGAGACTAGTCTTGAACTTGAAAAAGGGGTCCAGACAAAAAAGTGGAGAGCGGAAGAGACGGTGAAACCGACTGTGAGACAGGAAAATCTTCTCTCAACTCAGATAGAAAATGCTTTGAAGGGGGTAACAAATCTTTTATATATATATATATATATATATATATAACAGGGACACAGTATTTTCTATATGTTTTTTTTTTTTTTTATAAATAGTAATATAGTTTGTTGTGGTTAAAGAGTAACCTCATCTTTATCTGTATAGACTAGTAATATCATTTTTTTTAAATATAATTTTTATTATGAAACATTCACAATATGGACAATGCAAATTTGGTGAAATATTGAAAGATCTACGGATTATAAACTACAAAGACTCAAATTTTAGTTTCGTTAAATAAAAAAAAAAAAAAAAACCTTGAAATTTAGAAAATAAAAATGCGATGCCAAAATTAGAAATGATGGAAAAGAAAAGTGAATGAACAGTAGGTGTGCTAATCTTTATTGGCACCTTAAATAAAAGTTTCCATGTCTATAATCTTTATCTTTAATGGCCCTTAAACTAAAAGTTTCCATGAGAGAGAGAGAGAGAGAGAGAGAGAGAGAGAGAGAGAGAGAGAGAGAGAGAGAGAGAGAGAGCAGGGTCAGGTTGTATTAGGTAAAACCCAAATATTAGTATATTACACCGAACACAAAATGACATGGTAGAAAGTTCGGACAGTAAAATTTAGACAGACCAATACATATGTCAAATTTTCAAACAAATCCAAACCAAAAACAGACTCGGATCAATTTTTTGGTTTATCTGAATTTGATGCATTGAACAGGTCTTAATGTCCTACAGACACAAAAACGAAATATAGATTCTAGATTTTGTGCCACAATCTTCTTAGCTATACAGCTTTAAAAAACTTTCCACCAAACTGTACTTGAATATGCAAGATAAATGGAACATTAATTGAAGGCACGTAGGCAATTGTTAATTATTAAAGCACCAAAATAAGTAAATGATTAAGGCACATAAGCAATGCATATGTAAGTAAAGCACCAAAAAGTTCTTGTTTAAACTTGGTATGGAAAGAACTTAGCACAGTAATGGACTTGAGCTATTAGTAGAATTCATGTCATTCTGATAACAAAAAACTAAAGAAAAGAGATAGCTATGTACCTGTCAGGGCAAAGATCAGCGAAGTTGTTCATGTCCATTCTTCTAAGGGGAAATGAAGTGGTAGCACTTTGCAGCTCTTTGCTCTCTGTGTTTTGTTCTTGTTGCTTATGCAGAGTATCTGGAAATGGCACTCATTTATAGAGAACAGAGTTGAACTGTGGAATATATTAATGTATCTTTAGACTTTAGAGACTTTCTTTAAGGTAACAAACATTGGTGGCAATTTGGCAAAGCCAAAGATACGGACCGAATTGATCGGCTTGGCTGAATTTATGAATCATTCGGCTAAGGAAAGTTACATATTACTAATGTCAACTAGTCAGAAGATAGCTAGATAAAAGTACTTGGTCAAAAAAAAAGAGGACGCACCATAAACATTTCACATTAGAACACCAAGGATCGATTGTCTATTTGCATTCTCTCTCTCTCTCTCTCTCTCTCTCTCTCTCTCTCTCTCTCTCTCTCTCTCTCTATATATAATCTTAATAAAGAAACTGAATTCTATACCATTGAAATACAAAACTCTTAATATGTTATTTTACAATCAAATAATTTTGGCTTATTTGTCAGATTGTACCAATGCTATTTGCCTTCTTTTGCTTCTTTTTTTTTTTTTTTTTTTTTTTTTTTTTTTGTACTCGCGTGCGCGCCTGCGTTTGTGTTATGTTTTCAAGTATAAAAAAATATATACAACTTACACTTTCAAATAAGTTAGCTACTTTATTCTTTGTTTTTGGGTAGTGATCTTTTAAGGGTTTAGTTACAAGTGCCCTTAAGAGATTTGTTAATGAACAATTTTAAGAAATATTTTATATCACTTTTACGGGAAATAAAAAAGCCATGAAAAATTCTATAGTTTTTTCTTTTCTCATTAAAAGTTTCTAAAAGTATTTCCTAAATCAATATCCTTAGGTATCCTTAATTTTTATCATCTTTTAAATCTTAGTAAGATTTCATATATCATTGTTTGTTTTCTATTTTTTGCTAAGTGGCAGGTTTACTAGTTTTCTTTGACTTCAAGCAGATGTCAACTATATATTCTTAAAGTACATCAACTGGATTTATCAAAAAGGTACATGAACTCTAAAAACTACAAAAATTTCCCGATGAAAATGGCAACTATGGCTCAAATAATAATCAGTTCTTTCTTTTCTTTGAATTTATCCTAAGGAATTGCCTTATCAAAATACAAACGCTAAACTAAGTTATAACCTAAAATGATTGTATCATTGTATCACTAGCAAAAACATATTTCTGAGACATTCGAAGTTCAACCAGAGTTTGGGTCTAGTATTCTCACCTCCGGTGCAATGAACCCTATTGGATGTGAATACATGTCCAAAAATTGTTATTTGTTTGTATCACGTTGGTTTTGGTATATAAAGTACTAGTTCCAAGCATTGTCATTGTATTTAAATCTCTATGTTGAAGATTTATTTTCTTGATCAATAACATCCAAACTTAATATCTATCCAATTCAACACTCCCTTATAGCAAAAAATAATAATAATAATTCCACACTTCCCCTTACTACGTAACTAAATTGATTTGTTGATTTTGTATTTCTTTGGATAATTTGGGGTTGATGTTGCAAGAAGTTCTAGGATTTTTTTAAAATATAATTTTAAACCTCTGAGATCAAGACACAAAAAGAGCTAAGAGATAAACAGAAGGTTAAAATATTTAGTTTGTTGTTAAATAGTGCTTTTTTTACAAGTAAATCTAGTGCTACAACAATTTTTACTACTTTTATCATAACTTGCCTGTATGGCAAGTTGTATGTTAGGAAAATTAAATGGTAGGTCTATATGGGTTCATAATTTCACCACTTATAGGTTGTCATGTGGCAAAATTGTGCCAAAATTGTAAAATTAGTTATGGCCCCAAACTTACTCCGTTTTAAATAAAATAAGCATTTAGAATTAAATCACAACCAGTGAAAGCTCGTGTTCATTACCTTTTAGCACTAATACTGGACACGTGTCCGAATGGTATCATATACTATGTAAAAAATTATTGAGGTTTGTATCTAATCACAAAAGACCAATTATTCCAGTTTAATACTTTTTCAGTGTGAATGTCAAGGTGGTCAACTTCAGAGGTGTCATTTTCTATTGTTATTTTTCTGACGTTTCCTTCCCCCACTCAACTCATGCCTCTAAACAATTGCCTCTAAAACTGGACGTATTAAGTATTAAACGGCTTCCGAATTGTTTCTTTTGGGTTGGGAGTTGGGACTTCCTTTTATTCTTTTACGCGTCTAATCTTCCTATCTGTTGTGTACCTTTGGATGTGGGTTTTTTTTTTTTTTTTTTTTTTTTTTTTTTAAAGTTGAAAAATTAAAAAAACAAGTAGAAAACACTAAATTTCACACACCAATACATTTGTTATTATTATTATTTTTGGGATTGAACGATAGAACACTACGTTTGAATATTTAATGCAACTTCTTGCATCTCTGTCATATTAGATTTGATTTTTTTTTTTAATTTTAATTATTCAATAATTAGAAGGAGTGTTTTGAATTTTGAAAATCTTAGTTAAAAATAATTTAATATTTTTTGATGTAGAAAAATTTCAATAGTAGATAAACAGACTAATGTTAAAGAATGGTTCAAATGAAAACCAATAAAATTTTATTAACTTAATAAATAAGAAAAAAGCTGTAAAAAAATTGATAAAAAATTTGACATTTGTTGATGTAGAAGATTATTAATGGAAATAAAAAAAAAAGTGATAACTCAAATAATAACTAATAAAAGTTTTATCGACTTAACATATCTGGAAAAAAAAAAAAAAAAGCCAAATTTTTTATCCATGCAGCATTATTTTACTTTTTTCGTTTTTTTGTTTTTATTTTTTTTTTTTTTTTTTGAGAAGAGCAATATTTTGACGTCAGATTCAAAGGATAGTGGGGTCATTTTGGATGACTCATTCCATACGTTTAAATTGGAGGCAATTAAAAAAAATTTAAAAAAAAAAGGTTCTGTAGATAGTTTTTAATGAAAGGATCTTTTTCAAACTTTTGGACGAATAATACGACTTAAACGTTAGTAATCTAAAGTGTCTCAGTTGTACGGTCAAAATTTTCAAATTCATTCTTTTCAAAAGAAAAAATTTCAAATTCATTCTGTGCCATTCATTTGAGAAAACGAAAGGATATCCTTCATTTGTAAATGTATGTTTCACTTTTGTCTGATAAATATTTGAGAATTCTATTGCTGTAAAAACTAAATATACTTACAAAATAATAAAATAGCAAGTATTACAACAAATAAAATTTATTTCTAAGCTTAGAGCAATCACTTCAGTATAACTAAATTTTTTTGTCTATTTTAGTATAAGAATCTATTTTATTTATTTATTTACACAATTAATTTTACAAAATATTCATGCTAGATTATCTATTTTCCCTTTTATTTTATTTTAATAGGCCAAAAATGTATTGACCTCTTGTGAGATATTAATTGATTAATTAGCCAAGTTTATTAATTGATCAGATTAACATGCAATGTACGTGACAGCATAAACAAATCACCAAATAACTAAATATGCAACGTAAATTAAATGACACGATGATTTGTTTACGAATGTGGAAAACCTATACAACAAAAACCCCACTGGGTGATTTTAAGGTCACTACTCTCAAGAATCCACTATTATCAAAACAAGCGGTTACAAGTAAATGAATCTTAGGACCTTATACCAACCTACAGTTGAACCCTTGCCCTAATACCTAATTAGAGTTGTTCTGTACTATAAATGCGTACTCCCTCCTCTCACATGAATAGTGGGTCCTAGTAATTAAATTCATGATAGGACCCACCATTCATATAAGAGGAAAGAGTACGCATTTATGGTACTCCGGGAGTACCTAATAATTTTCCATAAAACTGAATATTGACATTTAAATTGCCTGGTTCATTTTTATGGATCAAAAGAGAGCATATTTTCATGTTTCACAACTTATGGTACCATTGCATACAAGTGGATACTCTCTTGTCAAAGAAGCTGGAAGTTGTTCCTGTTAATACTATTTATTCATGCATTAACACTGAGCAACTACATTGATTTAATTGTGAAATATTCAGCCAATGGCAAGAATTATGTTTATTGGCTGCTGGCTATTGATATATATTGGCTTTTGAGGGTGAGGCATATGGGTTTCCAAGTACGCTGTTAAGGACTCTTTTTCTAGTTGGAACTTGAGCATGCAATAATTTTTGATGGCTAAGATTGAGTGTTTAAATAAACACCTTTTAATCTCAATCTTTCCAAAAAAAAAAAAATGATGGCAAAAGTTAAAAAGTGAGTAGATAATTTTTTTTTTTTTTTTGTGAGAAAAATAGAAACTATTGCATGTGGTGCAATATTGATCTCAATCTTTTATAGTTATTTATACTTTCTTTTGAACCAACTTTGCCATTTGAAAATTTGAATTGACTTTTTATTTTTTGGTCAAATGCAAAACTAATCCTCTAAGTTTCTTTAGATTTCTTTTCAATTCTCTAACTTTACTTTTGTTCATTTCAGTCCTCCAACTTTCAAGTTTATTTAATTAAGGCATTTCCATCAACTTTTGTTATATGTTGTGGTTAATTTTTCAATATTATATATTTTTTTTCAAATATTTTAAATTAAAAAAATTCAATTAATGATTGACAAATATTTTCTAGAATTTTTTTTTTTTTTTAATTTTAACAAAAGTTAACGGAAAGGCTTTAATCGAATAAATCTGAAACTAAGAGGATTGAAATGAACGAAAGCAAAGTTAGAAGATTAAAATAAAATCTGAAAAAAAGTTAGAAGGTCGATTTTGTATTTTAAGTTTTAACCTCTTTTTTTGGGGGGGGGGGGGTTGTTTTGCATTGAAGAAAGGCTACTTTGCTTAAAATAGGCCCAAATATGAATTCTTTAATCAGCATCTCAATAAGACTTAAGCCCAAATCAAACGCAGAATTTTTTTTTTCCAAAGCCCAACTGATTTGTTTAACTGAAGCCCAATTATCTCTTTTTTTACCCCAGTAGACTTGAGATCCGCTTATTTTGCTGAAACTAAAAACTTTTTGCTGAAAGCATTGTAGATAAAAAGTAAAAGCTAACTGAATATTTAATACCAAAATAGTACCAAATAGTGAAAACCATAAATAGTATCAAAAAGTGCAGTGAGATCCATAAATATTATAAAAAGTAAGTTGAATTGTAATATAAGTTGGCAAAAATATTTTTTGCCAAACACACTTATTACTATAAATTGAATTGCTTTAGAGTCTGTTTTAGCATTCATGAATGTTTAAAGCTTAAACTTATCTAATTTTAACATTAGAAAAAAAAAAAAAAAAAAAAAAAAACAAAATCTGCTCAATAGAAGAGACAAATTGGCCCAAATCCAATTGGTCGTATATTCAAACCAAGTTTATTCATATTCTATTGATGCACACTACAAATTATATCAACAATCTCATGAATATTTAGGTTTGAGGATTGAGTCAAAAAGGACTAACACCATATACTATATCTATGCATGCTAAAAACACCACCTTCATCCATTCAGTGTGCCAGAGAGGAGAAATTATGCCATTTCCGCCACTTGTATCTCTGTCTCGTTGGCAGTTAGCATTGGAGATCCATTAGGCGTTTGGGAAGGTTCTTGCCTCATTGATTTGAGAATTTCTTGACAGGAATTGATAATTCTTTGGTACGAGCCATAAAGTACACATACAAGACCAAATGCAAATATAACGAACATGAACACCCCAAAGGGTGGGACAAGTATCAAGAGAAGCAAGTCACAGGCAAAAGCTTCAGAACTAAGACACACAATTTCAAATAAAAAGACATAACTATTGCAGAAAGTTGGTAGTGTCACCATTGCCAATGATATAGTGCCGGTACATACGTCTACTATTAATAGCACCATGATCATAGCGTGTTCATGAAATAGAGCACCATCTGAGTTTTGATACTTCAATCCAACGAGGGCAAGCAGAAAACTAAAGGAAAACCCGAACACAACAAGGAATTGCTTGAAGAAACGGAATTCTTGCTCAGATCTGGACATAGAAACATTAAAATGCCTCAGATTATATTCAAAATATAGATTTTTTTTTAAAGATAATGAGTAACGTATTATTAAAGGGTACAAATATTTTAAATGAAAATCTGTCACGTTACTTTTTTTGGAAGGAGGGGGGGGGGGGGGGGGGGTAGTTGCTAACAGTGTACAATATGACATGTTTTCATATGTATATCATAGTGAAATGTTTTGGTATATATAATAGGGTGAAGATAGCCTGAATTTTTAACTAAAGTAGGACAAAGATTGTGAAAACTTTATCCCATGTTGTGCCAATAGTCTAAACTATCCCTGCCTCAGTAAAACCCATTTTCTTAAAAAGTTGGGATAATTTTACCATCCATCATGCATAAGGAAAACTCTTTGCATTTTAATTAAAATTTGTAGATCCTTTATTTATATATATTAACTAACTTTTGACAAATTAACAAATATGTTTTAGCAAAAGGTTAAAACAGATATGTGCAAGAGTTAAATAAACACGTGTTCTCTTATGTAATAATTTTAATTTTTTAAATAAAAAATTAAAATTTATAAGTTATTACAAATCTGGGATAAAATCTAATATTTGTTTTGGGTCGACAATATAAAAAGTTTTGAGAGTTAAATACATCTTTATAATAGAAAATAAACATGAAAAGAACAAGAAAACAGAACCATTTCTAATACTCTGGTCTCTGGCTTTGACTCTCAAAACTTAACCCGGCTTAGCATCCAAAGGTAAAATCTTTGGGATTTTTGGATCTTATGTAAATTTCCAAAAGTTTTCACTTTTACAATTACAAACCTAACACTTAAAACAGGGGAGAAGAAGAAGAACAAAAAGAAATATACTTTGAAGGAAATGGAAAAAAAAAAAAAAAAAAAAATATCAGGGCACTAACCCATTAAGAGCCAGAATATATATAAGATTAAACTACAATTTTTCTGCCTATTTACTTCAAAATATCATGACTATAGTCTATGCATCATGTATTACAGGCTTGTAGTTTGGTTGGGTTGCCAGATAGTTCGACACACTGAATCCAGGCCTTAACACACCCACACATACAGACAACACAACAGAGAAGATGAAGCTTAGATTGTTGATTGTATGCCAGAGGCTTCTTATACTTGAGATGGAAGCTCCAATGCTAGAAAAATCAATATGAAAAAAGTCACATCCAATTTCTCATTTCATTTCCATATCTGTCATTGAGTACCATTTAATGAACATTAATTGAAGGCACATAAGAAACCAACCTCATTTAGTTAAACACTTAAAAAGTTAAAATGATCATGTAGGTTTAGGAGCTAAAAAAAAGTCTTGTTTGTTTAAAAAAATTAGTACTAAACCATGGAGTTTCAAGTCTTTGCACTACTAGATATCATGGCTAAACAGAGAAATGTAGAACCAAAAAACTAAAGCAAAGAACTTGGTACTAACTTTTCGGAAAGAAGATTGCTCAAATTGTTGCTATCCATCCTGAACTGAGCGAGAAATTTGGGTATGTTCGGAACAGAGGGAGATGGAGAGGAGAATGGAAATGGTTTATCAGCTGTGTGTTCTGGTCTTCTGTGCTTTCTTCCATTGCAATTGAAAGAGTGGGGTATTTATATTGCTTCTTAGTCATGTGGTGGGCCATCCCAAAGAAAACCAATAGAAAATTCCTTGATTAGGCATCGTCTGCATAGACATCACAAAAACCGAATTATACGGGAGTGTACTAAACGGTTTTGAGCGAATTTCTTTTATTGATTCGGGAAAAAAAAAATGAACCATTCTAAAAAGATATAAGGATATTCAGATAGTCGTATATTGGTACAACATGGGTTTTCTATTTGTTTACGGTATCCTATGATTCTTTTTGATGTCATGTCAAAGTCTCATGGTCTGATACAATAATTTTTTGCTTGCTAGTATATTAAATCTAGACAAAATTAAACTTTCCAACAGTTAATTGAATCTTAGTGAGATTTTTCATTTTTGTCTGTTTTTATTTTCATTTTTTTCTCTGAATTTATCCCAAGGCATGCCATACCATAGTACACAATGTTTAAGAGTATTATAATATAAGTAATTGCATGGATTTAGTGATTTATCATTTATCACTATATCAAAACAAAAAAGTAAAAAAGCTCACTACTGTATGTACATTTAATTTTTATTTTAAAATATTTTTTCTTAAAAAAATAGCAACCAAATTTAATTTTGTATTTCTTTTGTGTAACACAATGCACAACTTTTGGAATTTGCTTATTTTACTGATATCGAAAGTACAGTAAATAAAGATAAAAGTTAGCTGAAATAGTACAGTGAGATCTATGAATAATACCAAAAAATGCAGTAAAGCCATGAATAATAAAAAAATAAACTAAATAGTAAAATAAGTTGACTTTTTAAACTAGAGCCAAATGCACCCTAAGCCTTAAATATTGTAAAAAACAACCAATTTTCTATCTATCCTTTTCAAGTATGACTTCCCCGGTTGTTTCCTAAATCTTGCCTACGTGGCTACATGTATTGAAAACAGTCTTTTAGGGTGCGTCCGTTTGGAGAGAAAATAGGGAGGATGGAAAACTAAGGAAGAAAAATAGACATTTTCCACTATTCGTTTGGAGAGAAAACCAAGGAAGGATGGAAAACTGGGAGGAAAATTTTCCTCCCGGGCCCACCAAAACTTTTCCTCCCAAATTGGGAGGAAAAGGTTGGAGAGAAAATAAGGGGATGGGGGCATTTACTAAAATGCCCCCATCCCACTGATCAGTCACTTTTTTTTTTTTTTTTTTTTTCTTCCTTCAAACGGTACTGATCAGTAACGTTTGAAGAAGAAAACGTTACTGATCAGTAACGTTTGTTTTTTCTTCTTCTTCAAACGTTACTGATCAGTAACGTTTGAATTTTTTTTTTTTTTTTTCAACGTTAACATTGAACTTTTTTTTTTTTTTAAATTTTATTTCAATGTTACTATAACAAGGGTATAATAGTCAATTTATACCTTCCCACTTTTTCACCCTCCCACTTTTCCATCCTTCCAACCGGACACACAAGAGGGAAAACTAAATATTTTCCATCCTCCCATAATTTTCCATCCTCCCACTTTTCCACTCCTCCAACCGAACACACCCTTATAAGGAGCCGAATGTTTGGTGCTGTCCGAATTTTTTGTTTTAGTTTTTGATACGCGGTTGTATCGTATTTTTTTTTTTTTTTTTGCTTACGTTAACTCTTCTAATCTTTCCATGTCATAATCAAGAAAAGAAAATTATTGACTTTAAAATAATAATAAAAATTTTATATCTATTTCTTTTAATTGAACAAACAAGAGATATAACTTCCTTATAGTAATTCTCTCCAATTCACTTATTTTTTTAGTTATATGTGCGAGACATAGCATCTATTTGATTTCAATTCACTCGTATTTTTAGTTAGATGTGCAAGACATAGCATTTATTTTATTTTTAAATATCATATATTTTATATCAAATTAAAAATTAGGTGAATTAACCACCGTGCACACTTGGTGCGGTGGCCATTTTACAAATATAAGTGTTTGTGGAATCTTGGTACCGTGCTAACCTTTGTTCAGTTGTTGCTCTTACTTCGTCTACTAGGTCAAGTTGTAGGCGCATGGCTTTGTCGTTTCTATTTTCATTATGATTCTCCATTTTGTAGCTTATGAGTCCAACCAAGGCTAGGATAACGACCTCGCTTCCATATGCTAGTCGATACAGCGTTTTTCCTGTAGGTGTCCTGGCCGTCATTCTGTACACCCATAGTATGCTTGGCAACTCTTCTGGCCATATACCTTTCACCCCCTCAAGCTAAGTCTTGATGATTTTGAGCAAGGATCGGTTTGTGACCTTAACTTGTCTGTAGGCCTGAGGGTGGGCAGGGGAGGAGTAGTAATTCTTGATCCCCAATTGTGAGCAAAATTCCCTGAACGAGTCATTGTTGAATTTCTTTTCGTTATGAGACCAATACTCTAGGGATCCCATACCTGCAGATTATGTTTCTCTAGATAAAGTTTCGTATGTTTTTCTCTATGATGGTGGTCAGGGCTTCAGCTTCCACCCATTTGATAAACTAATCTATGCCAACCACTAGGAATTTTAGTTGTCTTATCGCTACTGGGAATGAGCCCATGATGTCCAATCCCCATTAAGTTAAAGGCCATGGGGCCGTCATTAGAGTGAGCTCTTCTATTGGCTGTTTAATGACGTTACTGAACCTTTGACACTTGTCATAAGCCAATAGTATCCAACCCGAATCAGTTTGTGCGCCAGTGATCGTGACCCTAAATAGTTCATGTAGATCCCTTCATGAACTTCCCTTATGACATAATTTGCTTTCTCATGGCTTAAGCATCTTAGGTACGGGTAGAAAAAGCCTCTTTTGTACAAGACATCCTTTATCAGAACAAATCATGCCGTCTTGGCCTTCAACTTTCTTGCGGCCTCCTTACTGTCAGGTAGTGTACCATATTTCAAATACGAAACTATCGGTGTGGTCCAGTTGCTTCCCGAATATATTTCCTGCACATTGACGTTATCTATCAAATGTGAAAGCTAAACAAAAGAAAGTACTTTACTGGGGATGAGCATGTATTCTGTTGATGCGACTTTGGCAAGACGGTTGGCTTGCTCATTTTCTTCCCTGGGGATTTGCGCAAACTTGGCCAGAAACTTGCCCATCGGTTTCCTTACTTGCTCCAGGTATTTCTTCATTCTTTCCCCTTTGCATTTATAGTCACCGTTCACCTGACTCATGACCACCTGGGAGTCATAATACATAACCACACTCATGGCCCCTGCAGCTTTTGCGAGATCTAGTCCTGCCACTAAAGCCTCATACTCCATTTCACTGTTGGTTGTAGGAAATTCGAGACGAACCATGCACTTGATCTCGTCCCTTTCTAGAGAATGATGTACTATACCTGCGTCGCCAACCTGCCTGTTAAATGATCTGTCTGTGTGGATATTACATTGAGGATGCTCTTCTGCCCCTTAGCCTTCCATATTGGTGAATTCCGCAATGAAGTAAGTGACCACTTGTCCCTTTATGGCAATACGTGAGTGGTATTATACGACAAACTCGATTAATTCTATCGCCCATAGTGCCATTCATACAATGGCTTCAGGATTACTCATTGCTCGTCTTAAAGGCTTGTTAGTCAAAACGACCACAATATGAGCCTAGAATTATGGTTTAAGCTTACGAGCTGTGGTTAGTAAAGCGAAGGCGAGCTTTTCCATTGGTGGGTACTTTTCCTCTACACCTCAGAATGCGACTAGTGTAGTATACGAGTTTCTACACTCTGTCTTCTTCTCTAACTAAGGCCGCACTAACAGCAACCAAGAAGACAGCCAGATAGAAAAATAGCTCTATCCCTGGTTTAGAGGGGCTTAGTAATGGTGGGGAAGAGAGATAAGTTTTTAGATCCTCGAAAGCTTGTTGACATTCGGCCGTCCACTCAAAGAACTTCTTCAGCATGCGAAAGAAAGGTAGGCACTTGTCCGTTGCCCTTGACAAAAACCTATTTAGTTCAGCTACCTTGTTGTTGAGGCTTTGCACTTCTTTTGTGTTTCTTGGTGACGTCATCTCCATTATGGCCCGGATCTTATTTGGGTTGACTTCAATATCTCTTTGAGACACCATGAACCCTAAGAATTTTCCAGTCGTCACCCTAAATGTACATTTGCTCGGATTGAGCTTCATGTTATAAGAACGGAGGGTATCAAAGGTTTCCTTGAGGTCATCTAAATGATCATCTTCCCTTCGGCTTTTCACTAGAATGTCGTTCACGTAAACTTGGATATTTCTTCCAATTTGATGTGCAAACATATTGTTCATGAGCCTCTAATACGTTGCGCTCGCATTACTTTGTAGCAAAAGAGGCATTGGCTAGTGACGAACGAAGTTTTCTCCTAATTAGCTTCATCCAATTTGATCAGGTTGTAACTAGAAAACACATCCATGAAGCTTAGTAACTGGTGTCTTGCTGTAGAATCTACTAGGACGTCGAATTGCAGGAAGGGGTAGTTATCTTTAGGGCGCGCTTTGTTTAAGTCCATAATATCTACACACATTCTCCATTTTCTTGTAGAATGTGATACATTCAATCTATGCACCATGACTAAAGGGTCGATCCTAAGCATATCTTCTTGGCTCCAAGCAAAGACATCTTGGTTTTATCTTAGGAATGCCGTGAGCGCTTGACGAACTGGCAGACTGGCGAGGGTGTCGATCCTAGTCGTTCGCTTGAGCCTAGAGTTATCAAAAAGTATCTCCTCCAACCCATCAACGGGATCTGCAACCGTCTGCTATTCTTCTATGCTTATGGTTTATAAGTGGTCGTCCATCTTCAACATCGCTATATAGTACTCGCATGCTACCACTTGGTCCCCACATACCTCTTCTATTTTGTACTCAGTTGGTAATTTGATCATCAAGTGATAGGTTGAAGTCACAGTCTTCCACGAGTTAAGGGTAGGTCGGTCCAATATGGCATTGTAAGCAGATGAGCAGTAGATAACCAGGAATGTAACATCCTTAGTAATTTGTTGAGGGTAGTCATTGACTGTTGCAGGCAATGTGACCGCACTGAGGGGGTATACTCTTATTCCTCCGAACCCTACAAGTGATGCATTGGTTGGTACAAGTCGCTCTCTCTCGATCCTCATTTGTTGGAACGCTGGGTGGTAGAGTATATCAGCAGAGCTTCCATTATCAACTAGGACCAAGTGAGTGTTGTAGTCCCCTAATCGTATGCTAACAACGAGTGCGTCATCATGTGGGTGGTGGAGACGTCAAACATCTTCCTCCAGGTATCTAATTATAGGGTTGTCGACTTGTTCCAACTTTAGGACGAAACTCACCAGCTGGACATTCTGAACCATCCTAAGGTAAGTCTTACGGGCCTTTTTAGATGAACCAGAAGCCGTGGTGTCCCCTATAATCATTCTCATCCCCTATGGATAGCTTGTTACGCTTGTCATCCCTTCTAGCAGCCTACTCATGCGGTAGGTCCACCCTTACTTTGCTAACGAATTGTTGTAGTTTTCCTTGTCTGATAAGGGCTTCAATTTGCTGCTTCAAGTCGTAGCATTTAGACGTGTCGTGACCATGGTCCCGATGAAAACGGCAATACTTATCTCTGGATCTCTTACTGGGATTTCCCTTCAACTTGCTAGGCCATGTCAAGGCTGCATCGTCCTTGATCTACATTCGAACTTGATCGATAGGGGCAGTCAGCAGGGTGAAGTTCGCAAATCTCCCAACGGGGGGTTTGGAGCGCCTATACTTCTATTGATCTCTGGTTCTGGTTGTTTTCCATCCCCTATCCTGTCATGCATCTTCTTGTCTTTTCCTTTTCTTGGGTTTCTCCTCTTAAGCTAGTAACGTTTATACCCTGTTCATGTACTTGGTGGCTCGATGCAGCATGTCTGACATGGTCTTTGAGTCGTTTTTGTATAAGGAGAATAAAAACTTTCCCTTTTGCAATCCATTAGTGAACACAGCAACCAGTATCTTGTCATTAGCTTTGTCTATCGAAAAGGCTTCCTTGTTGAAGCGGGTTATGTAAGACCTCAATGTCTCGTCTTCTCGTTGCTTGATGCTTATCAGGCATGTAGTGGACTTCTTATATTTGTGTCCCCCAATAAAGTGCGAGGCATACTGCACGCTCAGCTCATTAAAGGAAGTGATAAAGTTGGGTGTTAACTTGCTAAACCATACCCTTATAAGACCCTTTAGCGTAATTAGGAAGGCTTGACACATAATCCCGTCCGCCATACCTTGCAAGTGTATAAGGGTTTTGAATGACTCTAAGTGATCTAAGGGATCCATTGACCCATTGTACACTTCTACCTACACCATATGGAACTTCGGCGGAAGGGGGAATAAAGTGACGGGTGCCGTAAAAGGTGAGTCTGTCTTATGGACTAACTTATTAAGGTCATTTGACACCTGTCCTCTAAGGGTGTTCATCATGAAATCCATCCGTTCCTTCATCATCTACATCTCTGCAACCATGTATGGTGGTGTCGTTTTAGCGACGGATGGACTGCTGGTGCCTTGTTGCTCTTGTCTGCTTAGGGCGTCGCTTCCTTTGGGTCCTTCTTGGTCCCTTCTTTCAACCCTAATACCTTTTTGCTCTTCTTCATGATTGTTGGGTCCTGCCCTCCTTTGGCGCAATTGCTCCTCCAAGTCGTGGTTTTGCTTGGTGAGGCGTTCCATGGCTACAGCAAGGGTCTACACCTATCTTTCGAGGGCAGTAGTACGTGGTTCATCTCTTTGGTTGTTGGTGGTAGCCATCGAGCGAGTGAGTACCATACAAATCTTGGTCCAGGAAGTGGTAATATAGCTTCTACTACAATGAAGTTGTTGCTACGTCTTCCCCATAGATAGCACCAACTGATGATACTAGAAATCGTCAGTAAGTCGCACAGTCCTCACGTGCTCTAGACAAAACCTGCGTAACAAAGAAGAAGAAGACCTTACAGAAAGTACCAGTGTGGTACTAGCCAAATACCCTCCAAAGGTTAAGTTAGAGAACTTTCACAACTCTAAAGTGCTAGAGCTAGGATAATTATGTGTACCTTGATTTGTAAGGGCTTTTGGGCTTTTATAGTAGAGTAGAGATGACTTTCGTTTCTTGGTGAGAAGGGTCTTTCCATGTAGGGAAGATCCTCATTAATACATGTATTTTGTGGGATCCTTTCCTTATAAGGGTTCCTTTGATTAGGGTTAATTGTAGGGTACAAGATATTTCTTGTATAGATATTCGTGGAGGTCAAGCTAGGCCATGTTGGACCCGTTGGCTTCTTTATTCTCGTCAGCCTCTTTATTCCCACCTTTCGCCTTGTCTGAAGACCTTCCATTAGCTTCATGGAGATGCTTTGCCAGATGTCATGGGACCGTCAGCCATATGGCACTATTGTTTTGGATTCTCCATTTGCTGGTATGAAGCCGATGGGTTTAGAGGACCGTCGGCCTCTCTTACGTGTCATGACTTGAATCTAATGATGAGAGCATTCTTATCACAAACAATTGAGAGTACTTCTTCCCTATTTATATTTAAAACATCCAAAAAATGGTAAGGGATAGTCATTCATCTCTTGTCTTCTCATGAACATAACCACGATTTTGTCTTTAGAGGGCCAAAACATGAATACATTTTTTTTATCTATCAAGAATAACAATAATATACTGAAGTCAAAATGATCATACATATTTAAAAGATAAAATTAGCCTATATTCAATATTAAAAATATAGGACAATGTTAATTAGTCAAATTTTGTTCAAATCAAATGTTAATTACTATTCGATCCATAAATGTATTTTTATGCTACAATAGCTTGATATTTAAACATTTAGTTGATGATATAACCATTAATTTTTTATCTTCTTAGAATTTTGCAAGTATGGAGGATATAATTAGAAAATGAGATCTAATGATGGATTTTTCAAAATTCTCATTAAAAAATAAATATAAGGGGAGTATGAAAGGTTTCTTTTCATACTAGATTAGTTTAGAAATTTGTCCAAAAATATATCAATCAAAAGGCACAAGTATATATAAGATCATTTTCCATTTTGTTGGGAAAGCTAGTTTTAACAGTATATATGGCTGAAAATGATCGTTCTTGATTTTATGGTCCTCACTAGCTATAAATTTTTTGAAATCCAAATGCTAAATTAAATTGTGATTATAATGGTAAAGTTGCATTTTCAACTATCATTTTTCTTGATTTATGAAGCATTCCAAATAAATATTGTTCATCAAAAATAAAATATTATCAGTTCTAAAGATTCATTTGCCTCTCAAGGATTAAGAAATGTGTTAAGAATAAACAACAATGTAGACCAATGTGTTTAATCATCATCCCACGCCTCATGGTACATTCCTACTTGGGCTTTTTAGCAAGCCCCTAAGTATCATAGCACATAGCAAAGCATGTCACTACTCGACCCCATTACCACGATTTCTACGTATTAAGAAATATTTAATTGTCATTGATGACCAAAAAAAAGTCCCAAACCATACTCTTAAAGAGTATTTTATAATCTTCAATTGGTTGCGCATCTTTTACCTTATTTATGCATTCGCTTTGACCCAATTTTGCAATTTGAATTAACATTTTTTTTTTTTTGGGGGGGCATTTTGCATTAAATCCTGTAATGCTATATTTTATTTAGGATCGGGCCATATGTAAATTATTTGTATCACATCTCAATAAGATTTAAGCCCAAACCGAGCTCCTAAATTTTTTTACGGGCTTGACTGATTTGTTAAATCAAAGCCCAATTCTTCTTTGTGCCCATCAGACTCATTATGAAAAATTGAATTGCATTAGAGTACATATTTGGATCTATTTGAGCATTCATGAATGTTTAAAGCTTTTAAACCAAAAAAAAAAAAAAAAGTTTAAAGCTCAAACGCATCCAATCAGGTCAATATGAAAGGCAAACCGGCTCGAATCCAATTGGGCCATATCTTCAAACAAAGGTTATTCAAAATCTGTTGATGCAAACATTACAAATACATGACCTCCATCCATTTAGTGTGTGTGTGTGAGAAGAAATTAAGTTAAACATTATGTCATTTCAGCCATTTGCGTCTCTACCTCGTTGGGAGTAAGCATGAGGGATCCATTGGATGTTTGGAACTGAAGATTCTCTCGGAGCCAGTTACACAAAATGTGGATGGCATGAGAGGTGCAATTTGAAATTGATCCAAGAAATTCTTGACTGCAGTTGAGAATCTGTTCGTACGAGCCATAAACTAAATATATGAGGATAAATACACATACAATAAAGACAAACCAACCAAAGGGAGGGACAAGGATCAAAAGCAGCAAGTCAGATGCAAAAGCTCCAGAAATAAGACACACACTTTTGAAGAAAGGGATATATCTTGGGTTGGAAGTTTGTAGCATTGCTGCTGCCAATGCTATAGTACAGGTACATACATCAATTGTTAAGAGTAACATGATTGCACCATGTTCGTGGAATAAAGCAGCACCTGAGCTTTGATACTTCAATCCGAGAAGAGCAAGCAAAAAAATAAATAAAAAGCCAAATAGAGCAAGCAATGCGGCGAAGAAACGGAGTTCTAGCTCACTTCTAGACAACCAAAAAAAAAGCGTCAGATTTTGTGCAACATATATTTATAGGGTGCAAACATAAGAATTAAATGAATATTCGTGATATTCCACTTGATTTTTGAGGATTGGTTACTGACAAGTGTGTAACTTGACATGTTTTGGTATGTATATAGAACACAGTGAAGATGGCCTCAGTTTTAAATAAAGTTGGACAAGAATTGTAGAAAACTTATCCTATATTAAAAGATGCTAGCTACTTTATGCATAAAATCTTTTGATATGCCAAAAGTTAGGGTACAATAAATTAAGAAGGCCCTTAATTGAGAGAATCCCATATTCTTTTAAAAATTGGGGGTAATTTTTCCTTCTATCATGATTTGGATATGTCAAATAGGGATGGCAAAAATAGGGTGCGGGGTTAGATTGAATACAAAATTATAAATCATGTCTCACTTTTTGTATTCTACTTGATACTCTATCAATCACAACTTTTCAAGTATTCAATTTATTTTCCTTATTAAATAACAAAAAGTTTAAAATGGAAAAGAAAATAATAGATACATGGTATACCACAATTTTTTTTTTTTTTTTTTTTAATTTTGAGAAACTAGTATACCACAATTCGTAGAATATAAAGTGGAACAAAAAAATGGAACATAGCATATATTTGTATTCAGGTCAGATTATGAGTGTCTCGTTCACACTTTACAGAAGGGAAAACCCAAGTGAGGCTGGTTGGGGTGGGGTGTTGGGTGGAGGCATTTTCCATCTCCTATATTTGACTTTGTCACTATGATATATTCTTTCCGTTCCAATTTGTTTATCTACTTTTAAAAATCTAACTTTTTAATGGAATATCATTTATTGTCTTGTCTATTGTATAAAGAGATATAAGTTTCCAAAATTATCCTTAAATAGATTTATAAAAAAAAATTGGAATAATAAAAATTTGAAATGGTTTTGGAAATAATATAGGAGCACAATAGAAACATTAGTAAATTAATGAATTTTAATTCTAAAAACATGACCACATTTTGGGACATCCCAAAATGGAATAAAAGACAAACAAATTAGGATAAAAGGAGTACATGATAAAGAAAAAGGGAAGGGTGATAGTGAGCTTTGAGATAATAAACGACAAGTATGTTTAGATGATGGTAACACCAACTTAAACATATAATTATGTGTGTGACTGTGTGTGTAGGGGTGACAATTTGTGTTTGCAGGTCGGGTTTGTGTCGTGTTAAGCCATGAGTATTTGGCTAGCTATATGGGTTAACCTGAACATGATCTGTTCAGTAATTGTGTCAAGAAATCTCAACTCGAACACGACCTGTTTATTAAATAAGTTGATCCAACCCGATACATTAAACTCGTTTATTTAACAACTCATGTAAAAGTTAATACAAATGACCCATTTAATAATTTATTTGATTAATAGGTCATACCTAATATATATAACTTTTTATCAATTCTCATATATCTAAAATTAAAATGCATTACAACCATAAATATAGTAATAAACATATAAAAACAACCATAAATTAAGAAATAATATCAAGATAACTAATAACTTTAGAAGCTATATGGGTCAAACGGGTTAGACGAGTTCCTATGTTGAATACGAACACGACCCGGTTATTAAATGAATTAGCTGTATCAACCTGAATATGATCTGAACTCGTTTAGCTTCAACTCATGACCTGTTTATAAACAGGTTAGTCGTGTAGGGTTCACGAGTTGTGTCAGATTTTGCCACCTCTATGTGTGTGTATAGAGAGAGAGAGAGAGAGAGAGAGAGAGAGGAGCACACACACAGATGCTTGGGGCGAGGCAAGACAGGACGAGGTAGTCATGCAAATTATTAAAGTCCAGCCTATTAATTTCAACAATCAAATTATTAAAGGAAAAAATAGAAAAAAAAAATGCAAAATATAGTCGTGCAAATTTTCTTTAAATGGTTTAAAAGTCCCCATTTTACATTAAACATTGCATAAAAAGGGTGCGTAGAATATACTTATATTTACCTTCTGTTTTGGTCAAGGTCTGGACCCCATGGTTTTTTTATTTTCTGGAGAAAGTGGACCCCATGGTTTTTTTTTTTTTTTTGAATAAAACTAATTTATTTAAAAGATAGTATTATAAAATATGTTTTTCCAAAATCAAACATTAATTGAAGTCACATAAACAAAAATCTTTTTTCTTGAAACATTTACAGTGAAACGATCATGTAGGTTTAGGAGCTAAAATCGTCTTGTATATTTAAAACCCATATTATAAAAAATAAAAATAAAAAAAAGGAAAAAGTTTACATTAAAATTGGCTTGAATGAAAAATTGAAGGAAAAAAAAAAAAAAAACCAAAACTATGTTAAATTGTTAACCAACAGAAACCAAAACTATGTTAAATTGTTAACCAACAGAAACGGCCGCTTATTACAGGCACATCAGACACGAGATAATGAACCAGTGTCGCAGCATTGAAGATGTGAAGACTGAAGACATTCATGTATCCTCACGACGTCGTATATATGTGCCAGTATATTTTTACATGCACGTTGATTTCTGTTACGGATTGTTTATTCCATTTTGGGATCCTAACGGCTAGTCTGTTACAATTGCAGAATTAGATTACAGACTTCTCATAGAAATCACTCACTCTAAGCTTGTCCATGTTTTCTCTCTCTCTTTGTTTTTCTGTTATCTTCAACCTCTCTCTCTCTCTCTCTCTCTCTCTCTCTCTATATCTCTCTATATATATATATATATATCTTCTTTGTTGTTGCAGTCTGGAAATGACAAATCTTTGAAACTAAAGAAAATTAATAACTTTGTACTAACCTTTCAGAGTGAAAATTGCCCAAATTGTTGCCATCCATCCTGACTCTGAGCGAAGAATTGGAATGGTTTTAGCAGCTCCTTCTAATGTTATGTGTGTTCTCTCTAGTCTTTTGCGATGGAAAGAGTGGATCTCTAATCTCTATCTTCGACTATTTATATAAATGACTTCCTGACAGAATTTATCAACCACGCGCCCTACAAGTAGCGTAGGCCTCTGTGCTAAAATAAAGTGGGTTCCCGCAAGAAAGTAATTGACCAAGAAAAAGCTGAATACAGTTTGGAAAATATGAACACGTAGTCATGAAACTAAAAACATTCCCGGATCTAGAATATCAATTTATTCAGATTCCACAAAAGTGTGAGTGATTGGGAACATTTGATAGATCCTTTTGATAATTTATAATTTATGAACACGTACGTAGAAGAACCTTTTCATTCAAAATAGACCCATTGGATAATTTATATATATATATATATATATATATATATTAGAAACATTTGTTAATTTAGATTAAATTTTGCAAATAAAAAAAATATATAATTATTCAAGCAAAAAAAAAATCAAATCATTCCGAAAAAAAATTGTCTGAAACTCCAATCAATTACACTCTAGAGAGATAATATACTAATTTTAAGGGTAATAAGGTGTGGCTTCATTTTATGAAATCATAATTGCCTGTGTTTTTATAAACTTTATCTAATGCGTGCGTTTTCTCTCTGGTTTTTTTGCGATGGAAAGAGTGGGTCTCTCTATCTTAGACTATTTAAATGGCTTCCTGGTCGCTGTGGACGGTCCCAAATTTATCAATCACGCGCCCTACAATTAGATCCCTATTATTCACCAATCTCACGAGTGCGTTCAAGTCCAACAACCCCACAACGCGTTGGAATTTACCAATTGGAATTTGGAAAGGTGTAGGACGTCAATTCGGATTTTGGAAAGCAGGGCATGCTTTCGTAAAGTGCAGGAAGCAGGAGTGCAGGACATACACTTAACTTTGATTTCGAAAGGTGCAGGAAGCAGGAGTTTAGGATAAAATGAAAATTGCGTTAAGTTTGATTTTACTTCCATTCAATTATGTCATTTATATTTCAAATTCATTATATTCATTTTATTGTCCAATTTTGTTATTAAAAAAAAAAAAAATCCCTTTAGGTATCATGGGGATTCTAGGTTAGAGTCAGGGTGGCCGCATGATCACTCTAACCTAGGAAAAAAATCATTATTATATATAAAATTTAAAAATTTTATAATTTTTTTAGCTTTAAAAAAAATGTGTGACCACACTAAATTTTTTTATGCCCAATATAATTAAATTTTGAACAAAGTTTAGTAACAAACTTAGTTGTAAATTAAAGTTACAACTCTACTCAATATTTTGTTTATTGGATATGAATTTTGACAATTCCACAATTACATTACTTTTTTTTTTTTTTCTTATACCCTCCATACTTACCAAACTTCAAGAAGACTAAAGATCAATAACTTATATTATCAATTAAATGTTTAATTTTTGAGTTTTTGTAGTCTAAAATTATACGTAAAAATTAAGTTTGTGGATCAAATAGTAAATAATATCCGATTGACATGAAATTTGACATGTGTTTTAAGAATATAAAAAACATACATTCAACGGTTAGATTTTCAACATATGTAGTCATGTTAATTTGTTTGGTAAAAGTTGTAGTCTTATGTTACAACTAAGTTTGTAGTCAAATTTTGGTCATTTTAACAATATATGAGCCTTTATAGATAAAAAGAAAATTCCAAGAAAATTTTTATTTAACTAATATTTTGAAAAAAAAAATATAGCTTACATAATTGATAATGAGATATAGCTATCTTTTTTTATTAAATATTGTATAATTTAAGTTTCTTTATGACCACCCTAGAAAAAAAAATTCCTAGAGCCGCCACTATGTACGTATGCAAATAACTAATGAAAAAAAAAATTGAAAAAAAAAACTCACATACAGTATTTATATTAATTTTATAGATTTTTTTTTTCTTTTGAAATTTTTTTTTTAGTGCCAATTTTTTAACAAAATTTAATATAAAGTCTGAATTGAATAAACGAAAGTAAAGTTAGAAGACTGAAATGAATTTTGGTCAAACTTAAGGGACTGTTTGGTTCGTTGTGATGTACTCTTGATGTGATGCATATTATGATGATGTGACATTAAGGTTTTTGGTTTAGTTTAGTTTATTTTTTCTAATATTATCATAATCTAAAGTTACAAAATATATCACAACACCTTAATTTCATCACCTTTCTAAACAATATAATATTGTATTCTTGTATTTAGATTACATTAATATAAGATTACAATAATATAATCTTACATTATTGTAAGATTACAATAATGCAATCTTATGGTATAATGTAACATTACGGCAAACCAAACACCCCCTTAAAGGATGCAATTTGCATTTTAGCCCTTTTTTTTAACGGAAACTCTTCTAGTATTTTTATATCATAATCAAGGAAAAACATGTTATTGAATTTATTTTTATTTCAATTTATATACATATATATATATATATATATATATATATATATATATATTTTAAAAGAACAAACAAGAGGTATAATATCCAATTTATACGACATTGTCATATTATTTTCTCTCTTTTTCATTCTAATTTTCAAATATCCAAACAAGAGCAAAGATAACCATCTACATGGATGGAACCATGATTTTATCTTTAGACATGACTAAACTTATTTAATCAATAAAAAAAAAATGCTAAAAGTGAAAATAAATAAATTATATAAAAAGTAAAATGAGCCTATATCCAATATTAAAAATATTTATATCAAAAGACACAAAATTATTGTTTTTAATGCATTTCGACTTAATCATCTATAATACATATAAAAGAACATGATTTTTTTTCTCTTGAATACAAAAAATTATTTATGATCAGTCATATACTAAATATCACAGTAATTTCCATTTTAATTTACTAAATCAAAACTTTTGTTATAAAATCATTTTCATTTTGTTGGGAAACTTAGTTTTGACAATCTTTATGGCTGAAAATGCCCATTCCATATGCATAGTTGCAGCAGAAATTAGAATTGTAAGTACACCAATAACCACTCTATAAATAAGTTAACAGATGGTTGATTTTGGTCCTTACCAACTATTGGCGTGATTTATAAATATTTAACATTTTTTTTTTTTGAAATCCAGATGTGGTACTAAATTATTTTTTATAATGATTAAGTTCCATTTTCAATGGTTGTTTTCATGATCTATAAAGTCTCACACATAAAACTTGTTTAACAACAAACAAATATCATCTATTCTAAAAATACTCACCCAAAATTAAGTTAAGAACAAACAGCCTCATTGCTTGCTCATTAAATAGATTGTTTAATGCCTATAATTGAGAATTTATTGCAACATAGAAGATATCTAACTATTATTAATGACAAAAGGACACCCAAACAATACTTATAAGGGTTGTTTGTTTCTCTTAATGCTATCAGTGTATAATATTACATTCTTGTAATATAGATTCATGAAATCACATTTAAATTACATTCCAATCATAATCCAGGAATGTAACATTCATATAATTGATTCATAAAAATTCATAGAAATTATTATAATAACAAATTGATTGAAAATAGTCTAAACACCAAAAAAATACCAAAATTATCCTTGAACCAAAAAATACCCTTGAAAGATTCAAAATGACCAAATTACCACTAAAACATTAAAAAAAAAAAACACTTGAAATCTAAAAAATGACCAAAATACCTATGTAACCTCTAAAATTACCAAAATACCCTAAATATAATGAAAAATACCTAAATACCCTCTGAAACCTCAAAATGACCAAAATACCCCTAAAATCAATAGAATGGCCAAAATACTCCCGAGATCTCTAAAATTACCAAAATACCCTCAAAATGACAAAAAATACCCTAAAACCTCTTAAATGACCTAAATAACCCCGAAACCTCTCAAATGACCAAAAACCCCTAAAACAGCTAAAATAAGTAAAAAAAACCCTCAAAACCTTTAAAATGACTAGAATCCCCCCAAAACATCTAAAATGATTAAAATACACCCTGAAATCAATAGAATGACCAAAATGCCCTCAAATCCTCTAGAATGAGCAAAAAAACTTGAAACCTCTAAAATGACTCAAATACCCCTAAAATCTCAAAAATGACCATACTACCCTTGTAACCACAAAATGGAGAAAATACTCCTGAAACTTCTAAAATGGCCAAAATTCCCTTGAAACCTTTAAAATGACCAAAATATTCTAAAATATTTAAAATGGCCAAAATCTTCTTTAACCTCTAAAATGAGCAAAAGAAAACATCCTAAAAACTCAAAAATAACCAAAATACATACCCCTGAAACAACTAAATGACATAAAATAACCCAAAACTTATGGTTCGAAAGTTTTGGGTATCAGTTTAAAAGTTTCAGGATAGTTTAGTCCTTCAAATGGTTTTGGTTTACTTTAGTAATTTCAAAGGTTTCAGGTTTTTTGGCCCATTCTAGAAGAGTTTAAGTCATTTTAGTCATTTTTATGATTTGGGGGATCTGTTTTAATCATTTTACAAGTTTTAGGGGTAATTTGGTCATTTTAGAGGTTTTTGGGGTTATTTTGGTCATTCAAGAGGTTTTAGAGTATTTTTGGTTGTATCGAAGTTTTGGGGGGTATTTTGGTCATTTTAATGTTTTCGGGATATTTGTTTTTGTCATTTTAGATGTTTTTGAGTATATTGGTCATTTTAGTCGTTTCATGAGTATTTTTGGTCATTTTAGAGGTTTCGAGATATTGTTTTGTCATTTTTGAGGTTTTAGGATATTTTTGGTTATTTTAGAGGTTTCAGTAGTATTTTGGTAATTTAAGAGGTTTTAAGGGTATTTTGGTCATTTTAAAAGTTTTGGGGGTATTTTGGCCATTTTGGAGATTTTGGGGGCATTTTGGTCATTTTATAAGTTTGGGGGGGGGTATTTTTGAGGTTTTGTTTTGACATTTTAGTAATTCTCATGAATAAAAATAATTTTTTTAGTATGGGCAATTTTGTAGATTCAACAAATTACTATATCCCTACCAATAAGTAATGTAATATCATCCTCTTTAAGAATGCGGTGTGATTAAGGTGATGTGATATATATCTTAATCTTAAATTACAGTAATGTTAAAAAAAATTAAATGAATCAAACACCTTAATATCACAGTAAAATCCAAATCTAGATGAACTAAACTTTTAATTTTTGGTATAAAAAAAAAATCAACTTGCCTTGTCAAACTTTATTATAATTAGAAGTCATTTTCTTTTTTTTCTTTTTTTTTTTTTACTCTTACTTTTTTTTTTTCTTTTTTCTTTTTTTTGTTGAGAGATTTTTTATTTTTTTATTTTGTTATTCCAAAGAGAGTTTCATTTTTGTTCTGGGAAAAGAACACCAACCACAAATATGAGCTAGGTGACCATTTTATTTTTTGGGGTCTTTGGGCAATTTTTCCAAATTTGGGATGCTCGTTTTTCAATTTCGTGGACAAAGGCAAAATATATATATATATATATATATATATATATATATTTATATACATTGGAACCCAAATTTTAAATCTTAATTCTTATTGGCTAGAGGCTCAATAATTGGGAATCTCAAAGTAACGCATGGATTAAGCCGAAACTCAATGATTGTAGGTTGAAGTCACTTCTTTACCTTTTATTTTGATAAATAAACCTTCTCTTTGGGGCTTTGGCTTACTTTGCCATTGACAGTGAAATAAAGTTATTTTTATTGCACTTTTCTTTTTCATTAGCAAAAAATTACACCACCATTATTTGCTTCATTCAATTTAACAATCAGTTCATCTTTTTCAAGTTTGACATTCTTAAATTTAACTTTTAATTTTTGCATAAATTTTAAGAGATTTTATATAATATTTATAAAGCTTACTATAGGCATCTTAAATATCAACATCATCATTCTACACAAGACCATGCAAATCAAATTAATCAACAGTTTCCATGATAACGGGGCCCAATGGATCACATAGTGGAGACTAAAATCTAATCAGAGTGTGTCCGCTCTGATACTACTTTTTACGTTATAGATTGACCCCAGTTAATTAATTTAGTTACTCAAGTTGATTAATTAGGTCAAATTACATGCAAATCGTGAAGACACCAACAAATTACCAAATAAACTAAGTGCAGCAGAAAATAAATAGACACGGTGATTTGTTAACGAATGGGAAAAACCTCTCGTAACCAAAAACTCCACTTGGTGACTAATTCCAAGCAACTAAATGATTGTTGTTGGCTATAAAGTTCTTCACTCTAAAGCATGTTGAAGATCTAGAAGCACTTGGTTACGAAACCCTAAGACCCACAAAACGCAGTAGCTTCTCACGGAGTGTATGAGTTCTCTAATTGAGTCTCTATGTCTTTAATGACTTTTAAAATAAACATTTTATATGGTCTAGGATTGTAAAGAGAGAAACCCTAATTATCCAAGTCATCATGGGCCAAATATCAGATCTGAAAATTTTGAAATCGTAAATCTTGATAGATCAAGCTTGTATTGAGCTTGTGTCAAGCTTCTTCATTAAACCTCGATAGATGCTAGTGTCGAGCTTCCAAAACCAATTTTCTTCACTTGTTTCTTAGATCAATCTTCATGTCTTTAATGACACCATTTGTTATGTTTGAGTAACATACTTCTTAATACATTAAACCTAACTTAGATCTACCCAATTATAAGTAAATTGCATTTTGTCAAAGGATAAGCCAATACATAGAAAATATGACCCTAACAGATACCACCAGCGCACAACAAGACATACCACTACTCAACCCCATTATTATATTTATGCATTTTAGGAAATATTGAATTTTCATTGATGAGAAAAATCATCCCAAACAATACTTCTAGAGTATTTTATAATTTTCAACTAGTTGGGTGTCATTACCTTATTTATGCTTTCTTTTTGAATCAATTTTGCAATTTGAATTAACATTTTTTTTTTTTTTTGGGTGTTTTGGATTAAATCCTGTAAAAAAAAAAAAAAAAATCCTATAATGCTATATTTTGCTTAGAATAGGCCCAGAAATGAATTCTTTGTACTGCATCTAAATAAGATTTAAGCTCAAAAAAGTGCTTATCTTTTTTTCAAGAGCCGGATTGATTTGTTTAATTAAGCCCAATTATTTCTTTATATATATATATATATATTTGAGCCAGCAGACTCATTACGAGAAATTGAAATGCATTAAAGTGTGTATTTGAATCAATTTGAGTATTCATGAATGTTTAAAGCTCAAACACGCCAAATCTAAACACCATGGAAATACAAATCATGTCAATGTGAAACACAAACTAGCTCGCATCCAATTGGGTCATATCTTGTTTCTCAAAAGAAAAAAAAAAATTGGGTCATATCTTCAAACCAACATTATTCATATTGAATACAGCTTGTGTTCAGTGCTTTTTGCACTAAACACATTACACTTGTCCAAAACTGAACATGTGTTTGAATGACACAAGCTTCACCTATTCATATTCTATTGATGCAAACATTACAAATTTTATCAATAATGTGCTTAGGAGTTAGGATTAGGGGTGTCAATGTTTAACGCAACCCGCGAACACGACACGGGTTTTTGCGAGTTAGGGTTATGCCTTAGCAGGTTTGGGTCATAAATGGTCAACCTAAAAGTGACTCGATAAGAAATGTGTCATAAGTGGGTTAGCCCGCGCGACCCACAATAGACATGTTTCATATGCCAATTTATTTGTGTCAACCCAAAATGACCTATTTAACACAACCCATTTAACTCATATAACAAATAAATATTCATTTTATTTTAGATTTGTCAAATACCTTTTATATCCAACCTATATTTTAAACTTAAAAATAAAACTGAGTAATTACAAAAACTTATAAGTGATATAATTGGAAATTGAAATTTTATAAACCCTAGTCATGATTAGTATACAGTTTGCACTGACTCTTTCAATATTAATACTTAGCATTTTGGTAAGTTCTGTTCGTTGAACTATGTTATTTTGAATATGGGTTAAAGTGTATGTACTTCTTTTGGAGTGTAAAGAACTTATTTCTAGATGGATGTTTTATTTTTGTTGAGTTATGTTATTTTGAATATGGGTTGAAGACTTGAAGTGTATGCATTACTTTCAGGATGTAAAGAATTTATTTCTATATAGATGTTATATTTAATATTAAGTAGGTTGAAATGGGTTGTGTCACATCCGTGTTAACTCAACACGACCCATTTATTAAATGTATCAAGTGAGTCAGGTCATGTCAGCCTACTTCATTAACAGGTCAGGTTAGGGTTGAAGAGTCATGATACGATTATTAAATGAGTCGAGTTCAAGTTGAGGCATTTAGTTGAATACCCCCAACTCGACATGACAGGAACCCTATGCACTAACCCAAATTGACACCCCTAGTTAGGATTGAGTCAAAAAATAAAAAAAATAAAACTAGGCATTGAGGTGAAGCTCCAGTTAAGCATTATGTAATTTCAATAGCTTGTGTGTCTATCTCGTTAGGAGTCAACATAAGAGATTCATTGGATGCTTCAGAGGATGCTTGCCATATTGTTTGGAATTGAAAACTCTCTTGGAACCAGTTACATAAAATGTGGATGGCATGAGAAGTGCAATTTGAAATTGATCTAAGAAATTCTTGACTACACTTGAGAATTTGTTTGTACAAGCCATAAACTAAACATATGAGGATAAATACACATATAGTAAATACGAACCACCCAAAGGGAGGGATAAGGATCAAAAGCAGCAAGTTAGACACAAAAGTTGCAGAAATAAGACACCTTTGAAGAAAGGAAGATATCTTGGGTTGGAAGTCAGTAGTATTGCTGCTACCAATACACTAGTACATGCACAATCATCTATTGTTAAGAGCAACATGATTGCACCAACTTAGATGATAAACACCGAGTATGCTTGGGACGAAACAAGATGGGTTGAGGTAGTCAAAACCCATCCCCATCTATCATCCCTTCAACATAGGGAAAATTCATACTAGATAAAATGGGGTAGGTTTGATCGAGTGGGGAAAATAATTTTTGTCATCCCTAAAATTTTGAAATGCTAATCTATTTTTGAAAAGATAAAAAAAATAAAATAAAAGTGCTTTGTAGCTAAACTAACACTTTTAGGTGTTTCCAACTAAAATGTCTAGGATTCAAATATACCCTCTCTCACCTATCAAATTATCAAAAAAGAAAATAGAAAAAAAAAAAAAAAAAAAAAAGAACTAATGCAAATTGTCATGTGAATTTTCAATCTATGATGTAAAAGTCCTGGAAAAGGTTTCTCTCCAAATTCCTCCTATATCATTTTATTAGATGTGAATTTTGAAAATTTAACCATTAGATTGCATGTTCTTATTTTATCCTCAATGCTTGCAGATTGTAGGATTCTAAATGGAAAAGGAACTTAACCAAAGTTTTATAATCCAATCTTTCCAATTTTTAACCATGGCTGCCTCAAGACCTAGGCCTAAGGCCCCCACTAGAAAAAAAAAAAAATACCTCTTAAAAAAGGCCTAGTCCCCATATTGTAAAAGGCCCAAAATCTTATAAAATTATATGTATGTGTGCGCCTGCAGGCGTGTGTATAAATAATAGTCGTGCACTTTTTTAGTAGTGATGCTAAGGATAACACAAATTTTACAATAGGATTACAAATTGACATGTCATTGATCATTAAAAAAAATATTTAAACATTTATTAACTAGGTTGTTGAAGTTTATAGTTCATAATCATTGTCATATCATATTGTGAACGTTTTGTAATAATTTAATGCATTTTCCCTCTTCATTTTTATCAAGACTTCCAAAATACAATAGCAATAGCAACATAACCCAATTGAAACTCTAAAATATTTCAAAAAAATGTTGCAAACACATTAAAATTTATGGTTCAACTATGATATTCAATTCTTTATATGAAATTAAAATTAGTTAAGTTGCTATTATTCATCAAACTATGTATGAAATTAACATTATTTAAGTTAGTATTATTCATCAAACTATGTATTTAATATATCAAATTAACCTTGATTTGATTAGTATTAAATAATTTCATTTTATTTATATATACATATAAAAGGCTCCACATAATTTTCTTGCATTAGGCCCCAAATTATGTTGGGCTGCCCTTGTTTTAACTAAATTTTAGACCTGATATTTAAAAAAAAAAAAAAGATTCTATATAAACCACACAAACAAAATAAATGAATAATGAATTTTTTTAAATGCATTTGTCTCATTTGAGTCACATCTAATGTAATAATAGTTGCACTAAATTCACCATGAAGCTTGCTTGCTAGGAAGAAAATTTTGTGATTTCAAAACCAGGCCATACGTGCTTGAAAAATTTGGATTAAAAGTTTTGCAGTCATTTATTTACAGTTGTATGAGAAAATTAATTCGCGGTAGAGATATAATTTTGGGAGAGGGTGATGGGATTGAAACTAGACTTGGCCAGTGAAGAAGAGGGAGTGACCATACTCAAAAATCATGATCGTCTTAAACAAACCAATTTAACTTTGTTGGGCTAGTTCAGCAACGTGGGTTTTGTTCTGCATATTATTTTGGGCTTCTTATTGTACCAATTTTGCAGCTTGAACAACTGTCTTTTTGGTGTTCTGCATGTAAATCCATCGTACCTAGTTTTGAAATTATTTGATTGTAATAAGAATACATTTGAATTTTTTGGACCCATCACTATTATATGATTTGAGCCCAATCCATGTGGTGGTCATTTTTCTTTTCAGAAAGAACCCAAATAACTTCTTTATTTAAGGCCAGTTTTCTCTTTTTTAGGGCCATGATAAAGTAAAATGCCAATAGATTACGTATTCAAATCCGTGTGCTTTTATTAATAATCTCTTTAGGTAATTGCGTTTGAGGATTTGAACCCAAATTAAACACAACTTTCCAAAAACAAAACTTTCCAAAAATATTTTTGAATGAAAAAGATAATATCATTAAACCAAAAAGAAAATACAAACAACTCAAAACTCAGCAGCACCTAGCAGCAAAGCTACAAACAAAGTTCAGCCCACACAAAAGAACCATGCAGTCCTAGAACCCTAATGGCTGATACCATACACAACCAAGGTCAATCTCCAACCAGAACCGAGCCTACCAACTTGACTCCTTAACTACAATTTATCTCAAAGCTTACAGATGAAGACTAAGATAAGTCAAGCAGCTGAAGAACCCGCCCGACATGGATTCATAGCGAATCACAAAGTTCTCTGTATCCACCCAACATCATTCAAGATGGCTTTAACCAACTGCTACTTTGAGACAAATTCTATTATTCCTTTGCCTCTAAATATGATACCATATTTTAAATCTATCTATAAGAGAGATTTATTTTGTACTAAATTAGAAACATGTGATCTCTCTAGACATTATTTATCGATCCCACCACATATTTCTCCTTCATGTTGGGAGTGGGCATTGAGGGTCCATTGGATGCTGTCCAGATTGATGGGAAACTCTGTCGAAGCCAATTGCATAAACTGTGGAATACCTCAGATGTAGAATGCCACATTGGTTCAAGAATTTCTTGACGTCGAACTGATTGGAAACTCTGTTGAAACCAATCACATAAATTGTGGAATGCCTCAGAAGTGGAGTGCCACATTGGTTCAAGAATTTCTTGACATTGTAGGATTGATTGGAAACTCTGTCGAAACCAATCACACAAACTGTGTAGTGCCTCGGAAGTGGAGTGCCACATTGATTCAAGAATTTCTTGACAGGGTTCGAGAATCTGTCTACGTGAGCGATAAAGTAACAATAGCATAACAGATGTACATATGGTGCAGATGAACCACCCAAAAGGAGGAACAAGCATCAACAAAATTAAGTCACAAGCAAAAACTCCAGAAATGAGAAACAAGCCCTTGAAGAAAGGGAGATGGGTTCTGTTGAAAGTTGGTAGTATTGTCACTGCCATTGATATAGTGAAGATACATACATCTATTATTAAGAGCAACATGAGCGCACTATGTGTGTCGAATAGAGATACATCTGGGCTTTGATACTTCCATCCAAGAATGGTAAGCAGGGGTCCAAACAGAACGCCAAAAACAGCAAGCCATTTGGTGTATGAATGGAGTTCTTGCTCATTCCTAAAAATAGAATATAAATTGCTTCAAAATACATACCCCATATAGTTTTAAATGAATTAAATCAAACTCTGTCACAGTGCATTTGCATTTTTTGGCATGTATTAAGACACTGAAGATACTTATTATCTCAATTTCAACAAAGTTGGACTTGGAATGGACTAGCCAAATATTTGTCTTATGCTTAAAGATGCAGCTATCTTATAATTGTACCAGAAGCAGCCGAGTGAATCACAGATTGCTAACTAATCGGAGTAATGTTACCTTCAATCATGAGTTACATTTAATCCATCCATTAATTTTTAATTGAATTTAATTTTTGTCTTAAAAATTTAACAAAAACCTTTTACGAATCTATCGGAGGGGTTGAAGTGTGGGATTTTGAAGAGAGAACAGTTTGGGAATTGGCAGTAAAGAGAGTGGAATGAGGAAGAGACTAGTCTTGAACTTGAAAACAGGGTTCTAGTCTTATATATATATATATATATATATATAAATGCGATGCCAAAATTAGAAATGATGAAAAAGAAAAATGAAAGAACAGTAGCTGAGATGAAAGACAGAATAAATAAATAATGTCCATAATCTTGATTGGCACCTTAAATAAAAGTTTCCATGTCTATCATCTTTATTGGCCCTTAAACTAAAAGTTTCCATGTGAGAGAGGGAGAGAGAGAGAGAGAGAGAGGGAGCAGGGTCAGGTTGTATTAGGTAAAACCCAAATATTACACTGAAAACAAAATGACATGGTAGAAAATTCGGGCAGTAAAATTTAGACAGACCAATGTATATGTCAAAATTTCAAACAAATCCAAACCAAAAAAAGACTCTCGGATCATTTTTTTTGGTAATCAGAATTCGATGCATTGAACAGGTCTTAATGTCCTACAGACACACAAACAAAATATAGATTCTAGATTTTGTGCCACAATCTTCTTAGCTATACAGCTTTAAAAAACTACCCACCATACTGTCCTTTTTGTTTTTGAGAATCTCCCACCATACTGTACTTGAATATGCAAGATAAATGGAACATTAATTGAAGGCACATAAGCAATTGTTAATTATTAAAGCACCAAAATATGTAAATGATTAAGGCACGTAAGCAATGCATACGTAAGTAAAGCACCAAAAAGTTCTTGTTTAAACAAGGTATGGAGAAAACTTAGCACAGAAATGGACTTGAGCTATCAGTAGAATTCATGACAAACTTAGAACAAAAAGTTAAAGAAAAGAGATAGCTATGTACCCGTCGGGGCGAAGATCAGCGAAGCTGTTCATGTCCATTCTTCTAAGGGGAAATGAAGTTGTAGCACTTGCAGCTCTTTGCTCTCTGTGTTTTGTTCTTATTGCTTGTGCAGAGTATCTAAGAATGGTACTCATATATATGGACTATAGAAGACAGAATTGAACTGTGGAATATTTAATATATCTTTAGACTTTAGAGACTTCCTTAAAGTAACAAAGATTGGTTGCAATTTGGCAAACGCAATGATACGGACCATAGTGATCGGCTTGTCCGAATTATTGAATCATTCGGCTGAGGAAAGTTACATCTCTAATGTCAACTGGTCAGAACTCCGAAGATAGCTAGATAAAAGTACTTGTCAAAAAAACCAAAGGACCCACAATAAACATTTCATATTCACATTAGAACACCAAGGACCGATTGTCTATTTGCATTAACTTGAATCACTCTCTCTCTCTCTCTCTCAGTGGAGATTTGAAACCGAATTCTCTTAAATCTTAATAAAGAAAAAAACAATCTATATCAAAAAGCACAAAACTCTTAATATATTACTTTACAATTGAATAATTTTGGCCTATTTGTCAGTTTGTACCAATACTATTTGCCTTTTTTTGCTTTTATTTATTTTTATTTTGTGTGTGTAGGTGTTATGTTTTCAAATATAACAAAATATATACAAATATACAACTTATACTTTTGATGGAGTTAGTTACTTCATTATCTGTTTTTGGGTAGTGATCTTTGAAGGGTTCTATTACAAGTGCCCTTAAGACATTTGTTAATGAACAATTTTAGGAAATATGTTCTACCACTTTTATGGAAAATATAAAAAATTATAAAAAAAAAAATCTAAAGTTTTTTCTTTTCTCATTAAAAGTCTTTAAAAATATTTCCTAAATCAATATCCTTAAGGCATCATTTAACTTTTCTCATCTTTTAAATCTTTGTAAGATTTTAGATTTCTTTGTTTGTTTTCATCCATCAACTAGATTTATCAAAAAGGTACATGAACTCTAAAAACTGCAAAAATTTCCCGATGAAAATGACAACTATGGCTCAAATAAGAATTAGTTCTTTCTTTTTTATTTTCTTTGAACTTATCCCAAGGCATTGCCTTTCCAAAATACAAACGTTAAACTAAGTTATAACTTAAATGATTGTATGATTGTATCACTATCAAAGGCATATTTCTAAGATATTTAAACACAGTTTGGGTCTAGTGTTCTAGCCTCCAGTGCATTGAACCCAATTGGATGTGAACACATGTCCAAAATTTGTTATATGTTTGTATCATGTTGGTTCTGGTACATTATAGAGTACTAGTCCCAAGTATTGTCATTGTATTTAAATCTCTATTTTGAAGATTTATTTTCTTAATCAAGAACATCTGAATTTAATATCTATCCAATCCAACACCTCCTTAAAACAAAAAATAATAATAATAATAATTCCACTCTTCCCCTTACTACAGAACTAAATTGATTTGTTGATTTTGTATTTCTTTAGATAATTTAGGGTCGATGTTGCAAGAAGTTCTAGGTTTTTTAAAAGAAATATATTTTATAATCTTAGAGATCAAGACACAAAAAAGAGCTAAGAAATAAATAGAAGGTTAAAACATTTGATTTGTTGTTAAATAGTACTTGTTTTAAATAAAATAAGCCGTTAGAGTTAAATCACAAAGGGTAAAAGTTTGTGTTCATTCACTTTTTTTTTACACTAGACACAATATAATTCGGATAAGTGTTCAGTTTAACACAATATAATTGATACTGTACTGAATATGTGTCTAAATGGTATCATGTCTAATGTAAAAAAAGCATTGAGGTTTGTAGCTAATCACAAAAAGCTAATTATTCCAGTTTAATACTTTTGAGTGTGAATGTCAAGTGGTCAACTTCAGAGGTGTCATTTTCTATTGTGATTTCTCTACGTTTCCTTCCCCCACTCAACTCATGCCTCCAACAATTGCCTCTAAACGGGAGGTATCAAGTATTATACGGCTTCCGAATTTATCTTTTGGGTTGGGAGTTGGGACTTCCTTTTACTCTTGCACCTCTAATCTTCCTATCTGTAGACTGTAGTGTCCCTTTGTTTGTACTTTATTTATTTATTTATTTAAAAAACGAGTAGAAAACGCTAAACTCCACACACCAATACATTTGTTATTATTATTATTATTATTGGGATTGAAAGATAGAACAGTACAAATTTTAATGTAACTTCTTGCATCTCTGTCATATTACCTTTTTTTTAAATTTTAATAATTCAATAATTAGAAGATGTGTTTTGAATCTTGAATATATCAATTAAAAATATTATAGTATAATATATCAATTCAACTATATGGCTTCTGGGCTTGGCATATTATTTAAAGAGAAAGTCTAGATACAAAAAAAAATTTGATAACAAAATTTTATTTGTTGATGTAAAAGATTGTTAATAGTGGATTCAGATAAAAACCAATAAAAGTTTATTAGCTTAACAAGTGTGAAAAAGTTGTCAAATAATTTGATAAAACATTTGACGTCTATTAATATAGAAGGTTATTAGTAGTAGTAAAAAAAAAATAATGTTAGTAATCCAAATAAAAATTAGTAAAAATTTTACTAACTTAAAATGAGTGAAAACAAAAGGTGAATTTTTTTTTGGCTATGTAGTATTACCTTTACTTGAACCATGATATAAAGTTCTTGACGCCAGATTCAAAGGATAGTGGGGTCATTTTGGATAACTCATTCAATACGTTAAAATTGGAGGCAAATTAAGAGAAGACAAGGTGGGGCTGCCTGTAGATAACTTTTGGGTGTTGGTGGGGGAAATAAAAGGATCTTTTTCAAACTTTTGAACGAATAATACGAGTTAAACGTCAGTAATCCAATGTGTCTCAGTTGCACAGTTAAAATTTCCAAATTCATTCTGTGCCATTCATTTGAGAAAACATAAGTACATCCTTCATTTGTAAATGTGGGTCTCACTTTTGTTTAATAAATATTTGAAAATCCTATTGCAGTAAAAACTAAATGTACTTACTAAATAATAAAATAGCAAGTATTACAACAAATAAAATTTAATTCCAAGATTAGAGCCGTCACTTCAGTTCAACTAAATTTTTTTTTTATCTATTTTAGTATAAGAATCTTTTTTTTTTTTTTTTAAATTTACATAACTATTTTTACAAAACACTCACATTAGATTATCTATTTTCCAATCTACAACTATAAATGTTAGATCCTTTTGTAATGGTACTTTAATTATGTAATATATTATCAACGCAATTTAAAATATTAATATTACTATTTTTGTGGGTGTTCTAAGTATTGAAAGTTCGGATTTGTGTTAAAAACACAAGAACTGTTTACACCCCAAATTAAAAAATTACAACTCGGTTGATTTTACTCTAACTTAAATTAAGTGCGGAATAGGGTAAATGTGAACGAACAAACAATATAACTACTCTAAGTCATATTCAACAAATCACAACAGTAAAGTGAAAGCTAAAAGAGCAAGGGAAGAGAAATGCAAACACAAGATAACATGCCGATGTGTTATCGAAGAGAAAACTGAAGAACTCGGTAAAGAACCTCTCTACCGCCCTTTAAGCGGTAAATCGATCCACTAGACAATAAGTTGGAATACACGAATAGTAAGAGACTATCCAAGCCTAGTTTATCCAGTGCACCTAAGCCCTCCAAGTTCCTACTCCAACAAGGCTTCTCGAAACTGTGTCTTGTCTATCTTTTAGGATCCCGCAATGGGCCGGATTGCATCCGTCAAAACTTAGATTCTTCTAATGCTTCCCAGCAGCACCAAAACCTCACTAGACACTCAGTATGGATGTGGTAAGTTTTTAGGCTATCAACCTCTCAAAGATTTGGAAATTGAGAGGTAAGAGTAGAGGAAAACCACAATGGATAGTGTAAAAAAATGTGGGTATGACAATCTCACACTCTTAAGAGTTTGAGGCTAAGGTTTTCTCTTTGAAAAGCTCCCTACTCAATATGTGGGTAATGATGGTATATACAGTGTGTATGAGGATGTAATGGAGCATATAGGACAAAACAGCAAAACAGATTGTTTCGCAGATATCTCGTAGGAAGGTCTTACCTGCAAGACACTTGCGAAAACTAGCTGTCATCATCTGTTATGACTCTTCATATTCCAGTTATATGCTGGACACATGCATCACTTCGCGGGATGGATAGTCGCGAGCTACCCGCGAAAACTCCTTTGTCTTCAATAGATGCCTTGAGTCTTCACACACTCTCTCTCACACACAACCCTTACAAATAAATCCCACATTAAATGCAGGGTACAAAAGATTGAACAAAATTACAATAAAATTTGGCACGGAATTAAAGCTAACACAAAATAGTTGTAAATTACAACTTTACAAGTATTACTATGTACTTAAAAAAAAATATAGATGTTTATCCCGCATTGGTTGTATGTGTCTAGTGTCCATTGTTTATAACTCCAGTCTACAATTATAAAGGTTAAGCCCTTGTGTAGTTATACTCTGGTAATATAATGTATTATAAACTCGGTTTAAACCACTAATATGTAGTTGTACTCTGGTTATGTAATGTATTATAAATCCGGTTTAAAACACTATTATTACTATTTTCGTGTGTGTTCTAATAAGTATTACTGTTTATTAAAATAAAAATATATCTATTCTCCCTTTTTTGTTTTATTTAAATACTCATTCTTTTTTTATTATCAGTAATATACTTTTGTCATCTAAAGTCTCTCTCTCACATGTTCATCTCTCCTCTCAACCATCAAAGGTCTCTTTACCCTCTCTTCTCTTTTGTCGTCTAGAGTCTCTCTTTCTCTCTCTCTCTCAACCATCAAAGTTCTCTCTTCTCTCAACTTTTAGCTCTCTTTCTCCTCTCAGATCTCTCATAACTTAGCTCTCTCTATGAGAAACAAAGAAATTTCTCTCAATCGCACTTGTTGAAGTGTCAAAGACTTGAAAAAATATCTTTCCCTCTCCCTCTATTTGTCGAAGCTTGTTATCGTTGTCTCCTTTATTTTCCTTTTAATATTGACTTTTTGTCATATATAAGTCATTAATTTTAGGCGCATTTAAAGAAACAAAAAAAAAAAAAAGCATAGGTTTATAAAAATTTATGAGTAAATCTCTTTAGCAAAAGATTTTTCTTGTTAAAAAATAAAGTCGTACACATTTATATTGAGAGAGTTAAGGCTACTGTAATACAATAATGCATTTAGCTTGGCCTCATTTGAGAAAGCACACACAATGCTCTCTTTGATGAACAGAAATTAAACTATTAGTTTCCGGTAGTAAATCTCGAATCCACGAGGGGTTCATTGAATCCACAAGGTGATAAACTGAAATCCACCAAAGAAAAAACATATATTCTAAAATAACTCCTGATTAATCCCTATTTAAGGGCTCCATAAAACTTGACAAACAAGAAAATATATTTTATAATAACTCCTAATTAATCCTTAATCATAAGTCATAACATGAACCAATTTTGACCTAAAAAACATTAAAAACACCTAAAAACAAAGAAATAAATACCCTAATCCTAAAATAATGAAAATCACAAATAAATACCAAAAAAGAACAAATTACATAAATTAATTTGGAGATTCTTTCCTACATCAATTTTCCTTTTAATATTGAATTTTTTTCACACAAAAGTCATTAATTTTTGGAGCATTTAAAGGGGAAAAAAAAGCATAGGTTTATAAAAATATATGAGTAAATCTCTTTAGCAAAAAAAAATTTTTTTTTGTCTAAAAAGAAAGTCGTTCAAATTTATGTTAAGAGAGTTAAGGCTACTGGAATACAATGATACATTTAGCTTGGATTTTTTTTTTTTTTTTTTTTTTTTTGAGAAAGTTTTTGGCTCCACACTTGATGCAAGAGGTTAATAATTTGATTTAGTGGATGAACAGGACATAGTTGGTCATTTCTTAGAGGATCAAATAGGATTATGACCAAGGTATACAATATACCCTAATTTTTTCAACGATGAATGGATTTGGATCCTCTCCCTTTCCCTTTGAAAGGAAGAGTCTATTTTATGGACAAGATTGATTTGAAACAGATCTAGGGTAAAATACATGTTGCCTCAATTAAAATCTAATTAATAACCTGACTCAAAAAATTTAACTCTAGTTAAACACACATTTGACTAAGCAAATTCCCTCTCTCACCACCAAATACCTGTGAAATAATTATGTTCTTATGGGGGAGAATATCAGTTAAATGAAAAAGAAAGAAGAAAAATTTAACAATTTTTGTCCAATAGGTATACGTAGATTCAGATGTAAACTGTTACATAGATAATAAAACTGAATATTTCCATATAAATTGCGTGAATCTTAAAGAAGGCATATTTTTAAGTTTCACAACTTATGGTGACATTTCATACAAGTGGATAGGTATAATATTTTTGAACTCTCTTGTCAAAGTGCTCCGGTTAATTACTATTTATTCATGCATTATCACTAAGCAACTACATTGATTTAATTGTGAAATATTCAGCCTATGGCAAGAATTATGTTTGCTGCGGGCTATTGATACATTGGCTTTTGAGGGTGAGGCTAAAATTGAGAGTTTAGAGAAACACGTGTTAATCTCAACCATACCCAAAAAAAAAAGAAAAAAAAAAAGAAAAAAGAAGTTAGCAAAAGTTAAGAAGTGAATAGATAAATTTTTTGAGAGAAAAATAGAGCCTATTGCATGTGGTGCAATACTAATCTCAATCCTTTATGGTTATTTATGCTTTCTTTAACCAACTTTGACATTTGAAATTTTGAATTGACATTTTTTTTTGGGTTGTTTTGCATTGAATCCCGTAAGGCTACTTTGCTTAAAATAGGCTCAAATGTGAATTCTTTATCCCACATCTCAATAAGACTTAAGCCCAAACCAAACGTAAAGGTTTTCATTTTTTTTTTTTTTTTTTTTTTCAGAGCCTGACTGATTTGTTTAACTGAAGCCCAATTATCTCTTCTTTTTTGTGGGCCAGCAGACTTATTAGTTATTACTAGAAATTGAATTGCTTTAGACTATGTTTAAACATTACGAAAATACAAAATCTGCTCAATGAAAGAGACAAATTGGCTCAGATCCAATTGGTTATATATCATCAAAAATAATTGGTCATATATTCAAACCAAGGTTATTCATATTCTATTGATACATACATTACAAATTTTATCAACAATCTCATGAATATTTAGCTTTGAGGATTGAGTAAAAAAGAACTAACACTATATTCCATATTTATGCATAATAAAAACGCCATCTCCATCCAATCAGTGTGTCTAAGAGAGGAGAAATTATGTTCAAGCTGCTGTTAAACATCATGCCATTTCTGCCACTTGTATCTCTGTCTCGTTGGGAGTTAGCATTGGAGATCCATTGGGTGTTTGGGAAGGTTCTTGCCTCATTGATTTTAGAATTTCTTGATAGGAATTGAGAATTTTGGGGTATGTGCCATAAAGTATATATACAATACCTAATGCACATATAATGAACATGAACACCCCAAAGGGTGGGACAAGGATCAAAAGAAGCAAGTCACAGGCAAAAACTTCAGAAATAAGGCACACAATTTCAAATAAAAAGAGAGAACTATTGCGGAAAGTTGGTAGTGTCACCATTGCCAATGCTATGGTGCCTATACATACATCTAATATTAATAGCACCATGATCACAAGATGTTCATGGAATAGAGCACCATCTGAGTTTTGATACTTCAATCCAACGAGGGCAAGCAGAAAACTAAAGGAAAAACCGAACACAGTAAGAAATTGCTTGAAGAAATGGAGTTCTTGCTCAGATCTGGACATAGAAACATTAAAATGCCTCAGATTATATTCAAAATATAGATTTAAAAAAAAAAAAAAAGATAATGTGTAACATCTTATTAAAGGGTGTAAATATAAGAATTAAATAAAAATTTGTTTCCATTTGTTTTTTTGGGCTGGGTTGCCAACAGTGTACAACATGGCATATTTTCATATGTACTATAACATAGTGAAATGTTTTGGTGTTTATATATATAATAGGGTGAAGAAAGCTTGAATTTTTAACTAAAGTTGGACAAAGATTGTGAAAACTTTATCCCATGTTCAAAGATGTTAGCTACTAAGTGTATAAAATCTTTTAATATTGTGCCAAAAGTCAAAACTAAACCTTGGCTTAGTAAATCCCATTTTCTTAAAAAATTGGGACAATTTTACCAACCATCCTGCATAAGGTAAACTCTTTGCATATATATATATGCAAAATTCAGTCCAATAGATTTTCGGCAAATGGTGTAAGAAACTAAGAATCTCCCATTTAGTATTAAGATTAAACATGTCATAATGGTGTATAGAAAATATTCATATGTACGTTGTCTTTTGGTCAATGGTTTGGCCCCAATGGTTTTGTTTTTATTGAAGTCCCCCGTCCCCCAGTAGTTTTGTCGATTAAAAATAACTCATTTATTAACTCTTTAATTTATTTGTTTGTGGACAACTTTTGAAAATCTTACTTATATATTTATATAATTATAATTTAACTAACTTTTAACAAATAAACAAATATGTTTTAGCAAAAGTTTTTAAAAGATATGTGCAAGAGTTAAATAAACACGTGTTCTCTTATGTAGTAATTTAAATTTTTTAAATAAAAAATTAAAATTTATAAGTTAATACAAATCTGGGATAAAATCAAATATTTGTTTTGGATCGACAATATAAAAAGTTCTGGGAGTTAAATACATCTTTATAATAGGAAATAAACATGAAAAGAAAAAGGAAAAGAAAACAGAGCCATTTTCAATACTCTGGCATGACTCTCAAAATTTAACCCGGCTTAAAATCCAAAGGTAAAATCTTTGGATTTTATGTAAAGTTCCAAAAGTTTTCACTTCTAAAATTACAAACCTAACACTTAAAACAGGGGAGAAGAAGAAAGAACCAAAAAGAAAAATACTTTGAAGGAAATGACCAAAAAAAAAAAAAAATCAGGGCACTAACCCATTAAAAGCCAGAATATATATAAGATTAAAGTATTAAACTACAATTTGTCTGCTTATTTGCTTCAAAATATCATGATCATAGTTTATGCACCATGTATTACAGGCTTGTAGCTTGGTTAGATTACCCGCAGGTAGTTCAACACACCGAATCCAGGCCTCGGAAACACGCCCACACATACACAACACAACAGAGAAGATGAAGTCTAGATTGCTGATTGTAGGCCAAACTTGAAAAAACAATAAAAGAGGCACATCCAATTTCTCTTTCCATTTTCATATCTATCTAACAAGTACAATTTAATGAACATTAATTGAAGGCAAATAATAAGCAACCAACCTTATTTAGTGAAACACTTAAAAAAGGGAAAATGATCATGTAGGTTTAGGAGCTAAAAACGTCTTGTTTGTTTAAAAAAATTAGTACAAAACCATGGGACTTGAACTCTTAAACTACTGGAATTCATGTCCAAACAGAGAAATGTAGAACCAAAAAACTAAAGCAAAGAACTTTGTACTAACCTTTCGGAAAGAAGATTGCTCAAATTGTTGCTGTCCATCCTGAACTGAGCGAGGAATTCGGGTTTGTTCTGAACAGAGGGAGATGGAGAGGAGGAGAATGGAAATGGTTTTTCAGCTGTGTTCTGGTCTCTTTTGCTTGAGTGGGGTATTTGTATTTGCTTCTTGCTTATGGTGGACCATCCCAAAGAAAACCAATAGAAAATTCCTTTGAGTATGCATGGTCTGCAATCTGTGATTCTGTATAGACATTACAAAATCCGAATTATACGGGAGCGTACCAAACGGCTTTGGGCGAATTTTTATTGATTCGGGAAAAAAAATGAACCATTCTAAAAAGGCATAAGGATACCCATACAGTCATATATTAGTACAACATGTGCTTTCTATTTGTTTACGGTATCCATGATTCTTTATGATGTCAAAGTCTCATGGTCTGATACAAGTTTTTTTATTGCTTGATAGTATATTAAATCTATAAAAAATTAAACTTTCCAACAGTTAAATGAATCTTAGTGAGATTTCTCACTTTTGTCTGTTTTTATTTTTTTTATTTTTTTCTCATAATTTGTCCCAAGGTCTGCCATACCAAAGTACAAAATGTTTAAGAGTACTATAATATAAGTAATTGCATGGATTTGATGATTTATTGTTTGTCAATAAATCAAAACAAAAAAGTAAAAAAACTCACTAGTGTGATGAGTATGTGCAATTAATTTTCATTTTTAAATATTTTTTCTTTAAAAAAAATAGCATTCAAATTTAATTTTGTAGTATTTCTTTGGTGATACACAATGCACAGCTTTTGGGATCAATTTTGCAGGTAGGTTAAGATTTGTTATTGCCTTTATTGGTTGTTATAAAGAGTACATTTTTTAAAATAAATTCTAAGCCCTGAATTATGTGTAAAAAATAAGCCAGTTATTCCATTCTCAATTAGGAGCAGTACCAATTTTCAAGCTATCCTTTTCAAGTGCGACTTCCCTGGTTGTTTCCTAAATCTTGCCTACGTGGCTACATGTATCGAAACCACACCACAATCTTTTAAAAAGAAAGAAGATTTTGGGCAGTCCGAATTTTTTGTTTTATTTTGGGACGCGGTCGTATTATTGGCTTTTTTATTTTTTGACATATACTCTTCTAATCTTTCTATGTCATCGTCAAGGAAAGAAGATTACTGAGTTTAAAATAATATAATACTCTTTTTTAATATAAAATAATAATCTTTCTACATATACTTTTTTTTTTTTTAAATCTATTTCTTTTAATTGAACAAACAAGAGATATAATTTCCTTAAAGTAATTCTCTCCAATTCTCTCGTATTTTTGTTAGATATGCGAGATATAGCTTTTATTTGATTTTTAAATATCATATATCTTATGTCAAATTAAAAATTAGGGGAAGTATGAGGATTCAATGAGAGGGGATCTTAATCCATAATTGCCATTTCTTAGAAATATAATTGCCAATTTATATGATGTCCTTTTTATCATTTTCTCTCATTTCCAATTTAATCTTTAGACATCTAAACAATGGAGAGCATTTCTCCCCTATTTATATTTAAAACATCCAAAAAATGGTAAGAGATAACTATTCATCTCTTGTCTTCTTATGAACGGAACCATGATTTTATCCTTAGGGGGCCAAAACATGAATACATTTTTTTGATCTATCAAGAATAACAATAATGTACTGAAGTCAAAATAAATAGATAAATACATAAAAGATAAAATTAGCCTATGTTCAATGTTAAAAATATAGGACAATGTTAATTAGTCAAATTTTGTTTAAATCAAATATTAATTACTATTTGATCCATAAATGCATTTTTTATGCATAATTTAACACTACGATAACTTGAAATTTAAAATTTTAATTGATGATACAACCATTGATTTTTTATTTTCTTGAAATTTTGCAAGCATGTAATTAGAAAATGCGATCTAATGATGGATTTTTCAAAATTCTCATTAAAAAATAGATATAAGGGGAGTATGAAAGGTTTCTTTCCACACTAGCTTAGTTAGAAATTTTGTCCAAAAATATATCAATCAAAAGACACAAGTATATATAAGTTCATTTTCCATTTTGTTGGGAAAGCGAGTTTTAACTGAATATATGGCTGAAAAATGCTTGTTCTTGATTTTATGGTCCTTACTAGCTATAAAATTTTTGAAATCCAAATGCTAAACTAAATTGTGATTGTAATGGTAAAGTTGCATTTTCAACGGTCATTTTTCTTGATTTATGAAGCATTACAAATAAATATTGTTTATCAACAATCAAATATTATCAGTTCTAAAAATTCATTTGTCTCTCAAGGATTAAGAAATGTGTTAAGAATAAACAACATCATTGCTTGGTCACTAGACTAACGTCAGTAATCATCATCCCATGCCTCATGATACATTTTCACTTGGGCTTTTTAGTAAGCCCCTAGGTACCATTAGCACATAGTAAGGCATGCCACTACTCGACCCTATTACCACAATTTTTACGTATTAGGAAATACCTAATTGTCATTGATGACGAAAAAAAGGTCCCAAACAATACTCTTAGAGTATTTTATAATCTTCAACTGGTTGGGTGTCTTTTACCTTATTTATGCATTCTCTTTGACCCAATTTTGCAAGTTGAATTAACATTTTTTTTTTGGGTGTTTTGCAGTAAATCTTGTAATGCTATATTTTATTTAGGATAGGCCCATATATAAATTATTTGTATCATATCTCAATAAGATTTAAGCCCAAACATTCTCCCAAAAAAAAAAGGATTTAAGCCCAAACCGAGCTTATATTTCAAGGGCTTGAATCATTTGTTAGATTGAAGCCCAATTTTTTTTAGCCCATCAGACTCATTACGAAAAATTGAATTGCATTTGCGTGTGTATTTGGATCTGTCTGAGCATTCATGAATGTTTAAAGCTCAAACTCACAATTGCAACAATCAACAAAACATACATTCATAAAAAACAAGTGTTTGAAGCTTTTTCTCTCTAGACTTCAGTGAAGTTTGGAGGTGAAATTTCTTTGCCGTTAGGCAACTCTTTTCTCCACTCCGGCGGTGGAACCTAGTGACGACGTACGAATGGAAGCTATCACAAACAAGTATGCGAACCTTAAACTTTCGGCGAGGGAAGGAAGCGAAGTTGATCTATCCCTCCCAGGGGTAGACCAAGGTTTAGTGCTAGCTGGAAAGTTCTGCACTAAAAGGAGAGTGAACTTAGAAGCGATAAGTCGGGCATTAAGATCAGTATGGAGAACAAAGAGAGACTTTGAGGTTAGTGACATGGGAGAGAACAGAGTACTCTTCTTGTTTTAGGAAAAAGAAGATTTGGATAAGGTCCTACTGCAACGACCGTGGTCTTTTGACAAGTACCTTATCCTACTGCATAAGTTGGAGATGGGTGAGTCAGTCTCCACTCTAACTTTTCAAGACGCTACCTTTTGGGTTCAGATTCATGGCTTACCAACTCTGAGTCAGACAAGGGAGGCATGTGTACGTATTGGAGGAAGCTTGGGTAAGGTAGAAAAGGTGGACGTTGGGGTTAGAGGATTTAGCCTGGGCTCTTATCTTAGAATCAAAGTAACTCTAGATATCTCACAACCGTTAAACCGAGGAAGGATAGTGTGAATGGGGGGTACGGAATCACGATGGGTTGAGTTTAAGTATGAGCGCTTACCTGTATTTTGCTATCTGTGTGGCCAAATAGACCATGATGAAAAGGAATGCATAGAATGGCTCCGCAGTGCAGAATCGATGAAGGCAGAGGACAAGCAATATGGTCCTTGGTTGCGTGCTACCCCAGACCATTTACAGAAATCGCACGTGGTGATAGGGCTGCGAACTGGAGAGATAGTTAACACTGGGCCGCTAGGAGCGGGTCTAACGGAACGCGAACTGCTACCTAGTCCACAAGTGGTAGGCTCCGATGAGCGCCGTCAACCCCACGAAGCAGAGGAGACTAACAGAGATAGGGCTGACATGGAAAGTGGGAAATTGGAAAGCAAGAGTATCGAGGAAAAGCTGATCGGGGAAAAAGGAAGTATGGACTTCGAGGAACAGCTGAGAGAGATCGATGCCAAAATTTTGGGTAAAGCTGACACGGGATGTAACGCTGAGAAGGTTCTCAATGCACGGGTTCTGGAATCCGAGGTGAAGGTGCCAGCGAACAAGACGGAAGACAGGAGTGATGGAGACTTGACGCAGGGTATTGAGTTTGGGCTGCTGAGTAGTGGGCCTTTTGGTGCTTTAGGCCGAACTTTGGCTGATGTCGAGCCTATTAAACTAAATAACTCTCTTGCTAATGGGATGGAACCACAATTAGGCCAAGCTGGGCCTAAAATACCATCCTCTACTGAACGGGGTAGGAACAAGAAAGCCAAGAGCCCAACCCGAACAAAAAGACATGCTCATGCAAAGATAACCGAGAAAGAGAATATGAGAGTGGGTACGTTTTCTCTGCAGAAGAAAAACGCCATGAATGAGTTAACTAGTATGAAGGTGGAGGAGGTTGAGGCGGGTCCAAAACGAAAGGCACGTGCTCCCCTGGACGAAATTTTGGAGAATGTTGTGGGTGGGAAGAAACCTAAGCTTGAAGAGGAAGTCGTTGCTTTTGGCAAGTTGTTGGCCATACAAATGGGATCGGCGGAGGCTGTGATGCAGCCCCGCCGGGACCAATGAGTGCTATATGCTGGAACTGTCGAGGGCTTGGGAACCCTTGAACAGTTGGCACTCTCCAAAAAAGGGTTTTGGAGGAAGATCCCACCTTGGTGTTCCTCATGGAAACCAAGTTTAATGTGGAGGAGATGGTGGAGATTAAGCGTAAGTTGGAAAGAAGCCAAGGCATGGTTGTTCCTTGTGTTCGTCGGGGTAGAGGTTTGGCCCTTTTATGGAAGGCCTCGGTGGTAGTTGAGGTGCAAACTTTTTCCTCTAGACACATTGATGCGTTTATTTCGGAGGATGGAGGGACTAAGAAATGGCGTTTTACGGTCACCCAGAAACTTGCAAGAGAGAAGAGGCTTGGGCACTGCTTGTTAATTTAAGCACAAGGAGTGCACTCCCTTGGGTTTGCATGGGCGATTTCAACGAAATAACGCATAAGGGTGAAAAGGTTGGAGGAGGGAAGAGACTTGAATGGCAGATGCAAGCTTTTTCTTCTGCTATTAACAAAAGTAAGCTTAGGGACCTAGGCTTCGTGGGGCCTGCTTTCACCTGGAGTAGATGGCTTGGGGCACGTGGGTGGATCCGTGAGAGGTTAGATTGGGCCCTGGTCTCTACAAACTGGACTTCGTTGTTTCCTACGGTATGTCTTTACAATGTGGCTACGTGTTCATCAGACCATAATATGCTGATTCTTAAAGATCGTCCCTCGAAAGTAGGACTAAAAGAAGGAAAAGGTTGTTTAGATTTGAGGCCATGTGGATTAGGGAGGATGAATGTGATGGGGTAGTCAAGGAGGCTTGGGAAAGAGGTCGAATGCTTGGAAACCAAAACCAATTTGAGCAGTGCATGAATGAGTGTCGTTCCTCTCTGCAAAGCTGAAACTATACTAATTTTGGTCATGTGGGCCGAAAAATAGCTTCTCTCACAAAGAAGCTTCAATGGCTTGAGTGCCTACCAGGGGGTGGGGCTAACATGGAGGAGATTTATGCAACAAAGGTGGAGCTTAACATGTGTTTGTCGGTTGAGGAGGAGATGTGGAAGCAAAGGTCAAGAAATTGTTGGCTACAGTCTGGGGATAGAAACACCTCTTTTTTTCATGAGAAAGCGTTAAAAAGGCACCAACGGAATTCCATCTCTAGGCTTCTGGATTCTAATGGCATCTGGCAGGATGAGGAGGAGAGCATGGGGCGTGTGCTTGTTGAGTATTTCCAGGGGCTGTTTTCTTCTACTTGTCCAAGTGTCAGTGAAGTATTATTGGAAGCTATTTACCCTAAAGTTACTAACAGAATGAACGAGGTGCTTGTGCAGGATTTTCATGCGGCCGAGATTGAGAAAGCCCTTAAGCAGATGCACTCGCTGAAGGCGCCAGGTCCTAATGGTATGCCTCCTTTATTTTTACAACACTATTAGCCTACTGTAAACTCTGTTGTCACACAAATTGTTATCGATTTTCTCAATCATGATGTTGCTCCCCCTAAATTTCATGAAACTCACATTGTGCTCATTCCTAAGACAAAAAATCCCTCTAGGGTCTCTGATTACAGGCCTATTAGTTTATGCAATGTGCATATAAGTTGGCTTCCAAAGTGGTGGCTAACCGTATGAAGGTTGTCTTAAAAGATATAGTTTGTGAAAATCAAAGTGCGTTTGTGTCTGAGAGGCTCATCACAGACAACTTTCTTATGGCCCATGAATTAATGAACCATATCCACAAGAAGAGGAAGGGTAAGGATAGGGTGATGGCTTTAAAATTGGATATGAGTAAGGCTTATGATCGAGTGGGATAGGGGTGCCAGCAAAAAATTATGGAGAAGTTGGGTTTTCATGAGCGTTGGATTCGTATAGTTATGGCATATGTGTCCTCTGTGAAATATGCTATATTAGACTCAATGGCCAACCATGTGGGATGATCACTCCTACTCGTGGCCTTCGGCAAGGAGACCCTCTCTCTCCTTACCTCTTCCTCCTTTGTGCGGAAGGCTTGTCGGCTCTATTGCTTAAGGCTTCGGGGAGGAATGTTTTGAATGGGGTGGCTGCCTCAGTTAGGGGCCCACGAATTTTTCACTTATTCTTTGCTGATGATAGTTTGATTTTTTGTAAGGCTACGGAAAAGGGGCTGAAGTACAGAGAATCTTACAAGTCTATGAGTCCTCATCGGGTCAACAACTGAATAGGAACTAGACGGCCTTTTTCTTTAGCCGAAATACCCAATCCTACACACAAGATGCCATTAAAGCCATGTTCGGGGCCCAGGTTATAAAACCCCATGAATCTTACCTAGGGCTTCCTTCGTTGGTGGGTAGGTCCAAGAGGAACACTTTTGCTTAGTTGAAACATAAACTAGCCTCCAAATTGGCGGGTTGGAAGGAAAAACTTCTGTCAAATGCAGGAAAAGAAGTATTGATTAAGGCAGTCGCACAAGCAGTTCCTTCATATACTACGACCTGTTTCAAGCTCCCTAACGGGCTTTATGAAGAAATGACAGGAATGGTGAGACAATTTTGGTGGGGACAAGTGAGAAATTAGAAGAAAGTGGCTTGGATGAGTTGGGAGAGGATGTGCCTCCCAAAGGAAAAGGGAGGGATGGGTTTTAGAGACTTGAAGTCTTTCAACCTTGCTCTCCTAGCTAAACAGGGCTGGAGACTTCAAACTAATTCCTCCTCTTTTTTCTCTCTGGTTTTCAAGGCTAAGTACTTTCCATATGGGGATTTTGTGGATACGGTAGTGGGTAAGAAGGCTTCCTTTGCTTGGAGGAGTATAATGGCAGCCCAACACCTAGTTAAACGGGGTTTGAAGTGGCAAGTGGGAGATGGTCGTAATATCCGGATTTGGCCAGACCCATGGCTCCCTACTCGGAGTACCTACAAGGTCGTTTCTCTGGTAATGCCTGGTTGCCAAATTAATCGGGTTTGGGACTTGCTGAAGATGAAGAATGGTTGTGGAATATAGAACTGGTGAGGGGTCTTTTCCTCCCCCAAGATGCTGACGCGATCCTTAGTATCCCCATTAGCGCTTCAGTTGCTCAAGACAGAATGGTATGGGCCGAGGACAAGAAAGGCAAGTTTATCGTTAGGAGTGCATATAGGCTGGCAATGGAATCTGTGGCTGAAGGTGGGAATATTGGGTGCTCTAACCCGATGAAGTTGCATGGTTTTTGGTGGGGTGTGTGGAGGATGAACATGCCAACCAAAATCAAGCATTTTGTTTGGAAAGCATGTAACGGTATCCTGCCCACAAAGGAATCTCTTTTCCGTAGGAAAATCACAGACAATAATGTTTGTGAAGCGTGTGGTGAGCGGATAGAAACAACCCTGCACACTCTATTTTTGCAGCTGTGGAACAGAGGTTTGGGGTGCAAGTAAGCTTTCCTTGCCATTCATTATTCAGGAGTCATGGAGTTTTGTTAATGCCTTTTGTTGTCTTTGGAGTAGGTGGGAGTCCCAACAGGGACTGTTGGAACAATGGGTCACAATCTGCTGGGGTATATGGAAGAGCCGAAACGAGGTCCGACATGGAGGAAAGAAGCGCCCTGGGCTTACTATAGTAAGAGGCTCGCTGAAACTTTTGGAAGATTTCCAATCAGCTAAGGAGAAGTTAACTAGACCGAGAGCAAAGTACCAGAGAAGTATCGCATGGAGGCCTCCACCACCGGGCTCCTTCAAGGTCAACGTTGATGGTGCACTATTTCCAAAGGCCAAGCAGGCAGGTGTGGGGGTCATTGTGCATGACGAGGACGGTTTTGTGATTGCTGCCATGTCCAGGAAGCTGGGATTACCTCTCGGTGCGCTAGAAACAGAGGCGAAGGCCCTTGAGACAGGGGTGGAATTTGCTAAGGAGATTGGGCTCAGGGACGTGGTGTTTGAAAGTGACTCACAGTTGATTATCAATGCCGTTCATGGTATTGGTGAGGCAAAGGCTTCCATCCCCAATGTTATTCATGGAACGCTACGGACGGCCCAAAGCTTTAAGATTTTTTATTTTTTTCCTATTAAAAGGAAGGAGAATGCCCCTGCCCACCTGTTAGCTCAGCATGCCCAATATGTTGAGGACGTGTTTGTATGGCTAGAGGATTGTCCCAGTCCAATGGCACATGTGTGTGCGCATGATGTATCCGTTTTTAAGAGTCGTTGAATGAAGTTTGAGTATTTCCTATCAAAAAAAAAAAAAAGCTCAAACTCATCCAATCAAGTCAATGTGAAAGGCAAACCAGCTTGAATCCAATTGGCCCATATTTTCAAATAGAGGTTATTCATATTCTGTTAATGCAAGCATTACAAATACATGAACTCCATCCATTTAGTGTGCGTGTGAGAAGATATTAAGTTAAACATTATGTCATTTCAGCCACTTGCATCTCTATCTAGTTAGGACTCAGCCACTTGCGTATCTATCTCGTTGAGAGATCCATTGGATGTTTGAAATTGAATATTCTCTCGGAACCAGTTATATAAAATGTGGATGGCATGAGAAGTGCAATTCGAAATTGATCCAAAAAGTTCTTGACTGCAGTTGAGAATCTGCTCATACGAGCCATAAACTAAACACGAGGATAAATACACATATAATAAAGACAAACCACCCAGAGGGAGGGAGAAGGATCAGAAGCAACAAGTCAGACGCAAAAGCTCCAGAAATAAGACACACACTTTTGCAAAAAGGGAGATATCTTGGGTTGGAAGTTTGTAGCATTGCTGCTGCCAATGCTATAGTACAGCTGTACAGGTACATACATCAATTGTTAAGAGTAACATGATTGCACCATGTTCGTGGAATAAAGCAGCATCTGAGCTTTGATACTTCAATCCGAGAAGAGCAAGTAGAAAAGTAAATAAAAAGCCAAATAGAGCAAGCAATGCGGTGAAGAATCGGAGTTTTGGCTCACTTCTAGACACACAAAAAATAAAAAAATAATAATAATAAGCATCAGATTTTGTGCAACATATATTTTTAGGGTAAAAATATAAAAATTAAATGAATATTCGCGATATTCCATTTGATTTTTGGGGATAGGTTACTAACAAGTGTGTAACTGGACATGTTTTGGTATGTATAACACAGTGAAGATGGCCTCAATTTTAAATAAATTAGTTGGACAAGAATTGTAGAAAACTTATCCTATATAAAAATATGCTAGCTACTTTATGCATAAAATCATTTGATGTGCCAAAAGTCAGGGTACAATAAATTAAGAAGGCCCTTAATTGAGAGAATCCCATATTCCTTTAAAAATTGGGGGTACTCTTTCCTTCTATCATGATTTGGATATGCCAAATAGGGATGGCAAAAATATGGTGCAATGTTAGATTGAATACAAAATTATAAATCACATGTCTCACTTTTTGTATTTCACTTTATACGCCATCAATCATAACTTGTCAAGTATTTGATTTATTTTCCTTATAAAATAACAAAAGGTTTAAAATGGAGAAGAAAATAATAGATACATGGTATACCACAATTTTTTTTTTTCCTTTTGAGAAAATAGTATACCACAATTTGTAGAATATAAAGTGGAACAAAAAAATGGAACATAGTATATATTTGTATTTATGTCAGATTATGAGTGTCTCGTCCACACTTTGCAGGAGGGAAAACCCAAGTGAGGCTGGTTGGGGTGAGGTGCTGGGTGAAGGCATTGTCCATCTCCTATATTTGACTCTGTCACTAATGATATATTCCCTTCGTCCCAATTTGTTTGTTTAGTTTTAAAAATCTAACTTTTTAATAGATCATTATTCATTGTCTTGTCTATTAATTGTATAAAGAGATATAAGTTCCCAAAATTACCCTTAAATAGATTTATAAAAAAAAAAATTGGAATAGTAAAAATCTAAAATGGTTTTGGAAATAAAATAGAGGCACAATAGAAACATTAGTAAATTAATGTATTTTATCTTTAGAAATATGACAACATTTTAGGACATTGCAAAATGAAATAAAAGACAAAAAAATTGGGATAGAGGGAGTACATGATAAAGAAAAAGGGAAGAGTGATAGTGAGCCTTGAGATAATAAAATGACAAGTATGTTTAGCCGATAGTAATATAACATAAAAATTAAAATATAAATAAATAAAAAAACACTAACTTTAACACATAAATATGTGTGACTGTGTAAGAGTGTGTGTGTAGAGAGAGAGAGAGAGAGAGAGAGAAGCACTCACACACATGCTTGGGGCAAGGCAAGACAGGATGAGGTAGCCAAAAGGCCCAAAACTAGTCCCCACCTATTGTCCCTCCAATGTAAGGAAAATTCGTACAAAACAAAATGCGGGGTTTGATCAAGTGGGGTATAGAATTTTTGTCATTTCTAAAATTTCTAAATGGTTATTATTTATTTTTGTGGGGGGGGGGGGGATGAGAAGAGTCTTATAGCAAAACTAGTACTCCCAAAAGTTTTCAACTAAGATGTTCAGGATTTAAATCCACCTATTAATTTCAACTATCAAATTATTAAAAAAAAAAAAAAAAAGAACTGATGCAAAATATAGTCGTGCAAATTTTCTTTAAATAGTGTAAAAGTCCCTATTTTACATTAAACATTGCATAAAAAGGGTGTGTAGAATATACTTATATTTACATTGTGTTTTGGTCAAGGTCTGGACCCAATGGTTTTTTGTTGTTTAAATAAAACTCATTTATTTAAAAGATAGTATCATAAAATATGTTTTTCCAAAATCAAACATTAATTGAAGACACATAAACAAAAATCTTATTTAGTGAAACATTTACAGGGAAACGATCATGTAGGTTTAGAAGCTAAAGTCGTCTTGTATATTTAAAACCCATATAAAAAAAAGGAAAAAGTTTATATTAAAATTGGCTTGAATGAAAAATTGATAAAACTATCACCTTGTACTTTTAGTCACTAAAATATCAATCGATAAAGCTATAAATTTATATTTTTAATCACTTAATTTCTTTAATGAGTAATATATATAACTAGTCGCTAACCCGTGTTATGTACGGGAACTTATCTATTTGTGAGGTAGATTAAACTAATTTTATAAATCTTAAATTGATTAAAAAATTACATGATATGCTCTTGTATAATGTCAATTTGTGTTACAAATTGATAAAAAAATCATTGTTTGAACGTGTAATGGTTTACAAAAAATTTGTCAAACAATTTTAGATACTATAAAAAAATAACTCAAAAATTCAAATATTAAAATTTCTGAAAGACCAAAAGATATTAAAGAAAAATTATCAATGTTTGAGTTTGAGTTTAAGTTGAATTTGTTAGAGAGATAGAATTTCACTCTTTGTTAAGTTTGGATTAAACAAAATAATTTTGTTTAAAAAAGATGATGAGTTTGAGTTTTATGTTGGACTTGTAAGATAGAGTTTCACTCTTTATTAAGTTTGGACTAAACAAAAATAATTTTTTTTTTTAAAAATGATGAGTTTGAGTTTAAGTTGGACTTATTAGAGAGATAGAGTTTCACTCCTTATTAAGTTTGGATTAAACAAAAATAATTTTATTTAAATATTGTGCTAACGTAAAAAATTGTTGGAGTTTTAGAAGTTTTGGTTTTATATATATATATATATATATATATATATATATATTTGTTTAAATAATACACAGATTATTTTATGAGTTATCACAAAAAAATTAAGGGAATTTCTTCAAAATAAATTTAGTACACAAACTATATATATGGACCTGTATCATTAAAGAATTCATGACAAAAAACCAAAACTATGTTAAATTGTTAACCAATAAACCAACAGAAACGGCCGTTTAATATTACAGGCACATCAGACACGAGATAATGAACCGGTGTCGCAGCATTGAATTGAAGATGTGAAGACTGAAAACATTCATGTATCCTCACGACGCCGTTTTGTTGAAAGAGTGTCATAATATCAATATGCGTAGCTTAATTAATTATTTCACATATGGCTCACATGTGTCAGAATATTTCTACATGCACGTTGATTTCTGTTACAGATTGTTTATTCCACATTTTCGGATCCTAACGGCTAGTCTGTTATGATTGTAGAATTAGATTACAGACTTCTCATAGAAATCACTCACTCTAAGCTTCTCCTTCTCTCCATGTTTTTTCTCTCTTTGTTTTTCTACTATCTTCAACCTCTCTCTCTCTCTCTCTCTCTCTCTATATATATATAAATCCATATATCCTTCTTCTTTGTTGTTGCAGTCTGAAAATGTAAAAACTTTGAAACTAAAGTAAATAACTTTGTACTAACCTTTCAGAGTGAAGATTGCCCAAATTGTTGCCGTCCATCCTGACTCTGAGCGAAGAATAAAAACGGTTTTAGCAGCTCCTTCTAATGGTATGTCTGACGACCTTAACTCTTAAGCTACCCGATGCTGACGACTTACAACATACGGAGATCTAGGGCTGAAGGACTCCACAGTAAATCCTAGTGCGTAGCCGAGCTGACGGGAGAAGGTTGACGAGGTCAGTCTCGGCTCCATCTGCAACCTTACTTGGCCAACACGCATACTCGAACAATTCTTGAACGACACGTCTAAGTAAGGAGACCCCTACAAGGACAAGGATTCTAGGAGATACGTGAGATCCAAGTATTATTGTCCTAAAAGGAAAAGAACTCTTTGATCAAGGCTTGAATCTCGGCCTAACGCTACTATAAATACCCCGAGACCCTCTCAAAGCAAGGTACGCACAAATAACTCAACTCTAGCACTCTAGTGTTAAAAGTAAAGGTTTCTAACTTAACCTTCGGAGGGTATTTGGCCGGTACCACGCCGGTGCCCTTTCAAAGGTCTTCACTCTCTTTGTTGTGCAGGTACGTCATTGGGAGCACGTGTGGATCGTGTGGCTTACTGACGATTTTATTGCATCATCAGCTGGCGCCGTCTGTGGGAACCGAAAGTACGTAACGCTGTCGCTTCCCGGACAAAAGTTGCATGGTACTCACCCGCTCGATGGCTACCACCAACAACGTTCAGGCGGAAGAACCGCGTGCTACCGTTCTGGAAAAACAAGTCCAAACGCTCGCAGCGGCGGTCGAGCGCCTGACCAAACAAAATCACGACTTGGAGGAGCAGCTGCGCCAGAAGAACATGCGTCCTGGAGCGCAAGAAGAAAATCAGGAGGAAACAAGCGCTGAGAGAAGGGATCCAGAGGCACCCGAAGGCAGCAACGCCCCGAGCAGGCCGGAGAGGCGGGATACCAACTTGACTACCCCTTCGGAAGCCTTGCCTCCCCACATCGCCGCAGAGATGCAGGAGATGCGAGAACGAATAGACGTGATGATGAACGCCCTCAAAGGGCGAGTGTCCAACAACCTCGATGACCTGGTGCAGCGAACCGACTCACCGTTTACGGCAAATGTCACTTCACGCCCTCTGCCCCCGAAATTCCGTATGCCGCAGGTAGAGAGCTACGATGGAACAAAGGACCCCCTGGACCACTTGGAGTCTTTCAAAACTCTAATGCACCTTCAAGGGGTGCCGGACGAGATTATGTGTAGGGCTTTCCCAACCACATTGAAGGGATCCGCAAGAGTCTGGTACGGCAGGTTGACGCCAAACTCGATTAACACCTTTAAAGAGTTAGGTGCTCAGTTCGTGTCACACTTCATCGGAGGTCACAGATACAAGAAGTCCACGGCGTGTTTGATGAGTATCAGGCAAAGGGAGGACGAGACTTTGAGATCCTATATAACGCGGTTCAACAAGGAAGCCCTTTCAATAGATGAAGCGGACGATAAGATACAGGTAGCAGCCTTCACCAACGGGCTGCGAAAGGGTAAGTTCCTCTTCTCCCTATATAAGAACGATCCAAAAACAATGTCCGACGTGCTGTACAGGGCAACGAAGTACATGAACGCGGAGGACGCGCTGATTGCAAGGGAAGATAAGCCAAAGAAAAGGGAAAGACAAGAAGATACACGAACGGATAGGGGCAGAAGAAGGCTAGGACCGAAGAGCGACGGGATGATCGCCGCTCTAAACCGCCCCCAGGGAGATTCGCGAGCTTCACGCCACTGACCGCCCCCATCGATCAGGTCCTAATGCAAATCAAGGACGAGGGGGCTTTGACTTTTCCCGGCAAGATGAAGGGAGACCCCAACAAAAGACCGAAGGACAAATATTGCCGCTTCCATCGAGACCATGGACACGACACGGCAGACTGCTATGACCTAAAGCAGCAGATAGAAGCTCTAATCAGACAGGGGAAGCTGCAGAGGTTTGTTAGTAAAGAGCGGGCAGGACCACCGCAGGACCAAGCTCCCCGACGAGACAACGAACGCCCCAGGCAGCCGATAGGAGATATCCGGATGATTATAGGGGGCACGGCGACCGCTGGATCCTCAAAGAAAGCTCGAAAGACCTATCTCAGAATGGTCCAGAACATCCAATTGACAGGGTCCGTACCTAAAATACAACGGACTGACAAACCCCTCATTGGATTCTCAGAAGAAGATGCGCGACGCCTCCACCACCCCCACGATGACGCGCTCGTCGTCACCGTACGAGCAGGAGATTATAACATGCATCGAGTTCTGGTTGACAACGGGAGCTCAGCGGACATCCTCTACTATCCTGCATTCCAACAGATGGGAATTGATAGGGAACGGCTAGTTCCGACTAACGCCCCACTAGTCGGATTCGGAGGAACAAAGGTATTCCCCCTCGGCACCATCACCCTAGCAGTAACCGTCGGAGATTACCCTCAGCAGGTCACGAAGAATGTAGCGTTCCTTGTAGTCGACTGCTCATCAGCTTACAATGCTATCATAGGACGTCCCACTCTTAACTCTTGGAAAGCTATAACCTCAACCTACCACTTGATGATAAAATTCCCGACGGACTATGGGGTAGGGGAGCTAAGAGGAGACCGCGCGAATGTTATATTGCAATGATGGAGATGGATGACCACCATCAAGCCATGAACATAGAAGAACAGCGCACCGCAACGGAGCCCATAGAAGAACTCGAAGAGATATCTCTTGACGATTCCCAACTGGAACGGACAACCAAGATCGGTACTCTTACAGACGCGACGATACGGCAGGAACTCACGGCATTTCTTAAAGAAAACCGGGACGTATTTGCTTGGAGTCACAGGGACATGCCGGGCATCGATCCGTCAGTCATAGTACACAGATTAAACGTCTTACCATCATTTCCGCCGATTCGCCAAAAGAAAAGAGTCTTCGCCCCAGAGAGAGATCGGGCAGTAGCGGAGGAAGTCCGCAAATTACAAGAGGCGGGTTTCATTCAGGAGGTTCACTATCCCGAGTGGTTAGCAAACATCGTCATGGTAAGAAAGAGCAGCGGAAAGTGGAGGATGTGCGTAGATTTTACAGACCTGAACAGAGCATGCCCCAAGGACAGTTATCCTCTGCCTAGGGTCGACCTCCTGGTTGACTCTACGGCCCAACACCAGTTGTTAAGCTTCATGGACGCGTTTTCAGGATACAACCAGATCCAGATGGACGAAGCTGATCGAGAGAAGACTTCGTTCGTAACAAGTCAAGGCCTTTTTTGCTACAAGGTCATGCCGTTCGGCTTAAAGAACGCGGGAGCGACGTACCAAAGGCTTATGAACAAGATGTTCGTGGAACAGATCGGGAGAAATGTACAGGTGTATGTCGACGACATGTTGGTAAAAAGCCAGAGAAAGGAGGATCATCTGAAAGACCTAAGGGAAACCTTCGATACCCTTCGCTCCTACAACATGAAGCTAAATCCAGCCAAATGTGCATTCGGAGTGACGGGCGGAAAATTTCTGGGATACATGGTGTCCCAACGAGGCATTGAAGCCAATCCAGACAAAATCCGAGCTATAATGGACATGACGCCCCCAAAAAATGTGAAGGAAGTACAAAGCCTTAACGGAAAGGTCGCCGCGCTTAGCAGATTCGTATCCAGGGCGACGGATAGGTGCCTCCCATTCTTCCGCACGCTGAAGAAGTCCTTCGAATGGACGGACGAGTGCCAGCAAGCATTTGAAGACCTCAAAGCCTACCTATCGTCGCCACCACTATTGACCCCCTCCCAACCAGGCGAAGAACTATTCCTCTATTTGGCCGTTTCTCCAGCCGCCGTCAGCGCAGCCCTAGTGAGGGAAGACAGCAAGGTACAAAGGCCGGTGTACTACGCCAGCCGGGCACTCCACGGGGCAGAAGGAAGATACTCGCCACTAGAAAAACTGGTCTTCGCTCTAGTTACGGCAGCGCGCAAGCTGAAGCCATACTTCCAAGCTCATACGGTGGTCGTACTGACTGACAAGCCCATACGACGAGCAATGAGTAGCCCTGATGCCGCGGGACGTATGGCCTTATGGGCTGTAGAATTGAGCGAGTTTGACATAAAATATCGCCCCCGCACGGCCATCAAAGGGCAGGTACTCGCTGACTTTATTGCGGAGTTCGCATATCAAGAAGATCAGGGGGGGAGTTCCCAATGGAATGTTTTCACTGATGGGTCGTCGAACAAAAAAGCTGGCGGAGCTGGAGTCGTACTTCGCTCTCCCGAGGGTGACGAGGTCGAATGCATGGTTCGACTTGGTTTTCCTACGACCAACAATGAAGCAGAATATGAAGCCCTCATAGCAGGCTTAGATCTGGCAAAAGCCGTAGGAGCCGTAGGTACGATGGTCCATTGTGACTCTCAGGTAATCACCAATCAGGTCAACGGCGACTACGAATGCAAGGGAGAAAGAATGAAGATGTATTTGGCACAAGCAAGGAGAAAGGTGGACGAGCTCCAGGCAAGAGTTGTTCAAATTCCAAGAGGGGACAACGAACAAGCCGACCGCCTTGCAAAAGCTGCATCAGCGGAACATGTGGTCATCCCCGACAAGGTACTATTTTTTGCTCAACTCACACCACTGATAGATGTCATCAGTATGCAGGAAGTAAGATCCGAAAACGATTGGACCACCCCTCTGGTCGCCTATTTGAAAGAAGGCATTCTACCCGAAGAAAAGGAAGCCGCAAGGAAGCTGAAGGTCCGCGCAGCGAGATTTATCTTAATAAGGGATGTCTTATACAAGAGGAGTTTCTCCCGGCCGTACTTAAGGTGTCTAGGACCTGAAGAAGCGGATTATGTCATGAGAGAAGTACATGAAGGAATTTGTGGCAACCATTCAGGGTCGCAATCGTTGGTCCACAAATTAGTCAGGGCCGGATACTATTGGCCGACAATGCAGAAGGACGCCCAGACATATGTCAAGACATGCGACAAATGCCAACGGTTCAGTAACTCCATCAAGCAGCCAGCTGAAGAACTGACCCCGATCACTGCTCCGTGGCCGTTCGCCCAATGGGGGTTAGATATCATGGGCCCATTCCCAACGGCAGCAAGGCAACTGAAGTTCCTAATAGTCGGAATCGACTACTTCACCAAATGGGTCGAAGCAGAAGCCTTAGCCACTATCACCGAGAAGAACGTGCGAAGTTTTGTCTGGAAGAACATCGTTTGCAGGTTTGGAATTCCAAGGGTCCTAATCTCGGACAATGGCAAACAGTTCGACAATAATGCCTTCCGGGATTTCTGTTCACAATTAGGGATCAAAAATCATTACTCTTCCCCTGCTCATCCCCAAGCCAACGGACAAGTCGAAGTCACGAACCGATCCTTGCTTCGGATAATCAAAACTCGGCTCGAGGGGGCGAAGGGCATATGGCCGGAGGAACTACCCAGCGTACTATGGGCATACAGGACAACCGTCAGGACCCCCACAGGAGAAACCCCGTTCCGGTTAACATATGGGAGTGAAGCTGTTATACCAGCCGAGGTTGGGCTCACAAGCTACAGAGTGGACAATCACGACGATGGAAGGAATGATGACGCCAGACGACTGGAGCTTGACCTAATCGACGAAGTTAGGGCAACAGCTGAACAAAGGCTCGCACGATACCAAGACCTCATGGCAAAGCACTACAACTCCCGAGTCAAGCACAGGGACTTCGAAGTTGGAGACCTGGTCCTAAGGAAGGTGATGGGCGCCGCCAAAGACCCTACACAAGGAAAACTCGGCCCAAACTGGGAAGGGCCCTACAGAATTACATCATGGCTAAGGAAGGGTACTTACCACTTAGAGACTCTGGACGGACTAAGGCTACATCATCCATGGAACGCCGAACACCTCAGAAAGTACTACCAATAAAAAGCAACACAAAGAACGCTACTCCTCATCTCCAGTCTACTTTTCAGTCATTTATTTTAATCGTTTATTTTAGTTCATTACAATACATTTAAAGCCCAAAGGGCTAGGGTTTATTCATTTTTGAACAATTTTATGCCTTCAACACAATAAGAGGAATTTATTCAGTAAAACAACTTGTGCAACTATTAGGTAGACGGAACAACAAATGGGATGACCAAGCTAGAATCCACCAAAGTGGACGGAACTACTACAAGGTCCACAAAGTGGACGACCTTAAGTCCACAGAGTGGACGGAACTACTACTAGGTCCACAAAGTGGACGACCTTAAGTCCACAGAGTGGACGGAACTACTACTAAGTCCACAAAGCGGACAACCTTAAATCCACAACGTGGACGGAACTACTACAAAGTCCACAAAGTGGACGGAACTACTATTAAGTCCACAAAGTGGACGACCTTAAATCCACAAAGTGGACGACCTTAAATCCACAATGTAGACGACCCTAAGTCTACAAAGTGGACGACAATCTAAAAGTCTGAAATGGACGACCCTAAAAGTAGACGCCCCAAAGTCCGCAAAAGTGACGACCTTAAGTCCACAAAGGACAGGTCAGAACTACCGTATTAAGACCACTAAGTCGACGCACCTACAACAAAGTCCACAAGTAGACGACCTCGTCACTAAAGTAGACGACCTCGTCACTAAAGAAGACGATCTCGTCAATAAAGTAGATGACCTCGTCTCAAACTGGACGGAACTAATACTATGTCCACAGAGTGGATGATCCTAAGTCCACAAAGTGGACAACTGTAAGTACACAAAGTAGACAGGACTACTAGTAAGTCCTCGAAATGGACAACCTTAAGTCCTCACAATGGACAACCTTAAGTCCTCAAAGTTGACGAAGTCCCTACAACTTGGAGTCCAAAAAATAATGGACGACTTTGATACGGAGTCCACAAAGTAGACGGAGTCACTACAAAATTCACGAAGTAAATTAAGTGTGCAAAACCAATACAAAGTTTACTAAAGCAGGTAGCCTCGTCAGGACAAGATGCAAAAACATTACAAAATTCAAACCAACGGCGAAATAAAAATAACACTTTGAAAGCAACAAACGTGAAGGGAATTGTCTTTACAAAAAGCCCAAAACCACGGGCGTCAAGCATAAAAATTCATTACAAAACAGTGTTTACAAAGGGTTCACGAAGTAGAAGGAGCAGTCGACGGGGACAGGACGACGATTGGAGTAGAAGGGTCGGCAGTAGACTTGGCCGCATCAAGACCGGCTGACGGATCCAAGGTGACGGACCTCTCCAAGGCAGGTTGAGCAAGAACAAAGCTGCCGTCTCTCGTGTCTGCCTTAGGATCGGTGGACTCATCATCCCCCTCGAGGATGGATTCACCCGCCGGAGTTGACGGTATGGGCTCGTCCATGTTGATCCCCGACAAGTCCAAGTCAGGATAGGCGCGCTTCATCTGCTTCAAGCAATCTTCAAAACCGTCAGCATAGTAGACGGCGCAGGAATCAATGAATTGCTGGGAATCTTTGAATTCCGCCACGGCGTCATTCCTGGCCGTCTCTACCTGGCTCATCAGTCCTTGCAGCTCCTTCTCCGCTGCCACCTTCGCCTCGTCAGCCAGGCCTCGTTGACGGGCCTCCTCCGTCAGCATGTCCGTCAGTCTTTTCACCTCCTTAGCTAAGTGGACGTTGGCCTCTTTGTACTGCTGCTGGGCGTCAACAGCATTCCTTAGCCGGGTATGCAGACGGGAAACCACAGCTTCCTTATCCGAGCATTTGTCCCACAAGTACTTCATCCGGATCATGGCCTGCAAGACGTAAGAATAACGTCAGTCCGTTACAAGGTCGTCCATGTGGCTTGATAAGAGGAAGGAATAGTATACCCGGGTGAGGTCGAAAATCCCTGACGACCCTAGCTCGTCAGTCGACTCGTCGTCACACAGCGCCATCTCCTCCTCCTTTAGGATGGACCCCGTCACCTCCACGGCATAGTCCTTGTGGGTAAGGAGGTGACGGACGGAATCTGGATGGACGACCCCTGATGCCGTCATCAGGCCTTTGCCGACCCCGTGAGAAGCTCTTGGGGGCGACGGCCCCTTGGTAGGTTCCCCAGAAGAGGGGATCACCTTCTTCCCAGACCGGTCGCCAGCCCCGTCGGTTTTCCTTTTGACGCCTTTCTTCCCGACGGACTTGGGGGCTGACGACGGCGTCGCTTCACCTCTTGCCCTCTCCTCCTCCTGCTTCTTCTTAGCCGCGGCGGCACGGATTCTTTGTTTTGCCGTCTCCATTTCTGGTAAAGATAAAAAGTGAGTAAAAACAATAAAAAGGTCAAGAAAGTGACGGAGGTAACTACGAGATACTCACGTCGACGGGATAATTCGTTTAGTCTACGAGCCTCGTCTGACGGTTCGGGACCACCACAATACAGGTGCAAAGTGTCTAGGGTAATTAGGTCCCGACACCTCCTTTCGTCCAGAGGAATTGACGTCACTCGGCGGATGAACTCCTCTTGCTCCGCGGTTATACGTGGACGGACGTTGGCTGAAAGAAAAATAGACGGAGTTAGAAACCAGTTAGGTAAAAAGCAAAGAGAGGCCGACGGGATAAACCTGAATCCCTAACGTACGCCCAAGTGTTATCGAAAAAACCATAAGGCATGGACTCCCACTCTTCTTCACGACACACCCAGTTCGTCCCTTTAACGAAAAAGTACCTTCCTTTCCAATTTCTATTGGAGTCAGGCATGTCTGACACCAATTTTAACTCTTTCGACCTTTGGGAGAAATGATAAAACCCCTTGGACGAAGAAATATGTTGTGGACGGTAGCACCAAAAGAATTCTTCTAAAGTTAACTGACGGTGCCCACCGCTGAGACGACCCCACAAAATTTCCGCGCCAATAAAAGTCCTCCACGCATTTGGGGCAATCTGGCTGACGGAGATCCCCAAAAAGTTAGTTAACTGACGGTACAAGCCCGTCAGTGGTAATCTGAAGCCCGCTGCAAACATGGCGTCATACATGCCCACGTCTGCTGTCCGGCCTGAATAGCACCGTTCACCCTCCAAAGGGAGACGGATGGGGACGTCGTCTGGGATCTGGTAGCGGGCCCGTAAAGTGTTGAAAACATTTTCTGACATCGTCGGCAGAAAACTATTGACGGACCATTCAAGGGGAAGGATGAAGGGGCGGTCATCACCTGGAGCTCCAGAGGTGCTCTCTAAAGTCTCCTCGTCACCTTCATCCTCACTCTCGTCGCCACTTCTCTCTTTCTCACTACCACCCCCGTTCTCACTTTCTCTACCATTTCTATCCACTTCGTCAGAAGAATGGGCCGATGTGTCCCTCTCTGACGACCAGGACAAGCCCTCCTCGGGCTGAAGACCTGACGGAAAGACTTCGTCATAACCCGCTCCTTCGCGGACTGACGACTGCTCACTCGACATCTGACTACCTACAAACGATGGTTGTTGTTCTAAGAACCTAGGCCAACGGCTTCGCTAAAGTTACAGGGTGAAAAAAATAAAAAGAGTTGAAAGAAAAAACTTACAAGTAAAAGGTCGTCTGACGTAAGTCGACGGTCCCAAAAGAGTTGACGGTTCAAGGTTGACGAAGCTAGCAAACAGACGAACGGGAGTCGTGAACTTGACGCTATTGGCTCTCAAGAATATGAGTGATGGAAAGTTTGAAATGAGGAAAGTAGGAAATATATATAGGAAAAAGGGGGCACGAAAGACGAAGCGACACGCTCGTCGCAGAACGAGGCGAATCAAACTAAGCCACGTGTCCTAGCATTTAATGAAAGCCGCGCGAGGTTTTAAGTATATACTCCATAGCTCGTCAGGATAGGTTGACGAGGCTATGGAGTAGGGGGCAGCTGATAAGGGTTATCTTAAAGGACGTAAAGCTGACGGGCTTGGGGCTGACGACCCCAAGGCTGACGACCTTAACTCTTAAGCTACCCGATGCTGACGACCTACAACATACGGAGATCTAGGGCTGAAGGACTCCACAGTAAATCCTAGTGCGTAGCCGAGCTGACGGGAGAAGGTTGACGAGGTCAGTCTCGGCTCCATCTGCAACCTTACTTGGCCAACACGCATACTCGAACAATTCTTGAACGACACGTCTAAGTAAGGAGACCCCTACAAGGACAAGGATTCTAGGAGATACGTGAGATCCAAGTATTATTGTCCTAAAAGGAAAAGAACTCTTTGATCAAGGCTTGAATCTCGGCCTAACGCTACTATAAATACCCCAAGACCCTCTCAAAGCAAGGTACGCACAAATAACTCAACTCTAGCACTCTAGTGTTAAAAGTAAAGGTTTCTAACTTAACCTTCGGAGGGTATTTGGCCGGTACCACGCCGGTGCCCTTTCAAAGGTCTTCACTCTCTTTGTTGTGCAGGTACGTCATTGGGAGCACGTGTGGATCGTGTGGCTTACTGACGATTTTATTGCATCATCAGTTGCCGTCCATCCTGACTCTGAGCGAAGAATAAAAACAGTTTTAGCAGCTCCTTCTAATGGTATGTGTGTTCTCACTGGTCCTTCGCGATGGAAAGTGGGGTCTCTATCTTCGACTATTTAATATTTATATAATGGATTCCTTCTTTTTTTTTATTTTTTTTATTTTTTTTATGAACCGGAAATTTTATTAAGGAAGAAACAGAACTCTACAAACAGAGAAAGAGCTAGAAACAAAACAAAGAGGCCCCAACCCCACGTTAAAATAGCTGTTTGACAAAAACCACTTGGTTAAAACATTTTCCACCCCGCCACCCCACCAAATCTGAAACTGTCTACTGGTCGCTGTGGACCGTCCCAAATTAATCACCAACGAGCCCTTACAAGTATGTCCCCATTATTCACCAACTTACGAGTGCGTTCAAGTCCAACTATTCTAGTAAGACTCATTAATAATGACAAAAAAATATAATAAGATTTATAAATAATAACAAAAATAAATAAAATAGTATAAAAAATAAAGTAAAAAATAAAATAAACTATTTATAAACTCACTTTCCAAACACAACCTAAAACTTGAATAGCCACCAATCCTTGTCCCTCCTATAACACTCGCGCTCCTCTCCCACCCCACAAACCCAACCCTCCTACGGAAAATTAGTTGGAGCTCCCAGAGATGAATTTTGAGAATTCCACCATTGGATTATATTTTCTTCTTATATCATTCATACTTGCAAAATTTCAATTATATTAATTATTAATATTTTCTTTTTTTAGGCTAAAAATTTGTGTTAAGTTTGATTTCACTTTCATTTAATTAAGTCATTTATATTTTAAAAGCATATGGAGCAAATTTTTTGGGTTAGCCGAATTTTTATTATATTATTACTTATTAGCACTTCTATTTTCTTTTTTTAGGCTAAAAATTTGTGTTAAGTTTGATTTCACTTTCATTTAATTAAGTCATTTATATTTTAAAAGACAAAATTTAATTACAAAATTAGTTGTAACTTAATGTTTCAATATCTTTTTATTAGAGATGAATTTTGAGAATTCCACCATTGGATTATATTTTCTTCTTATATCATTCATACTTGCAAAATTTCAAGAAAATTAAATATCAATAGCTATGCTATCAATAAATTATTTTAATTATTAGTTTAGGTAGTTTAAAATTATGCATAAAATATAAACTTATAGATCATATAGTAAATGATATCCGATTGACACAAAATTTGACATGTGTATTTAGTGTAAAGAATATGCAATACAATGGTTAGATTTATAAAATATGCAGTAATGTTTATTTTATTGAATAAGGTTGTAGTCTTAGGCTACAACCAATTTTGTAGCTAAATTTTGTCATATTTCAAATTTATTGAATTCATTTTATGGCCCAATCTTTTTTTTTTTTTTTAATCCCTTTAAGTATGCAAATAACTAATGAAAAAAAATTTGAAAAAAAAAAAAGAAACTCACAGAAAATATTTATATTAATTTTATAGATTTTTTTTTTTTCATGTGAAAACAATTTTTTTAATGCCAATTTTTCAACAAAATTTAATAGAAAGTTTGAATTGAATAAATTTAAAACTCAGAAGACTCAATTAAACGAAAATAAAGTTAAAAAACTAAAATGAATTTTAGTCAAACTTTAGAGGCTATTTGGTTCGCTGTGATATGTCCTTGATGTGATGCACATTATGATGATGTAACATTAAGGTTTTTGATTTAGTTTATTTTTTCTAACATTGACATAATCTAAAATTACAAAATATATCACAACACCTTAATCTCATCATCTTTTTAAACAACATAATGTTCTATTCTTGTATTGAGATTATATTAATGTAAGATTACAATAATGTAATATTACGGTATAATTTAATATCATGGCAAACCAAACACCCCCTTAAAGGATACAATTTGCATTATATATATATATATATATATATATATATATATATATTAGTGCAAACACTTCCAATATTTTTATATCACAATCAAGGAAAAAAATATTATTGAATTTATTTTTATTTCAATTTATATATATTTATATATTTTAAAGGAACAAACAAGAGGTATAATATCCAATTTATATGACGTTGTCATATCATTTTTTCTCTTTTCCATTTTAATTTTCAAACTACCAAATAAGGGTAAGGATAACCATCTACATGGATGGAACCACGATTTTATCTTCAGACATGACTAAATTTATTTAATCAATAAAAAATAAAAATACGCTAAAAGTCAAAATAAATAAATTATATAAAAAGTAAAATGAGCCTATATCCAATATTAAAAATATATATACACACACATATCAAAAGTCACAAAATTATTGTTTTTAATACATTTCAACTTAATCATCTATAATATACATATAAAGAACATGATTTCTTTTTTCTCTTGAATACAAAAAATTTTTTATGATTAGTCATATACTAAATATCACAGTAATTTCCATTTTAATTTACTAAATCAAAAATTTTGTTATAAAATCATTTCATTTTGTTGGGAAACTTAGTTTTGACAATCTTTATGGTTGAAAATGCCCATTATATAGTTGCAGCAGAAATTAGAATTGTAAGTACACCAATAACCACTCTATACATAAGTTAACAGATGGTTGGTCCTTACCAACAATTGGCATGATTTATGAATATTTAACGGTTCTTTTTTTTTTTTTGAAATCCAAATGTGGAACTAAATTATTTTTTATAATGGTTAAGTTCCATTTTTAATGGTTGTTTTCATGATCTATAAATTCTAACACATAAAATTTGTTTAACAACAAAAAAATATCATCTATTCTAAAAATATTCACCCAAAGTTGAGTTAAGAGCAAACAGCTTCATTGCTTGCTCATTAAATAGATTATTTAATTCATATAATTGAGAATTAATTGCAACATAGAAGACATTTAACTCTTATTAATGACAAAAGAACACCCAAACAATACTTATTGGGGGTGTTTGGTTCGCTTGATGTTACATCAATTTGTAATGTTGTATTATTGCAATATTTGATTCATGTAATCATATTAGTTCATTAAATTACATTCCAATCATAATCCAAGAATGTAACATTCATATAATTGATTCATAAAAATTCTTAGAAATTATTATAATAACAAATTGATTGAAAATAGTCTCAACACCAAAAAATACTAAAATTACCCTTGAACCAAAAAAATATCAATGAAAGACCAAAAATGACCAAATTACCCCTAAAACATAAAAAAAAAAAAAAAAAACACTTGAAATCTAAAAAATGACCAAAATACCTATGTAACCTCTAAAATTACCAAAAATACACTAAAATTAATGAAAATGACCTAAATACCCTACGAAATAGTCCTGAAATCTCTAAATTAACCAAAATACCTCCCTAAATCAATAGAATGGCCAAAATACTCCCGAAATCTCTAAAATTATCAAAATACCCTCAAAACGACAAAAAAATACCCTGAAACCTCTTAAATGACCAAAATAGCCCCAGAATCTCAAATGACCAAAACAACCCTAAAACTGCTAGAATAAGTAAAAACCCCCCCAAAACCTCTAAAATGACCAAAATACTCCAAAACATCTAAAATGATTAAAATACACCCCTAAAATCACTAAAATGACCAAAATGCCCTCAAATCCTCAAGAATGAGCAAAAAAAATTGAAACCTCTAAAATGACCCAAATACTCCTAAAATCTAAAAAATGACCATACTACCCCTCTAACCACAAATTGAAGAAAATACTCCTGAAACCTCTAAAATGACCAAAATTCCCTTAAAACCTTTAAAATGACCAAAATATTCTAAAATATTTAAAATGGCCAAAATCATCTTTTACCTCCAAAATGGCCACACAAAAAAAAAAAAAAAAAAAAAAAAAAAAAAAGGCATCCTGAAACCTCAAAAATGACCAAAATATATACCCTTGAAGCCACTAAATGACATAAAATAACCTAAAACTTACAGTTTTTTCAAAGGTTTTGGGTATTTTAGGCCAATTTAAAAGTTTCAAGGTAGTTTTGTCATTTAGATGGTTTTGGGTTATTTTGCTAATTTTAGAGTTTTCAAGTTTTTTTTTTTTTGGCTCATTCTATAATATTTGAGGTCATTTTTATGTTTTTGGGGATATTTATTAATCATTTTATAGGTTTTAGGAGCATTTTGGTCATTTTATAGGTTTCAAGTTATTTTAGGTCATTTTAGAGGTTTTTGAGGTTAATTTGGTCATTCAAGAGGTTTCAAAGTATTTAGTTGTTTCGAAGTTTTTGGGGGTATTTTGGTCATTTTAATGGTTTTGGGTTTTTTTTTTTTTTTTTTTTTTTTTTTTTGTCATTTTAGAGGTTTTTGGGTATTTTAGTCATTCTAGTGGTTTCGTGAGTATTTTGGTCATTTTAAAGGTTTCGAGATATTGTTTTGTCATTTTTGAGGTTTCAAGACATTCTAAGTCATTTTAAAGGTTTTGGGGGTATTTTGGTTATTTTAGAGGTTTTGGTGGTATTTTGGTAATTTAAGAGGTTTCGAGGGCATTTTGGTCATTTTATGAGTTTTGGGGGGTTATTTTAGAGGTCTTTTAATATTTTAGTAATTCTCATGATTAAAATAAATTTTTTTAGTATGGGCAATTTTGTCGATTCAATAAATTATTATATCCCACCAATAAGTAATGTAATATCATCCCTTTTGAGAATGTAGTGTGGTTAAGGTGATGTGATATTTATTTTTAATATTAAATTATAATAATGTTAAAAAAATAAATAATTGAATCAAACACTTTAATGTCACAGTAAAGTCCAAATCCAGATCAGCTAAACATTTAATTTTTGGTATTAAAAAAAAAAAAAAAATCAACGTTCCATGTGAAACTCTATTATAATTAGAAGTCATTTGCCTTTTTTGTCTTCTTCTTTTTTTTTTTTTTTTTTTTTTTTTTTCTCTTACTTGAGTTTTTTGTTGTTGAGAGATTTGTTTTTATTTTGTTATTCCAAAGAGAGTTTCGTTTTTGTTCTGGGGAAAGGACACCAACCTCAGATATGAGCTAGGTGACCATTTTATTTTTTTGGGTTCTTTGGGCGATTTTCCCAAATATAGGATGCTTATTTTTCAATTTCGTGGGCAGAGGCAAAAAATATATATGCATATACATATATATATATATATATATATATTTATTACACCCAAAATTTTAAGTCTTAATTCTTATAAATTAATATATACTTGGGGGTATATTTGAGTCAAGCCCAAAAAGAATTGGCCAGGGGCTCAACAATTGGGAATCTCAAAGTAACGCATGGATAAAGCCGAAACTCAATGATCATTCGCCAACAAAGATGGATAAAGTCGAAACTCAATGAATGTAAGTTGAAGTCAGTCAGGTCCAGCGGCGGCTTGAAGTCGAAACTCAATGAAAATAAGTATATATGCATATACTTATTTTTAATTAATGAGTGGTCATTAATTAAAAAATTTATATTATACAAAATTTAATAAAAATAGAACTTCATATATTGACCATAAAAAATAAAAATAAAAACACATACACACACAAATACATGAGTCTTACCATTTCTTTTTCGAATTTTCTTATTTTGAAATCTTTACATCATAGTTTCATTATTAATGCTGCAAATTATATCTTTTTCAAAATTTTATTTTCATAAAAATTTTCTTCGGCTTTTGCTACAACTCTCACTAAACAATTTAACATGGTTAAATATTTGAAATTTTAAATGTTTAATTGTATGTTTCTTATATTCTTAAAACACATGTTAAATTTCATGTCAATCAGAAGTTATTTAATGTTTAGTCTTATTTTTATATGTATAATTTTAGACAACAAAAATTTAAAATTTAAAGATTCGAGTGATGACATAGCTATTGATATTTGATCTTTTTAAAATTTTCCAAGTATGGAGATTTTAGGAAAAAAATGTAATTCAATGGTGGATTTACCAAAATTCACGTTCAGTAAAAAAAAGATTGAGTGGAGTTGTAATCTTAACTTACCACCAAGTTTGTTACTAAATTTTTTTCAAAGTATAATTATGTTGAGTCTAAAAAAATTTATGGTGGTCCTAAATATTTTTTAAGGATAAAAAACCATAAATTTTTTAAAATTTATATATAATAATTATTTGTTTTTTCAAATCAGGGTGGTCTTGTGACCACCCTGCACTCGACATTGAGCCACCAGTGACCAAGTCTATAACATTTGAGGAGAAAAAGACTTTTTATACAAAAGATAAAATTTAGATACAATACTTTAAGCTTTATACTTTAAATTATTTTCTTAAAATTTAGTTATATAACTGCTTAAGTAAAAATACACTTTCGTTATAGGAGAAAAAATTCACTTAACAAATATTTAAAAAAAGAATCTAAGAAATATCTCTCCCGAAAAGCTTATAGACAACCGTGCACGTGAAGCAGAGAGGATTTAAAAAATTCCAAGCCAATAATTTGTGTGGGCTTATCAAGTAATTATTATTATTTTTTTTTAGAATGTCTTGTCAACTAATTAAAAGCTAACGTTTTAGTTTAAACAGTAGTTCTCTTGTCGCGGCAGCTAAAGCGTATAGCGTGAGAATCACGTGCTCTCTTTTATTAGTAATTTAGTACACATCAATCAAAGATCAAAATCCTCTGACAATTGAGCATATTTGGAGGTAGTTGTGTTAAAATTTAACCTTGCAAAAGCCAATTTAGCAATGAGAGCTTGACACGAACCAAGTGGTCTGTAACTTTTACGTCAAAATTGTTATCAACATAAAGTCTTGGGTGCATTTAGATAATTTTTATTTTTTTTAAATTAAAAATACTGTAATAAAATAATTTTTAAATATGTAAATAGTATTTATTTTTAATAAAAATTTTGATTAATAAATTGATTAAAAAAGAGATTTTTGGGTCCCATAAATATTGGGTCCTGTAAATAGTGCATAGGACTCATTAGAAGGCTTAAACGCATTTAAAAAAAAAAAAAAAAAAAAAAAAGCAAAACGAAGACGCGCAAAACTCAGTATCCTAACGGATAATTAGTCTTCAACTCCTTCGTTCAAGCAAACACCAAAAGTCTAGTCCATTAGCAATTGTCATAATCTCCATAATTAAGGCCAAAAATTGAAAGACTAATTGTGCATATGAGTTATGATTAAATATTAAAATTATTTTACTTTTCAGTTTATTTTTGTTTTTATTTATGAGCTCCACGTACTTTTTGGCATTATTTATGAGTCATGTTGTACTATTTTAAGTAACTTTTACTTTTATTTACCGTACTTTCAGCTATAATTTTTCAGTTTCAATAAAACAAGTGGTATTCAAACACATCTCAAGTCCTCTAATAGATCAAGATTTATGGATCCCTTTGTATTGTTGACTCCAAAAACTCTTCAACTATTAAGACCTATGAAGTAGCTCTAGTATGAACCTGTAAAGAAGAATCTGGATCCCTTTGCATTGTTGACTCCAAAAACTCTTCAACTATTAAGACCTATGAAGTAGCTCCAGCATGAAATCTGGATCCCTTTGTATTGTTGACTCCAAAAACTCTTCAACTATTAAGACCTATGAAGTAGCTCTAGTTTGAACGTGTAAAGAAAAATATTGGAATGGTAGTGCAGGAATCATTGTCATTTTAAATGAAAGAATAAACATGTGTCAAAACTGCATCTAGAATATGCACTATGCCAACATGCATGTCGACATGGAGTTTTGGCGAAACCAAAACGAAAATATTGACGCTGACTATGAACTCCACGTGGACGTGGAGTTCATAGTCAGCGTCGATAATTAATTTTTCAAAAGAAGAATCGGTCAAACTTTAGCGAAAACAAAAATTTACGATAATGTAAGGGAGTGAATTCTAGTTAACTCAATTAATACATTTTTTTATATTGTGAAATAAAAATTTTGTGTTCAAACTTAGAATCTCACTTACATAAATAAAAAACAGCTTGATGATAAAGAATAAAAAAATATATAGTTTAAGCACTTTTTTAAGTGAGACAATATATTTTCTTTCATTAATTAATTAGCATATTCTAAGAAAAGATAATTAAACTAAACTAAAACTCTGCCCTCAATTGAGAAGTTTCCAACTTTCCATCTAATTTAAAGGCTTCCAAAAACTGATTTTGGATACAGTATCATACTAGTCGCTAACCCCTGCTATACATGTAAACCTACTTTTTTGTGAAGTAGACTAAAATAATTTTATAAAATCATAAATTGATTAAAAAAATTACACGATTGCACTATTTGCTCTTGTATAACTTTAATTTCTGTTATAATTTTATAAAGAAGTCATTGCTTGAATGTGCAATGACTTACAAAAAATTTGTCAAACACAGTATAAAAAACTAGACTATTGCAGTGGGACAAAGCTGCCACAAAAGCCCAAAAAACCGCCACTAAAGGTCCATTTGGCCTATTGTAGCGGGGGCTATTGCAGTGGTTCCACCTGCCAGCCTTGCGCTGTAGCAATAGCTCTATTGCGGCGGTAACAAAAAAATGCCACAATAGATTGGCCATTTAGCTGTGCTTTTGGCCTATCGCGGCAGGCAAAAAAACTCTGCCATATGAGGTTACCATTTAGGTCAAGTGACCTTTTAGCGGCGAGATAGACCCACCGCGTGACAACCTTTGACGGCGGGCATTAAGTGCTACTATAGGGTTTATTAAACAACAAACTCTACGCACCTTTTAGCGGTGGTTACGCCTGCCGCTATATGTGTGAGGCTTTAGTGGTGGGCCAAAAATGCCGCTATAGGCCTCCAATTATTTCATAATTTTAGTCCTTCAGCCGCTGTTTTTGCCCGCTCCTATAGGTTAATTTTTTTTCCCCTCCTAGGTTCTAAAATCACATATTTATTACAAATAACCTGTAGCAATTTTAGCTCCACTAAGACAATACCACAAATGTAACTAGATAACACCACAAATGTCTCCAAACTAACATAATATTAACATAGAAATATTCTATTACAAATAACCTATAACAACTTCAGCTCTACTAAGACAATACCACAAATATAACTAGATAACACCACAAATGTCTCCAAACAAACATTATATTAACATAGAAATATATTATCAAATACATAACATTGTCTATAACCATCATTATAAAATTACAAACGAAAAATGTGGTCCTTTGTACACAGAAAGCCCTTCAACACTTAAATTAAACTAATACCATAATCAAAGTTTCAAAGTGTTTCAAAATATATTTCAACACTTGCAAAATATGTGTTTAGAGTTCAAATGTGGTTCTTTGTACACAAAATGTCCTCAACATAAAATTTATAAACTGCCTGGTTGATGGGATGTGGTTGATGATTTTTGGAGAGCTGGTGATTGTAGGATTGGAGAAACATCCTGCATACAAAAAAAAAGGCAATAATTAGGACACAACATTGAAACCAATGCCTATTATTATATCTTGAATGCACCTTTGATCCAGCATGCAATCAAAGTGATTACATAAAAAATAAAATAAAAACCAAGACAAAGAACTATACATGCACAAATAGTACTACAAAAGTATCAAATACAAGTACCATGACAATGAAATGTGATAGAGCAAGTCCTTCAAATACAAGTGAAAGAACCTAGACATGTGCAAGTGCAGTGTAGTGCAGTGCAGCCAAGTACTTGATACCATCAGTAGTTAACATAATTATTCCATATGCCAACATTCATGAAGCTATCTTTGAACATTTGGTTCTCAAAAGAGTATAGTTTTTCAACACTGAAAGTCTAAATATGCTAATGCCAAAATTTACAAAGAAGTAAACATCAACCAACCAAGTTTCAAATTGTCAAGATGAGCAAGGCTGGGTTCATAAACTTTCTTGAATATGCTAATGCCACAAATAGGAAATTATGCAATAACACTAAAAAATGGGAAACAGTTTCTATATATACTACCAAGTCTGCTACAAAACAAAGCCAATGAGCCTCAATTGTAGGCCTAGCTCTTCATACCCCACTTAATGAGAGAGGTTTCACAAAAAAAGAGTAGAGTTCAAGACACACCCTAGATACAAACGAGTTCAATGAATTCCAGTATGATAGTGTAAAATTATAACCAAGAACCATTATGCCAATGTTGATGTGCTAATTTATCTTTGGGCATCCATGAAGAATGTTTCAATTGTTCATACATGAATTAAACAAAATATGAAAATTGAAGACAAAATCAGCAAAAAGTCCAAGCTACTATATATACGTACATTGCTGAAAAGGGGATCCAACAGTGACCTAGCATTTGGAGTTGCTAAGACTTTAAGATTTGGGAACTTTATAAAGAGTAGTCTCAAGGTATTCAAGTGGCAGTGATCATCAAGGCTTTGTGTGATCAGCAAGCAATCGATTTCACGAAGATTAGCATATTAAGTACACTCACCAAGTTGTTTACTTATTTATTACAAAAACAGGGAACTTAAAACTTATAAGTACACTTATCATTGATTGCTTTAATCAAACAACTCAAACTACAAATATATTACACCAGAGAATTCTATAACTTGAGAACTAACCAAACCAAAGAATTGTAACCAAACTCCAAAACCCACATTTAAAGATAGAAATTTTTATGCATACCAAAATAACCAATCAAAGGAATTAAACAAACATTAATGCCAACCTGACTGCATTGTGAAGTTATTTGTTGCATTTGTTGAAGCATGCGAGCCACTCTTTGCTCCATCTCTTAAAATTGGCTAAGTCTTTCCTTCATTTCATCAAAAGAGGACAATTTCTCTTGCATCTCAGCCAAGGAAGCCTTCAGTTGTGCAATTTTGTCATCCCTTGGTTCACTTAATTGTATTTGAAGGTCTGTGAGAGCACTCTTGCTACTTCAGCCACTTGGGCTTGGACCAAATCCTACCCCATGAATATGACATTTGCGCTCTTTACCCATTGCTTTGGCAAACACATCATCCGATGCCCATACAATACTACCACTTGTGTCGAATGAATGCAATTGATTCAAAGATTTAGCTAACAATTCCTTCATTTTATCCTGATATTTGGGTTTGAACAAAACAAAACAATTAGAAATTAGCAACATCATTTGATTCAAGACAACAAAAATTATATTGATAAGTATACACAATATAATGAATACAATAAGATGCAGCCAAAATCTTGGAAGGCAATTAGAGGGCCAAGATGGCTGCGTGTTTATCATTTAATGAAACTTCAAGTAGCCTTGTAATGACAGCATTGTAATTCTATAGTTTTTTATTATTATTATTATATGTTATGAGAATCAAGACACAATCTATTAGTAATAAAATCAAAACACCAGCTCAATGTAAGAGGAAAACTAATTAACCAAACATATCATTACGACAACCAAATTAATCACTAAAGTGGAAATTACTATGCAATGCACCGAGGGGTATACATAGGCAAACAAGATAAAGGTAAACAAGATTAGAACTTCTTCTCTTTTGGGAAGGTTACACATAAAAAATGTGAAACCCAATTCAGCTTATCATCTAATAACCCAATCAAATGCAATACCATGACAAAACATTGCCAACCAACGAAGCAAACTTAGATTGCAAAGCCCCATTTCTAAAACACTGCACCATAGACTGGAACCACATTATAATATCTTTGAAATGCTTCCAAATGCATTTTAAACCTACTTGTGTTATAATAACTCAAAAATGACAACCAAGCCTTAGTCCCAATAAGAAAACTACAAAATTCATACTCTTTATTACCCCCATAATTGAAATTCTAGTGGATCTATTCACAATAAGGTGAATAAAATTTAGTAGGTTTGGGACCATCTATGAACAAATATTCAACACTAAACAGAAACATAGACAAAGTTTACTGATATTATGATAAATTATAAAATTCTTGGAGCTGATTATATGTTGCATTATTGCAACTTAGAAGTATTAAGTTATAGTCTTGATATAAAAGCTAATAGGGTTCATTATTTCACAATAACCAACTTCAGTAGTTTCTTTACATATTGAAGCAACAATACATATCCTTAACTATGGTCATTCATAGCCATTTACTCCATAGACTTAGAACTGCAACAAGCATGCCAAACAGTATGGTTATTCTGAAACCACTCTATTGAAGCAAATGCAATAATTGACAATGAAAATGAAACCGCAAATGGATTACTCACCATTTTTGCTTGCACTACTTCATTAACTGTAGATTCATCTTTATGAGTGTACAATATTGAATATAATGCTGCACGCTCTACAGGATGTTCATCTGCTTTTGCCTGCAATATGAATAGTATATTTATGTAGTGATGAATATTGGTTCCACATAAACTTAAGATAAGTCAAATCATTTAATAATTAGTCATAATACTTATTACCTTCTTTGCAGCGTGCACGACGAAGCTGCATGAACTAGCAGTATGTAAGTCTTCCTGTTTAGAACAACAGTCCTTATTCTTCTCTGACTCTATCTACAAAATTATAAAATTACAAAATATATCAACATTTTACACATGGAATAACTTCATTTACAAGACAAACAAAATATTACACCTTAAAAAATTATACCATTTGTTATTTGCATATGAGTAGAATTGATGGGAGAAAAAAAAAAACTAAGGTCATATGACACAGCCATGCAAAGTCATTCTTTCGAACTTCATCTAAATATGAAACTCTCAATTCAAACTAAGATTACAAAGAAAAACTTGAAATATCATTCTATTCTAGATGTTAAAAGTTCAACTCAAAGTCATTTTTTCAGATTTTCAAAATGCATATTCTGATCTTCAAAGGAATTACCATAATTTGTAAGGATACTAATATTAAAAAAATGAAAAGAGAGAGAGAGAGAGAGAAAACAAACATACCACTGCAATCTCAGTATACCAATGGTCAACAAGAACATCTCATTCTTTTGGTTTCTTGGATGAAGTCTGTTATGAGTCGTTTTCAGCCTACACTTATGATCCCTCCAAGCCTTCCCAATTTTTTGTAAGGTAAATGTCTTCAAACCCGCATATGCTGTAGGATTAGTAGGGACAACGTATTTTCGCTACAATCAAATAGTTGAGTTAGTAGATTACAAATTTTTTCATGCTCAAATGCTTATGTATAACCTAGTAAAAAATGTCATAATTACAAGTATTATAATTTCTTGGTTTACCTCTACAAGACGCCAACACTCTTCTTTAAGTTCTTTTGGCATGTCTTTCCAACTCAGATATCTTATCGGGCACATGTACGATTTCCACGCAATCGTCCCCAAGAAACTAGTGAAAGCCCTTGCCCCTTTATCAACTGGCTGATACATATTATTTAGCAACAACTCAATTACTTGGTCGTCGGGAAGATCCCAAACATCCAAATACTTGCTTGGCCCGCGAGTGGCACGTACAGGTGGTTGCACATCTGAAAATTAAAGGATACAATATCGTTAAAGTAAGTAAATATATATATATATATATATATATATATATATATGAAATTAAATATATAAAGCTTATTTAGAGTTCACATGAGATCGATCAATTTGTAACATGATAAAAAAAAAAACTAACTGTGTTATGACTGATAATCTCTACTATATGAATGAACTTAAATTTCAGTTTATTTTCTCAATGCATGTCATACACTTGTAAAATTCCAAATCCACAAGCCCTTCACAAAAAAAAATTCTAAGCAAATTTTCCCCCAAAAATTAAAAAATAAAAACCCCACATAAGTGTCATACTTTATAGTTTTCATAGACACCCAAAAACGAAAAACAAACAACATTATTACAAAACACTAGTGCTCGGCAAAACCAAACAAAACTATAGAGGCAAAAGAATCCAAGACTAGACAATATCATAATTAAGAAGAAACCAAAGACCCAAAATCCTCACCTCAGCTTATACTCCCAAAAACTAGATAATTAGTACATTTTATCTACAACAGTGTGTAGGTGGAGCTCTTTTACCTTCATTAGTTCTATCATGGACACAAACTTGGTATAACCGTTAAGTGTATATATATATTGTTAGGTGCACTGCACCAATTAAATCCAGCCCCCGTAATAGCCCATGTAATGAGCTTGTTGGATTAGAATAGAATTCTATTTCTATGAGAAGTCTTTTATATAAGTTGATTTAGGAATCCATACGTTCCTAGGAGTGTGAGGTCACAAATTTTATATAAATTAGGTTTTGTGTGTTGCATAATAGAGTGAAATGTGGTTTTGGATGAAGAGAAGCACGTGTTGGACTATGTTGCTTTAAGTGTGGGGGTTAACAATATATTATGCAGCCTTACTATAAGTGACTCCTTATGTATACGAGAAATATATATATATATATATATAAATATATATATATATATATATATATAGACACACTCACGCGTGCACGCACACACACACACACACACACACACACACACACACACACACACACACACATATATATAAAGCAATAATTGCAGCGGTATACTCTAAAACTATGGCAACATTTGCAATGTAGATTCTAAACAATAAATTCTCATAGTTGGAGGGTGGATAGCTACCTCTCAATTTTTAAATTTAGACATTGATTTATATAAGATAATGTAAAATCAACATCAATGAGGCAAATGCTTAAAAACCTCCATCAAAGCTATTAGAGGTTTGAGCATATATCAAAGAGCAAACAATTGTGTCACTTATAAACTCTTGATCACTTTCACTTTCGTGTTCTATACATTTTACATTGAATTCTTACTTCCATAAGCCACATGATTTACATCCAAACTTAGTAATAACAAACCCAAATACTACAAAAATATGGTTCTCAATTAGTGTAGCAATGATTTTGCAATGTTACAGCACATATTCACAACAATGACATACACATATATGAATTTGAAACAGCAAAACAAACATGATCAAATCTGATTATGAGTTGAATTGTAGGGCAAAAAAAAGTAGTTTCTAGAGCAACAACACAAATACATAATCTTTTAATGGGCTGAACTAAATTTCATCATAAAGTGATAGAGTGTAAAAATTTCAAGAGGAAAAAAAAAACACTAGATAAATTTTCACTACGAACTCTGTGAGGAAGGAGAAACCAAGCAAAGAAGGAAAATGTCTAGCATCAGTTCTTTTTCAAAAGAGATAAAATACCTCACATCATTTATTAAGTAAACTATTGAAATTATTCACCAACTACAAAAAGAAAACCATTCAAACTATTTAGCAAGAAGAAATACTTGCAATCATTTAGCAAAAGAAAGAATTAAAATATTCATTTCAAAAAACCAAAAACTATTAGAGTTAGTATGGGGCAGGGGATGAGACATAGAGTTTGCTCCTTTATTATTATTTTTTTTAATAGAATTTTTAAGCAAACTAATAGCAAATTTAATATCAAGTTGTAAGCCCATACCTTGCGTAGAAGCTTCGTGCATTTCTTGGTTCATTTCTTCATCCACATTATTTGTAGAAGCACCTCCACGGTTACGCTCTATGAACGCGTGCGCAAATTTGCTTTTCGCCTTGCCATTTCAACTATCAAAGTGTAAAATAAAAACAAGTATATAAGACAATGACAAGTAAAAAACAAGCTGATATGAATGAAATATAATGCTAGACACATTACATAACATAACAAAAAAGAAACAAAAACAAAACAAAAGGACCAATTTGTATTGCCTTCCAACCAGGATATAATCAAGCCATTATAAGCTTTATTAAGACTTGTCATGACTGTTGAATAGGTAAATGGACTTCTCATTCACTTTTCCATTACCAAATATAAAAACGTTTTGCAAACTTCAATTCACTTTTTCATTACTTTTCATTTTCTAACTTCAATTAAATGTATGTGTGCAATTCATAGAACAAAATCAAACTTCTGAATTGAGCTAATTTCCCTTTAATTTTCCTTCCCTTTCTACCATTTTCTCAACAACCAAACACAAACCAAGACAAAAAAAAAAAAAAGGATCAATTTCAAGCTCTCCATTTTCCTTTATTTTCCACCAAATTGTCAGCAATGAAACACAAACCGTGACAATAATAATGCATTTGGACACATCTAACAACTCAAACCAAAAATAAAAAATATTCATTAACAATCAAACAAAAGTAGTGAAATACCCTAATCACAGGGACACCCATAATCTAATGCAAAATTTTCATTAACAAACCAACGCACATTTGAAAATCACAGGGAAACATAACACATCACAGGGATACCCATAAATAAATAAAGCACAAACCAACTCACATTGAACATAACACATCAGATAAAATAAATAAATAAATAAACAGAAAGAGTGTTCGAGACAACTTACAGAGAGAGCGTTTGGTTTTTGAGAGTGAAATGAGGTGGCAGCGACGAGGTGGATTGGGGTTTAGTGGTGGTGGTGGGGTTGTTGTGAAGGCGGCAGCGGCTGTGGGATTTTAGGTCTACGAGTTAGAGATTGAGTTTAAAAAATAAATAGTGTTTGAGCTGGGTGGTGGGATTTTGGGTCTCTGAAGAGTTAGAGAGATAGAGTGAAATGAGATAGAGAGACACAGTGTCTATGGCAAAAATGAAAAGGCGCTAAAAATGAAAAGTCGAAAAAAACAGAGGGAAGATTTAGGGAATGGCAAGGAGTTAGAAGGTCTATAGCAGTGGGTTGGACCGCCGCTATAACTAAGAAAACACGCTGCAAAAAGGAACCCCTATTACGGCAGCCATAAAAACGCCGCTACAACTCGCATATTGCGACGTTTATCTCTACTGTCGCTATAGTATCTGGGCAAAATGATATATTTATTGCGGCGGATTTTTGGAGCGCTGCTATATCTAAGTTACCACTGCTAAAGACTATACCTATAGCGGTAGTCCCAAAAAATGCTGCAACATGCAACATATAGCGGCAATTTTTGAACTCGCCACAAAAAAAACCACCGCAATAGTCCATTTTTTTTGTAGTGATAGTTTCAAATACTACAAAAAAATAACTCAAAAATTTAGATATTAAAACTTCAGCATGATAAAAAAATAATAAGAATTATATGATTCACTGCTTAGAAATTGTTAAAACAAAACAAATTATATATAACTAATCAATAAAGATATATAAGAGAAAGACGAGTTACATTTAAAAGAATAATTTCAATTATTGCAAACTTTTTTATCTAGTACAAAAAGGTAAAGAGAATTTGGTGGTTCATGTATGAAAATTACTTTTTAAAAAATACATGAAATTTCCTTACTTTTGTTCTTCATCAGCAAAAAATTACACCACTGTTATTTGCTACATCAAATTTAGCAATCAATTCATCTTTTTCAAGTTTGACCTTTTGAATTTAGCTTTTAATTTTGCAAAAATTTTAAGAGATTTCATACAAAATTTATAAAGCTTACAATAGGCATCTTAAATATCAACATCATCATTCAACACAAGATCGTGCAAGTCAAAACAAGCAATGGTTTTTATGACAATGGGGGTCAATAGATCACACAACAGTGATTAAAACCTAATCAGAGTGTGCTCACTATGATATCACTTGTTGGATTATAGATTGACCCTGGTTAATTAATTCAGTTATCCAAGTTGATTAATTAGGTCAAATTATGTGCAAATCGTGCAAGTACCAATCACCAAATAAACTAAGTGCAACAGAAAATAAATAGACATGGTGATTTGTTGAAGAACGGGGAAAATCTCTTGCAACGCAAAAACCCCACCATGTGACTAACACTATGCAACAGAATGATTGTTGTTGGCTGCAAAGTTTTTCACTCCAAAGCACGTCAAAGATAAAAAAACACTAGGTTACAAAACCCTAAGGTGCACAAAACGCAGTAGTTTCTCACAGAGTGTATGAGTTCTCTAATTGAGTCTCTATGTCTTTAATGACTTCTAAAATAAGCCTTTTATATGGTCTAGGGTTGTAGAGAGAGAAACCCTAATTATCCAAGTCATCATGGAACGAATATTAAATCTGAGAATTCTGAAATCGTAGATTTGTCAATCTTCTGTTGAGCTTGTGTCAAGCTTCTTCATTAAACCTCGATAGATGCTATTGTCGAGCTTCACTATATCAACTTTTCTTCACTTGTTTCTTAGATCAATCTTCATGTCTTTAACAATACCATTTGTTATATTTGAGCAACATACTTCTTGATACATTAAACCTAACTTAGATCTACCCAATTACAAGTAAATTGTATTTTGTCAAAAGATAAGCCAATACATAGAAAATATAATCCTAACAAATACCACAAGCGCACAAAAGGACATGCCACTACTCAACCCCATTATCATATTTTTGCATTTTAGGAAATATCAAATTGTCATTGATGACGAAAAAACATCTTAAACAATATTCCTAGAGTATTTTATAATTTTCAACTAGTTGGGTGTCATTTACCTTATTTATGCTTTCTCTTTGAACCAATTTTGCAATTTGAATTAAATTTTTTTTTGGGTGTTTTGGATTAAATCCTGAAAAAAAGAGAGCCAGCAAACTCATTACGAGAAATTGATCTACATTAGAATGTGTTTTTGAATCAATTTGAGCATTCATGAATGTTTAAAGCTCAAACTCGTTAAATCTAAACACCGTGGAAATACAAATCATGTCAATGTGAAAGACAAATTGGCTCGCATCCAAACCAAGGTTATTCATACTGAATATAGCTTGTATTCAGTGCTTTTTGCACTAGACACGTTACACTTGTCCAAAACTAGACATGTGTTCAAATGACTCAAGTTTCACCCATTCATATTCGATTGATGCAAACATTACAATTTTTTATCAATAATGTGCTTAGGAGTTAGGACTCGGGGAATCAATGTTTGACCCAACCCACAAACATGAAACGAGTTTTTGTGGGTTAAAGAAACTTTAGCAGGTTTGGGTCATAAATAGGTTAACCTGAAAGCAACTCGATAAGAAATGTGTCATAAGAAGGTCAATCTGCATGACCCATAATAGACACGTTTGACACGTCAATTTATTTGTGTCAACCCAAAATGACCCATTTAACTCATATAACAAATGAATAATCATTTTATTTTAGATTTGTCAAATACCTTTTATATCCAACCTATATTTTAAATTTAAAAACAAAAGTGAGTAATTACAAAAACTTATGAGTGATATAATTAGAAATTGAAACTTTATAAACCTAGTCATGATCATTATATTGTTTGCACCAACTCTTCAATATTGATACTTAACATTTGGCAAGTTCTGTTTGTTGAACTATGTTATTTTGAATTTAGGTTAAAGTGTATGCACTTCTTTTGGAGTGTAAAGAACTTATTTCTAAATGGATGTTATATTTTTGTTGAACTATGTTGTTTCGAATGTGGGTTGAAGACTTGAAGTGTATGCATTACTTTCGGGATGTAAAAAACTTATTTTTATATAGATGTTATATTTAATTTTAAGTAGGTTGAAATGGGTTGTATCACAATCATGTTAACCCAACACGACCCATTTATTAAATGTGTCAAGTGAGTCAGGTCGTGTCAACCTACTTCATTAACAAGTCAGGTTATGGTTGAAGAGTTATGATACAATTATTAAATAGGTCGAGTTCAAATTGAGGCATTTAGTTGAATACCCCTATCTCGACACGATACGAACCTGACACGCTAACCAAAATTGACACCCCTAGTTAGGATTGAGTCCAAAAAAAAAAACCCCTACCCATTAAGGTGAAGCTCTAGTTAAGCATTTTGTAATTTCAACAACTTATGTGTCTATCTCGTTGGAAGTCAACATAAGAGATTTATTGGATGCTTCAGATGGTGCTTGCCATTGTTTGGAATTGAAAACTCTCTCGAAACCAGTTACATAAATGCGGATGGCCCGAGAAGTGTAATTTGAAACTAATCCAAGAAATTATTGACTGCACTTGAGAATTTGTTCATACAAGCCATAAACTAAACATATGAGGATAGATATACATATAGTAACGACCAACCACACAAAGGGAGGGATAAGGATCAAAAGCAGCAAGTCAGACACAAAAGCTGTAGAAATAAGACCCTTTGAAGAAAGGAAGATATCTTGGGTTGGAAGTCAGTAGTCTGCTGCTACCAATGCTCTAGTACATGTACAATCATCTATTGTTAAGAGCACCATGATTGCACCAACTTAGATTATAAACAATGAGTGTGCTTGGGACGAAACAACATGGGATGAGGTAGTCAAAACCCATCCCAGCCTATCCCCACCTTTCGTTCCTTCAAGGTAGGGAAAATTCATACAGGATAAAATAGGGCAAGTTTGACCTAGTGGGGCAAAGTATTTTTGTCATCCCTAAAATCTTGAAATGCTTATCTATTTTTGAAAAGATAAAAAATAAAATAAAAGTGCTTTGTAGCTAAACTAGCACTTTGAGGTGTTTCTAACTAAAATGTCTAGGATTTAAATCTACCCTTTCTCACGTATCAAATTATCAAAGAAGAAAATAGAAAAATAAAAAGAACTAATGCAAAATATTGTCATGAAAATTTTCAATAAATGGTGTAAAAGTTTGGAAAAGGTTTCTCTTCAAACTCCTCCTATATCATTTTATTGGATGTGAATTTTGAAAATTTGACCATTGGATTGCATGCTCTTATGATATTCTCAATGCTTGTAGGTTGTAGGATTTTAAATGGAAAAGGAATTTAACCAAAATTTTATAATCCAATTCTTTCCAATTTTTAACCATGGTCGCCTCAAGGCCTAGGCCTAAGGCCCCCACTAGATCCCAAAAAAAAAAAAAAAAAAAAAAAAAAAAAAAAAAAAAATTATCCCTTAAAATAGTTGTGCACTTTTTTTTAGTAGTGATGCTAAGGATAACACGAATTTTAGTATAGGATTACAAATTGACTTGTCATCAATCATAAAAAAGAAATTTATACATTCATTAATTAGGTTGTTGAAGTTTATAGATCATAGTCATTATCATATCATATTGTGAACATTTTATAATAATTTAATGCGTTTTTCCTTTTCATTTTTATCAAGACTTTCAAAATACGATAGCAATAGCAACATAACCCAATTGAAACCCTAAAAATGTTTCAAAAACATGTTTCAAATGCATTAAAATTTATGGTTCAACTAAGATATTAAATTCTTTATATAAAATTAAAATTAGTTTAGTTGGTATTATTCTTCAAATTATATATGAAATTAACATTAGTTAAGTTGGTATTATTCATCAAACTATGTATTTAATCTATCAAATTAACCTTGATTTGATTAGTATTAGATAATTTTATTTTATTAATATTTTCATGTAAAATGCTCTACATGGTTTTTTTTTTTTTTTTGGCATTAGGCCCCAAATTATGTTGGGCCGCCCATGTTTTAACTAAATTTGAGACCTGATATTTATTTTTAAAAAAAAATCTATGTAAACCAAACAAACAAAATAAATGAATAATGAATTTTTTTTTAATGCACGTGTCTCATGAGTCACATCTAGCGAAATAATAGTTGCTCTAAATTCACTATGAAGCTTGCTTGCTAGGAAGAAAGATTTATGATTTCAAAACCTAAAATAGGCCGTACCTGTTTGAAAAATGTGGATTGAAAGTTTTGCAGCCATTTATTTATAGTTATATGAGAAAATTAATTCGCGGTAGAGACATCATTTTTGGAAGAGTGATGATGGGATTGAAGCTAAATTTGGCCAGCGAAAGAGAGGGAGTTACCATACTCATAAATCATGGTTGTCTTAAACAAACTAAGTTAACTTTGTTGAGCTAGTTCAGCAACGTGGGTTTTGTTCTGCATATTCTTTTGGGCTTATTATTCTACCAATTTTGCAGCTTGAACGACCGACTTTTCGGTGTTGTCCATGTAAATCCATCAGACCTAGTTTTGAAGTTACTTGATTGTACAAAGAGTACATTTGACTTTTTTGGACCCATCACTATATGATTTGGGCCCAATCCATGTGTTGGTCATTTTTCTTTTTAGAAAGAAACCAAATAACTTCTTCATTTAAGGCTAGTTTCTCTTTTTTAGGGTCATGATATAGCAAAATGTCAGTAGATTGCGTATTCAAATCCATGTGTTTTTATCAATAATCTCTTTAAGTAATTGCGTTTGAGGATTTGAAGCCAAATTAAACTCAATAACAACTTTTCAAAAATATTTTTGAATGAAAAAGATAATATCATTAAACCAAAAAGAAAATACAAACAACTCAAAACTCAGCAGCGCCTAGCAGCAAAGCTACAAAGTTCAGCCCACACAAAAGAACAATGCAGTCCTAGAACCCTAATGGCTGATACCATACACAACCAAGGTCAATCTCCAACCAGAACCGAGCCTACCAACTTGACTTCTTAACTACAATTTATCTCAAAGCTTACAGATGAAGACCAAGATAAGTTAAGCAGCTGAAGAACACGCTCGACATGGATTCATAGCGAATCACAAAGCTCTCTGTATCCACACCCAACATCATTCAATATGGCTTTAACCAACTGCTACTTCGAGACAAATTCTATAATTCCATTGCCTCTAAATGTGATACCATATTTTAAATCTATCTGTAAGGGAGAAATTTATTTTGTACATCTGATATACCATGCTTCCTGCTCACATAAGGATGAACCCCATAAATAGAGTCAACCATAGACCATAGTATAGTAGTACTATATACCAAAGGTACTAAATTAGAAACATGTGATCTCTCTAGACATTATTTTCCGATCCCAGCACAGGTTTCTCCTTTATGTTGGGAGAAGGCATTGAGGATCCATTGGATGCTTGGGAAGGTGCTGTCCAGATTGATCGGAAGCTCTGTCGAAACCAATCACATAAACCGTGGAACTTCTGTTGAAACCAATCACATAAACCGTGGAACTTCTGTTGAAACCAATCACATAAACCGTGGAATGCCTCAGAAGTGGAGTGCCACATTGGTTCAAAAATTTCTCGACAGCATTGGAGAATCTCTCGGTGTGACCGATAAAGTAACAATACCATAATAGATGCACATATAGTGAAGATGAACCAACCAAAAGGAGGAGCAAGCATCAACAAAATCAAGTTACAGGCAAGAACTCCAGAAATGAGAAATACGCCCTTGAAGAAGGGGAGATGGATTCTGTTGAAATTCGGTAGTATTGTCACTGTCATTGATATAGTGAAGATACATATATCTATTATTAAGAGCAACCTGATTGCACCATGTATGTCGAATAGAGATACATCTGGACTTTGATACTTCCATCCAAGAAAGGTAAGCAGAGATCCAAGCATGAAGCCAAAAACAGCAAGCCATTTGGTGTATGAATGGAGTTCTTGCTCATATCTAAAAATAGAATACAAATTGCTTCAGAATGCATACATAATATGCCATACAGTTTAAAATGAAATTAAATCAACCTATGTCATAGAGCATTTGCAATTTTGGCATGTATTAAGACAGTGAAGATACTAATTGTCTCAATTTTCAACAAAGTTGGACTTGGAACGGACTAACCTGATATTTGTCTTATGCTTAAAATGCAGCTAACTGATCTCATAATTGTACCAGAAGTAGTGAAGTGAATCACATATTCCTAACTAAAATTGGGGTAATGTTACCTTCAATCATGAGTTGCATTGAATTCATGCATTAATTTTTAATTTAATTTAATTTTTGACTTAAAAGTTTAAAATTTATTATTAGTCAAGTTAAATTCATGAAATCTAAGATCTGTTGGATGCTTGTATTGACAATATAGAAAAAATACTAAGAAACTCAGAGAATCAACGAAGTTACAAACTTTTGATGGGTTGACCTCAAAGAATCATTCATAATTTGATCAATCCCAAATTTTAACTATTTCCCAGCTAAGAAAACAAAAATGTTTTATGAGATCAAAGATTTTCCTTCAATTCTTATCCTCAACTTCTTGGAAGCCTAAACAGAAGTTTCCACAAAGAGAGAGAAATTTAGATGAGAGCCTGCTGCACTGCTCTTCATGAATCTATCAGAGGGATTGAAGTGTGGGATTTTGAAGAGAGAACAGTTTGGGAATGGACAATAAAGAGAGTGGAATGAGGAAGAGACTGGTCTTGAACTTGAAAAAAAGGAGTCCAGACAAAAATGGGTGCGCGGAAGACACGTTGGAACAGAGAGAGCGAGAGAGAGAGGAAAATCTATATAACCCAAGAGTTAAAATATTCTCACCTTAAATAGAAAATGCTTTGAGAGGGGGATCAAATCTTAAAGAAAAAAAAAAAGAAAAAGGGGGCTCAATATTTTATATTCTATAATATTTTTTATAAATATTAGCATAGTTTGTTGCCCTGTGGTTAGAGAGTGGCCTCATTTTAATTTATAAAATGAGGCTACTGTCAATTTTTTTTTTTAATTTATTCAATTTTTATTATGAAACATGCACAATATGATAACACAAGTTTGGTGAACTAGAAAAAAAATCCAAAGATTATAAACTAAAAAGGGCTCAAATTTTAGAAAATAAAAATACGATGCCAAAAATAGAAATGATGGAAAACAAAAATGAAAGAACAGTAGGTGAGGTAAAAGACAGAATAAATCAAAGAAATAAATAATGTCTACAGTTTTTTTTTTGGAACAAAATAATGTCCATAATCTTTATTGGCACCTTAAATAAAAGTTCCATGTCTATCATCTTTATTGGCCCTTAAACTAAAAGTTTCCATAAAAGAGAGAGACAGTGAGCAGGGTCGGGTAGTATCAGGTAAAAGTAAAACCCAAATATTACACCGAACACAAAATGATTTGGTAGAAAGTTCGGACAGTAAAATTTAGACAAACCAATATATATGTCAAAACTTCATACAAATCCAAACCAAAAAAAGACTCAGATAATTTTTTTTCGTTATCTGAAATCGATGCATTGAACAGGTCCTAATGTCCTACAGACACAAACAAAAGATTAAAGATGGATTCTAGATTTAGTGCCACAATCTTCTTGGCTATACAGCTTAAAAAACCTTCCCACCAAACTGTACTGGAATATGCAAGATAAATGGAACATTAATTGAAGGCATATAAGCAATTGTTAATCATTAAAGCACCAAAATAAGTAAATGATTAAGGCATCTATACATAAGCAATGCATATGTAAGTAAAACACCAAAAAGTTCTTGTTTAAACTTGGTCGGATAGAACTTAGCACAAAAATGGACTTGAGCTATTAGTAGAATTCATGACAAACTCAGAACAAAGAACTAAAGAAAAGAGATAGCTATGTACCCGTCGGGGCGAAGATCAGCGAAGTTGTTCATGTCCATTCTTCTAAGGGGAAATGAAGTTGTAGCACTTTGCAGCTCTTTGCTCTCTGTGTTTTTTTCTTATTGCTTATGCAGAGTATCTGGAAATGGCACTCATTTATAGAGAACAGAGTTGAAGTGTGGAATATATTAATGTATCTTTTTTTTTTTTTTTTTTATACGAATATTAATGTATCTTTAGACTTTAGTGACTTTCTTTTAAGTAACAAACATTGGTGTCAATTTGGCAAAGCCAATGATACGGACCGAATTGATCGGCTTGGCCGAATTTTTGAATGATTCGGCTGAGGGAACTTACATTACTAATGTCAACTAGTCAGAAGAAGAAAGCTAGATAAAGTACTCGTCAAAAGAAAGGACCCACCTAATAAACAATACCTATTCAGTATTCACATTAGAACAGCAAGGATCGATAGTCTAATGGCATTAACTTGTAAGTCTCTCTTTCTCTCTCTATATATCAAATTTCTTTTTTTTAGTAATTCAAAAGTTATAATAATGTGAGATTTGAATCCTAGTTCTTTTAAATCTTAATAAAGTCATATTATAATATTGAGATATAAAACTCTTAATACATTAGCTTTATAATTGAATAATTTTGGTTTATTGGTCAATTTGTACCAATACTTTTTTTTTCTTTGCTTTTGCTAGAGCATCCACACAGCAGTGAAGTTAAAAATTTAGTTTTTTAACTCCACAAAAAGTTACTTTATCTATTTTACCTACACACTTTACAAAATATGCTGCAGTAATGAATCTACTTTAGTTTTCAACACAATAAAATAATATAAATATCACAATAAAATAAGATATCTACTACAATAAAATAAAATATCCACTATAATAAAATAATACATCCACTATACACAACCACTGCACACAACCATCACAGCCCCACACACACCCACAACCACCACCACCACCACCACCACCACCACCACCACCATATCAATAGAGCTATATTTTTAGCTATTGATTAAAATAATACAAATAACTCGTTAAAATAATAATAAAAACATCCACCGAAAAAAAAAAAAAAAAAAAAAAATTCACCAGCACAGCACAGCACAATCATCCACCACCACCACCAGTCCACAGCAGGAAAGAAAAACCACCACCTAATCACCACCTCTTCGCACTCGTCCCGTTCTTGACTCATCCGAGTTAACTCGGCCCACTTGTCCTTCTTCAGATTGTAAACCCACACCAATTCCAACGCGTTCTTGTTCTCATTGTGCCCGCCCGCTATGTAAACTCGACCCAAAAAGGCTTTGATAGCGAAAAACGAGCACTTGGACGACATGTCATTGCCGCGTCTCCAACGACGAGTCGTGAAGTCGTAGATGAACACATCAGTGACCAGGTTGTAACTCGCTGGGTCCCACCCTCCCATCAAAACCAGCTTGCCTTCACAGCTTGCCAATTGAGAAAACAACGGCAACTCATCTAGGTACTTGGGAACCGGGATGACTCGGTGATGGGGCTTAGGGTGGGTCAGCGGAACAGATCGGTGATGAGGGAGTTGGCCGGTGAGCTGAGGGATGAGGGAGATGAGGGAGTTGGCCGGCGAGCTAGAGAGAAAAAAAAAAATTGAGGAAGAAATAAGAAAGAAGAGAAGCAGGAGAGAGAGAAAGAAAATAGGAAATGTTTGTTTAATGAGAGGAGAGAGAGAAGTGTAATAGAAAAATATTTTTTTTTTACCTTTGAGGTATAGTGCACATCTAAAGATAGATGCGCACTGTAACTGAGAAGCTAAAATTTTTAGCTTTACTTCCACTGCTGCAACTCTTTTTTGTGTGTTTTGGTGTAGCTAAAATAGCTATATAGTTATTTAGCTACACTGCTGTGAGTGCTCTTATGTATATTTTTAAGCACAACAACGTATACAACTTGCACTAATGAGTTAGCTACTCCATTCTTTGTTGTTGGGAAGTAATTATTAAATCTTAGTAAGAACATTAGCATCTATGTATTTAAAACACCCAAATTTAAATGTTTATACGTAAATTTTTTTTATAAGAAGTTACTATAGCAAGTTTTAGGGGGTTATGTTTCTCAAAAAAAAAGAAAGAGAGGTTTTAGGGGGATATTTATTCACATTTATTCTCTCTCTCTCTCTCTCTCTCTCTCTCTCTCTCTCTCTCTCTCTCTCTCCTTGCCATTGCATCCTCCAAGGTGTATATTAGCGGTCATGGAATGGTTTTGGTCAATGATTTTGAATTTGGATTTAGGTTGGTAGATTTGGGTTTCAGATGATTTTGTGATTACTAGGTCGTGCAATGGTGTGTTCCAAAATGTGTGGTGGTGGATGGCAACGGTGAGTCGGTTTGGTGTGGTTGTGAGTTGCGATGGTGGTGGCAGTAGTGGGTTGCTGTTCCAATTTGATTTGGATTGGTTTGTTTGTTTTGTTTTTGTTTTTTTTATTTATTTTTTTTTTTTTTAATTTGGGTTTCTAGGTATGGGTTTGTGTTTTCGTTGGCTGTTGATGGTTGTGGTGGTGGGCTGTGAGGGTGATGGCTTTCGTGATTGAGTATTTTTATTTTTTGCTATGGGGTTTGATTTTGGGATGGGTATTGATTTAGTGGAGGTAGCTAGTTTGAATTGTGGGTGAAGAGAGAAAGAGATAGAGGAGAAGAGAGAGAAATTGCTATGGATGAAGAGGGAGATGGTGTGGAAGAGAGATAAAGAGAATAAAATAAATAAATAATTGAATAGTGTTGGATGTGACATGAAAATTAATAAATAGGATGTTATGTGAGTTACCACTCCCCCTTGATGCAGTAGTTACTCTACAAGTATAAATATTTGTGGGGTGTGAGGGATAAGGATCAGAGCTTAAATCTTAAGGAGGGAGTTTCACATATATATACATTTAGATTATGCTAAAATAAAATTTCTATCTTGTATAAATATATATATATATATATATATATATATTAAGCTAAAATAAAATTTCAATCTTGGTAAAAAAAAAAAAAAAAGAGGACGTTATGTGAGTTGTTAAATGGTGTTTTAGGTAGATAAAGTAACTTTTAGGTGTTAAAATAAGCTTCTTATTTCTTTCTTCTTTTTTGGCAAACCCAACTGTGAATGTTCTAAGATATCTTTGTCTGTTTTCATCTTCTATTTTTTGGCTAAGTGGCAGGTTTACTAATTGTCTTTGATTTCAAGTAAATGTCACCTAAATATTCTAAAGTACATCATCTGATCAATTTATCAAATAGGAGCATGAACTCAAAAATTACAAAATTTTCCAGATGAAAATGGCAACAATGGCTCAAGTAAGAATTGGTTCTTTCTTTTTTTCTTTGAATTTATCCCACAGCACTGCCTTACTAAAGTACAAACATTAAACTAAGCTATAACTTAAGTGATTGTATTACTAAATAGCAAAAGCATATGTCTGTGACATTCAAATACAATTTGGGTCTTGTGTTCCAGCCTTCGGTGCACTGAACTTGTTTGGATGTGAACACATCCAAAATTTGTTTTTTGTTTGTATCATGTCAGTTCTAGTAAATTAGAGTACTAGACCCAAGCTTTGTCAATGATAATTAACTCTCTATCCTAAAGATATATATTTTTAAAGACAAAATTTAGCAATAAAATTAGTTGTAACTTTGGGCTATAACCTTATTCAATATCTTTTTTATTGGAGGTAAATTTTGACAAATCTACTGTTAGATTACATTTTCTTCTTGTATCCTCCATACTTGTAAAATTTCTAGAAAATTAAAGATCAATAGCTATATCATCAATATATTGTTTAAATTTCAAGTTTTTGTAGTTTAAAATTATGCATAAAATATAAGCTTATAGATCATATGGTAAATAATATTGAATTGACACAAAATTTAACATGTGTATTATGAGTATAAAGAACATACAATTTAACAATTAGATTTTTAAAATATATAGTGATATTTATTTTATTAAATATGGCTACAACCTATTTTGTAACTAAGCTAAATTCCATTTTTAAATCAATAACATCTAAACTTAATACCTATTTCCATTAATACGTAACTAAATTGAATTGTTGATTTTGTATTTCTTTGGATAATTTGGGATCGATTTTGCAAGAAGTTGTGGGTTTAAAAAAAAAAAAATTCATCTCGGAGATTAGAGAGTTTAAGGCACAAAAACAGCTAAGAGATAAACAGAAGGTTGAGACATTTGATTTGTTGTTAAATAGTGCGTATTTTTTAAAAATAAAACATGCCTTGATAGTTAAATCACAAAATTGTGCGTATTCCAGTTTCATACTTTCAGGTGCCACGTGTCAAGCTAGCCAGCTTCATAGGTGTCCCTTTCTATGGTGATTTCTCTTACGTTTCCTTACTACCACTCATGCCTCTAAAACGGAAGGGTATAATACGGCTCCCGAAATTTTCTTTTAGGTTCGGCCTTGGGACGTCGTTTTATTCTTCCACCACTAATCTTTCTATCCGTACGTTTTTTTTTTTTTTTTTTTAAAACAAAACAAAACTAGTAGAAAACAATGAATTTCAAACTCCAATACACATTATTATTATTATTATTATTATTATTTTAGGGATTGAAAGATAGAACAGTACATTTGAATTTTTAATGTGACTTCTTGCATCTCTGTCGGTTACAATTGACGTTTTTTTGTGTTTAATTTTAATAATTTATGAGGTGTTTAGTAGAATAGTTTGAGATGAGATTTTTATAATTTTTTAAAATTCGTATGGATAAAAAAGTGTGTAATGTTATTTAAAATGTAAAAATATGTGTTTAAAATGGTATAACAAACAGACCCTTAATAATTAAGAGATGTGTTTTGAAACTTGAACAATTTCTTTAAAAATATTATAATATAATAATTAATTCAACTATATGGTTTCTAGTCTCTATAGCAGATTATTTGTGGTAGATAAAAAAAGTAACGTTAGTGACTAACTTATATGAAAATTGGTGAAAGATTGCCAACTTGACAGGTGTGAAAAAAATTGTTCGATACTTTGTTCCTGTAGCATCACTTTTACTTGATGAACCATAATATAAAGTTCTTTACGTCAGATTGAAAGGATAGAGGGGGCATTTAGGATGACTCATTCTATACGTTCAAATCGGAGGCAAATTAAAAAACAAAAAAGGGCTGTAGACAGCTTTACTGCTTTAGGGTGTTGGTTGGGGAAATATCAATGAAAGGAACTTTTTCAAACTTTTGGACGTTTAATACGAGTTAAACCTCAGAAATTTGTCTTAGTTACACAGTCAAAATTTCCAAATTCATTGTGTGCCATTCACTTGAGAAAACGTACGGATATCTTTCATATGTAATTGTAGGTTTCAATTTTGTCTAAAACATATTTGAGAATCCCATTGCTGTAAAAATACTTATAAAATAATAAAATAGCATGTATTACAACATATAAAATTTGTTTTGGTTTGGCTAATTCTAAGCTTACAGATGCCACTAATCAAAATCCACTATCATTGAGGAATTAAAACCAAACCTAGACTGCTCATCAAAAAAAAAAAAAAAACCAAACCTAGACTTTCACAAAAACTGTTAACATGAAAGCAAAACATAAATAATTCAGGAATAAGGAATACAAAAAAAAAAAAAAAAAAAAAAAGATAAAAAGGAATGGGAAAACATCTCTTACTAATCAGGTTGACATTACCAAAAATTATCTCAGCTACTTATAAATGAAGGGAAAACTTAATAAATGTTTTAAGGGCATTGGTTTAGGAGATATTTTAAGAAGTTTTTTCTAGGAAAAGAAAATAGTAATTGATTTTTTGACAACTTTTTTATACTTTTCATAAAAGTGGTATCAGAACTTTCATAAAAGATCCATTAACAAATGTCCTAAGGGCATCCGTTAACCGGACTTATAAATGAATAGTGTAGTTATATATATATATATATACACATACTTATAACTCTTAAATAACTACCTAATGACTATAGTAACAAATCCTTTGTGTGGTCATGAAATATTGGATTGGAAGCTAAAGCTGTATTGGTATTGTCACACGAAGTCAGGAGAGTTCTGTAGGACTTGATACAAGAGATTAATATTCTGAGTTATGAGTTAGTGGATGATAGAACCAAACATTTCCATATAAATTGTGTAGTTCTTTTTTATAGAACAAAAAAGAAAGCATAGTTTCAAGTTTCAACAACTTATGGTAACAGTTTTATATAAATGGAAGAGAAATGATACATCCACAATATTTTCACAACAAATCATAAATAGTTAGTTGTTATTGGTTCAAATTTGAATCTACCACTGAGATTACTCTTTTGCACCCAATAATAACAATCGGCAATAACCAACCACTTAAGATTTGTTATAAATATATTATGAACATAACATCTCTATAAATACTATAAATAGAAAGGTGTTTTTTTTTTTTTTTTTTTTTTAACTTTCTTGTCAAATAAGCTAAAAGATGTTCCTATTAATTACTATTCATTCATGCATTATCACTGAGCAACTACATTGATTAAATTGTGAAAATTTCAGCCTATGGCAATAATTATGTTTACTAGCTGCTATTGATATGTATTGGCTTTTGAGGGTCTTGGGCGAGGCATACGGGTTTCCAAGTTTATTGTTAAGGACTCTTTTTTGGACTAGGTTTAGGTTCAGTGCATCTAGCTCACTAGACCCGATCAGATGGTGACACATGTTTAAAAGTGGACATATGTCATCATCTCAACAGGTCCAGTGTTACTGGACGCTGGACCTCAGCTTGACCCCTCTTTTTTTCAGTTGGTACTTGAACATACAATAACTTTTAATGACTAAGATTGAGCATTAAAAAAAATAATAATAATAATCTCAACATTTGAATGAAAAATTTTAGCAAAAGTTAAAATGTGAAAAGTTAAAAGGTAAAAATTATTCTGAGAAAAATAGAAGCTATTGCATGTGGATGTTGTACAATTCTGATCTCAATCCCTTCTACTTATTTATACTTTCTTTTGAATTTGAACCAACTTTCCAATTCGAATGGACATGTTATTTTTTGGTTGTTTTGCATTGAATCGCGTAAGTCTAATTTGCTAGGCCACAATATGAATTCTTTATTCCGCAACACAATAAGACTTGAAGCCCAAACTAAGCACTAATATTTTTTCCTGGAGTCCGACTGATTTGCTTAAAAGAAGCCCAATTATCCCTTATTCAGTAATTTTTTTGGGGCCAGCAGACTAATTACGAGAAATTGAATTGCATTAGAGTCTGTATTAACATTCATGATGGATAAAGCTTAAACTCATCCAATCTAAACGCCAGAGAAATACAAAATCAACTCAATTAAAGAGACAAATCAGTTCAGATCCAATTGGTCATATCTTCAATTCATCAAAAAAATTGGTCATATCTTCAAACCAAGGTTATTCATATTCTATTGATACACACATTACAAATTTTACAATCTCATAAATTGTATAAAAAAAAAAAAAATACAATCTCCTAAATATTTTAGCATTGTTGATTGAGTCAAAAAGCACCAACACCATATTACATATCTATGCAAAATAAAGACATAATCTCCATCCATCTAGTGTTCATGAGAGGACAAATAATGGTGAATCAACTATTAAACATTATACCATTTCCTCCATTTGTGTCTCTGCCTCGTTGGGAGTTGGCATGGGAGATCCATTGGGCGTTTGGGAAGGTGCTTGCCATATTGATTCGAGGATTTGTGGGTACGAGCTATAAAGTATACATACAAAACCAAATGCACATATAATGAACATAAACCACCCAAATGGAGGGACAAGTATCAAAATGAGCAAGTCACAAGCAAAAGCTCCACAAATAAGACACACAAATTCAACTAAAAGGAGAGAACTATTGTGGGAATTTGGTAGTGTCACCATTGCCAATGCTATAGTACCGGTACATACATCTATTATTAATAGCACCATGATCACATTGTGTTCGTGAAATAGAGCACCATCTGAGTTTTGATACTTCAATCCGACGAGGGCGAGCAAAAAACTAAAGGAAAAACAGAACACCGCAAGAAATTGCTTGAAGAAACGGAGTTCTTGCTCAGATCTAGACATAAAAACATTAAAATATCTCAGATTATGTACAAAAGATAGTTTTTTTTTTAGTAATATGTATCGTATTGTTAAAGGCTAATAAGAATTAAATGAACATTTGTCACATTCCAAATATTTTTTTTTTTGGCTTGGTTGCTAACAAGTAACAAGTGTGCAACATGGCATGTTTTAATATGTATAACATAGGAAATGTTTTGATGTATATAATAGGGTCAAGATAGCCTCAATTTTTAACTAAAGTTGGACAAAAATTGCTAAAACTTTATCCCATGTTCAAAGATGTTAGCTACTTAGTGTATAAAATCTTATAATGTTGTGCCAAAAGTCTAAACTAACCCTTGGCTTAGTAAATCCCATTTTCTTGAAAAATTGGGATGATTTTACCAACCATCATGCATAAGGAAACTCTCTGCATCTTAATTAAGAAATTCGACAATAAAATCTAATATTTGTTTTGGATCGACAGCCAAAAAGAATTATGAGAAAGAAACAAGGCAAAGAAAAAGAAAACAGAACCATTAATAATACTCTGGCTTGACTCTCAAAATTTAACCCGGCTTAACATCCAAAGGTAACATCTTTGGATTTTATGTAAAGTCCCAAAAGTTTTCACTTTTACAATTACAGACCTAACAATTAAAACAGGGGAAGAAGAAAGAACCAAAAGAAAAATACTTTGAAGGAAATGACCCCAAAAAAAAAATAAAAAAATCAGGGCATTAACCCATCAAAAGCCAGAATATATAAGATTAAACTACAAGTTCCCAGCTTATTTACTTCAAAACATCATGATCATAGTTTATGCACCATGTGTTACAGGGTTGTAGCTTGGTTGGGTTGCCGGGTAGTTAAACACACTGACTCCAGGTCTTAGAAACACACCCAGTCCACACATACACAACACAACAGAGGAGATGAAGTTTAGGTAGCTGATTATACGCCAGAGGCTTCTTTATACTTGAACGTGGAAGCTCCAATACAATGCTTGACAAAACAATAAAAAAATTACATCCAATTTCTCTTTCATTTCCATATCTATCATTGAGTGCTATTTAATGAGCATTAATTGAACGCACATAAGCAACCAACCTTATTTAGTTAAACACTTAAAAAGTGAAAATGATCATGTAGGTTTAGCAGCTAAAAACGTGTTGTTTGTTTAAAAAAATTAGTACTAAACCATGGAGCTTCAAGTCTTTGCACTACTGGAATTCATAGCTAAACAGAGAAATGTAGAACCAAAAAACTAAAGCAAAGAACTTTGTACTAACCTTTCTGAAAGAAGATTGCTCAAATTGTTGCTGTCCATCCTGAACTGAGTGAGGAATTCGGGTATGTTCGGAACAGAGGGAGATGGAGAGGAAAATGGAAATGGTTTATCAGCTCTGTGTTCTGGTCTTTTGTGCTTTGCTTCCATTGAATTGAAAGAGTTGGTATTTATGTTGCTTCTTGGTCATGTGGTGGACGACAAAGAAAACCAATAGAAAATTCCATTTGATTAGGCATAGTCTGCATAGACATTACAAAATCCGAATTGAACGGGGGTGTACCAAATGGATTCGCCGTATTTTTGAGTCATACGGGAAAGAAACGGACCATTCCTATGATTGTCTATTTGTTTAAGGTATCCTATGATTCTTTATGATGTCAAAGTCTCATGGTCTGATACACATCTTTTTTGCCTACCACTCTCTCTATTCTCTATGTTAAATCTACGCAAAATTTCCGACAGTTACATAAATCGACTTTTATTTAATGCAAAATGTCACCTATATTCTCTCAAAAAAAAAAAAAAAAAGTTTTTTCATAACATTTTAACAACGGATTTTATATGACAGACTGTTATTAGTTGTTATGTTTGGACAAAAAAGTAATTTAAATTTTGAATTTAAATTAGAGCTAATAATAAATTAACAATTTATCACTTATAATTTGTTGTGAAAATGTTGTGGACATAATACTTCTCATTTTCTCAAGTAAAAGTAACATGTCCCCTTAAAAAAGAAAAAGATGCTACGTCCGCAATATTTTTACAACAAATCATAGATGATTAGATATTATTGGTTTAAATTTGGATCTAACACTAAAATGACTTTTTTGTCCCAACAATAATAACTAGTAACAACCTGCCATTTAGGATTTGTTGTAAAAATATTGTGGACATATCATTTCTCTAAAAAAAATGTACATTATGTGGAATGCTTAAGAGTTCTATTATATACTCTATATAAGAGAGTTCCCCTATTTCAACTGGAGTTTTATGTAATTTACAAATATCCTCATTAATAAAGTAAAAAATCATTTAGAAATAGAGTTATAAATGTCAAATAAAAAATTTCATTTTGAATTCAAAAAGAGAATTTCTAAAAATTAAGATTTCTTTTCCGGTTCAGCAAAGAAATTACAGTTACTACTTATCTGTAAATTTTATCCTTTTTATTTGTTTGAAAAATAAAAAAAATATTTTTTTAAATTATAATAAATGTAAATTATTAATCTTTACTAAAAAAAAATAGAAGCGTTTCACGCATGTGCTCAAAGGCTAGTTATAATATAAGTAATTGCATGGAGTTTAATTATTTATCAATATATCACAACAAAACAAACTCACTACTGTGCGTATGTGACATTCAATTTTCATTTTTAAAGATTTTTTCTTAAAAAAAAAAATTTTAGCATCCAAATTTGATTTTATATTTCTTTGGTGTAACACAATGCACTTACATTCAGCCTTTGGGTTCAATTTGGCAGGTTTGTTAAGATTTGGTATTGGTTGTTAAAGAGTACATTAAAAAAAAAAAAAAAAAAGTTCTAAGCCTCGAATAATGTAAAAAAGAGTCAGCTATTCCATTCTCACCTTTAAGTTTTAAGCTGACCCAATTTTCTAGCTATCCTTTTCTAGTGCGACTTCCCTGGATGTTTCCTTAGCCTTGCCTGCACGTATCGAAACCACCGTCTTTTTAAAGAAGCCGAATTTTTGTGTTTGGGATGCCGTACTATTATTGCCATTTCTAATTTTCTTTTCTTTTACCTTTTGATCTAAACTCTTCTTATCTTTTTATATCATAATCAAAAGACGAAGAAGAAAAAAAAACTGTTATTAACCTTTTTATTTCAATTTATATCTATTTATTTAAATTGATAAATAAAAAATATAATTGTGAATTAATATGATGTTGCTGTCTTATCATTTTCTCTCATTTCCATTTTAATATTTAAATATGATCCATTCTCAATCCTTCCCTACTTATAATTAAAACATCCAAAATCCAAACAAGAGCAGGGAGGATAACCACCCCCTATTTTCTCACGGATGGAATTATAATTTTTTGATTTTATCTTTAGGGGGGCCAAAAACGCATGCATAACTCTCTCTCTCTCTCTCTCTCTCTCTCTCTCTCTCTCTCTCTCTCATCAATCAAAAATATAAAAATAATATATTAAAAATCAAAATAAATAAAAATAATAATAAAATTAGCCTATATTCAATTCAAATACTATGGGTTCCAGTTAGTTCAATTGATAAAGTCTCTGATGATTGTATAAGAGATCTGAGTTTCAATCTTCGCTTACACCAAAAACTGATTGATGTCTTGGTTATATTTATTTACTAAATTAAATTTTATCTTACACAATCATTTTCCATTTTGTTGAGAAACCTAGTTTTATACATACATACATACATACATACATACATACATATATATATATATATATATATATAGTTGAAATTTCCCATTTCTTGCAATAAAATTTAGAATTGTAAGTACAACAAGACCACTCTATAAGTTAGCAGGTTGTTGATTTTTTGGTCCTTACAAGCTGTAGGCATAATTCATAAATATTTAATATTTTGTTTGGAATTCAGATGTTGAACTAAATTATGTTTGTAACGGTGAAGTATTGACTATGAACACAAATGGGTAGTACCTAAGGAAGGCCGTATATGTGGTCTTGTTCTTTTTTGGAAATCATCAATGAACTTGGAGATGATTGATTCATCTCAATACTATATTGACACTTGGATTGATAGGGGCTCTAAACATGAGTGGAGATTCATAGGTTTTTATAGGGAACCAGAAACATTAAAGAGAATTGAAGCGTGGGACAGTTTGAGAGCTTTAAACCACCATCTGCAAACCCCATGGCTATGTGTAGGCGATTTCAATGAACTCACTCAGCAGGAGGAGAAATTAGGCGGGGCAATTAGACAACATAGATAGATGCAACTCTTCAAAGATGTTATTGATGAATGTGGGTTCTTGGACCTTGGATTTGTGGGTAACCGTTTCACATGGAGCAAACATTTTGAAGATGTACACTCAATTTGGGAACAACTTGACCGAGGTTTGGCTAATGAATCTTGGATTCTAAAATTCCCGGGTTCGATTGTCCAACACCTTCAAAGTACCTCCTCTAATGATTGCCCACTTTTGATTATCCTGTTGGGTTTGGACCCTTACCCCCCCAAAAAAAGAATTTTCAGGTTTGAGGAAATGTGGCTATCAGATGAACAATGTGCAGAATTGGTGGAAGCATCTTGGTCTTCCTATTCAGTAGGGCATTGTAACAGTGATATACTTAGGAGGGTGGAGATTTGTGGTAGGGACCTAGCATGGTGGAACTACAACATTTTCAGCAATGTGAGGAAGGAGTTAAAAAGCAAAAAAGCTCTCTTGGTGGAGGCTGAATCTGCTACTATTGTAAGTGGGCAAAATGGGAGGATTAGAGAATTAAAGGAGGAGATCAATATTCTGTTGGATAGAGAAGCAAGAATGTGGAGCCAAAGATCACGTACTCTTTGGCTAAAAAATGATGACAACAACACAAAGTTCTTCCATTGTCAGGCCACTCAAAGACATAGGAAAAATAAAATCTGGGGAATTATGGATGAGAACAACATATGGAGAGTAGATTTAGAGGAGATAACATTGATCTTGGTAAACTATTACAAAGAGCTCTTCCCTACCTCAAGGCTAAATCCCCATTGGCCCCAATTAGAGCACACTCCCTTGATGATTATCGAAGAGATGAATTCAGCCTTGATTGACATGTTTACTACTTTCAAAGTAAATGAAGCCTTGAAACAGATGGTGCCTCTCAAAGCCCCTGGACCTGATGGAATGCCACCTTCGTTCTTTTAGCATTTTTGGGGAGTGGTAGATGTCGATGTCACTGATTCAGTCTTATCTTGGCTCAATTTAGGTACCATCCCACATCCGTTAAACAACACTTTTATCACCCTTATCCCAAAAATTAAAAACCTTGAATGTGGTAGTGATTATCGCCCCATCAGTTTATGTAATGTCTTGCATAAAATTTTCTCTAAAGTGCTGGCCAATAAATTAAAGAAAATTTTACCAAGCATCATATCTAAACACCAATCGGCCTTTACAAAGAATAGGTTGACAACGGATAATATACTTGTTGCTTATGAGTCACTTCACAATATGAATAACATAAGAGCAGGAAAAACAGGCTATATGGCTATAAAGCTTGACATGTGTAAAGCCTATGACCGGGTGGAGTGGGTGTATCTAGAGAATGTGATGAGAAAAATGGGGTTCAGTGAGAAGTGGATTGGCTTAATTATGGTGTGCATAAAAAAAGTGACATATTCTATCCTAGTCAATGGTGAACCGTAAGGTCTTATCCAACCAACCTGAAGGATCAGACAAGGGGATCCACTTTCCCCCTTTCTCTTTTTGCTATGCACGGAGGGTATACACAGACTTATACAACATTCTATAAAAGCGGGGGAGATAAAAGGGCTATCCATTTGTCGGAATGGCCCTCAACTAACACACCTATTGTTTGCAGACGATAGTCTTCTTTTTTGTAGGGCAACCATTAAGGAGTGCAGAAAAGTTATGGAGATTTTGGAGATTTACTAAGAGGGGTGTGGCCAAAAGGTGAATAAAAACAAAACAACCATCTTCTTCAGTAAATCCACCCCAGAAGGTACTGAGATTGAGATCAAGGAGGCTTTGGGCTTACAAGAGCTTGTACATTATCATAAATACCTTGGGCTGCCTTCTCTAGTGGGGAGGAAAAAGAAGAAGAGCTTCAATTTTATCAAGGAAAAAGTTTGGCGGAAGTTACAAGGATGGGAAGGAAAGCTTTTATCTCAAGCGGGGTGGGAGATCTTAATAAAGGCTATCATTCAGGCAATTCCAACATACGCAATGGGGTGTTTCAAAATTCCAGTGGGACTTTGTCATGAGATTGAATCAATGGTCCGAAAATTTTGATGGGGTCAAAGAGGAGATAAAAAGGAAAATTCATTGGTTGAAATGAGAGGAAATGACAAAATCAAAGATGGAGGGGGGGGGGGGGTATGGGTTTTAGGGACCTAGTATTGTACAATGACTCTTTGTTGACAAAACATGCTTGAAGGCTTTTGCAAAATTCAGATTTGCTCTTCTAAAAATTCTTTAAAGCTTGGTACTTCGCAAATTGTTCTATAATGGAGGCAAAAAATTCATCCACAGGGTCCTATGCTTGGAGGAGTATTCTACATGGGCGAGATGTGCTACTTAGAGGATATAGGTGAAGGGTGGAAAATGGGAGGTCTATGCACATTTGGTAGAGCATATGATTGCCACGGAAATACCCACCCGAGGTAACTTCTCCATTCATTGAGTCCATGGCAGATGCAAGGTTTGAAATATTGATAGATGATGCGATAAACCGCTGGAACCATTCAGCCATTGATGGTATTTTCATTCTTGAGGAGACAGAACTGATCGAGTCCATTCCGCTGCCATAACAAGGGGTGGAGGACAGACTTTTTTGGCCCTTCACTGAAACTGGGACATATACAAGCAAGTCGGGGTACCGATTTTTAAAGTCGGAGGAAAAAACTACAGGAGGATCAAATCGGTTGATGGAGGACAGGGAGTTATGATGAGGTATTTAGTCAATACAGGTACCAAAAAAAATAAAAAATTTCATATGAAGGGCTTGCCGAAACTCACTACCCACAAAGGAGAATTTGGTGTGTTGAACCATTATTGAGAATCCCCTCTGTGACTGATGTTCATGTGCCAATGATACTGCCCTCCATGCATTGTGGTCGTGTGGTGAGTTGGATGTTGTCTGGGAGGATTTAACTGTGTGGAGTTGCCGAAATACACTCAGCTTATCACCTTCAAAGAGCTTCTGTCATGGCTGATCAAACACCAGCACCATCTAGAGCTCTGTTCAGTCACGACATGGTCTATATGGACACAACGAAACTAGGCCCGACTAAATAAACCTAGCTACAGTCTGCACTTAATCACCCAATTGGCAAAGGAACGACTTCTGGAATTCCAAGATGTTAATCCGCACCCTCCATCTCCTCAAACAGCCCATTCCTCGGTGCAGAAGTGGAAACCACTAGATCACAAGTTGGTGAAAATTAATTGCGACGGTGCCAGGTTCGCAAAGGAGATCAGAGCAGGGATTGGGGTAGTCATTTGTGATAATGAGGGTATGGTGCTAGGATCACTGGCTAAGCAAATTTCCTAGGCATACAACCCTCTGGAAATCGAGGCGATGGCCATCGAAACAACAGCTCAGTTCACGGCAGACCTGGGATTCCATCACGCCATCCTTGAGACTGACTCGCTTGTGTTAGTAAAGGCGTTGCGTGAAGGTACAGAGTTCCTATCAACAGTGGGCTCAGTGTTGGATGAGATTAGAAATAAGGTTAATCTTTTTAATGAATTACACTACTCTCATGTAAAGAGAGAGGGTAATATTGTTGCTCATAAGTTAGCTCGTCATGCTATTTGTATCTCGAATTTTGCAGTGTGGATGAAGGATGTTCCACCACTCTTATTTCTTGTTGTATTGGTTGACATAACTGGTTTTACTTAATAATATAAGATACGTTCTTTCTCAAAAAAAAAAAAAAAAAAAAAAATAATAATAATAATAATAATAATAATCAAATATCATCAATTCTAAAAATTTCACATATCTCATTGCTTGCTCGCTAGACCAATGATTTAATTCTTGTAATGGAGAATTTATTGCAACATATAAAATATCTAATTGTTATCATTGACCAAAAAAAAAAAAAAAAAAAAACAAAACAAACAAACAAACAAACAATAATTAAGCCGGAGGTAAATATCACCACTAAATCCAAATCTGAAAGAACCAAAACTTTTAACTTTTGGTTTTTGGTTTTTTTTTTTTTCAAAATACCATTCTAAAAATATTATGAATCAAAAGTCATTTGCTTTTTTTCCTCTTAGTTGTGATATTTTTTAAGAGGAATTTGTTTTTATTTTGTTATTCCAAACAAAGTTTTGTTATTGTTTTGGGAAAAGGCCACAAACCACATATATAAACTAGGTGATATTTTATTTTTTTGGGTTCTTTGAACAATTTTTAAATTTGAGAAGGCTAATTTTGCAATATTGAGGACAATGCAAAAAATTCTTTGGACATAAAATTTTAAATTTAAATTATTAAAAATTAAAATATACTATAGGGTGTATTTGAACCAAGACATAAAAGAATAGATTGAGAGGCTCATCAATTGGGAATTATAATTGCCAACAAAAATAGATAAAGTTGAACTCAATGATTGTAGGTTGAAGTCTTCCTAGGTTGTGACAGGACAAAGTGAGAAGTTTTTAACAAAATTATCCCGTGCAAAAGCTTATAAATACCATGCAGCAGAGTGGAATAAAAAAAAATCCAAACCCATAATTCGTTGAAATTTCTTGATAAACTTATTGTCATCTTACTTAGCCATCAAAAGCATATGACGAGTAAAATTCATTCGCCTTGCATAGATTATACAAAGGGGATTGGCAATAGAGGATTGGTTAAGCCAGGATTCATCTTTTGGCTATATTAAATCCAAGTTTGACAATAATTCCATTTTAGTAACAGAAACAGAAACAGGAGATACAGCCTTCTGATCATTAGCTTGGCTTCGGCTTAGTGACTTGGTCCATATCGACTTTTGAACACCTCTACATATTACCTTACGTTCATTTCATAAGCTTACAATACTAGAGTTTTTCCAAAGAGTTTAAAAAAGAATTAAATTCATGCTTAAAATACTAGGGTTTTCCCAGTGAGTTTAAAAAAGAATTGAATTCATTGAAGTTGATGTTAAACACTAAGAAGTAAAATTCATTCAATTACTCTAATTAGTAAAGTGCTATGCAATTACACGAATTAAACGGAGGTGTATCAAACGACTTTCCCGTATTTTTGATTCATTCGGGAAAGAAAATGACCATTTTAAAAGATAGAAGGATATTCATATATCTGACAACGATTGTCTATTTGATTATGGTATCCCAAGATTCTTTATGATGTCAAAGTCTCATGGTCTGATACAGTTTTTTTTTTTTGGTTGGCTTGCTATACTCTCGTATTAAATTGCCATGCTCTCGTATTAAACATGACAAAACTTAGCTATAAAATTAGTTGTAACCTTATGCTACAATCTTGCTCAATATATATATATATATATATATATATATATATTTTGATAAGAAACTGTAAACTTTATTAAATAAAATCACGTAATGCACGATACATCATGTAAAAGAGCTTGCTCTAAAAAGTAAGGATTCTCTTCTATCCAAGTCATATAATTATCAATACCTAAAGTATGTTTTGCTAATAAATGAGCTGGCTTATGCCCTTGTCTTCTAATATGTGAGAAATTAATAAGTGAACAAGCCTCATACATCCCAAGTATACTTTATTACTCAATGTATTTTTATTGGAAGTAAATTTTGACAAATCTACCATTGGATGAAATCTTCTTCTTTCATTTTTTATACTTGCAAAATTTCTAGAAAATTAAATATTAATAACTATGTCATGAATAATTTTTTTTTTGTTTAAATTGTAAGTTTTTGTATTTTAAAAGTATGCATAAATATAAACTTATAGATCATATAGTAAATAATATCTGATTGACATATAAACTTATAGATCATATAGCAAATAATATCCGATTGACACAAAATTTGACATATGTATTAAGAGCATAAAAAACATGTAATTCAACGGTTAAATTTTCAAAATATGTAATAATGTTTATTTTATTGAGTAAAGTTATAGCCAGTGATAGAGGTATCACTGGACTAGATGGCCCTCCCAATTTTTTTAAAAGATATTATTATATATATATGTGTACTAATTTTGATAATTTTGTTCTATAAAACTACATTTTGCTTCCCTTATATAATATCATTGATTCTTGTAAGCATAATGTTATACTCACAATTTTTTTTTACAATTTTTTATAAACTGTTTTGTAGCAAATTGTTATTGGTTTGCATAATGGGCCCACTACTCACATCATTTTTTTTACTTACTAGTAACCACTTATCATATCAATAATTTATAAAATAGCATGTAAAACTAAAAAATAGCTCAACAACAAAAATTTCCAATAGTAAAATTAAAAAAAAAAAAATTAAGCTCAACTAACCAATTTTATCCAAAATAAATAATAATTCCCTTTAAAAAATTAAAAAAAAAAAATTTTGTTCTTACCCGTAAAAATTAAAAATAAATAAAACTCAATAGTTAAGCCGAAGTAGTAGCAAAGTCAGAAGTTGAAACTGCCGCACACAACTAACAATAAAGCCCCTCTAACTCAAGTTCTGGCTCCATCCTTAGTTGTAGCCATAAGTTACAACCAATTTTGTAGCTAAATTTTGTCTTATTAAAAATTTATACAAAATTACACTTTCCAACAGTTAGATCAATCTTAATTTGTAAGTTTTGTAAGCTCTCAAATTAAATTTATTTTTATCTTTTATTTTTGTTTTATTGATAAGTTCATAAATTGACTTTGATTTCCTACTAAATGTCACACATAATTTCTCAAGTACATTATCTGGAAAACTATCCTTCTTTTTTTTTTCTTCTTTTTTTCTTTTTTTTTTTCTTTTTTTTTTGTAGCTAAATGACAACAGTACTCAAATTGGAGGCAGTACTCCAAAAAAAAAAAAAAATTCATTCTGAAACATTTTTTATGATATCTCAAGTACAAGATGTTTAAGAGTATTATAACATAAAGGATTATATGGATTTAATGATTTATCACTAAATCAAAACCAAAATACTCACTACTGTGACAGTATATATGTGACATTTAATTTTCATTTTTAAAGATTTGTTTCTTAAAAATAATGCAAAATTATTAGTTTCGAATTTCTTCTGTGTAACAAAATGCACGTACACAGTTTTTGGGATCAATTGTACAGTTAGGTAAAGATCTGTTATTAGTTGTTAAAGAGTACACTTTTTAAAAGGCAAATTCTAAGCCTCAACTCTCAAGTTAAAAAACAACCAGCTATTCTTTTCTAGTGCAGACTTCCCCGAATGATTCCTAAATCTTGCCTGCGCCTACATGTATCGAAACCACAGTCTTTTAAAAGTAGTCGAATTTTTGTTTTAGTTTGGGACGCGGTCGTATTATTGGCTTTACTATTATTTATCTTTATTATTATTTTTGACGTATTCCTCCAATTCCCACTCATTTTTAGTCATATGTACGATAAGTTGCATATGTTTGATTTTTAAATGACCCGTCTTATATCAAAATAAAAATTGGAGAGAATAAAAGGAGGTCTTATTCTATAATTGCCAATTTATATGATGTCCTCTTATCATTTTCTTTCATTTCCATTTTAAGACATCCAAACAAAAAATAAGCCTATATGGGATAACCACTGACCTCTTGTCTTCTCATGAACGAAACCATGATTTTATCTTTACAGGTCCAAAGCATGAATAATTAATTTTGATCTATCAAGAATAAAAATAATATACTGAGAATCAAAATAAATAAATACATAAAAGATCAATTTAGCTTATTTTCAATATTAGAAATATATAAATCAAAAGGCACAAAATTACAATATTTTTAATACATTTCAATTTTATCATCTATAATTAATCAAAAAGAACTCGACTTTTTTTAATCCAAAAAATTATTTATGATTGGTTTTGTACTAAATTTCATAGTAATTTCCCTTTTAATTTACTAAATCAAGGCTTCTGTTATAAAATCATTTTATGTTTTGTTGGGAAACTTAGTTTTAATAATATATATGTTTGAAAATGCTCATTCCATAGTTGAAGTAGAAACTAGAATAGTAAGCACATCAATCGCCACTCTATAAACAAGTTAGCAAGGTGTTGATTTGTTAGTTCTTACAAGCTATTGGCGTAATTCATAAATTTATTAAATAAAATTTTGAAATCTAAATGTTAAAGCTATATTATGACTACAATGGTGAAGTTTCATATTTAAAAGTCATTTTTTGTGATCCATGATGTCTTGTAGGTAAACTTGTTTATCAAAATACAAAGATCATTAGTTTAAAAAAAAAATCAAATCATGTAGTGTTTCTCAAGGATCTAGAATTGAGTTAATAATATACAACCTTATTGCTTGCTCACTAAGATCCAACATTGCTAAGCATTAGCATTGGGAGTGTAAAAACACTCTAGTTGCTATTCTAGCAACCCACCCACTCAAATTGAGCTTTATCCAGGGGGTTGCTAACATATTTTAGCAATAATGAACAAGAATTTTGTATTTATACAACTTACTATTCATGGGCTTGTAAAGAAAAAAATAATAATCTTTCACACTCTCTCTCTTTCTTTTGATAATTGGTTTTTTACATTATTTGATTGTGAAGTTTATTTTATTTTAATAAGCTGTATGTTAAAATAGAATATGAGATGTTGGATGAGTTATAAAATGAAATGGTAAAATAAATAACATAAGTTTTAAGGATATAAAATAGATATATATATATATATATATATATTTTTTTTTACATCCCCCATTCAAATTGAGCTTTATTTGGGTGTGTGTTGCTAAAAAAGATTAACTACCATGAACAGTGAGTTTGTGTATATACAACCTACTATAGCTGAAGGCTAAAACTAAAATATTGAATTTTATTGTCTCTCTTCCAACTATCTTTTTTTATTACTTTTTGTTCTCTCTTCATGCACACTCTCTCAAATCTGTTTCTGCCTCTCTCCTCTCTACTCCTCACCTTTTCTTCTCTCTATCCTTTCCACCTCCAACACCCAGTTTGCTCTCCACCTCCATCCACCTCGATCCTTTGTGACCCTTGAAACCAAAATTTCAACCGCGTACATGACACTTGAAACAAATATTTTATCTTTATCAAGGATTGACAGCCTTTGAAAAATTTGAAAGGGATAAAAGAATGATAACCTTTTTTTGAAGGTCTCCTAACCCTCAAAATAAGGTTTTTCTCTTTAAAAAAAATAAAAATAAAACCCACAGCCATGCATATAGACTTTAAAGAAGCACATATTTAAAAATCTATATTATACCAAAACACAAATGTCAAAACAAAATTCAATTAGCTTTCCAAGTTACTCAATTCTTCATTCTTGAAGTTTATGTAGACATTTTCACATTAACATAAAAGAACTTAGTATTTTAACTAGATAAAGGAGAAAAAATGGAAGAAGAAGAAGAAGAGAAATGAATCAGTACAAGAACCATGCATGATCAAAATCATAATCTTAATATTATTCTATTTCAATGCAAAACAACATGATGTACTAATGTTTAAATGATCTCACATAAAGGATTCTACCTTCTCCTGGTATTTCTCAAAGACTGATGCATAGCCACCAGCTTTCCCTTGCATTAAGAACTGCAAGGATTTAGACAAACCAATTAATCATGCACTTATTAAATGGTTGAGGTGTTTGATTGAAAAATTGTCATACAATGAAGTCCATATTGACATGTGATTTTCAAAATGTAACATATTTCTAAAGAAGCAAATTAAGTAGCTCAGTTTATGAATTATTACCTTGACCACAAGTGTCTAAACTCTAGCATACTTGACATCCCAACTGAACTCACCCATGCTCTATCCAGTTCCCACCAAGAGAGTCACCATTTTTCCCAAGACAGTTCAAGTAGTAGTGAATGTCAGTTTCCTAGGATGCATTCATTAGTCCATAGGATGCAAAACATAAGTTAGCACAATTAATAATAATTAGCATCATTGAGCCATAACTTTCATTATAGAGACTGGATATCAAGAACTAAGTGAATCACACAACTTAATTATTTTCTATTTAACTCAGCTTTTGCTAAATAAACATAAATTTACTAATTCCTTAAATAATAAAAAAAAGTACTCCTATCTCACTATAGCAAATTCCAACAAACAATACTTGCCTTGTGCATCTAGATATACCCAAAGAAAAAAAAGTAAGAAAGTATGAGAAAACAAACCTGAAAAGAAAGCTAAGACTGATCAAAGCAAAGCTCAATAACTTAGTCTTGTTTATTGTAGTGTTATATAATACAATAGAACATTTAAGGACTACTTCAAATATTGACTCTTAGTATAACATAAGGAATTATGCAATTCAAATCTATCCAAACACAAACTTAAGTTCAAAAATACTGATGAACTGCTGAAAGTAAAAGCAAATCACCCATTCTATTTGGTTCCAATTCACAACATTTAAGCTTACTCCCATGAAAAAATAGCAAGATTTGCCAAAACACAATGAGGGCATCCAAGATAAACAAACTTTAAGCAATTAAACAGAACAATTGCGATAAAGAAAAACAATTCAATTAAAAAATAAATGATGCATATAAATCACTGTACCAATTTAAACTGTAGACATGAAAAGTTCATTAACACACAAGTACACACACTTACCCACTCTGTTTTGAACTTAATCAATTTGACTTGCACCATAAAACTTTGAGTTTTCTGAGAAATGTGTGAAAGGAAAATCAGAGAAATGTAGAGAAACCAAGAGTTTTCTTTACTTAGATTTTGATTCAAATAAATCCTAGAAAAAAAAAAGTCTAATTCAATAAGGAAGGGGGAAGGATCATGGAGAATTGACACATACTATAGGAAAATTGAGCAATGCTGCCATGAGCAACACACTTGGCATCTGCACTAAAATTAGAGGAAAACATAAATTTGAAAATGATGGAGAAATTAAGTAATATCTAATATACATTTTCGAAATTAATAAAATGACCAAGGACACCACTATCTTGCCTAATGCTACAACAGAAAACAAAACTGATATTAGGACTATTATGTATTTCATTCAAGTGGAATACCACCAAAACTTATCTTACACTGTTTGGCAAGCTTGAACCAAGACATAGAAAATTCTGAAGCATGATTTGTAATAAAATTAACATCAAGAGGCAGAAAATTCAAACATTGCATTAAACTTCTTGAACTCGTTCTCTAGTAGGGAAGGTGTGACATTCAAAGGGAGGCCCTTTTTGTAGATGGAACAACCTTTGGTTGGCCATAAAATGCAAAGTATACATATTAACTAGATTAATACACCCATACAGAGTAAACAACAACAACCATGATGCAGATCATAATGTGAGTTAACTAGCAGAAATAAAAGTCAACAATAACAAACTGCATACCTTCATAATCCTTATTACTATTGTTTTCATTAGCATTTGTGCTAGAAACCGGTGTCTTAGACACCAGAAAAGGAGGAAGAGGTCCAGCAATTACTGGCTACTCTTGGCTCTTGGAAACAGACCTCCGAGAAGCATAAGTTAGTGGGAAAAAGCAGCTGGACTCTCCTTCATAACCTTAACCTGCAACAACAAATTGAAGTAAAAGATATCACTTCTGCCCACATCCTGGATAGAGAAATTACGAGAACTGTAACAGCCAATGAAACCACACACTTAATGAATAAGCAAGTCAAAAGGATAAAATATTGATTGATGAATGATTACAATAGAGGCATATGACTTTTTTGGAGTTTCTTCAGTTTTAGTGCTGGATTCAGCCACTATCTGCCATTCGTTTGAAACCTCATCAACTACCTCACCAATTGGCATTTCCTCTTCTTCAATCGAAGCCTGTCCATTTTCAGGAGGGTTGTATACTTCTCCATTAACAACCTTTGACAATTCAGTTGCTATTTCATAAACATGATTCTCCTCAACAAGAGTAGGTTCTAAAACAAATTTATCCTAAAAATCAGTTAAAGAAGAACAAAAGGCTTTACTTTGAATTGTAGAATTTGTTTCACATCACTAGGGTCAGGAGCAAGGGGCACTTCAACATCATTCACGAAACTTTCGCTCCCATCATCAACATATTTAAATGCATCATTTAAAACAAAGTACCCTTTGTCTTGAGGTGCTAGGGAGAAAGCCTGAGTAAATTTGCGCCTCATACTGTCCTTTCCAGTCACAAGAATAAGGACTCCTCCATTGAAAGAATTTTGTGCATCCACAGTTAAGATTTGTGCACTAAGTTCACCATAATGAAGGGAGAGTATCTTCTCGTTGACTGCTTGATAAATGAAAATCAATCAATATATATAGAGAAATCAATCCAAGTACTAGTTCTATAAGATTCCCAAGAAATTTGGAAGCATTCTAGTAAAGCCATTATCATATGCCCATCTAAACAAGAAAAGATGAATCCATAAATGAATTTAAAAATAACATAATCAAACTATTTCCATGTTTCAAAACCACCGTATGCTGATCTATAAAAAAGAGATAAAAGTACAAAATTTGAAGGGCTTGTACCTGTACCCTTGTCCGTGTCCGTGCTTCCTAGCTCACTCAATTGCTAATAAGAAGAAGTTACTTCATGTTAGACAAATATATATATAAAACTTACAGCTGTTGTAAGGAGGCCAACATTCCAAGCTGCATAGGTAATGTTACATTGAAATTGTTTGAGCTAAAACTTCTGTAACATTATAGAAAGTTTTACAATTAATATAAGTTCTAATAAATGGATTCAGAAAAGGGTTAACAAAACGAAATCATAAATAAAAGGAAAAGATTAAACCCACAATCTTTCAACTAAAGTATTTTATGATAAACATTTGAGCAAGGCAATCATATCATAAGAAGTCAACCAATGTAATATGAATAAATAAAATATAAACCAAAAGAAACAAATTCTTACAATTTCCTTGGACACTATATCTATTGAATGAATCTCAACCACAAGAGAGCCCGATTAATCACAAATCTAAAACCAAAATCAATCCTAGCTTGGCCAAGCCAATTTTATTATTTCCCTTCGCATCAACCTGCTAAATTAATTGAATATAGAATTACAAAAAAGACTTATTTATAATAAAAAAATTGCAAAAAGACTTAGAATTTTTACTAACCTATATGAAATGATTTAGGGAAAACTAACAATAGTACTCCATCTATAGCTGGTTGAAATGTTGAATTGTAAAAATACTCAGCTACTAAAGCAAATTTTAAAATCGCACACCAAAACCGAACCCTAATTTCCATAGTCAATCAATAAAAACAAACACTGAGGCACAGAGCAATGCACAATATTCAATCACTACGATTGCGTTATTTATAATCAAGATACGAAGTTAATTTTTACAAAAAAAGTACCATCAGAAGATTCGCCGGAGGTGGTAATCGAGAGAATGATAGTTCTCGTCAGCGCCACTGTCCTCGACGGAATATTCCTTCCTCCGATCAGAGATTCCTCACATTCTGGTGATTTATCTTTGCACATAGAGAAAATGCAATCTACTTTGAGAGCGAGCGCGAAAGAGAGAGAAAGAGCAATCGAAGAAAAAAGAGGAAAAATAAATGAGAGGGAATAAGACGAGGACCTAAATACTCTGAGAACAAAAATGTGAAATTTTGATACAAAATTTTTCAGTGAGTGTTTATGTTTTATAGTTATTTTTCGAGGGATACTCTACAAATTTTAGAGCAAAAACTCACGCCAGTGTGCCCGCCCCTTTTTTTTTCAGCATTTATTTCAAGGGTGATATGTTACTTACTTTAAAGGTTCTTACAAACCGTTTGTATCGATGATTGTTTTGATGTATGAAAATATTTTACACCGAAAATATTTTACAGAAAATGTTTTCTTTTTACAGTGTTTGGGTTTGTATTTGAAAATTCATTTGCAAGTGTAAAATGAAAAAAAGAAAATCTTCAATTAGAAATAACTAAACTCAAAATTCTCATCATCCTAAGTTGAAATTATGCAGTGGAGAGATGCCATCTCTGGCGTTGAAGATTGTGTTGCTGGTGGGTGCTCTCCTTGTCAGGCTTGGAAGAGAGTTAGGAGTGGCTGGTTTGTCAATGTGGTCTCTACATGTGAGAGATTGTAAAAATGTAAAATGTTTTATCAATATTTTAAGCGTAAAATATATATATATATATATATATATATTTTTTTTTTTGCCCTAATTTTACAGTTTTATTAGAAAATATTTTATTATTGACCAAATTTTACAACAAAACAATCATGTTAAAATATGTAAAATATTTTCTTGATAATATTTTACTTCGAAACAAACGGAGCGTAGTAAGCCTAGTAATTGTCACTCGCCTGTTACATTTAGTATTTACTTGGACAAATATTAATAAACCCTCAAAAAACAAGGGTCAAAACAGGTCCACTTTTTTGTAGTGTCCCTTAACCTCCTCCTTGGCCTCCCCTTCTCTTCTCTCTGCCTCCCTTACCCTTTATTCTCTCTCACCTCCTTCCGCCTTCCTCACCCTCTTTTCTCTATCATGTGTGCTTCTCTCACTAGATCAAACCACCACCAAATCACCCCAAGAGATCGACAACCTTCTGATGAGGTCAATGATTAATTTTTGCTAATTTTCGTGTGGGTTTCTTTTTGTTGCTAGATCATGGCGGATTTATGGATTTACTAGTGGGTTTACTAGTGGTGTTAATGGTGGATTTGTGGGTTAGTTTGTATGGTGCAGTGGTGGTAGGGACCATAGGTTGCTAGTTTTTTTTTTGGTGGTGGGTTTACTGGTGGTGTTGATGGTAAATTTGTAGGTTTTTATGGGTTAATGGTGGTGGTGGTGGTGGTGGTGGTGGTGGTGGTGGTGTGTGTAGTGCAGTGGTGGTGGGTGGGGTTATGGTTTTTGTTTTTATTGTTAGTGTTGGTTGCTAGGGGTGTGTGTGGTGTGCAGCGGTGGTGGGCTGGTGGGGTCGGGGTTTTATTTTTGGTGATTCGGTAGATTTTTTTTTTTGATAGAGAGCTTGAAACCTTTCATTAAACAGAAGAAAACATTACATTGTGATGGAGAGCTTGTTCCAAGAAACAAGGATTCTCTTCCATCCAAACTATAAAGTCAACAATACTAATAGCATGTTTTGCTAAGAGATGGGCAGGTTTATTTTCTTGTCTACATAGATTAGAAAACAACACTTTCCTAACATCATGACAAGAGCTTTGAATCCCATAATTTGTAGGCATTATTGAAGCTAACGGAGGCGATAAACCTTGAAGGACACAAACCACATTAAGAGAGTCACCTTCCAAAATGAACTTCTGTAATCCCACATCTTCGGCAAATTGCAAACTAGATTCAAATGCTTTGGCTTCCACCTCTAAAGGACCTAAAGGAGCATGGAGTTTTTTACTCAATGCAGCCACAACCAAATTATTAACATCACGAATTATCACACACACCCCAGATTCTTTTCTTGCTTTGAAAACAACCCCATCTACATTTACTTTATACAACTGATTTGAGGGAGGCAACCAACATTGTTGGACCACAGGTTCAGTCAGCAATGGTATGGAAGCAGCAGTGGCTTCTTGAAAGTCTAGCAGCTAGAGAGAAGTAGCACAACACAAAGAATGAGAGAGAGAATAATAAAAAGGGTAAATAAAGAATAAAAAAAGAATATTTAAATGAAGTGGTTTAAAGAATAGACATTGGGTTGTTGGGTGTATTGTAAAGTGGGCTGGTATATTAGATAAAGTAACTTTCTAGATGGACAAATAGCAACCAGTATGCATCCCCGAATGACCATCTAAAATATGATATTTATTTTGATACTGATCGTTTTGATATTTTTAGAATTAAAATATTCTCAATATGTTTTATAAATACATGAAAATTGTCCAATTAATATAACAAATTATATATAAAAAGGTTGGATTTTTTTTTTGTTGCTAATTCATATATTGTTTATAAAATATTAAGTAATAATACATTTTACGTTTTTGTTTGGCCTCAAAATATGTTAAGTCAACCCTAGACTATGCTCAATTTTTGAAAAGAATCTATTTGAAATTGAATTGAGATATTCAATATAAATGTCACCATTTAGAATTTAGGAGTTTTTAAAAACTTTTATTTTATATTTAAAATACTCTACACGTATGAAAAATCTTCATAGTAATGTGGCCGTATTTTGCATGAAATGCATTTAATATGCCAATAATATAATTAATGTTTCATAATTTTAGTATGATCATAGTGCTATTAGTACGAAGAAACCAATTCATTTGATGCTAAATTTATTAATATTCATTTGCATTTGGCCACAAATTGATAACTTTGTAAAGTAGTGTTCAACTAGTACCATTGTTGGGGTATTGGAAGAAACTTAAGCCTAAACCAAGCGCTGTTATTTTTCCAGAGCCTGATGGATTTGTTTAACTAAAACCCAATTATTTCTTCTTCTTTTCCAAGCATTAATATTAGCATTCATAATTATTTAAAGCTTAAATTTATCCAATCTAAACGCTAGGGAAATTCAAAGTCAGCTTAGTGAAAGAGACAAATCGAATAAGGAACATGAAGCAACCAAATGCACATGTAATGAACATGAAGCAACCAAAGGGATATAATGAACATGAAGCAACCAAAGGGAGGGATAAGGATCAAAAGGAGCAAGTCACAGGCAAAAGGTCTTGAAATAAGAAACACTAATAACATTGATGCCATTAGGTCTGATGATGGCTCTTGGGTCACCAACTTGCAGGATAATAGAATCCAATTCTTCAATTCCATCAAGAGGCAATTCACAGAAGAAGTATATTTCCTAGATAATCTGGACAATGTTATCTCTCCCCGCGTCATCGAGGAAGATAATGCATTACCTAGGAAAATCCCAACCCCTAATGAGATTAAGGCAACTCTATTCCAAATGCAGGATTGAAAAGCCCCCACTTCATGGTTTTCCAGTCTTGTTTTACAAAGAGTTTTGGCACATTGTCGGAGATGCAGTGACACAAGCAGTCATTTCCTTCTTCGTGGTTGGTAGCATGCCCAAAGAGGTAAACAATGCTCTCATTGTTCTCATCCCTAAGGCCTCAAATACCTCCTCAATCAATAACTTTCGACCAATAAGTTTGTGCAACGTAGTATATAAGATCATTTCCAAACTCCTGGTTGCAAAGATTCGTCCCATCCTCCACAATCTCATCTTGCCTTAAGCTTGCCAATCCTCGTTCATCCCTGGCAGATGGATTGCAGAAAACTAGGTAGTCTCCACGAACTTCTTCATAGCTTCAAAGTTAGAAAAGTTAAATATGGTTTCATGGTAGTAAAGCTGGATCTCCAAAGGGCTTATGACAGAATCAATTGGAGCTTCATCCAAACCGTACTCACCAACTTCAGCTTCGATAATGGGTTCATCGGATGGATTTCGGCTTGTTTATCTTCAGCGTTCTTTGAAGTACTTGTGAATGGAGGCAAGTCGGATCAATATAAACCTAGTAGAGGATTGAGGCAAGGAGACCCCCTTTCGCCATATCTATTCATATTAGGCCAAGAGGTGCTATCAAGATTGCTAGACAAAGAACTCAGTTCGGGCAATCTTAGCGGAGTAAAAGCAAGCGCTAGAGGACCTGCCTTAACACATGTGATGTACGCAGATGATATTGTCCTCTTTTCAAAGGCTACAAGATACGATGCAGAAATCCTAGCAAGTTTCCTAGACAAATATTGTGATTGGTCAGGTCAAAGCATAAATAAAAATAAGTCAGGTATTTGTTTTTCCAAACACACCAGTCCTCCCATTAAAAGAGCCATCAAACAGTTGCTCCAAATGAAAAAACTCAAAAAAGAAGCTATATATTTAGGAGCACCCTTGTTTCTAACCAGATCCCCTTCAAGGGACTTCAATTTTCTCCAAGATAGATTAGAAGCCAAGCTGTTAGGATGGAGAAGCAGATGTCTTTAATGGGCCGGAAGGTGCACCCTCATTAACTTAGTCGCCCAAGCCATACCAAATTACACCCTATCCTCTTTTAACACCCCAGCCAAAAATTATGACAAATTGGACACCTTAACTAGGAGGTTTTGGTAGGCATGGGATAAATTGTGTTGCCCCAAAAGTGCAGGTAGTCTGGGATTTAAGAAATCCAAGAGGTAAACTCAGCCTTGCTAGCAAAACTAGCTTGGATGGTTGTTTCTGGAAAAGAGAGTATTTGCATGGATTTGCTTCGTGTTAAGTCCAAAGTTAGTAGTGATTGGCTAAGGACAGAACCACCCAAAATTGCTTCCACCACTTGCAGAGCTATTGAGGATGCTAAGAATCTTGTAGAAAAAGGAGCTTGCTATCTTCTGGGAGGTGGAAGGTCAATAGATATATGGGCAGACCCTTGGTCCCATGGCTAGAAGGCTTCATACCTCAACCTAGAGTGAGCAAAACAATCTGATTGACCTTCCAACTAAAACTTGGAAATTTGCTATGGTGACTGAGTTATTGTTTGATGAATCAGCTAAAGCAATCTGAGCTATTCCTATTCCTTACAGTCCTAGGCAAGATAAGCTCATATGGGTGCCAGACCCTAAGGGAATCTTCTCAGTCAAATCTATCCACAATGTCTCATTCAGATACCCTATCAGCACTAATCTCCAAAATAGCCTTTGGAAGAAGCTTTGGAAGGCAAAGCTACCCGAAAGATTAAGAATGCTGCTGTGGAGAATTGGAGCTGGTGCACTCCCTACAAAGGTGAATCTGAACTAAAGATTTGACCACATTGATCCTACATGCATACTCTAATAATGTGGAAGAATCTCCTATCCACCTCTTTTTCAGCTGTCCTTTTGCCAGAGCATTATGGGATTCTGCTTGTTGGGGTCTATGAATAGAAACCTCCTCCCTTGTCACTGATGAGGTTATTATCAAGCTGATCATAACTCCTCCAAATTTGCCCCTCCCATCACATGATCAGTGGACTATCTCCCTTAATATGGCGCTGATCGTTGATGAGATTTGGAGGACGAGAAACCTAATTAAGTTTCAAGATGGTATAGCTGATATTCATCTGTCTAAGAAGAATGTACAAACAAGGTTCTTGGAGTATTCCATAGTTTTATCAGTCACAGCAGCATTAACAACAGTACAGCCTACACCTGTATGGACCCCTCCCCCTAATGGGTGGATCAAACTTAATGTGGATGCTGCGCTGAATAGCTCCAAATCTGCCCTGGTAGTGGTCGCTAGAGATCATCGAGGTGAAGTCCTAAATATTTGGGGTTCTTGACACCATTCGTGTTCACCATCTCAAGCAGAAGCTGCCTCTATCCTTTGGGCTGTACAGCTTGCGATTTAGGAACATTGGAAGTCTGTCATCATAGATGGTGACGCACAGGTTTGCTTCAATATATTGTCATCGCAGGACCATATACCAGAATGGAGCATTTGCACTCTTATTAACAACATCCGTAGCTTAAGTTCTAGTTTCATTTCTTGAAAGTTTTGCTAGATTAGGAGAAACAGCAACTCAGCTGCGCATTCAGCTGCTAGAATTGCGTTGATCTCTTGTCAGCAGTTTTGTTTCAAAAAGAGTAATCTTCCTCCCCCACTTATGTCAGTTTGTAAGGAAGATTCCTCATAGTGTTTAATGAAATTGAAGTATAGCAAAAAAAAAAAAAAAAAAAAAAAAAAAAAAAAGAATAAAAGAGACAACTTTGAATAAAAATAGAGAACTATTGTGGTAAGTAGGTAGTGTCACCAATCTCAATTCTATAGAGTGAATTGTGATCGAACTATAATCGTGGAATAGAGTGCCATTTGAGTTTTGATACTTTAATTCAATGAGAGTTAGTAGAAAACTAAAGAAAAAATCGAACTCAATAAGAAATTGCTTGAAGAACTGGAGTTTTACTTAGATTTAGTTGAACATTAAAATGCCTCAAATTATATACAAAATATAGTTTTTTTTTTTAAATAATGTGCATAATTTTGATAACGAGTACAGTAAGAATTAAATGAATACTAGTTGTAGACTCACACGATGTGTGGGAATATAAATATTATGTAATGAAGTAGAATATATAAAAAGTAATCATTACTTCAAGTATTGTTTATTTAAAAAAAGAAAAAAGATTTCTACAAGTATTTTTTTTTTAATCTTTTTATCTTTACAAATATATCATTTTATTATTATTTTTTTTAAGTTTAATTAATATTTTTTTAAGGTGAACTATATTATTCTAACTTCTATTGTAGTGTATTATATTTGCTTAATATACAACTAAACTTTATAAGTTTCAAATTTATTATTCAAATTTCTCATCTCTAAAGGATTAAGGAAATTATCATAATAATCAAAACTCGTTACAAAATTACAATGTTATCTTAGCCAAAGTTAAAATGAAACTAAAAGAGTAAATAATAGGCTTTATAATAGTTTATTACTCAAACAATTGGTAGGCATATTCAAATTCTTGTTTCCAAAAAAACTAAGTATTAACCCAAACTAAAATTCAACCAAAGCTATAAAAGAGAAAGAGAAGACTTTCTTATGGAATATTAAAATAAAACACAATATCAAAACACATTTAAAAAAAAAAAAAACCATCTACCTTAATTAGAGTTATAAGAAGGAACAAAATTCACCAAAAGAAAGTAGAGAGAGAGAGAGAGAGAGAGAGAGAGAGAGTACTCATAATTTTGTGTGGAAAAAATTTGGATTGAATGAGAAAACGATATCAAATTTATATAAAATAAAATGGGTAGAAGAAGAGTCAAAATATAAAAAATAGGAAGGAAGTATAACGGTAAAGTAGTAGGGAGATAAAGAGGCAAAATGGAAAGGGAAAAGTTGGAAGAAGTGTAACAGTAGGTATGTGAACTAATAAGGAGAAGAAGAGTGGAGGAAAAGTTTAAATAGAGAAAAAGAAAATATAAAAAATATATGAATAACGTAGTTGTTGATGTGGCTCAACAAGAGCGTAGCAACAATAAATATTATGCTTTAGCTTTTAGTTATATATAGATATAGATTTGTCACTTTCATTTGATTTTTTGGGCTAAGTTGCTAACACATGTGCAACATGGCATGTTTTAATATGTATTACATAGTGAAATGTTTTGGTATATATAAAGGGTGAAGATAGAGTCAAATTAATTTTTATCTAAAGTTATACAAACTTCCAAAAAAAAAAAAAAAGTTGGACAAAGATTGTGAAAACTTTATCCCATGTTCAAAGATGTTAACTACATAGTGTGTGTCTATATATATATATATATATATATATATAGTTGGGTTCAAGTTACACTACTCAATAACTTGTTATTAAATTAATATTTTAAAAATCAACTGTTGAATTACATGTTCTATATGTTCTTAACATGCATGCCAATTTTCATATTAATTGGATGTTATTTACCATTTAATCCATAAACTCATATTTTATGTATTATTTTAAACTACAAAATTTTGAATTTTAACAATTGATTGTAACATGGATATTAATTTTTGATCACCTTGAAATTTTGCAAGTATAAAGAATATACAAAGATAATGTAATCTAACGGTGGATTTGTCAATATTCGCATCCAGTTAAAAAATATTAAGTGGTGTAACATTACTTAGAGTTACACCAAGTGTAACTTGAACCCAATTTATATATATATATATATATATATATATATATATATATATATTTGGAGGAAATGAACTCTTTTAATGTTGTGCCAAAATTCTAAACTAACCCTTAGCTAGCTTAATGAATCCCACTTTCTTAAAAAATTGGGACATTTTTTACTAACCATCTGTAGACAACTAAATTTCTGAATTTTCCCTCTCTACACCATTATGACCTGCATATTTCAATTGCTTCTCCATGTGGGAAGAAAAGTTAAATGAGAAACATGAAAACAACAAATTTGTGGAAATATGCTTAAAGAGTTTCGATTTATGCATAAGGAAAACTCACTGCATTTTAATTAAAAAATTCGTTAATAAAATTTGTAAATCCTTATATATATATATATATATATATATATAATACAAGAACTGAAAAAGTGCTAAATCATGTAGGTTATAGGAGCTACAAACGTCTTGTTTGTATAAAAATATTAGAACAAAACCATGGAACTTTAGGTCTTGCACTACTAGAATTCATGGCCAAACAGAGAAATGTAGAACCAAAACTAAAGCAAAGAACTTTGTACTAACCTTTCAAAATGAAGATTGCCCAAATTGTTGCGGTCCATCCTGAATTGAGCAAGGAATTCGGGTATGTTGGGAGATGGAGAGGAGAGTGGGAATGGTCTATCAGCTCTGTGTTCTAGTCTTTTGTGCTTTCGTCCTTTGCAATTGAAAGAGTGGGTATTTATATTGCTTCTTAGTAATGGTGGACCATCCCAAAGAAAACCATTAGAAAATTCCTTTTGAGTGGGCATAGCCACATAGGGGTGGACCGGTGGCAATTGGTGGGGATGTGTGTATGTGTGTGTGTTTTTTTTTGGCGAAAAACCCTTTTTAGTCCCTACATTTTCACTTTGGTCCCTAACTTTTTTTTCCACCGATTTTAGTCCCTATTCTGAAAAGCGCCTTTCGTTTTAGTCCCTGGCGTTACATCAGAGACAGATTTTGCACAGCTGGTAAACGGCATACACTGTTGATTTGTCGTGGCCATTAAAGTAATAATAAAAAATGCCACGTCAGCATTTAAATTTAAAAAATTAATTTATTAATTTTAATTAAATAAAAAAATTAAAAAACTAAATTAAAAACTAAAAATCAAACCCAACTCAGAAATTAAAAAAAAAAAAAAAAAACCAAACCCTGAAGATCAAGAACAACCCAGAAATTAAAAAAAAAAAAAACCAAACCCTGAAGATCAAGAACAACCCAGAAATTAAAAAAAAAAAAAAAAAAACCCTGAAGATCAAGAACAACCCAGAAATAAAATAAAAAAAAAAAAAAAAACCAAACCCTAAAGATCAAGAACAACCCAGAAATTAAAAAAAAAAAAAAAAAAAAAAACTGAAGATCAAGAACAACCCAGAAATTAAAAAAAAAAAAAAAAAAAAAACCAAACCCTGAAGATCAAGAACAACAAGAACACAGAACAAAGAAAGAACACACTTCAACATCTAAGATAGCACCACATCCAAGAATAAAATTAAATAAACTCTGATCCAATGATGAACCCCACATGGGCACAATGAATCAAGAACTACGGCACCTCCAAGTCCATCGAGGGCGTTTTCGTCAAGGACCAGACCTGCCTCATCATCGAGGACCTCGTTACCAGTGGCATGTCGGTGTTGGAAACAGCATCGCTGTCGGTTTGGTGGTCCGCGACGCGGTGGTGTTGATCGATCGGGAGCAAGGAGGGAGGGAGACTTTGGAGGAGAATGGAGATGGTTGGGGTTTTGAGGGAGAAAGGGAAGGTGGAGGAGGATCTGGAAAAGACGGTGGCGAGGTTTTTGGAGGAGAATCGGCACGTGGCGGTGAAGGCGATGGAGAGGCCGGTTAGGGTTAAGGGATTAGAGTTCAGAGAGAGAGCGAAGCTGACGAAGAATGCGACGGGGAAGAGGTTGTTCGAGGTGATGGTGTAGAAGGAGAGTAATCTTTGTTTGGCTGCCGATGTAGGAACTGCCAAGGAGTTGTTGGATTTGGCTAAGAAGGTATGGGAATTCTGGAATTCAAAGTCTCAGTTTTTTTTTTTTTTTTTTTGAATTTCTGGGTCTGGGTTTGATTTTTAGTTTTTAATTTTGTTTTTTAATTTTTTTATTTAATTAAAATTAATAAATTAATTTTTTTTAATTTAAATGCTGACGTGGCATTTTTTATTATTACTTTAATGGCCACGTCAGATCAACAGTGTATGCCGTTTGTCAGCTGTGCAAAATCCGTCTCTGATGTAACGTCAGGGACTAAAACGAAAGACGTTTTTCAGAATAGGGACTAAAATCGGTGGAAAAAAAAGTTAGGGACCAAAGTGAAAATCGAGTGAAAATGTAGGGACTGAAAAGGGTTTTTCGCCTTTTTTTTTTTCAATTTTTCTGTTAGTAACTTACAACCGGTGGTAGTGGGTGGCCAGTCGTTGATGACACCGGCCATCTCTTCTGGTGGCGTCAGCAAAGGTTAATGGTGATAATGGCTAGTGGGGATGGTTTAAATTTTTATTTATTTTTTAACAAAATGAAATATAGTTTTTTGAATAGGATTTATTCATGTCGTTCCCTTTTCATTTTATTATTATTTTTTATATTTTGAATAATAGCACTTATTTATGCAAAGTGTGCATAGAATTATGTATCTGTTCGCAATATTAATTAATAATTTTTTATTAATTATTAGTATAATGTTTTATTCCAACAAATTTTTCATAAAACCATACATCACAAGAAACTAATAGTAAAGTGCCATTGTAACAATATTACAAATCAAAAGTCATTTACTATTATTTTTTCCTCTTAGTTGGGATTATTTATTTATTTTTGGTTGAGTGGTGTGTTTTTATTTTGTTATTCCAAAGAGATTTTTGTTATTGTTTTGGGAAAAGGCCACAAACCACATAAATAATAAACTAGGCGACCATTTTGTTTTTTAGGTTCTTTGGACAATTTTCAAAATTTGGAGGGCCGATTTTCAATATTGAGGACAATGCAAAAAATTCATTGTACTCAAAATTTTAAATCTTCATTTAAAAGAAATTAATATATACTATGGGATATATTTGAACCTCGCCCAAAAAGAATTGGACTAGAGTCTCAACAATTGGGAATCTCAAAGGCATTAGTCTAACTATTTGCTAACAAAGATAGAGGAAGTCGAGAGGAATGAAAAAACTCCTAGCCCATAATTTGTGAGCGTTTGTTAACCAATTAAACGTTATTTTTTTACATACATTTTGGCATATGCTTTGCGGCAACCTACTTAAGTATCAACTGATAATTGGATTACTTTATTTATACTTGAGTTCACCGCTTAAAGCACTCCAATCATCAATTGACACTAAAAACAAGTTGTGACAAAGTGACCCTGCTTGTAAGGTTTGGGCAGAGCAACACGAGTTTGAGCTTGGTTTCTTTTAGCTTATTTGGCTGTGTCTTTTAGTTTCAGAACCAATTTTGCAATTTGAATAGACACATTTTTTCTGTGTTTTGCATTAAGTCCCATAAAGCCCGGTTTAAATTAATTTTGATTTGAAGTCAAGCGCTGACTTCTTTTTTCTTGTTTTAATTTAGGCCCAATTATCTCTTTTAGGGTTAGCATCAGAATGGGTGGAGAGGAATGTGCTCTCCTATAACTGGGCCGTCTCTTCAAACCAAAACTATTCACATTCTTTTGAAGCGCATTGCATACGTTACAATTACAGATTTGACCAATAATCTTATGAAAATTATTGCGCTTAAGGATTGACTCAAAAAAAAACTAACACCATATATCATATAACTTTGCTACAAACACAATTTATATCGTAACTTATTTACACCATATATCATATAACTTTGCTACAAACACCATTTATATCATAACTTATTTCACAGCTTTTTTTTTTTTTTTTTTTTTTTTGAGAAACCAGACTACAAGTCTGGGCTATTATTGAAAAGAAGAACAAGTGTTCAGTGAACATCAAACATCAATAAGGGAATTATGACCGCAGAAGGGGAGTTAAACCAAACCCGGGCATTCCTATGGCCTCTTGCTTCTTTTGCTAATGCATCAGCCACACAGTTACAAGAGCGACTAGTATGAGAAAAAATAACAGACTGAAACATCGAGGCTTGACTACGGATGTCTTCAATGACAACACCGTAAGATGAAAGGCCAGCAGTATTGTGATTTAGAGCATTGATTACCATTGCTGAATCCCCTTCGAAGACCACTCTCTGTAGTCCAATTTCTGCAGCAAATTCAACAGCTTTCCAGCACGCTAGAGCTTCCATATCAGCAACTGAGTGAGTCAGCGGCATTGAGGACGAAACTGCGCCAACGAATTCACCTCCCCAGTCACGGACAAGAACTCCAATGCCTGCGAAATGATGATCCTTGAACATTGCAGCGCCGAAATTGACTTTGTGATAGTTTATGTCAGGTTTATTCCAATGAGGCCTGATGGAAGCGGGAGGAGGGGTTGTGTCTGTCTACTGGACTGCCAGGAAGTCTTGCAGCAAATTTCCTGCTGTTGAAAGAATTTGATCCGTAGATTGCACAGGTCTGCCAAGGCGAATAGCGTTTCTTCGGTTCCACAGTAGGTAAGCTGCAATAGAGAAAACCTTGTTTCTATAATCATCCTTTACCTGCAAAAACAGAGAGAGTAAGTCACTAAAGCTTCGGGGACGGGGGAGATTTGCTTGGTTGAAGCAATAAGCCGAGCTCCAAGTTGTCTCCACTTTACTGCATAACCATAAGGCATGCAATGTGTCTTCGGGGTAGAGATGGCAGAGTTCACACTTATCGGAAGAAGTGATTTGTCGCCGGAACAGGTTACTCATCGTTGGCAGAGCATTATTACACCCGCCAAATGAAATGCTTGAATTTGTTAGGGACCCGCAGACCCCAAACTGCCTTCCAGAATTGTTTATTGGCTGACCGGTTAGAAGTTTCTGCACGACTATCATCCCCATTAGCAACCAACAGCTTATACGCATTACTTGTACCGAAGGTACCTGAAGGAGTATAAGCCCACGCTATTCTGTCCGGAGGGCCTCGGCGACTCAGTGGAATTCCCACTATGGCAGAAGCTTCTTGCAGCAGAAAAAGCTGATGAACACGATCCGCTCTCCACACTCCCAATTCCGGATTAATCAAGGTGTGGACATTTGTATCAGCTGCAATAGTGGGCAGAGGAGAGATGATGGAGCAATTTGAGCTTCCCAGCACCCATTTATCCTCCTTGATCCAAACATTCTGCCCATTTCCTATACGCCACACAATCCCCTTCCAAATAACAGCCCTTGCACTAAGTATACTCTTCCAAGCATACAACCCCGTGTTCGAATCCTTTGCCTCCAAGATTGAGCATGTTGGAAAAAATCTAGCTTTGAATACCCAATGACAAAGGGAATTAGGATTATTTATCATCCTCCAAACTTGCTTGGCCAACATCGCGTCATTGATTTTTTCTATATCCTTAAACCCCATGCCACCCATGTCTTTATCTTGACAAAGTTTCTTCCACTAAACCCAATGAACCTTCCTACTACCTTCCCCATATCCCCACCAAAACTAAGGAGTTAAGAACTCTAAATCTTTTATCAAACCTTTAGGAAGCTTGAGGCAGCTCATAGTGTAAGTAAGAATAGCCTGGATCACTGCCTTTATAAGGACTTCCCTTTCTGCTTGTGAGAGGAGTTTTTCCTTACAACCCTGTAATTTCTTCCAAACACTTTCCTTGATGTATGCAAAGCTTTGTTTCTTGGCCCGACCCACGAGAGTTGGCAACCCCAAGTACTTCTCATACTAGCGAATATCAGGAACCCCCCAGTAAGGCTTGGATCCGAGACTTCACTTGGGCTTGTGTGTTTGAGCTGAAAAAAATATTGGTCTTTTCTCAGTTAATTTTTTGCCCGGAACCCCTCTCATAAACAGCAAATACCTCCGATATTCTTTGGCATTCAACTTCCGTAGCACGGCAAAAAAGCACACTGTCATTTGCAAAAAATAAATGGGAAACCCGAGGACCATTTCTACATATTTACATACCTCTAATATCATCATTCACTTCAGCTTTTTGAATTAAGCTTTGCAATCCCAAGGCATAAAGTAAAAATAAATAAGGAAATAATGGGTCACCTTTGCGTAAACCTCTTGAAGGTTTGATTCTACCCATTGGCTGCCCATTTAGGAGAATTGAGTAAGAGACCGACTTCATGCATGACATTATAATTCAGATCAATTGGGCTTCGAGCCCCAAGTGCTGCATAATTTTCTCAAAAAGTTCTCGTTCAACTCGATCATAAGCTTTACTCATATCGAGCTTGAGAGCCATGTACCCCATTTTACCAGTAGTCTTTCTTTTAAGGTAATGCGAAGTTTCAAATGCCACTAGGATATTGTCAGAGATGAGACGCCCCGACAAGAAAGCACTCTAAGAATCTGGAATTGTTTGGATTAAAAACTTCTTCAACCGGTTAGCAACCACTTTAGCAATAAGTTTATAGATAACATTACAAAGACTTATGAGTCTAAAGTCAACCACCTTTTTTGGATTTTTAATTTTTGGGATAAGAGCAATATATGTGGTATTAAAGGTTTCGGGAATGATACCTGAGTTTAATGCTTTAAGAACTACCTCTGTCACATCTTTACCCACAATATGTCAAAAAGATTTGTAAAAAATGGGAGACATACCATTTGGACCCGGAGCTGTAAGTGGGGCCATTTGTTGAAGAGCCTGATACACCTCCTCTGCATTTAAACAATTAGCCACTCCCACATTATTTCCTGCGGTGGCATTGTGAAGAACACCCTCAAGAATTTCCTCAAACCCTGGATGTAAACAACCCCTCAAAGTACTACACAACCACCTTGCCCATTGCTGCCTCCTCTTCAACCCAAACCCCATTCTCATCTTCCAAGCCCAAAATGTGGTTTCGCCTATTTCTTTGGTTGGCTCAACAATGGAAATATTTAGTATTGTTGTCACCCTCTTTTGACCAATCATTCTTAGACCTTTGCTTCCACATCACTTCCTCTTTTGTCTTTAATTGTTGAATTTCCTCTCTAAGAGCTTAAAGCTGAATAGGGTGCTGCCTATACCCATCGGATTCCTCCAAAGATTTTAATTCAGCCAATTTTCTTTGCAGCAAGTTACGGACATGACCAAAGGTTTTTTGGTTCCACTCTCTAAGGCTGTCTTGACAAGTATCAATCTTCCTATTAAAGCCCCAAGCTGAACCCCCCACGGAATCATCTCCCCATGCATCTTTAACCACCCCTTCACAAGAGCTATCTTTCAACCACATAGCCTCAAAGCGAAAGGGACGACCTTTACGGTAGAACCTTTTAAACTCCAAATCCAAACACAAGAGAATGGGTTTGTGATCCGAATAAAAGGCATCCAAGTGATGAATGTGAGAGGTTGGGAACCTGAGAATCCAATCTATAGTTGCCACACCTCTATCTATACGAATCCACACATTTTGATCCCTAGGTCGTCTATTACTCCAAGTGAAAGGAAAGCCATTGAACCCCAAATCCTTTAACCCACAAAAATCAAGAGCATCACGGAAACCTTGCATTTGACGTTCTGGTCTATCAAGCCACCCTTGCTTCTCCTCTGCGAAAATTATTTCATTGACATCACCTATGCAAATCCACGGAAGGGAAGACCTGGAACTAAGAGTCTTGAGGAGGGACCAGGAATCTTCCCAACTGGCGATTTTAGGGTCACCATAGATACCCGTAAACTGCCAGGCGTCATTAACTCCATGGTCAATAATAGCATCTATGTGATTATCAGAGTAGGTTTGTATATCCACCCTTATATCATTCGGCCAAAATAAAGCCAACCCACCCCCGATATTATGCCGTGGGACCACAAGAATATTAGGTTTCTGAATTTTCCTTCCTACTCGCTCCAAAACTACCTTGTCAACTTTGGTCTCCATTAAGAAAACTAACTTGGGATCTTTGTTGCCGACTAAAGCAACTAGTTCTTCCTCTGTTTGTGGGTTCCTAAGCCCACGACAGTTCCAACTTAAGCAATTCATTGTGTTTGGTGGTGCTGGGAACCAGCCACCACCTCAAAATTCTCTTGTTCATGGGAGTTGGAAAAATCCATGCATTGCCTTTTATTCAAAGTTACTTCATCGAGATCTGTGCCTGGGCGCCTATCCATGCTGCTAAGCTGCTTATCATCATTGGACTAGTGACACTGGCAGGCAATTCTTTTCCAAGTTCTTACAGGGACTGACTTTCCCACATTTTGATTAATGCAATCCTCTGTTGTTCCTGTCTGAAGTTTCAACCTATAATCAACACTCTTATCTCCATCCGCCCCTTCCTTCAAAGTCAGCCCCACCACACCCCTTTCAAACCGAGATGAGAAGCATTCACTGTGACCATCATTTTCATCTCTAACCCTCTGCCCTATATCCTTCGGACTGCCATCTCTACCTGTCTCGAAAGCTCCCTTATCAATCTTCCGTTGATTCACTTTCCAGGTAGAAGCTGAATCACCCTTTGAATCCTGTTTAGAGGAGGCTGTAAAATTGTCATCAGATTGGCCATTGTTACTGCCTGGTGAATTATTATATTTTCTGCCCCATGGCGCTTGGCTGCGAGAGCTACCCAAAATCACTGCAACAAACTTTCGTGCTTGTCTAAACTGATCAGCCTGCATCCATTCGCCATACTGTTGGTCCTCTTTTTTCAAATAACCTTTCCTTCTCAGCCACGCTTCACAATCCCTCTCACCATGTGCAACCCGATAGCACCAATAGCAAAAATTCGGCAAGCGTTCGTATCGAAGGCCAACCCAGCCAATATGCCTACCTTCAGACCATAACTTACGGCAACGAGGGAGAGGTTTGGTTATATCAACAGCAACTCTGACTCGCAAAAACTCTCCTCCAGATCCATCATCCTCTGCATCTGCCACTTGGAGCACTGAACCAATCGTTTTACCAATGGCTTCACCGGTTTCATGATTCAAGCTCTTCTCAGGAACGTTGTGAAGTTGCACCCAAACTCCACTCGGTCAAACTCTAAGAATGGGATAGACTCTATATCATCCACCTTCTGGAAAGCCACAAAACTCTTATTGTATGACCATGGCTCATATTCAAGCACCCTCTCAAGATCGATAACATCCTTAAATTCAAACAATAGAACGCCTTCACCAATGTCTCGGATCTTGAGTTCTCCAGCAGGTTTCCACAATGGCTTGAATGTGCGAGCCACCGCATCAACATTCAGGACACGTTTGGTGAAAAACGTACCAACCAAGCGGTGAATCACTACTTCATTCTGTTTAGCCACTTCTGCCCCGCCCTCCTCTTCCTCTGTTAAAGAAAACCGAGACCACAACTCTTCTAGACCAGCCATGGACTACGCAAAAAACAGAGAAGAACAACCCCCACAGCACAAACAACAAAACCCCACTATCCTATCAAACAAAAGAGTTTAAAGGGAACAGAGAACCTAAACTTAGTTACGTGCAAAATTCTACACGATTGCAAAGAGAAAACCCTAAACCCTAGCCGTGGGGAGAGTCAACCCTAGAACCCTAACCGCGTGAGAAACCTCGATCTATTTCACAACTTGTTGAGAAAACAAATTGTGAATCGTAAAATATTACTTTCATATGGACCTAACAATAATGCCATCTCTTTTTTCTCATTCACTCACAACTTACCACTTTAACGTGTAGAAAAAAAAATGTCACTAAATTTATTGTATTCCAAAACAATGCATAATAAGAACACAATCTCCCTCCATTTGTTGTGCTTAACCTTCTGTCAAGCATTCTTCCAATTCAGTTGCTTGTTTCTCTGTCACACTGGGAGTAAGCATGAAAGATCCATTGGTTGCTTGAGAAGAAGCTTGGGAAATTGATTGGGATTGGAATTTCTTTCCGAAACAATTCGAAAATGATTGGAGATTTTCTTGGCAAGACTCGAAACTTTGTTGGAATTTCTGTTTGAACCAATTTGAAACCAATTGGAGATTTTCTTGGCAAGACTTAAAAATTTGTTAAAATCTTTGTTTGAACCAATTTGAAACTAATTGGAGATTTTCTCGGCAAGACTCGAAACTCTGTTGGAATTTCTGTTCAAAACAGTTTGAAACTGCTTGGAGATATTCTCGGCAATACTCCAAAATCTGTTTGTTAGAATCATAAAGTAAATATACAAGAATGGATGCACCTAACCCAAAAATGAGCCACCCCAAGATCAGTTCAAGGATGAAGAGGAGCAAGTCACAGGCTAAAGCCCCCAAAATGAGACACTCTTGAGGAATAAACGAGAATTTCTGTTGGAAGTGGCTAGTACCCACGCTGCCAATGCTGCAGTGAAAGTAACTACATCTATTATTAGGACTAGCATAATTGCACTGTGTTCATGGAATAGAGCAGCACCTGAGCCTCGATACATTAATACAACAAGGGTAAGCAGAAAGCTAAACAAAAATCCAACCAGAGCAAACCATGCGGTGAAGTAAAGGTTTTCTTGCTCACTTCTAGATAGAGAACATAAAATTTATCAGATTATGTGTAACATATAGTTAATGGGTGCAAATATAAGAATCCAATAACAAAACTCCAGAGAGAGAGAGAGAGAGAGAGAGAGAGATTAATGAGCATGGAGACAATTAAAACAGGGGAGAAAAGAATCAAAGAACCAACAAGATAATGATACGAAGGGGAATGAAAAAAGAAATCAAGAAATAACATATTAAAAGCTGCTCAAGAATATAGTATAGTATAAAATTAAACTAAAAGTTGCCAAAAACATCCAAACTTAATTTTTGTATGTAAAATCTTATTTAGTGAAACATTAAATGATCAACAAGAGCCAAAAACGTCTCGTTCGTTTAAACTAATGAAAACAAAAAAAAGCATAGGACTAAAACTGTGGCCTTGAACAAAACTACTGGAATCCACCACCAAACCGAAAAATGTAAAACCAAAACTAAATCAAAGAGCTTTGTAGTATGAGCTAACCTTTCGGAAAGATTGATGGAATGGTTGTTGTCCATAATCTCGGTGACTGTCTCTGACTCTGAGCAAGGAAATGGACTAGTTTCTATGATATATCTCTGTTTTTTTTTTGGCTGTGTTTTTTGGTGTTGGGTTTGTGAGAATAAAAGAAAATGGGACAGTTTGATTTATAGAACTTTGGTGGGTCACCACAAAGAATAGACAATATTAGAGAAATCTGAATAATACAGGGCGTACCAAACCAAGCAAGACAATCTGATGATACAATAGCAACTGCAAGAGTAGCAGATATGAAGATTGAAGGATTGAATGATCATCAAAGGACTGAATCTGGTATTACACAGTTGAAGGAAATCAAGAATAGCACAAATGTATCTAAACATAGAGTAGAAGTGTAGCTTAGTTAGAATTGTACTGTGAACTACTTGTAGTTTTGTATATAACTAAAGTTAGTTTAGTGGCTCACCTGTAATTGTCTGTTAAGTCTGTTAGTCCCTGTTCACACGTGTAGAGGTTTGTTAAGTTAGTTATAGCTCTGTTTTAGGTCTTTTGGTGTATATGTATGTACAGATTGATTCAATCAATGATATACGATGCTCATTTCAATCACAAATCAGTTTTCTCATAGATCATTCGAGAAAGCAAACTTACAACTAGTGACTAGACCATATAAAATTTAAAAAAACTTAGGAATGTTCATATTAGTACAACATGGATTGTCCATTTATTTACGGCATACTTTATGATGGCAAAAAGCTTCATGTTCTTCTGATACAATTTTCTTTTCTTTTTAAATATTCTAAACTCTAAAGATCTCATATACAATTACATTTTCCAATAGTTAATACTTAGTGTGATTTTTCTAGTGATAATTTGATAATTACAATGGAATAATGTGATAAGAATTCTGAATGTTCTAGTTAAAAACACACAAAAATACTGGTTGAACTATAAAGTTCTTTGCAGTTCACTAATTGTTTTTGTGTTCAAGTAAATTGTCACCAATGTTTTCTCATGTACGTTGTCTGAAAACTACACATTTCTTTCTGTTTTTCCTTATTTTTTAAAATTATGGATTTAAACATATTACTCCGAGGGTGTGTGATGATTAATTTTCAGTTTTTTTTTTTTAAATTTTTTTAATTATAGCATCGAAACTTAAATTTTGTATTCCTATGTTGTGCCTATAACACAATGTTCCTTACATTCTGCTCTTGGAGCAGGTTGGTTAAGAATTTATATTGGTTGCTAAAAGAGTAAAATTTTAAATAAATTTTATGCCTTCAATCAAAAAAATAAGGCAGTAGTCATTTTCAATCTAGTTGGTCAATTTTCAAGCAGGTGCACTTTTCTAGCTATATCATTTTTTTAAGCGGGTCTCTTCCCTAATGCATTTATTAAAGAGAAATGATATGTTCACAACATTTTTACAACAAATCCATCTCTTTAAAGGAGGCGAATTGTTCGGCTTCAAATTTTTGTTTTACTTTGGAACACCTCGAATTATTGAGGATTCTTTAATAGTATCAACACGAAAACATAAAGAACAAATAATAGTAAACTATGATTGACTTTTTGAGAAGCAAAACTCGTGACTACTTCTTCTAGACCCACGCTTCAATCACGAACCTCTTTTCTGATCTTCTCTTTTTTATCCTTCCTCAGGTATGCCTTACAACCAAGAATTAAAATAAGAGAAGTGCTACGTCCACAACATTTTTACAACATTTTCACAACAAATCATAGGTGGTTAGTTGTTATTGGTTCAAATTTGAACCCAACACTAAGATTACTTTTTTGCCCAACAATAACAACCAGTAATAACTTGCCACTTAGGATTTGTTGTAAAAATGTTGTGAAAATTTTGTGGACATATCATTTCTCTTAAAATAATAAGTTTCTCAGCCATCCCCCCCCCTCCCCCCAAAATCCATATCTGAATTATGGGAAGGGTTTAAAAGATTTTTTTTTTTTTTTAATTTTTAAATATTGAGTGATGAGTCGAAAAACATCAAAACCGTCTTCATGCACTGACAATCTTAAACACACGTTACGTATTGATTGCAAGCATTTATGTTTAAGAGTAACAGAAGGAGCAACGGTAACAAAAGAGTTGTGCAATCAGAACACCTATCTGTAACGCATTAGCCATTACAAGTAAATGCAGGAATTAAGTACCTATTAAAGCAAAGATAACTATAAAAGGAAAAAGAGGATGAGCCAATAGGTACACACAAATTTGATCCCAAAAACTACTCCGAAGTTAAATTCTCTCTCAATACGCTTCAAGCAACTCATTTTTTGACTTAATCATTGGAGGATTTTTGGCCAATGCCACACCGGCATATATGGTTGTCAAAATCGCGACCTGGATCGTAGAATTGCACGATTTTACAATCCCAACTCACCAAAACGTTTAGAATTGCACTAGGATAGTAAAAATGGTAGGATCGTAGGATCGTATAGGATCGTAGGATTGTATGGGATCCTACCGATCCTACCAAAAACATAATTTTTTTTTTGTTTTTTTTTATGGGATAAATTTTTTGTTTTGATGAAGCTCTAAGGGTTTTTATTTTTTCATATTGTGATGGTATGATTTTTTATTTTTTATTTTATAAAATTATGTCAACCTAAGCAAATGTTTTCTAGTTTCTAGTTCAATTGTAATCAAAATGAAAGAATGTTTCATCATTTCTAAATGAAGAATTTAACGTTGGCTTTGCTGCATTTTAAGCTATAATATTGTTAAATTTGTTTGATTAATATACTAATTTGTGTTCTAATATTACTAAAATATTTTTTTAAATAATTTTATCAGTTATGCTTGTATTTGTATATTGATTTATTGATTTTTTTGAGCATGCTCTTTAATTGTTGCTGAGTGGTATAATTTGAATAGTTGAGTGTGAAATTGTATCTTTATGTCTTTTATAACTCTAGTATACAAATATATAATGTCTACATAGATGATGAAATGGATAATGATGATTTAGGATTTAGGACGGTGGTTATAAGAACCTTAGAATGAGAATAATGAAATGTTCACTTCACCTTAATATTCATCTTACTTTTGGATTTCATGTTGTAGTTAGCAAGTTTCCATTTGCTAACTTATTTTGGATTTCAAATTTGGAACTTAGAACTTAGAAATATTTTCCATATGTTTGATAAATATTTTAATATTTGGTTGCTAATTAAATATTTATTGAACTTTTTAGATACATTGGGTCAAAACTTAAATATATTTATTTCGTTTGTATAGACTTAGCGATATATGACATGCAAATGACATCATATGATGCAAATCTAAGTTTTTTTTTTTATGGATGAATTTATAATTTGTGTGATTATTCAACATACAAAACCATTATGAATGTGCTTTTTGCTTTAAATATAAAAATATGTAAGATCTTACAATTCACGATCCGATTTTACGATCTACAATCCCACTTTCCTTCAACGATCCTGCGTAGGATCCCGATTTTGACAACTTTGCTAGTATATATTTTCTTAACTTGAGTCTCATTGCAGGTATTCACTAGAGACGAATTCAATCCCATCGTCCTTCTATGCTAATGAGGAACTTAGCTGCTGATTTTTCGTATCATCATTGAGTATGTAGATTCTATGTATACGATTTTGTTGGGGGTATTCCAAAAGATTGAAAAATCAAATGCGTCTAGACTAGTGTTTATTGACATTGAAACTTGATGCACTTTGAGCAATTGATGTCTCTAAGAAAGTTTTAGGCCAAAATAACCTGTGTTCTTAGACGTTAAGCTTTTTTAATCTTAATGTTTTAATTTTTAAATGAGCAATATTAGAGAGTTTAAAATTTGAGCTTTAGTTATTATTATGTATAATTCTTTTAATTTCTTTGTGTATATGGCTAATGAAGTAATAGAATGGTCAATTATTAATGACTTTAAAGCAATTTTTTATTTATTTAAAAAAATTATAGCTTGCCAACCGGAACTTGTATTTAAGCTTCAATATCACATTTCCCCTAATTTACAATCCAAATGAATGTAATATAGGCCTTTATTTTTTTTTTTTTTTTAATGACAGTTCAACCATAACATATGTAGTTCTTTTTTTTTTTTTTTTTTTTTTTTTTTTTGGAGAAAAACACACACACACACACATATAAGGGAAGGGGGATGAGATAAGAGAATACACTTGCACGCCAATACCTAAACTGCATGCGGTAGTTAGTGTCGCGGAGCAAGTGATAAACCCCTTCTAAAATAGCATATCTAGTTCTAAATGAAAAGACAAAGACCAATGCAATGGAAACAAGAGATACTGCCTTCTGATAAGCAATAATTAGCTTATAACTATGGTGTTCATTAGTCGGTGTGACCAGTTTTGAAAGCGTTTTTGGGCTGCACTACTAACGTTGTTTTCCTAAAAATGTGAACTATTGTCACATCGTCGGATCAGTTTTCCGGCAACACGGTATTGGCTTCCATTGGAGGGGTAGATGGTGGCCTCCGTCATGAGAGAGAGAGAGAGAGAGAGATTTGGAACTTCTAAGGATTAAAATCCATGACCCACATAACGAATCAACCACAATCAAACCCAAAACATTAGATCTAATTTTCTAAATATCAAAGCCCAACTTCCAATCCAAATGAGAAAAGAAGACTCGAGAGTCACCCATCTTCAAAGTTTGAGAAGCAAATGAGAAGCAAATTCAAGTTGATTCGATTGAAGAAGAACCAGATGTAGGTTAATGTTGGGTGGATTCAACTAGACCTTCGGAACTCACTCACATTAGTGTAGTCTTCATTGGAAACTAAAATCTTTTAATGACAGTTGTATATATGTGCATTTAATTTTCATTTTTAAAGATTTGTTTCTTAAAAAAAATGCAAATATAATTTTGTATGTCTTTGGCCTAACACAATGCCTGTACATTCAGCTTTTGTAATCAATTTTGCAGGTAGGTTAAGATTTTTTATTGGTTGTTAGAGCATTCACATCAGCTCGTTTATAATTTTTTGTCTATTTTACACTAAAAGCCTACTTTTTTTATTTTACACATTCAATTTTATAAAACACCCACATCAGTTCATCTATTTTACACATCTTTTAATTAAATAATCAATTTCTTCACAATTTTTTATTATTTTCCTAACTACCCTATATATATTCGCGCCTCTTTCTCTCTCTACACCCATTTCCGTTTGTTCTCTCTCTCTCTACCCATCTCTCCCCTGAAAAGCTCTCCCTCTCCCCTCAAAAATCTCCCTCTCGATCAACCGTCCCTGGCTCCGATCCGCTCCGATCAATGAGGTCTGATCCGCTCCGATAAACGAGGTCCGATCCGCTCCGAGCTTCAAGCTCCGATCCACTCTGATCCACGCATTTCGAGCTCCGATCCGCTCCAATCACGAGCTCCGATCCACGATCCACGAACCACGATCTCTGATCCGAGCTCCGATCCACTATCCACGAGCCACGACTTCCAATCCGAGCTCCGATCCACGATCCACGACCTCCGATCTGACCTCCGATCTGCGTTTGTGTATCTTTGCTTCTTCTTTTTTTTTTTTTAAAGCAAGTGTTGATTCTCTGTGTTGATTTATCTGTTTGTGTGTGGGTGTGTTTTTGTGCTTCAGAGGAAAAAAAAAGAAGATGAACAGTTATTGGTTTGTTGAGCACAGAGATGAGAGAGAAAAAAACGAGCGAACTGAAAATGTATAAAATAATGTATGAACGAGCTACAGTGCCCGTGTATATTTACACGGGCACTGTAGCTCGTGGATGGTTTTAGATACTTTTACCTGATTTTACACCCACTAATGTGGGATTTTTTTTTATCAAAATGTGTAAAAATTGTACTTTTTTCTTATTTAGATGATTTTAGCTGAGCTGATGTGAATGCTCTTAAATAGCGCACTTTTTAAAGTAAATTCTTAGCCTCAAGTTAAACAAAAAAAAAAAAAAAAAAAAGCAGTTATTCCTTTTTCATTTTCAAGCAACCCAATTTTTTAGCCATTCTTCTTATTTGGTTACATGTATTGAAACCACAGTCTTTTAAAAGAAGCCGAATTTTTGGGCTGTTCGAATTTTTCTTTTAGCTTGGGGTGCGGTTGTATTATTGGCCTTTTTTTTAAAAAAATAAAATAAAATTTTAGTTTATATCCATTTCCATTAATTGAACAAACAAGAGCTAGTCGCTAAATTACACTTATCTTCATTGCATGCTTTATTATCCACCAACTTAATACTAAACCCAATACAATAAAATTCCACAAAATACAAGGAACAAAATTAATGCAATTATAACACTTTTTGTCATAAAATAAAACCAACATAAAACATAGTTGTAAATCACAACTTTATGATCTCCCTCTTTGGCTATTATGTGACAAAAACAACCTATAACAGACTCTAGACTTGAACGTGAGTTTGGGAACAATGACAAAACTCACTCACACCTAAATCTAAAAACTGTGATTAACTTGGGACAAAATGCCTGTATCTTGAAACACTTGTACCAAACACGTTAGGCCATCACGGTAAAACAAGTAATAAAAGGACAAGTATAAAGTAACGAATAAATAGTGATTAAGTAAACAAGATATAAAACATATGAGCAACTTGATCAAATATAAAACAGTCATATAGAAATGACTACAATGATCACATAGTAAAGCAGATGAATATCCGAACATGCGATCAAAAAAACACAATAACATAAGGATGTATGCATGTTCAAAATATAGACATGATGCGATGAGAACAAAAAATTATAGATACTAAACATAACTCAAAACATCGTATAGAAAAACTAGAAAACAAACATAGAGTAAAACAAAACAAAACAAGTTTTTCTTGATTAAAAGATGTTTTTTCCCCCTTGGTATATGCATCTCCTCTATGACTTTCTCCCCCTATGAATGTGCACGAGATAGGATTTCTTCCCCTGAGAACGTGCACAAGAGTCTTATAGAATTGATAATACACTTCAGTATACTCTAATAGACTCTCCCCCTTTTTGTCACAAATAGAAAAATGTATCAAGAGAAAGGAGGGAAGGAAAAGAAAAAAATGAACAAGGGTAAAGATGCATGAGGGATACAAGATGAATGAGAAAATGAAGATCAAACAAAAGAAAAAAACACCTAAAAACCAAAGTGCGATAAAAATTAAAGTAAACATGACATGCTAGGATGAGATGTGTGCAAGAGGTGGCTATGTGTTATGCATAAACAAAGCATGAGAAATGCACATGTGAGACAAGGTGTGTAAAATATACAACCAATAAATCAAACATGTTTCTAATGAGGAAACATGAAAAACCCCAAAGTTTGGTACTCATTAGAGTCCAAAAGAATGAAAAAAAAAATACCATAGAGGCATTTTATCAAACACCTAGCATCCACACTATGAACAACTAAGTATTGCAATGCATGAACATGTGAAAATCTACAATTAATACTAGTTATTTTTGCCACAAGCTCCAAGCACTATCCATGGCAATAAACACAAAGGGTCAAGGATCACACTTAGATATTTAAACCAAAACAAGTGCCTCTACTCTGATACCAATTAAAAATTCAATTAGTGTAGAACACTAATGCTTGTTTAGGCCCTCAATTTTAAATTACTGCTTTATTGCTTTTACTCTAATTTATCCAAATGTGGAACAAGAGTAAATGAAGTGCAATAAACTGGAACTACTGTAGTGCATAAACATGAATAGTAAACAATAAATGTAAAGCACAAAGAGTAAGGGATGAGAGATGCAAACACAAGATAACACCAAGACGTATTATCGAAGAGGAAATCGAAAAACTCAGCGGAAAACCTCTCCGCGACCCTTCAAGTCAAAATCAATTCACTAGTGAATAAGTTGGAGTACATGAATATCAAAAAGAACTTCCAAGCCTAATTTACCTAATGTACTTGATCCCTTCAAACTCTTGCTACCAACAGACTTCTCGGAGTCTTATCTTCACTAGCTTTCTGGATCCTACAATACCGCCCAATTGCATCTGCCAAGCCTCATCGTCTTCTTTTGGTAAATACCCAAAGCTTTCGAAGCTCCAAAACACTTTCTAGACTTTGAATAGGTGTGAGTTGTGTTTGGTTATAAATCTCATCTCAAGAAATAACAATGGGAGAGGGAAGGAGAAGAGACTACAATGATTTCTTACTAAAGGATGAGTACCTCTCTCTAAACAAGGGTGGGTGTGTTATTAAAACCTCTCTAGGGTTTTCTCTAAATAGCCTCTGCTTTACTTTTGTGGAAAATAAGGATATATATAGTATAGACGAAGAGTAAAAAAGTCACACTTAAAATTCTCCAGGTAGAGAGTTTTGCGGGTACCTTGCGTGATGGCCATTCTCACGAAGTACTCGCAAAATGCAACCTGACGCTTGACCCTTTAGCTACCAGCATATGCTTCTCATGTGGCCTTTTCGCAGGGACCTTTATTCGCGAGCTAGTCACAAAACTGCACTGATCTTCATTATATGCTTGATTCTTCACTAACTTAATACTAAACCCAATACAATAAAATCCACAAAATAGAAGGAACAAAATTAATGCAATTATAACACTTTTTGTCATGGATTAAAGGCACATAAAACATAGTTGTAAATCATAACTTTACAGACATGGTTTTTTTTTTTTTTTTGGCTTGCTATGCTCTCACATTAAATCTATACAAAATTACACTTTCCAACATTTAAATGAATCTTAGTAAGTTTTTCAGTTTTAATCTTTGATTTTTTGTCTGATTGGTAAGTAATATGTATGTAAATTGACTTTGATTTCCAGCAAAACGTCACGTATATTTTCTCAAAGTACATTATCTTAAAAACTATAATTTTTCTTTTCTTTTTACAATCAAATGGCAGCAGTACTCAAATATATCGGAGGCAGTAGTCCCTATTTTTTTTTCTCTGAATTTATCACATAAGATTATTCTAACGTAAGTGATTGCATGGAATATGGATTTAATGATTTATCATTGAATCACAACAAAAAAATAAATAAAAAAATAACTACTATGACAGTATATATGTGACGTTTAATTTTCATTTTTAAAGAAATTTTTCTTTAAGGTAAAATGTAAATTTAATTTTGTATTTCTTTGGTGTAAGAAAATGCACATACGTACAGTCAGCTTTTGGGATCAATATTGCAGGTAGGTTAAGATTTATTGTTGGTTCTTAAATAGTACACTTTTTAAAATAAATTCTTAGCCTTAACTCTCAAGTTAAAAAAAAAAAACTAAATTGTGGGTTCTAGTTAGTTCAACTAGTAAAGTCTCTGATGATTGAATAAAAGATCTGGAGTTCAATTTCCACTTACACCAAAAAACCGATTATTATCTTGGTCTGACAATAAAAAGCTTTCATCAAAAGCGGACACCATAAGTTAAAATTCTTTGAAAAGGAAAAAAAAAAAAAAAAACCAGTTATTCCTTTCTCATTTTCATACTCAATTTTCTAGCTATTCTTTTCTAGGGCGACTTTCCCAAATGTCTACTAAATCTTGCCTACGTGGTGGCTACATGTATCGAAGCCATAATCTTTTAAAAGTAGCCAAATTTTTGGGCTGTCCAAACTTTTGTTTAAGTTTGGGGCGCAGCCGTATTATTGGCTTTTCTTTTATTTACACAAACTCTTACAATCTTTCTATATCATAATTGCGGCTGTCCACGGGTCGGGCGGGTCGGGTTTGTGCCCAACCCGCAACCGACCCACCGAAGATCGGGTAGGGAGGCACCAAACCCGCAACCAACCCGTGTTAGGGTCGGGTTTTACGGGTCGGTTTCCCGTCGGGTGAGCGGCGGTTTCGGGTGAGGCCGAAACCCGTAGGAGAGGACCAAAAAAGTAGAAAAACATTGATATCTCTCTCGATCCAGCCAAGATCTAGTGCGATCTAGCCGGATTTGATAGAGATTTCGCCAAATCCGATACTTTTTCCCCTAAATCTGGTGTTTTAGTCCCCAGATATGGTGTTTTAGTTGCCGAAATACGCCAAATCGTGCTGGGAAACTCATCGGAAAGCTTGAAATCTCAGCAAGTCGTTCTCTCTTCAGGCGAGTCGGGTTGAACCGGTTTTGAAGGAAGGGAATTGAAACCAAACCGCTAGTGTTGAGTTTTGGAGCTTGGCACCCACGTCCGACCACCAGAGCTGTTGGATCGGGTCGTGATGGGTCGGTTCTGATCAGGTTGGTCAGTTCCGGCGGGTTCTCGGTTTGCCTGGACAGCCCTAATCATAATCAAGAAAAGAAAATTATTGAACATTTTTTTAAAAATAAATTTTATTTTATATATCCATTTCTTTGAATTGAACAAACAATAGGTAATTGCCAGAAAAGGTTTTCCTTCAATTCTCTTCCTTTTTTAGTCATACGTGGGACATATAGTATAAATTTGATTTTTAAATGTCAAGTATCTTACATCAAAATAAAAATTGGATTGAATTGAAGAATTCAATGAGAGAAGATCTTGTTCCTTAATTGTCAATTTATATGGTGTCCTCTTATCGTTCTCTCTCCTTTCCATCTTAATCTTTAGACATCAAAACAAGGATAAGAGATGACTATTCACTTCTCATATTCTGATAAACAGAACCATAATTTTATCTTTAGGAAATCAAAACATGAATAATTTATTTTGATCTATCAAGAATAAAAATAATATACTGAAATTCAAAATAAATAAATACATAAAAGATCAAATTGGCCCATATTCAATATTAGAAATATATAAAGCAAAAGACACAAAATTACCATTTTTAATATGTTTCAATTTGCTCATCTATAATATATCAAAAATGTTTTTTTGAATTCCAAAAATTATTTATGATTGATTTTGTACTTAATTTCGTAGAATATTCTTTTTAACTTACTAAATCAAAGCTTTTGTTAAAAATCATTTTCTATTTTGTTGGAAAACCTAGTTTTGACAATATATATGATTGAAAATGCTCATTCCATGGTTGTGGTATAAACTAAAATAGTAAGCACACCAATAACCACTCTATAAATGGGTTAGCGAGGTGTTGATTTTTTGGTTCTTACAAGCTATTGGTGTAATTCATAAATATTTAACAAAATTTTAAAATCTAAATGTTAAACTATTTTCTTGATAAACAAATGTTAAACTATATATGATTACAATGGTGAAGTTCCATTTTCAATAGTTATTTTCATAATCTATGATGTCTTACAAATAAACTTGTTTATCAATAAACAAATATCAGCCGTTATAAAAAATTCTCCCAAGGATCTAGAATTGAGTTAGACAAGTGTTTGTATTGTATTATAGGCAAAGACTTTTATCCGGTGCTCTAGTGCACTGGACCAAGGCTAAACTTTATTGGTATTTTTTTTATTAGGCCATATTTGAAATACATTCTTATTGAAATAAGAAATAAGGCCAGATTTGCCACTAGGCCTTGTAGCCTAGTGGCACCTGGTGTCCCTGTATACCTAGAGCTCGGGGTTCGATCCCTCTCATTTACCTAGCAAAAAAAATATATATATATAAGGCCAGATTTGAATCTTTTGGACCGCATCTCAAACTGGGTAAGGTTTAAATCGATCACTTATTTTTATTTAAGAGCCCAACTGGTTTTTTAATTGAAGCCCAATTTTCTCATAAAGAGCTGAATTTGTGTTAGAGTGCATTAGCCCCATGAAAGCGATGGGGTGACCACCTCATGGTTGACTCAGCTGGGTTAACTTATTTGGGCTACCTTCTGAACCAATTTTCCAATTTGAATGGGCACATTTTTTGGTGTTTTGCATTAAGCACCAAGAAGCCTAGTTCTAATAAATTTTTGCTTAGAATAGACCTAAATTTGAATTCTTTGGGCCGCATCATAATAAGCTTTAAGCCCAAGCCTAGCGCTGATCTTTTTTATTATTGATGGTATTTGTGAACTCTGTAAAAAGGCTCCTGAGTCTGGGCTCCATATTTTATGGGAATGTGGTGTAGTGCAAGATGTCTGGGCTGGTAGCTTTTTCAGGTTACAGAAATGCATTCAAGGCCTAGAAGATGTGATTCAGTTATTTGAGGACTTGCTGAGTAGAACGTCCACAACTGAGTTTGAATTATTTTTATTTCAAGCATGGTTTATTTGGAACCAGAGGAATACTGTGATAAATGGGGAGAAATTAAAGGAACCGGGTTGGCTAAACAAAATATCAAGGGAATATTTGGAAGAATTTCATCAAGCCCAAGCTCAGCTGATAATTCCAGTGGTGAATATGAGTGTAAATGTAAATGTTTGGCATCCTCCTCCTGCATCAGTTTTCAAGTTAAACTTTGATGCTGCAATTTTTTCGGACTTGAATAGTTTCGGAGTTGGTGCAATGATTCTTAATGAGAAGGGAGAGGTGGTAGCTATTGTTAAAGAGATAAAGTGAGAGAGAAAAGACTGAATAGTCTGTGTATATTGATATGTGTAATAATGTACAATAGAGAGCCTTATATAGGCTAGGTATGTGTGCAGTACAAGTAATATGAGTAAACTACAAGTACAATATACTGGGCTAAGCCCAATGGGCTAATCTAGTCTAAGCTATACACTAACATCCCCTCTCAAACTTGAGGTGGCAAGGAGGAAGCCAACTAGAGTTTGGATATAAGATCTCGAAGACGACCAGGCGGGTGACTCTTGGTGAAGATATCAGAAGGCTGGTCAGCAGAGGAGATAGAGAATAACTTGAGATTGCCTTTCTTGAGATGCTGGCGAGTGATGTAGCAGTCAATCTCAATGTGCTTAATGCGTTCATGGAAGACATCATTATGAGCAATGTAAATGGCACTACGGTTATCACAATAAAGAGGAGTGGCAGTGGGCTGGGGAGCATCCATATCAGCTAAGAGCCAGCAGAGCCAGACAAGCTCGCAGGTGGTGTCGGCAAGGGCACGATACTCAGCCTCAGTACTGGAACGAGAAACCACATCCTGCTTCTTGCTACGCCATGATATAAGGGAAGTACCTAACAGGAAACAGAAACCTGTAATAGAGCATCGATCAGTCGGATCACCTGCCTAGTCTGCATCTGAGTAAGCATGGAGCTCGAGAGAAGACCGAGAGGAGTAATGGAGACCATGATAAAGTGTGCCCTTGACATATCGAAGAATCCGAAGAACTGCAGCATAGTGAACAGAACGAGGAGCATCCATGAACTTACTAACCATACCCATAGCATGTGAGATATTAGGACGAGTAACAGTGAGATAGATCAGACTACCAACTAACTGACGATAGCGTGTAGCATCAGATATAGGTTCACCATCCAAGGGTGTGAGCTTTGCATTGTATTCCAAGGGAGTGGAAACAGTCTTGTTGTCGGTGATACCGGCCTTGGAGAGAAGATCAGAAGCATATTTAGCTTGGGAAAGATAGTATCCATCAGAGGATGAGGTAACCTCAAGCCCAAGAAAATAGCTGAGAGTACCCAGATCTTTCATCTCAAAATGCTGACTGAGGAAATGCTGAAGAGAGCGGATACCTGCAGAATCATCTCTAGTAATAATCATATCATCAACATAAAGAAGAATAAGAGTGATACCAGCAGGGGATCGTCGGACAAAAAGAGCAGTGTCATGAGGACTCGAAGTGAAACCCTGTTAAGCAACAACTGAGCTAAACTTTTCAAACCAAGCTCGAAGAGCCTGCTTGAGGCCATAAAGAGCACGACGAAGGCGACAAACTTGACTGCCTGAGTGTGGATGGCCAGGAGGTGGCTGCATGTATACTTCTTCTTGGAGATCTCCATTAAGGAAAGCATTCTTCAAATCCATTTGATAAAGAGGCCAATGGCGAATAGCAGCCACAGCAATGAGACATCTGACAGATGTAAGGCGAGCAACAGGAGCAAATGTTTCCTCATAGTCAATGCCATACTCCTGAGTAAAGCCCTTGGCAACAAGGCGAGCTTTGTATCGTTCAACAGATCCATCAGCTTTGGTCTTGATCTTGTAAACCCACCTACAACCTACTACAGACTAACCAGGAGGCAAATCAACCATATCCCAAGTGTGATTCTTATGAAGGGCATTTAGTTCTTCAGTCATAGCTTGCTGCCAAAGAGGGTCAGTATGGGCCTCACGATAGGTGTGAGGTTCATAGAGGGTGGCAAGAGCAAATGAGCAGTGATAATCAGTAAGATAAGGGGGAGGAATGCTTACCTGGGTGGAACGACAAAGTTCAGGACTAACAGGTAACTCAGGAGAAGGTGGTGCCACAGGATCCAAGACAGGCAAGTCATGTGCCGGGGACAGAGCCGGAGATGAGTCGTCTGGAGAGGCAGCCGATGTAGAAGGATCCTCCACAAGTTCAGGATAGAGAGGGAGGAAAAGATCAGTAAAAATGGGAGACTCAGAGGAAGAGGATGCAGGAAACTGCTGAAGACTCATGAAAGGACGATGTTCCCAAAACTCAACATTACTGGAGACACGAAGCCGATGAGAAATGGGATCATAGCAGCGAAACCCCTTTTGAGAGACACCATAACCAAGGAAACAACAGAGACGAGCACGAGGTTGAAGCTTTGTTCGTTCATGAGGAGGAAGAGAGACAAAGCAAGCACAACCAAAACCCAAAGAGATAAGTAGTCAAGGATTTGACTGTAGAGAAGTTCGAATGGTGACTTGTTATGTGTAGTGGGTGAAGGAATACGATTAATGGTGTACACAGCAGTGAGTGCTGCCTCACCCCAAAAGCGCTCAGGAAGAGAGGCAGAAATGAGAAGGGTGCGGACAACATTAAGAATGTGACGATGTTTTCATTCTGCACGACCATTTTGTTGAGAGGTGTAAGGACAAGACCGCTGAGGAATGGTACCATGACTATTTAAAAAGGATAGGAAAGATTTATCATTATATTCTTGGGCATTATCTGATCGAAAGACTTTGACAGTGCGATTAAACTGTGTTTCAACCATTTTATGAAATGTTTGGTAAATAGTCACAAGTTCAGACCTATGGTGAAGCAGATAAATCCAAGTATATCGAGAAAAATCATCTACAAATATGACAAAATATCTAGATCCCCCCTTAGTAGGAACCGGTGCAGGATCCCAAATATCAGAATGTATAAGATCAAAAGGTGCAGAAGAAAAAGAGTCACTATAATTAAAGGGCAATTTAGCTTGTTTGCCAAAATGACAGGAAGTACAATCAAATTTTTGAAACTGAACTGAACCTAAATGACTTTAAGAAGCTAATAATTGAAGACGAGATAAGGATGGATGACCAAAACGAGCATGCCAAAGATCAGGTGAGGGGGTGGTAATGGTAGCAGCTGCAGAAACAACTTGTGAAGAAATCTTCAAGTCATGAACCTCAAACATGCGACCAACCTTACGCCCTGTCCCAAGTACTTGACCCGTCCGGGGATCCTGCACATCCACACCATGATTAGTAAAGAGAAGATCTACACCTAATTCGCAAAGTTGACCAACAGAAAGCAAATTGAGGGATAGCTTTGGGATATGAAAGGTGTCACTAAGGGATAAGCTAGGAGAAGAGATTGTTCCTTTATGACTAACAGGCATAGGAGTTCCATCAGCAGTGTAAATAGTGATAGGGCGTGCTAAGGGTGCCTTATCAGAAAATTGGGATTCATCAGGAGTCATATGGTTACAACATGCAGTATCAAAAAACCAAGGTTGTTTACCTGAGGTGACAGAAAGGGCAGTAGAAGTTCGGGATAAAACCTGTTGAATAACTGCCTCAATATCAGCTGTAGTAAGTGAGGAAGCTGAAGATGGACCTGTAGGAACTGATGGATCTGGAGGACATACAGCAGCTGCCCGAGGAAGAGAAGCTTTATTCTGCTCTTGCATAAATTTCTGCAGTTTGCGACACACTGAGATATCATGGCCTTTAGCACGGCAAAACTTACAACGGGTACCTTTAGAAGACTGAGAGGTGGGACGCCCAGAGTTTATTCGTGGAGGAGCAGTGAATGTAGCAATGGGAGGCTGTGGAGATGGTGTAGCCAATACATGATCAGATGATGACATGTGATGAGTAGGGCGACGGTTCTCCTCAGAAATGAGCTCCTTGACTGCAGCATCAAGAGAAGGAGTAGGAGACCGGCTAAGTAGAGAAGCCCTAGTAGGCTCAAAGTCCTCACGTAAACCCATCATGAAGTGCATGAATTGACGGCGATCCCGATATTTGACAAAGAGCTCAATGTCCTTGGAACACACTAGTGGAGGATCTGCAGCAGAAAGTTGTTCCCACATAGTAGAAGTCTGAGAGTAATAATCAGAAATAGACTGACCTGTCTCTTGGCGCATCTGGTAAAGTTTTGATTCAATGTGGAACTCCAAGCTTGAATCATTAGTACAATTATAGCGATCAGCCAAAAATTTCCAAGCAGCCTCAGCAGTCTCAAGACGAGGAAGAAGATTATGAATGGAGGGAACAGAGGTATTGATAAACCAAGACAGGATCTTACTCTGAATACTCTCCCATTCCTCTAGGCGTTCTTCATAATCATCTTCAGAAGCTGTAACTTTGGACTTAGGGTTTGGTACTGGCTTAGGAATTGAACCAGTCACATATCTCCACAGTTTACGACCCTTCAGGAAGACAGTCATATTCTGAGACCATACATGATAACTAGTGGGACCATCCAACATAATAGTGATAGGACGTATGATATCTCGATCATTTTGTTGAGCCATAATGAGGAAAAATGCCCAAAAAATGATATTTAGAAACCTCAAATGCAAAAACGGAGCCCAAAATCGGAATCTACGCGAAAAACTGAGCAAGACAGGTCCTGTTGAAAAATTTTGACTTCGGTCAATGGTCAACGGTCAAAGTCAACGGTCAGAGTCAACGGTCAACGGACAACGATCAAGGCTGACGTGGCAGATGACGTAGCAAGATGACGTGGCAGATGATGTCACTAGGCAGACGTGGCAGTGACGTCACTAGGGCTGACGTGGCAGAAGTTAGAAAGTACCTGGCGCGTGTAGCGCGTGGGGCGTGTACGGCGCGTGGTTCCGGCGCGTGTGGTGCGTGCAAGGACACTGGTGGCGCGTGCAGTGCGTGCTCGACAGTCAAAAACTTTGGACGGCGCGTGTGGGCGCGTGAGAGCTTGTTTCTGGCTGTTCTTGATCAGGTTTTGCTCGGGTTTGGCTGTTTTGTCACTTTATGTCTTTGCTTTGACAGTAGAATGAACAGAATAGTGAGTTCCGAGAGGTGGAGGAGCTATGGGCATGACGGTGGTGACTCGCTTCTGACAGTGGCTACTAGATGAAGGCGAGGGCAGCGGAAGAGCACCGGAGATGTCCACAGAAACCAGAAGGTCAGAGGAATGGCTCTGATACCATGTTAAAGAGATAAAGTGAGAGAGAAAAGACTGAATAGTCTGTGTATATTGATATGTGTAATAATGTACAATAGAGAGCCTTATATAGGCTAGGTACGTGTACAGTACAAGTAATATGAGTAAACTACAAGTACAATATACTGGGCTAAGCCCAATGGGCTAATTTAGTCTAAGCTATACACTAACAGCTATGTTGGCTAAAGGTCCACCGGTGGGAGATAGTGAAGAGGCAGAAATTTTAGCCTGTAGAAAAGTGTTGGAGTTTGCAATTGATGCAAGTTTTTCAGAACTGGTTAATGAAGGGGATAACGTCAATGTCATGAAATCCATCTCTTCCACTGGTGTAAACCAGTCTCGGTTAGGCCATATTATTGAGGATATTCGAAGTCTTGCTCATGGACTTCGTTGGGTGAATGTTACCGCAGTGTAAAACGAGGTGCTAATTCCGTGGCACACTCTTTGGCTAGGTATGCTAGGAACATAATTGAGGATATGTTATGGATGAAGGACTCTCCTACACCAGCTTGGTAAGCACCATACTATGATTCCTTATCTTTTCAATGAGTGAAAGTTGAGTTCATTTATAAAAAAAAAAAAAAAAAAATTGTTTGAGCATTTATGGACGTTTAAAGCTCAAACTCATCCACTATATTAACGTCAGGTAAATACAAATTACAAAATCAGGTCAGTAGGATGCGAGAGAGTAGATACGAATGGGCTCTCCAATAACTGGGCCATCAAACCAAAGTATTCATTTTCTTTTGATGCATATTGTATACGGTTACAAATTTTATCAACAATCTCATAAATATTACACCTAAGGATTCACTATAAAACATTCACATGCATGCACCATGTTAAATATAACTTTGCTACAACCACAATTTATATCATAACTTATTTCACTATACATTGAGACTACAAATTGTAAATTGTAGAAGATCGCTTTCACTTTTTTTTTTTTTTTTTTTTGAGAAACACACACACACACACATAAGGAAAGGAGGATGAGATAAGGAAATACACTCATACGCCAACACCAAAACTGCATGCGGTAGTTAGTGTTACGAAGCAAGTGATAAACCCCTTTTCAATATCATACCTTACCGATGTGGGACGATTTAACAGCACTGAGTATCTTTTTTTTTAGAAACACACACACACACACACACACACACACACACACACACACATAGGGAAAAGGAGATAAGATAAGGGAATACACACTCACACGCTACCACCAAAACTGCATGCGGCAGTTAGTGTTGCAGAGTAAGTGATAAACCCCTTCTCAATATCACACTTTACCGATGTGGGACGACTCAACAACACTAAGAATTTTTTTTTGAGAAACACACACACACACACACATATATAGGGGAAGGGGAATGAGATAAGAGAATACACTCACACGCTAACACCAAAACTGCATGCGGCAATTAGTATCAGTGAGCAAGTGATAAACCCTTTCTCAATATCACACATTACCAATGTCAGATGACTCAGCAACATTGAGTATCTTTTTTTTTTAGAAACACACACACACACACACACACACACACACACACATAAGGGACGGGGGATGAGATTGCTTTCACTTTGACCTAACACTAATACTATATCTTTTTCTCTATCACTCACAACCTGTCACTTTAACATATTTTAGAAAAAAATGTCACAACCCTACCACTTTACTGCTAATACCTATATGTATATTGTTACTAAAATATATGTATAAGCTATTACTATTAGTTAAGGTTTCTCATTCGTATATAAACTGATACTATAATACGTATTGTACATATACTTATAATTGTAATAATATAGGACCTTTTTTTTTTTGAGGAAACAATAATACTTATTAGAACACACAAGCATGAAAGTTATATATAGAGTTTTTTAAACAAGCTAATAATACATTACATAACCAGAGTACCACTACAAAATGGCCAAACCTTTGTATAGTAGTAGCCTGGGGTTAAATATAGGATCTGAAGAAGAGAATTAGGTATATTAGGGTTTCCCGACTTTAATTCCTACAATTACGTATGACTATTCTTGATTTAGGTTTTATGATGGAAAACGGGGTGAGTTGCTTACCACGCACGCATGAGGAAGTGAATCAGATCATGATGACATAAGAGGAACTCTTTTTTTGAATTAGAGGCTAGTTTGAATTAAGGCAACCTGTACTTCATTCTATAAGTATTTAGGTATTTAGGCTGAAATAATATGTATTTGACTATATATGATACAAATTAACATTACAATATAGTTGGTAGTTAATGTGGCATGAAAAATAATTTTTTATTATTCTATTTGACACGTTAGCTTTTTCCATCCAATGGATGACAAAAGAGACTAAATTAACACGATGCTAAAAATGTTAGGAACCAAATTAACACATATTAAATGTTAGGGATTAAATTGAAATATGATATAAATTAAGAGATAGGGACAAACTTTGTAATTTACCCTAAAAATAATTAATTGACGTAATTGTCCATTCTTTTGGGTTTTTCTTTTAAGATACAACATGGCCACTTATTTTTAAGAGAGAGAGAGAGAGAGAGAGAGAGAGAGAGAGAGAAATAATGATAATTGACCATTATTGAATTAATTAGGTACAATACAAATATATAAAACATTTTTTATTTTTTATTTCTTATAGTGTGTGTTTCTCAAATAAAAAAAGATACACAGTGTTGTCAAGTCATCCCACATCGGTAAGGTGTGATATTGAGAAGGGATTTATTATTTGCTCCGCGACACTAACTACTGTATGCAGTTTTGGCGTTAGCGTGTGAGTGTATTCCCTTATCTTATCCCCCTTCTCCTATATGTGTGTGTGTCTGTGTGTGTGTATGTTTTTTTTTCAAATAAAACAAGATACTCAGTGTTGTCAAGTTTTCCCAAATCGGTAAAGTGTGATATTGGAAAAGGTTTATTACTTGCTCCGCGACACTAACTACTTGCTCCGCGACACTAACTACTGCACGCAGTTTTGGTGTTGGTGTGTGAGTATATTTCCTTGTCTTATCTCCCTTCTCCCGTGTGTGTGTGTGTGTGTGTGTGTTTCTCAAAATAAAAAATAAAAATAAAAAAATAGGGGAAAGGGATTTGAACCTTAGATGTCTCTGTTGGAAACATCAAGAAGTATTAATTGAGCTTAAAAAAGCCTTAACATTTTTTTTTTAACAAAAAAATATTCAAATATTTTTGAGCATCTGATTATTATTTTCGGGTTTATGTCATTTTTTGTCATTTCTCATGTTTTTTTTTTTTTTTTTTATCAATTTGGTTTCCATCTATGGATAATAGTTTCAAAACACTTTATCACCAAAGTTTGCTAAACACCCCAAACACTAAAACTTTTTATCATCAAAACTCAACAATTATAATTATAATTTCCTATGTCAATACCAAAAGGACCTAAACAAGACCAAACAATGTTATAATATCATTATTGCTACTGTACTAGGAGGAGTTTAAAAATAGTAATACGCTTTGATAATAGTTTACACATGAAACAAAAATGAATAAATACATAATTTATTAATCAAAGTGATGAAATGGATAGAAATGGTAGGATGTCTGATGTTGAAGTTGTGCTTGATTCTAAACATGAACTTTTTGAAATAGAAACGTCATTCCAAGGTCCCATTTCTCCATTTCCAACATATTCAAGTTCTTCAAAATTTGGTTGAACAGGCGAATTTTTTTGAATTCCTTCCAACTCCATCATGATTTCTATCATCGTAGGTCGTTTCTTTCCATTAAAGTGCACACATCTTTTTGCAAGATTAGCAATTGTCATGATATCATCTTCATTACCAACCTTACTAAATTGAGTATCAAGTATATCAAAAAGACGATTCTCTTTTAATGAATCAACGAAATATGTAGATAGATTCCGACCTTCTTGTGACCTTGTCGAAGAAACTGGTTTTTCCCCTGTTAAAAGCTCAATAAGGACCACTCCAAAACTATAAACATCACTTTTTTCTGTAAATTGGTTTGTTTGAAAGTATTCTGGATCCAAGTACCCAAAAGTACCATATACTAGTGTGGTTACATGAGTTTGGTCAATGGCTACTGATCTTGAAGTGCCAAAGTCTACTACTTTTACTCTATATTTGTCATCAAGGAGTATGTTTGCAGATTTTATGTCTCGATGGTAAATGGGTAGTGAAGCTGCCGAGTGTAAGTATGATAGAGCTCCCGCAATTTCAGTGGCAATTCTTAAGCGTGCATCCCATGTTAGTAATGGAAAATCTTCATTTTCTTCGTGGAGATACTGAAAAAGTGTGCCGTTAGGAATGAATTCATAAACTAGCAAAGGAACTTCTGTCTCTAAACAACACCCAAGTAGTTGGACCACATTTCTATGATTGATTTGTGAAAGAATGATAACCTCATTAATGAATTGTTCAAGATTTCCCTCATCCACTGTGTTGCACTTTTTAATTGCCACAATACTTCCATCAATTAACATTCCTTTATAAACTGTACCTTGTCCACCCTTACCAAGTATTCTGTTTTCATTAAAATGATCTGTCGCATTTTCCAACTCCCTTGAATTGAATAATTTTGCCTTTTGAACATTGTTTTCATTTGAAAATAATTGTTGTTGTAATAACAAACCACCATTCCTTTTGAAGAATTTTTGCTTGAGCTGGATTTTGTTTCTTTTCTTTATTACTTTGTATAACCACCAAGTAACAAGGATTAGAAACAATACCCCAAAGCTTGTACAAATAACTGCATACATCAAGAAAATAAAATAGAAATATCACATCAACATAATAAATTTTTTAGGTTAGAAATATCAGGATTATATAAAAATATGCATAAGTGTAAAATAGATTTGAACATAATTACGATGAATTAGAAACTTCTTTCCCACTATAGGTTACTAACTTTAGTTTTTCTTTTTATTACATTAATATCTTCTCACAATATGCACCGCCTAAATAAGTGTTAGCTCCTAATTAATTTCATAGGAAAAAGTAAATTTACTATTAGGTACTTGAATTTTCAGGTAACAGTTTAATGGTGTACTGTGTTTTTATTAAATGACAGGGACTTGAGTTTGGGATATTTTTTCGCCAACAAAAATGTCTCTTTTATTTAATTTTGCAACGTGTCCCTGGGCAGTGGGCAGTTCTGCCTTAAATGAGCTCAAACACCTAATTGAAAAGGCCTTACAAAATTATTTTCTAAAAAACAAAATATTTGTATACTAGTTTAGCTTACCCTCAGTAATTTTTCAATTGGACATTCAGTTAGTTTCTCTTTGAAATAGAGTGATGAGTGATGTAGTAGTATGTTTTAATTTCCACCTTTTGTTTATTTAATGGGTGGTGTGGCAATTTCTAATTAAGAAAAAAAAATGTCCAATTAAAAATTTACTTGAGGTAAGCCAAACCGTTGAATACTAGTGCTCATCACAAAAATCAGCCTTCACTATTTCTTGGGATTAACTAAAGTCCTTCACTCATTTCTCCTTTACTTTCTTCCAATATTTAATATCTAGAAAATACTAGGAACACAATTTTTGCCATTACTTACTTACGTGGAAAATTGTGAGTAGTAGAGTAAAAGTGGTGAGTCCACAATTCTACAACTCACGATTTGTCACATAAATAAGTTGTGGCAAAAGTTATAGTCTTAAGCAAGTTGTGGCAAAAGTTCTAACCTCTTAGACCCTTACTCATGAATAATGAGGGAAAAAGATGAGGTTGTCCTCTCTTAATAGTGAAGTGTTCCACTTTAGAGAGAATATTTATCTTTTGAGTAAGACATATGTACAATACTTAGGTGTTATTCCTTAGGTTTCCCTTTTAAAGGTCCGTTTGGATAGAGCTTATTGTTGCTGAACTGAAAACTGAAACTGAAAACACTGTAGCAAAATAATTTTTTAATGTGTGAATAGTACTGCGAGACCCATTTTTAATAAAAAAATGCTAAAAAAGTACGTGAACAGTGCGCGCACAGTACGCGTACAGTGCGCGCATTGCCTCTTGTCCCCCAGCAGAACCGAAATGGAAAAAAAAAAAAAAAAAAAAAAAAAAAAAAAAAAAAAAAAAAAAAAAAAATTGACAAAACGTGGACATAGCCAGCAATAAGCTGGATCCAAACCCACTCTAAGATTCTGTCATGTGGATTTTTGCACATAGGATGAAAGTGTATTTTTTTAGTTAAATAGTCACATGGTTGAATCTTAAAAAGGAAACCTAAAGAACAACACCTAAAGTATTGTATTTAAGTTTTGTCCTTATCTTTTCTAGATAGATTTTTAATCTTTGTGGAAAAATAATAAGATATAGAAGAGTACGGAGTAATGCAATTCAGCTAATAATAGTCTAAAACTATCAAGATAGACGAGTTATGATCATATCTTTTGGCGATAGATTGCCTAGAGTACAAAAATTAAAAGCTAATTGACTTTTTATGCGCTTCATTTAGTAAACTAAAATGTATGAAATATATAAATATATATATTTTAAAGTTGTTTCCATGATATAGCTCAAAAAGGTAGGATCAAGTCATTCCTGGCCTGTCATGATCTATTGAGTTAAGAAAAACCAATTGCATTTGGCAATATGTAAAATATTTTCCAAGTGTAAAATATTTTTAGTTGAAAATATTTTTCAAAAAGGAAAATATTTTTAGGTGTTTGGTTATGTAAGGACACAATTCAAGCCTGACCCAAATGTATGATGGGATTAGGCCCAAAAAGCCTAATACAATGAAATTTGTAGAGAGTCGGTTTGAAACCTAGGTTGCTTTGGACATTGAAAAACAAAGACGTTGGGCTAGGTCCACGAATCACAAGCAAAGAACCCTCAATGTAACATAAACTCTCCTCGGACGTAAGCCGAGGACTCTTTATATTGATCTTCCTTTGTTCTTAAAGACAATTTACAATCGATCCTCCTTCTCCTCCCTACAATGTTCTCTCCTCTCTCTATTTATATTCCTCTCCCCCTTCATTCTTGAATTGATCAAATCATCAATGCAGATACCTTTCCCATCCACCGCCCTCTCGAAATCTTCCGTCAGTAGTTGTAAGGCTGATCACCATCATCACAGATATCACTTCCTCATTAATATGGCCAGAGGGGTACATATGAAGTCTTTAATGCGGTGGTAGCAGCTTTCTACGAGACATTTCCCATTCGTTCTCCCATTTTACATTTTTCTATAGTATATCTTCACTCATTGAGTTTTCTAGATTCCTCCTCAACATTACGACGTATCTTATGACCTTCACCTCAGTTAGCTGAGGATGCATCCCTCCTCGGACCATTCTAACCAGCCTTTACCCTAACAGAGGGCTTGTGGGCCTTTAAGTTCGGAACCCTTATTGTCGCTAAACCATACTCAGACAAGTTAATGCTCTCGGATTAAGCCCAAGGCCCAAAGACATGCTTTGATACTTTTGCCCTTACAATAGCCCCTTAAAAATTTATTTTACTCCAACCCGAGGAGAAAAATGAATTTTTGACTCAAACCACAGCCTCCACACGCTTCCCAAACTGCTGCACGAGAGAAATCCACCTATACCTTCTGAAACGGCTCCTGACGCCTCGTAACCCCTAACACCCTTATTAATTGCTTCAAGTAACTCCTTGTTGCCCACGTTCAACGGTGAGATAGCCCGGGTTTTCTCCCGAAAATTTGAGCGGGATAGCTCTCACGAACCGCCGCCTTCCAAACATTCAAAACGTTTAGGAAATTGAAAAGTCAGTCATTACTCCAAAAAAGCAATCGTATCCTGACAATATCTATTTTCATTTTCTTTCAAGAAGTTCTCAAAAAGTCATACACTTTTTTCCAATAAGTTTTCATTCTATTAGACTTTTTCTCCTCAGTTGTAGTCCTTGGCTATTAACTTTTACCCTTTTTCTTTCTAAATCTCCATTCTTACTTCGACCAAATAGGTAGGTTCAAGTGTCTGGTAGATACTGACTTTGGCAAGGAAGGTTTCCGAGCTAAATATCACATTCCTCTGGAAGTGGATTTAAAGTACTGCCCCTCATAAGCTGTAGTCGACTCTACGAAAGAAGGGCAAGTTGTCATTCCCATAATCGCCTTCTTAGAGGGTGGGATGACACTCCCCATGAAAAACGTTACCAGTGAATACCTACGGAACCATAGATTGTGCCCCGACCAGTGTACACCCAACATGTTTAGGGTCTTAGGTTGTGTCGACACTCTAAACGAGCAAATGGGCCTACACCTCACATGGCGTGATGTCGTCCATTTGTATGAGTGCCACTGATTGAAAGACGTAGGTTATTACCTCAAGTCAAGGTCTAACGTCGTTAGATTTATATCCTGCATTCTTAAATCTAACAAAGGCATGAAGGACGACTACCTAATCGCCTCTGGGAGATGGTATGGCAGTCCTTATTGCCCAGTCAAAGAGGGAAAGCCAGGTATGATTCCCTAGGATTTAGAATCTCCAGTTTGAATTTTAGTCCTTTTAGCTTCATCAAATAGACTCATCGCACTTTAATACTTTCCTTGCCTAATTTTTATTTGAATCTAACTATGCTTGGCTTCTCTAATGTCCCTCTTGCAGACAAACAACATACATTGCCCCGTCTGAGTGAAGCTAGTATTTCGGACCTTAACAGAGTTTTAAGATCCGAGGTCTTCGTAAACGAAGACTTACAAGTAAGGGTTGCTCACCTCATACTGGGGTACGACCCTTTATTGACCATCTATCAGGAAGTTGGCAGTGCTATCATCGTAGGTGATAATAGACGTCGGAGGATAGACGTCTTAAAGCCTAATTTCCTTGCCCCTTTCGATTTACAGGTTAACCCATCCATCATACTTTACGTACGCCCACCTAAAGCTACCCTTCTTCCTGTGAAACTTGAAACACAAGTTGTCCAAGGAGAATCCGCAGCTTCATCCTCTTCCCTTAAAGAAAAGATAGATTGATTCCTTTTAAAGGAAGCAGAGAGACCCTCAGAAGGCCACATTGTTGAGATATCGGACGAAGAGGACGACTTCAACAAAGGCTACGATATTAAAGGTTTGATAGTTGCTTGAGTAGAAAGTAGTTCCGAGGAAGAAGAGGACATGTCAAATTTAAGGTCTCTTTTTAGCAAGAGAGGCCAACAGGTCTCTAAGAAGGATGGTGTCAAATCTCAACCTCCCAAGCTACTCCCCCCCCCTCCTCCCCCTGTCCCCATCATTCCCCCCCCCCCCCGGCCCCAAAAAGAAGAGGAAAACAGAGGATGAGGAGACTGAAAAAGGATAGCAGAAGAAACAGAAGCAGTAACCACAACAAAAAGTTGCTAAGGGAGGAACGCGTGGCTTCTCCATAGAAAGTGGAGAGAGTCATGGTTTGGCCAAGGTGAGCTGTAAGGAGTCCAACTGGTTTCCTGCACTGGAATTGGATTGAGCTCCAATCCATTATCATTCTAGCATAAGGGAGTTCCCAAGAGGACATGCTTATCACCTGGCCAACGCCCTGGAGCAGCCCTTCTTACTTCCTAAGGAAATGGCCGCTCTGGAAAACATAAGCCAACCACACCTCTTTCTTTCCTTAAAAAGGGACTTAGCTTTGGTAAGGTTCATAAGATTACTTCCATCTCGTCAATTTTTATTATCTCTTTGCATGAACTGCTCCACAAGTACCTTTATATTTGTTGCCACCATGATATACTCATCCAACGTCTCCACACAAGCCATTCAATAGGTTTTCGTCTCCGAGAAGTGGGTGGAGGACTCTCAGAATTAGGCCAAGACCGAATTCAAAGTTAGGGTCAAGACTGAGAAAGCCCTGGGCCTGGCCGAGAAGGAGAAAAATGATATGGCCTTCAAATTGGTAGCTAAGAAGAGTGAGAGAAACAGTGCTGAGGCCGGGTTAAAAACGCTTAAGCTCAAGTGGAGGGGCAACGCAAGCTACTACACCAGAAAGAGCAAGAACTATCCACTGCTCAGTGAGAAAACTTGGATTTAAAGAAGGAGCTTGCGGAGGCTAAGGAAGCAGCTCGTACAATCAAAGAAACTGTGGAAGCTGCAACTAAAGCCTCCTTTAATGAAGGGGTTGAGGCAATGGAGGCTCGGTTGGTTGAAGAGATAGCAAAAGTATGTAAGGAATACTGCCAACAAGTTTGGGCAAAAGCCCTGAACATGGTAGGAGTCCCTGCTACTTCTAAATGGAGGAAAGCTGAAAACATTTGGATTCCCCTAGAAATCCGAGTGATTGAGGACCTTCCGCCCTCTTCAACTGCGGCTGAGACGGTGCCCCCAACACAACCATCTCTAGTCCAAGATCCTATTCCACCTCTTGAAGCATTTGCTGGTGCTAACAAGGAGGCGGAACAAGGTGACAAGGCTAAGAAGCGTCTAAGGGAGCCTGCCTACCAAGATGCCCCTCCTCTAGATGCAAAGGACATGGGGGAACAAGCTCAGGCCCTGGCCGAGGCCGAGCCTAATAAGAAAGGAGAGGAGGACAAAGTGAAGGAGGCCGAGCTAGAGCCCAGAAAAGACCCACCATTGAAAACCAAGGCGTAAGTCATTTAGGACTCCTTTTCTGAATAGCTTTCCCTTCTAGGAAGATCATTTTCAATATTTATCTTATAGCTCTCACTTTTGGTTCCAATGTAATTGGCCATAGTATTAATAATAATTTCAAGGTTTTGATCTTAAGTTCCTTATAGACTTCATTCGCTGAAGCATATACTGTTTCACTGTAACATAAATTATATGCATGGCCTGAATGACTTAATGTTCAGTTATACAGGATAAGTTTCTATAATGTCTTAGCTAAAAATCAATAATCTGACATGGGAATAACTTCATTTTATTGACATAAAGAGGCCAATAGATAACCTAAATGATGAAATTGCCTTATTCATAGCGCAACAACAAACAGTTGAATGTACGAAAGTATACTTGAAACCAAAACGAGAGCAATATAACTCGAGAGTAGCTTTTATGTCAAACTTGATCACCAAAGTAGGTTATTAAACTCACCGGGATATGCAGCCCAAGAGCTAAAGCATCCAAAACATCATTTGTATTTTAAAAAAGTGAACAGAAGTGTTTATTTCCCAAAGCAGATGGTCCGAGGACTCGGCGTAGCTAAGGTTCTGTTTAACACTTAGAAAAATGAATTGAATGTTAATTTCCTCAAAGCAGATGGTCCGAGGACTCGGCGTAGCTAAGGTTCTGTTTAACATGTTTAACACTTAGAAAAATGAATTGAATGTTAATTTCCCCAAAGCAGATGGTTCGAGGACCCGACGTAGCTAAGGTTTTGTTTAACACTTAGAAAAATGAATTGAATGTTAATTTTTCCAAAACAGATGGTCCAAGGACCCGGCGTAGCTAAGGTTCTGTTTAAAACTTAAAAAAATGAATTGAATGTTAATTTTCCCAAAGCAGATGGTCCGAGGACCCGGCGTAGCTTAGGTTCTATTTAACACTTAGAAAAATGAATTGAATATTAATTTTCCCAAAGCTAATGGTCGAGGACCCGGCACAGCTAAGGTTCTATTTAACACTTAGAAAAATGAATTGAATATTAATTACCCCAAAGCAGATGGTCCAAGGACCCGGCGTAGCTAAGGTTCTGTTTAACACTTAGAAAAATGAATTGAATGTTAATTTCCCCAAAGCAGATGGTCCGAGGACTCGGCGTAGCTAAGGTTCTGTTTAATACTTAGAAAAATGAATTGAATGTTACTTTCTCCAAAGCAAATGGTCCGATGACCCGGCGTAGCTAAGGTTCTGTTTAACACTTAGAAAAAATATCAATTTTCACGTGTATGTGGTCCAAGGATCCAAACATGACCAAGTTTCTGTTTGATACTAAAAACTATGAAATTGACAATCAATGCAACACAATGATAACTAAACAAAAATGGCATAAATGCCCTTTATTAATAATAGTACATTCACAGGTTATTTACATTCCAGGGACGTTGTACGGCCTTTTCATCTAGGTTGGCAAGATAATACGCCCCTATACCAGCTACTGAAGTTACACGGTAGGGCCCTTCCCAGTTAGGTCCCAATTTACCTCATGTAGGGTTCTTAGTGGTACCCAGAACCTTTCTTAAGACTAAATCACCAGGAGCAAGTGGCATTGATGTCACGTGGGAGTCATATCCTTACTTAAGTTTCTGCTGATAATAAGCTAATTGGACCATAGCATTTTCTTGCCTTTCTTCAACCAAGTCCAACCCCTTTTCCAGTAAGTCATCATTACTACCTAGGTTGAAAGAGTGCATCCTCAGCGTCAGAAACCCCATTTCTAGAGGAATTACAGCTTTAGCTCCATAAGCCATTGGAAAGGGTGTTTCTCCTGTGGATCGTCATGGTGTAGTTCGATATGTTCACAAAACATGCAGCACTTCTTCCACCCATCTACCTTTAGCATCATCCAATCTTTTCTTGAGCCCATTGACTATCGCTTTATTGACCGTCTCGGCGTGGCCATTCCCTTGTGGATAGGCTGGTGTAGAATATCTGTTTGTGATGCCAAGGTCACCACAATACTTTCTGAAGGCCTTACTGTCAAATTGCAGGCTGTTATCCGAGATAAGAGTATGTAGGATTCCAAACCTAGTAATAATGTTCTTCCAAACAAACTTCTTTGCATCCACGTCTCTAATGTTTGATAAGGGCTCCGCTTCAACCCACTTGGTGAAATAGTCTATTCCAACAAGCAACCACCTTTTATTCCTAGCTGCCCTTGGGAAAGGTCCCACAATGTCCAAGCCCCACTGCGCAAATGGCCAAGGACTAGTCAGAGGATTAAGAACACCCTCAGGTTGATGAATGTTGGGAGCAAATCTCTGACATTGATCACACTACCTCACGTAACCTTGCGCCTCTCTCTGCATATTTGGCCACTAATATCTCTAAGTAAGAGCTCTATGAGCTAATGACCTTCTCCCCGTGTGACTATCACATACTCCTTCATGCAATTCTTCCAAGAGCAGCTTCGTTGCTTCAGGATGTATACACAGTAGGTAAGGTCCCGAAAAAAAGTGTTTATATAATTTGTCATCCTCGGAAAACCAAAACCGAAGAGCCTTTCTCCGTACTTTATCAGCCTTAGACTTTTCTTCCGGTAAAATATCATCTTTAAGGAAGGGCACTATCAGATCCATCCAACTGGGACCCACTCTGATCTGGTAAATCTAGATGGTACCACCACCGATCCTAGTGGGTTTAAGCAAATCTTTGATGAGAATAACTCGGGGTAGACTCTGCGCTGAGGACGTTGCAAGTGTGACCAACGAATCGGCATGGGTATTCCCACTCCTAGATATATGCAATACTGCAAAAGATTCAAATTTAGATTGCAAGTGCTTGACACCGGCTAAATAGTCTTGCATCCTCGGTTCCCTGGCCTCTAACTTTCCTTTCACTTGGCCAACCACCAGCTGTGAATCCGAGAACACCTGTACTGCTTTTCCACCCATTTTCTAAACCATATCCATTCCTACTAATAAAGCTTCATACTCGGTTTTATTGTTGGTAACCGAGAACGCCAATCTCAAAGATTTTTCTAAGACAATTCCCTCCGGGGATACTAGAACTATCCCTACACCTGACCCCTTTTGGTTCGCCGCTCCGTCAACATATACTTTCCACATCGGGGATTCCTTGCACGAGATCATACTAACTGATTTTTGATCCACGCCCCACCCCTTAGGATTCTCTTCTATTGAAGGCTTAGCAAACTCCACCACAAGGTCAGCAAGGACCTGCCTCTTCACAGAGGTACGTGTCATATATTTGATGTCAAAGGCTCCCAAGATAGTTCCCCATTTGACGATTCTGCTCGAGCAATCAGCACTCTGCAGCATGGACTTAAGGAGGAGCTGAGTTAGCACAATAACCGTGTGAGATTGGACATAATGTGGAAGCCTCCGCGTAGCATGCACCATGGCTAGAATCGCTTTTTCCAACGATAGATACCGCACCTCAGCTTCTTGTAGAGACTTACTCACATAGCAAACTAGTCTCTGTATACCATTTTCATCCCGTATCAGAACTAGACTGATGGCATGAACAGCCACAGCTATATATGTAAACAAAGTTTCATCCGCGTCTGGGCGAGACATAATGGGTGGTCGAGAGAGATACTCCTTTAGCTATTGAAAATCTAAAGAACACTCCTCAGTTCATTCAAATCTCTTCCATTTATTTAACAGTTGGAAAAAGGGTTGGCACCTATCCGTGGGTCGAGAAATAAACCTATTGAGAGCAGCCGTCATCCCTGTCAGCTTTTGAATCTCCTTTGGATTCCAAGGAGGTTGTAAGTTACAGATTGCTGTGATTTGAGCGGGGTTGGCTTCAATCCCTCTATAAGTGAGCATGTAGCCCAGAAACTTACCAGACCCCACACCAAAAGAGCACTTAGAGGCATTAAGACGTAATTTGTGCCTTCTTAACGTCTGAAAAGTGTCACTTAAATCGGCCACATGCATAGATATAACCTTACTTTTTACAACCATGTCATCCACATACACTTCGACAGTTTTTCCTAACTGAGCCTCGAACATCCTGGTCATCATCCTTTGACAGGTAGCTCCAACATTTTTCAAGCCAAAAGGCATTACCTTGTAATGATAATTGCTTGTGGGAGTGACAAAAGCTGTTTTCTCCTGATCCTCCGAAACTAGAGGTATTTGATGGTACCCCTGAAAAGCATCTAGGAAACTCATCTGAGGATGACCAACATTAACGTCCACCAGCTGATCTATACAAGGCATTGGGAAGGAATCCTTGGGACAAGCCCTATTTAGGTTCGTAAAATCCACACATACCCTCCACTTTCCGCTTTTTTTCTTCACCACAATTATGTGTGCTAACCATTCAGGATAAAAGACTTCCTTGATAGCCCCAGCCCTCTTGAGTCTGATAACCTCCTTTTTGACAACCTCGGAATGTTCCTTGGAAGAATGCCGAGGTGGTTGCTTCTTCGACACTGCAGTCGGACTGACATTCAGATGATGACAAATGAAACTCGGGTCGACCCCAAGAACCTCATAAGCATCCCATGTGAACACGTCAAGGTTTCCTTTCAAGGGTGGCAATTGGACCCCTACCTAGAAGAACCTTTTAGGGTCACCATCTATAAGTACTCTATCCAACTCTTCACACATGGGCTCTTCTACCACTATCCCCCCAATTGTGGCAGAAGATGTTGATTGCTATGAGATAAGTACAGCCGAGGCCGAGGACTTTGGCTCAGGTTGATGCAAAACTGCGGCTGCTATGCACTGTCTAGCCACAAACTGACTCCCGATAATCTCTTCAACCTGACTGCCAAATGGGAACTTTACCTTGACGTGGAGAGTCGATGAGACAGCACCCAACTCATACAGCCACGGTCTCGTGACAATGGCCGTATAGGGAGAGTAGGCGTCAACCACAATAAAATCCACTTCCACCATTGCCGAACCTGACTGCACAGGCAGCCTAATCTGCCCTTTTGGCATGACGGTCTTCCCTTCGAAAGATCCTAAGCCGAAAGATCCTCCAGATTTAAGTTCAACCCCTTAAACAGATCAGGATACATAATGTCAGCACCACTTCCCTGATCGACCATTACCCTATTCACATCATAGCCCCTTATCCTTAACGTGATAACCAAGGCATCATCGTGTGGTTGGATAGTCCCCACCTTGTTCTCTTCCGAGAAGCATAGAATTGGAGGTACGTTACCCTTAATCCTCTTCAGCTCGGAGCCAGAGTTTTCAGCAAGAGCTCGCGCCACAGACATCACCCTAGAAGGACAAGAACCAATCCTCTTAGGAGCAGCGAAAATGACATTAATCGTCCCTGAAGGAGTTCTTAAAGCATTGTTACCTTGATTTGCCAGAACAGGATGCTCTCCCTGCCCATCAAGCTGGTATAAGAATTGCTTCAACTTTCTCTCCTTCACTAATTGCTCCAAATAATTCCACAAATTCCTACATTTCTCCGTTGTATGACTTCTCTCCTGATGATATTGACAATGAAGGTTCTAATTACGCTTCATGGGATCTCCTACCATCTTGCTAGGCCATTTAAAATATGGTTCATGATGGATTTTTTCAAACACTTATTGCACGGGTTCACGAAACACAGTACTAACCACCTGAGGAGAGGCTAGACTAGATTGCCCAACAAAATCTCTCCTCGGCCTAGTGTTATTGTATCTGTCCGATCTGAAATCCCTCCTCTCTTGAGGGATAACCTTTGCTTTCCCCTTTCCTTGTTGCTGATCTTCCTCAACCCATTTGTACTCATCAATGCGATCCATAAGCCAACGTACACTTCTAACGGGCCTTTTGGTCAAAGATTTCCTTAAATCATGCTCATTTGGAAGGCCAATCTTGAAAGTTCTTATGGCAACATTTTTGAAGTCCCCATCAATCTCATTGAACATCTCCCAGTACCTGTCAGAGTACGTCTTGAGAGTCTTCCCCTCTCTCATAGCCATGGATAACAATGAATCTAAAGGCCGAGGAACCCTGCTACAGGTGATGAAACGAGATCCAAATGCCCTAGTGAGCTCCATGAAGTAATCAACAGAGCCTGCCTTCAAGCCATTGAACCATCTCATCATGACAGGTCCCAAGTTGGAGGGGAAGATTTTGCACATCAAAGTCTCATTCTTAGAGTGTATCGCCATTCTCTGATTGAAATGACTCACATGTTCCATCGGGTCTGTCCGTCCGTCCATTATAAATGGTGAAAGTTGGTTGGGTAAACCATCTTGGAAGCTTCCCTTTCTCAATTCTATGAGTGAAAGGTGATTTGGAGATTTGGTGGAGCGCTTTGCTAAAAGCATCATTTCCCAAACCCCTGGAAGAAATCTTTTTACCCTTAGGGCCGTGAAAATAATCCTCCTCGTAGGAGGATGACTCACTAGGAGGAGTTCTTGACTTGGGGCTACCGCTACTACTATGAGAGTCCTCAGAGGAAGGGTCTAAAGGAGAGGGTGTGCGCCTTCGTTTCTCTCGACGCAGCTTCTTCTTCAGATGGTCAATCTCCTTTTGCATGGCCTTAACATTTTCTTCAAGGGAGGTTCTACTTCCAGCCCGTGCATGGCTCTTCCCTCGCGTATGCTCTGTATGCATACTACTTTCTCGATCTCTTTCCTTCTCCAGCTGCGAGAAGTGATCCTCATGCTGAGACTCCATGGATTCTGCATGGTGTGGATCTGAGCCTTCCATGATGTCTCACATCCTAAAACTCAAGGTCCCCACAAACAACGCCAATTGTAAGGACACAATTCAAGCCAAACCCAAATGTATGATGGGATCAGGCCCAAAAAGCCTAATACAATGAAATTTGTAGAGTGTGGGTTTGAAACTTAAGTTGCTTTGGACATTGAAAAACAAAGACGTTGGGCTAAGTCCACGAATCACAAGCAAAGAACCCTTAATGTAACATAAACTCTCCTCGGACGTAAGCCGAGGACTCTCTGTATTGATCTCCCTTTGTTCTTAAAGACAATTTACAGTCGACCCTCCTTTTCCTTCCTGCAATGTTCTCTCCTCTCTCTATTTATATTCCTCTCCCCCTTCATTCTTGAATTGATCAAATCATCAATGCAGATATGTTAGGATATATGCTCTTAAATCCTATTGTATGATGCTATGTATGACATTATGTATGACTTAATGTTGTGTTTAATAAAGTTGTTTATTTCTTATCTAAAATAATGGTAACATGAATATTTGGACATTATCATATAGTCTATAAGATGCATAGTATGTGATTTATGTGAAAAGTCACAGAAGATGTAAATCACAAGTTCTTTGTAAACTCAAAATTTATAGTTCGTAGTCGGTGATGAAATTGGGCATTTCATCTACGAAGACTATAACGTATCAACTAAGATGATTTGTCTTGATCATGGAAGTGGTGACTTCTAGTTGATATGTTGGTATGTTTTAAGAGTTAAGATATATTGAACTGGACCGCTGTGAGATTTATTATTCTCCTAACGACTGTCAAATGAATAATAAATCTCACGACTTCTATTTGCATGAACTCTTAATCCTGAGAGAATAATGGACTTGATCATAAGGTGTAGGTTGCTTTGATATATCAGGAGTGAGATCTAAAGTAACGGTCAAAACCTCAGTATGTTGGGCAGCCACATTTAGTGTTGATAGAACATATATTCTTAAGATAGAATTCATAGTCTCTTAACGGAGATACAAAATATTCTCTTGAGATAAGTTTAATGGATTCAGTTATTCAGAGAGTTAGGCCTAACCACTTTGGTAAGAAATTACTAAATTATATATTTATGAAATTTGATTTCATAAATATATGATGAATAACTTTAAAGGATTAAACCGGGTACTCAAGAATAAGATGTAGTAATTTTCAAAGTGGCAGTCTATATTTATGACTTTGTATTACTACGAATATTTTATGAAGGGGTTGCGTGTAAAATAAAGTCTTGGGATATAATTTATTAATAAGGCCTAGAGTGCAATTATATTTATATAGTGCATGTTGTCAATCATGAATGAAATAGATCCTTGTTTGTTGCTTTCGCTGTGTGTTTTGTATGAGATACAAAACCAGATTGTTTTCCCAAGTGCTTCTAATCTTTGTTTTGAATTTCTCCACACCAAGGTACGTTATCTTGTTCTTAAATTCTGAAATTTACATAGTGCATGTTGTCAATCATGAATGAAATAGATCCTTGTTTGTTACTTCCGCTGTATGTTTTGTATTAGATACAAAACCAAATTTTAACCAACAAGATACCGTTCCCATCCACCGCCCCCTCGAAATCTTCCCCTAGTAGTTGTAAGACTGATCACCATCATCTCAGATGTCACTTCCTCATTAATGCGGCCAGAGGGGTAGGTACGAAGTTTTTAATGCAGTGGTAGCATTTTTTGCAAGACATTTCCTATTCGTTCTCCCTTTTTGCATTTCTCTGGAGTATATCTTCACTCATTGAGCTTTCTAGATTCCTCCTCAACATCACGACATATCTTATGACCTTCACCTCAGTTAGCCGAGGATGCACCCCTCCTCGGACCATTCTAACCAGCCTCTACCCCAACAGTGGGCTTGTGGGCCTTTAAGTTCGGAACCCTTGTTGTTGCTAGACCATACTCAGACAAGTTAATGCTCTTGGATCAGGCCCAAGGCCCAAAGACGTGCTTTGATACTTCTGCCCTCACAGGCTACATTCCAAAAAATGCTTTGGAAAATATTTTATCATGTTTGGTTGTGTTCTTGAAAATGCTCTAAAAAACACATTTTCATTAGGTTTCTCACATTTTTTCAAGATCCAAACAAATATTATTATAGAAAATCTCAATATATAAACACAAAAAGAAACAAAAATCAAAATCACATGAGAGAGAGAGAGAGAGAGAGAGAGAGAGAGAGAGAGAGAGATCGGTTCATGGGTGACTTGGTAGTGGTGGCGGTAGTGGCGACATGGACACGGTGGGTCGATCTAAAAGTTACGGTTCAATCTATGTGTGGGTTGCCCACGGTAGTTCGATCTAGGAGTGGGTCACACGGTGGTCAAATCGACTCAAGGGCGAGTTGCTCACGGTGGTTCAATGGGCTCCGGGGTGGGTTGTTCACTGGGTCGACATGATGGTCCGATCCATTTTCTCGTGGATCCTGCTCTCTCCATGCTCCATTGTAAGTGTTCTCCTCTCTTCTCTCTCTCTTGGTTCTGGTAGAAGAGGAAAGTGGGTGTAAATGGTTTGAAGGGAAATTAGAAGTGTAATTTATTTTACATCTCAGGGACTGATATTTTACAGTCAACGGAAAAAGATTTTCCATATGACTGAGCTTTTTGGCCAACCCAAACACTCATCATAGTGTAAAATATTTTCCGTATTCTTTTTACACCCAAAAAGAACGCAACCTAAAAGTAAAAATTTATTTTCCAAGTAAAAAGGAGAGGTAAGATGGAACGCATTTTCCCTAGGCTGAAACACAAAATACTTCTAAGAGAATTAAATGATAATTAGAATTATAAACACTATATTTGTTAGAATTATGTCATTAAATGATTAAATTTATTTATTTTTTATATAGTTTAGGTTTTTGGAATAGTCAGTAATCTATCATTATATCAGAACGTAAAATATTAAATGATTAAATTTATCATTTTCAAGTATGTTTGCACAATTGATTGCGGTATATGTAATGGGCCATGTGCTACAGCACGTCTCAACACCTCTTAGTCACATAACCATGATCTTATTATTTTTTACTTTTTTCATTTTCCAAATTTAATGAGCATACGGACATACCTATAATGACTATCTTTGTTCGAGTCTTTCGCCCGTCGCAATTGTAACTGCCTTCCATATTCACACAATCTGACTTGTTGAGACATCCATTATTGTCTTTCTCGCATTCATTTATATCTGACAGGAACAGGATAACATGCAAATTTATAAATTCATTACTTTTTGTGTGCATTTGGTACTAATGGAATTTTGATACAACATACATATCTTCGCATTCATCTATATGATATCTAATGGAATTTTGACAAAAATTAATAAATGCATTAAAATTTTGGGCACTTTGGCGCTCACTCACATAGGCAAAAGAGGTTTCAAAGGTTCTAAGCACCAGACGTTCTTCAAGATTGATTTGTGTTAAATCCAAGGAGATTAATAAATCTCAAACAGCCTTATTACTAGCAATGTCTTGGTTCTTAAGCATCCTTACTTAGGGTCGGAACCACTCACCCCGAGCACCGGGGAGGGGGAGGGGGAGTGAAATCCTTTTATAGGGTCTGTTTGGATATCGCTTATTACTAAAAACTAAAAATGAAAACACTGTAGCAAAATAATTTATAAATGTGTGAATAGTGCCATAGAACTCCAGTTTTAAAGAAAAAGTTGCTGAAAGAAGGTACTTGTGAATCCCATGAACAGTACATGGGACCCACATAAAAAATTGCTTTCGCTGGGAAACACGCATCCCAAATGGAGGCATAGTATGTAAAAATATTGAGCATTTTGAAGATTTAGCTTACAGAAATTGGAGTTGGCTCTCCAAATATTTGAGTTAGTGCAATGGTGCTCTTGAAAAAATATGTTTTGCATCCTATAAGTTAAGAGGTGCAACAAATTGGACCATGTAATTTCATAACTAATAAATTAAATGTTGGAATTTTAAAAAGAAAGAAAGTATACCCTATAGTTTCAAAAGTAACAAATTAAATCCTGAGATTTCAAAAAGTAACATTTAATTTGCTACTTTTTGAAACCCTCGAGATTATCATGACTAAAATGTTAATATCACAACTTGGCCATCCAAACAAAAATTCATAGTTTTGCTACTATGCTTACTCCAAGAAGAGGAAAACATAAGTAGGCAATAAACTTAAACAGAAACCACCAAGTGAACATTATGGCTCAATCAAAAGCTAAAAATAAAAACTAAAAGGTGGTCGGAGCCAATCATAGTGAATGGCGATCAACTCATAATTGCTTTAGTTTTCAAGCTTGGTGGCAGAATGCAAATGTTACTTAAGCAAGGGCCTAAGAGGCTAAGACACCTAGAGGTTTAAATAAAGAACTAAAAAAAGGGGTAAATTACAAGAACTACCCTTGAGATGTGGTAGGTTTGTATAAATGCGATAGTTAATATGGATTGTGAGTTGTGTGTTGATTTAGAAGTTTTTAACTTTCTCAAAAAAAAAAAAAAAAAAAAAAAAAAAAAAAAAAAAAACTTTCAATTTTTGTGGATCAAATAATTTGGTTTTGTTTGGTTGGTGAGAAGTTATAGAAAATTTTGGCTAAATTTTTACCTTTGATATTTTTTGGATGAATCTATTTTATGAATAGTTTTAAAAAAACAATTTGAAATTTTTAATTCAAGTAGTGTGGTTAATGGAAAAATTTGGACAGAGAAATGAAAGAATGCTTAAATTAAATAAATTTGAAATTTAGAGGACTTAATCGGAAAAAAAAAAGGTACAGTTAGAGGATTGTAATGAATTTTGGTCAAATTTAGATTTAGCATTTTTGATTATATAGGAAAATTATTACATATAATTGAAAATTTGCATTTTATCCTATTATATAAATTATTACATATAATGGGAAATGTAAAGTTTATGAAATTTTTTAACATTGGAAGTAAAGTGTAAATGTTTAAAGATGTAATTAACATATTTGATATTTTAAGATTGCGTTGCTAGTAATTAGTGTTGTAAAGTTGAGCTAAGATATAACGAGTGTTAAATTTTAGGATTGTTCATTCAATTTGTTGAAAATTGCCTCATATTCCTAATTAGTTTTAATTTGAGTTTTCTTGATAAAGTAGTTGGGAATTTCTTGTCCATTAAGGAATAAGATTGAAATCTTATAAATATATGTTTTTGCAAAGGGTTTGATGGCCTTTTCCTAAGGTTCCTTCCATGTGGGGAGATGAGAAAGTCTCCTAGAAAAACATGAGTGGGTTTCTTTGGAGAATAGTTTGGTAGATTTTTTTTTTTTCATAATAGTTTGGTAGATTTTGAGGTTGAAAGATTACTCTCTATTATGTATTGAGAGTTTGTTTGTTATGTGTGTGAGAGATTTTTGGTTGTATTGGGGATTTCAGATTGTGAGTTTGAGTTCGTAAGAGGTTTTGTTTGTGTATTTGTGAGATTTGTGAGTTTTTTTTTTTTTTTTGTTGTGAGTTATGAGTGTTGATTAATGCTGTTGTAATGCATATGGTTGATATTAAATATTTTTGGTGTTGCTTGTGGATGTAGGCATGCAGTTGGCTAAACCACATTAAGATTCCTATCTTGTATGGATGTTTTATTTTCTTGTTTATGTGCATGTGTTTCTGCTAGCCTCAATTTATAATAATTAGTGTTAAAGCTTCTTTTGTTGCACAACAATTGTGTCTTGTCAAACTATATTACATATTCAAGTTTAGTTTATTTTCTTGTTAAACAAACTCAAACTTGTTCCTAAACAATGGAATTGGTTCATTTTTATTTTTTATATATAGTTTACTTCGTAACTAAAATTTTTCACCTTGTAATAAATTTATGCTAGTAATTTATAACTAAAAAGTGTTGAAGTTATATAATTTCAGTTTATTATAGAGAATAGTTTTTGTTTATGAACTTATAAAAAGTAGATTTATCAACATTGTAATGTTAAAAATTATATAATTTTATTACGAAATGTGATATTTATATATTATCAATAAATTAGTAATACTTTGAAATTTTATGAATTTATGTATACATAGAAAAAAAAAATATTATATTACTTAAATCAAGTCAAATATTCATAAGCTTGTTCACATATATATAATTATGCAGGGACGGAGCTGTAGTTGGACGTGGGGGGAACCTTAGGAAAAGGCCATTTTCAAAGTTCAACCTCAGGGTTTAGTAAAGTTCATTTTTATTTTTCATATTTATTTAACTTCGCAACTAAAATTTTTCACCTTGTAGTAAATTTATGTTAGTAATTTATAACTAAAAAGGGTTGAAGTTATATGATTTCAGTTTATTATATAGAATGATTTTTGTTTATGAACTTAACAAAAATAGATTTATCAACCTTATATTGTCAAAAATTATATAATTTTATTACAAAATTGGATATTTATACCTTATCAATAAATTAGTAATACATTGAAATTTTATGAATTTATTTACAAACTCACACAATCCAATATAAAGTTTATATAAATATATTTTTATACATGTATACATATAAACAAATAGTATTATATTACTTAAATAAAGTCAAATAGTCACGAGCTTGTTCACATATATATTAATATTATTATGTTTGAGATTGACTCATTTAATATATAGTCAAATCTAAAATTGAGTTTGAAATTTGAATCATTTGCTAAAATAAACATACATAAACAATGATTTTTCTTGAGTCAAGCTTGAGTTGTTGATGAACAACTTGATTCATTTACAACTTTACCAAACACATGTCATTACAAATGGGCACTAAATTTTATTCTTAAGGATATAGGTGACGAAAATTGATTAAATTCGATTATTTTTGTGGGGGTATAGTAAGGCATATGTTTAAAGTATTTTTTTTAATGAAAATATTTAAAGTTTTGTTGTGAAAGATAAAAACACATACCAATTATAGAAAACTGTACTTCTTTTTCTTTTTTCTCAAAAAAAAAAAAAAAATGCTGGCATCATACTGTAATAAAAGTAATTATTAAAATATGCTAACTATTTGATATATATACATCTAGTACACTAAAAAAATAAATACAAAGTTTTGTCAAATTGATAATTACAAATTTGAGTACACTACAAATTTGAATGAAAAATTCGGAACTAGGTTATATATGTTAAGTTATTCATTTTATTATATTTCAATTTAATAGCCTACTTGCTATATTACTTGTTATATACACACACACATACACACACAAACATATACAAACATATATATATATATATATATATATATATATATAGAAGGAGACAATGTTTACTTATTCTTTCATGCAATTATTTTGTCAAAAAGAAATTATTTATTATTTGAACAAGGTTTTCTCCAAACTAGTTTGGAGAGAAGGTTTTTAAACCCTTTAAACTCCTACTATATCTTTTATTGGATGTGAAATTTGAAAATCTAATAGTTGGTTGCATGCTATTTATGTTCTTAATACACATATTATATTTCGTTCAAATCAAATGCTATTTACTATTCAATCAATAAACTTATTTTTTTACTCATAATTTTAGACCATAAAAACTTGAAATTTAAACATTTGATTAATGGTATATCTATTGATCTTTAATTTTCTTGAAATTCTTAAAGCATAGAGGATATAATAAGAACATGTAATCCAATGGTTAGATATTCAAAATTCACATCTAATAAAAAGATATATGGGAAATTTGAAGAAAAACATTTTCCTAAATTATTATCTCATGTTATTATAATTTTAAATGATTTTATTTTTTGTTTATTTTAAATCCTTTATTTTTTATTTGTTTTAAATCCATTAAATAGATTATACATGGCAATAAGATCTAATAAATCAAATTAGGAAAACATTATTAGATGAAAAAATTTCAAGATCATAATAAAACATGAAAATGCTAACATTCTTTTTTTCTTTTCTTTTTTTGCTTCAAAATGAAGATGCTAACGGTTAATATAAATAATGAAACATGGAATTAAAAATATTAATTTTGATATTTTAATTGTTATATATAATGAAACGTCTTAACAAAATAAGAATTTATACTTTGACAAAAAGTATTTAAATTTATTTAAGTTAAACTATTTTGTATAAGTATAATACATGAACCTTCCCAAAAAAAAAAAAAAAAAAAGTATAATACATGAGAGGTTTAATACATATTTAATACCTATAGTTATAAACAAAGTGTATTTTTTAGAAATTTTTTTTATGGTAAATGAGATTTTTATTAATAAATATGTGTGTGTATATATATATATACACACACACACGTGTAACTTACATATAATACGCACTGTAGCAAAGTCAAGAATTTTTTTTTCAGGGAGCTAATCTAAATATAATAAAATTATAAAAATTTTTAAAAAAGAATAAAAAAATAATTTATTTTCCAAATTAACTTTAACTCAAGGTGTGCGATCTTCAAGGTACCATTTATTACAAATTTGCTAGGACCATACCAAAACTTACAACTTTTGTCACATTTTATTCACATGACAAATTCTGAATGGCGGAATAAAAATGGTAAGTTCACAACTCTATTACTCATAACTTGCTACATGAATAAATTGTGGATTTTGTTATAATAATAATAATAATAATAATAATAATAATAATAATAATAAAAAAAATGGTAAGTTCACAACTCTATTACTCATAACTTGCTACATGAATAAATTGTGGATTTTGTTATAATAATAATAATAATAATAATAATAATAATAATAATAATAATTAATAAAATAATAATAATAATTATATTATTATTATTATTATTATTATTAAAGTAATGTTAACGGACGCTCTTAAAGCAATTGTTAATAAATCATTTCAAAAAAGTTTTGACTTCACCTTTATGAGAAAAAAAAAACTGTCAAAATATTAATTACTTTTTTTCTTTTCCCACTAAAACTTTCTGAAAATAGTTTACTAACAAATGCCTTTAGGGCATTTTTTAACATTTTCCTTATTTATTAATATATTACCAAGCTTTTTTTTTTTTGATATGCTAATACCAAACTATTACTATCAAAGATAAGTAAATAACTAACAAAATAGAAAATATAAAAAATAAATTTGGAGACTGTTGATGTTAACAATCTTATTTTATTAGTAGTTAGTACTGGTCCACTACAGAATACACGAACTGACTTTTAATTTCTGATTGAACTACACCCATTGACTCATCACTTCCAAGCTCCAACAATTAATAAAATAATAATATAATTAACAATTTTATCATGAGTTTTATTAATGTATTTGCATACATTAGTAAACCATTTTTTAAATTTAATTAGGTGAAAGAAAAAAAAAATGATTAAATTTTTTGATAACTTTTTCAATTTTTTATAAAAAGTTCCTAAAATAGATGATTAATGTGTCCTAAAATGTACATTAACTAGACCCTTTTATCAAATAACAAAGAGAAACTTCAATTGAACACAAGTAGATTGGAGTAGGGGTTGCAAAATATGACACGACTCGCAAACTCGACACGATTAACCCTTTTATAAACAGGTTATAAGTTGAGACTAAATGAATTCGGATCATATTCAGGTTGATACGACTGATCCGTTTAATAAATAGGTCGTGTTCGTGTTCAACATATAAATCTGTTTGACCTGTTTAGTTTATAAAATGATTAGTTTTTGTTATTATTATTTTGTTATTATTTGGACGATTAAGAGGGATTTGAGTTTTATTCTTCTTAATTTTTTATTGTAATTTTTTGTTGTTGATAAGATTGTGATATTGTGCCTTTAAAAAAAAATTAATAAAGATTGTGATATTCTGAATATATTAAAACTATCTTGTTGCTTGTAATGGCCTTGTATTTTGAAGGAGCTATAGTCGGTGGGCCAGATTCTATTTTTGCTTTGATTCATTCAAATCAAAATTTTGTTCTTGGTTTATTGTGGAACTAACTTAAGATCTAAGCACTGATATATACAGAGATGAACGTAGACCTCAAGAGTGATCTATGAGTTAAATTAGGCATGTAACTAAAAAACTATGGGAAAATTAAAGCGGTTGGTAATTGAAGTTTACCTTGACATCCCGTCTTAAGATATGGATTTCCTTCGTATCCATAACCGCAATAATACACGGCCCCGTAATCTGTAGAGCCCCTACGTACTTTCCGTTTAGCTGCCTCGGTTAAACTCTTGGTACTAAAGTTAGACATTGTCCACTCCAGCGCCACGGGAACGTATTCCAAAGGCGGCACTTCGGAAGAGGGATTTGTTATATTTGAGTCAAACCATTTCCCTTCTGCTAGGAATGCATATTTGCATTTTTCGCTGCCATTATTTTTCCCATCCTTACTTTTGAAAGATACATTAAATACTTGAATCCCAGAGGGGACTGTGGTCTGGCAGCAGTTGAAGCCAGAACAGTTAGCTCCCTTGTCTATCATTGTTTGATTGGTTTCACTATTGCAATCCGAATTGCAACCAACCAGCATAGGATCAACACCGGTCATCACGGCCATATTGTTGCAACCAACTGAAATAAATTTATTCCGATTGGATGAGAAGTAAAAAGGACTCCCCGTCATATTCACACCACCATTGCTCTGACCCGTACTTGTGCAATTCGAAGAAATAATAATTGGCATCTTGACTCGAACGATTCCTAGCTCAAAAGAAGAAAAAGAATCATCATAATTATTCGGATCTGGAAATTTGATTTCCAGCACCTCCATGTTTATGCTGGGAAGGAAGGCCCTAACCGAGCTGTCATTCCCAGTACTGCAAGTGATGTTGAACCAGTCGTTAAAGTAACAATCGACTGTCATTCCAAACGGGTATGGAATACTAACATTTCCACATAAATCTGTACAGCCCTGTTTCACCATAGGTGGTGCTGCTGCTTCTGATAATCCATATGTCAGAAGAAGTAAGAAAGTAATACGCATTGCAAATTGCACACCCATTTAATTTCTGTGTCTCTTGCAATACAACAAAGCAAACCACATATACCCAGCGTTACGAGAGAAATACAGCTAGACAAGAAATTTATCCTCACCTTCGGCGAAATTTCGTTCCTTCGTTAACTTGGACTTAATAAGTGGACAGAAACAATGCCACTATAATATTCCAACTTGCAAGCCTAAATTGCTGTCCATGGAATTTTCTTCAGAGTTAAATGTTAAGCAGCCATAAAATAGACAGCAGGGTGGTTGTGAAAGCAACTGATGCAACATCTAACGCTCCCAAATAAAAGACAGCCCTACGTGTATAAAATATGCTTCAGAGTAAAATGTTAAGTAGCCATAAAACAGACAACAGGGTGGCTGTGAAAGTAACTGATACAACATCTAACGTTCCCAAACAAAAGACAGCCCTATTTGTATAAAATACGCGCGCGCGCGCGCACACATATATATATATATATATGTATGTATTAATTAGGTGAAATATTATTTTGGTTCCTACGTTTTGACTCTTTTGAAGTTACAGTCAATTTAGTCCCTACATTTTGATAGCAGTCAATTTGGTCCTTATTATTTTTAACTTACAGTTAATTTGGTCTCTATTGTTAAGTCACTAATGGAAAATTCTTACATGGCACATTGAAGCCAATGTGAAAAAATAAAATAATATTAAATTTTTTAAGTAGATTTTTAAAATGCCATGTCAGCATTTAAATTTAAAAAATAAAAACAATTTTTTTATTAATCAATTTTAAATAAAGAAGGAAAAGATTAAAAAAAAAAAAAAAAAACCTCAGCCCCAAATCCAATCCCTAACATCAAGGATAAGATCCTCAATAACAAAAATTGCAAAACCAGTCTCAATATCCACATTCTCATCCCCAAACCCTAACCCACAAACCAGAGTCAACAATCTCTATACCCACATTGACCAAACTTCCTCAGCTCCTCCTTAGATGACATCAAGCTTCTAGTTGGGTTCCTCCATCTGGTCACTGCTGTCTTCCCTCGCCACTGCTGCCTTTGATAATGTTTCCCTTCCTTAAGACCTTTTTGCTCTTGGCTCCATGGCCGAGGCCGAGGCCAACATGACACTCTCTCTCTTGCTCTTGGTTCTTGCGTTAACGGTGGCTTGGTTGGGTATGTAGGGTGGGGCTTTGCAGTTTAGCTGAGACTGGGTTTTTTTGGGTTGATTTGAGGATGGTCCAATTCGTTCAATGATGGTTGTATGTTAGATCTTAATTCCAAAATATAAGGTGATACTTTTGTGGATTGGTCATGGTTATGGGTAGGGGCTTTGAGTGAGGTTTGGATAGTTTCATGTGTATCTTCTTCAAAACTAATGATTGATGATCTTGACTTTTGCCTTGGTTCAATAGGGCATATTTTGGCACTTCCATTCAGAATTGATTTGCATGGAGAGCTTTGACTGGGTTCCTTTTCAAGAGAAACGCATCTCATATTTGTAACAAATAAGAATAAAAAATCTTGTTTCAATTTTTGGTTCATTTGTAGAAACAAATAACAATTAGAATGAAACCAACTTTCTCCATCTGCGTTTTTTTTCCCTTCCTTGTTTGATTACCGAGAAAGTCATTGCTAGTGAATGAAAATTTACTAGATTTTGTGTGTTTAAAATTTCAATTTCTTATTAGCTTTTTTTAATCCGGATGTTTCTCAATTGTACGGAGGTGAAATGTTGTAGAATGTATTTATGAATTGAAGGTTTTAAGATAGAAAATTCAAGAAAGTGTTTTTGTATTTGATTGTCAATAAAGTACGAGAAAATGTAAGAAAAAATTGTAATGTTGTATTGTTGTTAGTTGCTAATTTTTTTCATGGTAGCTAATTTTTTTTTTTTAATCTTTCTTTAAATTGAGAAACCATTTTTTTTTTTAAATTGAACTTTAAAAAAAAAAAAAAATTTAACGCTAATGTGGCATTTTAAAAATCTATTTAAAAAACTTAATATTCTTTTATTTTGTCATGTCAACTTCAATTTGCCATGTGTATACACCATTTACCATGTAAGTATTTTCCGTTAGTGACTTAACAGTAGGAATCAAATTAATTGCAAGTTAAAAATAACAATGATCAAATTGACTGCTATTAAAATGTAGGAGCTAAATTGATTATGACCCTAAAATGTAGAGAGCAAAATAATGTTTTCGCCTGTTAATTAAGAAAAATAATTAGGTGCTTTTATTGGTCAATAAAATGCCATAAAAAGACCTCATTATATCCTAAAATTCATACAGCACGACTGCCCTACACACTACCCATCGCATATTATCACTGTAGTACATTACAGTCACATAGCCCACAAACTATCACTAAAGACACTAACATATGATACCCACCCATTGATAAATGAGTTTGAGCATAAACCTTAAAGTATTGAGATATTTTGAGTTTTAAGTTTTATTAACAAAACATTCTTAAACCCTCCTAGTACTGTACACACTGAATACGAATATCAACCCAAAGGAATGTGGAACCGACTTTTGTTTCTTGGCAAAGAAGGCATTTCCTTGTGGGGAAAATTATCATAAATGTACGTATTTTACGGGATCCTTTCCATATAGAGACTTTGTTGATTAGGGTTAATTGTAGGGCTCAAGACATTTCCATTTGAGGTTTCTTGGAGACCGCTTAGGCCACGTGGCTTCATTACCTGTCTCCCTTGTGTTTGTTTAGTTGGAATCCGTCCATTATGGAAGGTCCGTCCATCTTCCTACCCGTCTGTCCAGGATATGATTTGTTCTACCAATCGTTTGTTAGTACGCCAGACCGTCCCTTTCCTTAGTACCGTCTCTTATGATTGGCTTCAGTTGAACAGATCCGTCTACCTTAAATTTTATCCCCTGCACTTGCAATACAACAAAGCAAACCATATATACCCAACGTTACAAGACAAGTACAGCTAGACAAGATATTTTTCCTCACCTTCGACGAAATTTCGTTCCTTTGTTTACTTGGACTTAATAAGTGGACAGAAACAATGCCGCAATAAATTCCAACTTGCAAGCCTAAATTGCTGTCCATGGAATTTTCTTCAGAGTTAAATGTTAAGTAGCCATAAAATAGACAACAGGGTGGTTGTGAAAGCAACTAATGCAACATCTAACGTTCCCAAATAAAAGACATCCCTACTTGTATATAATACACACACACACACACACACACACACACATATATATATATATATATATGTATGTATTAATTAAGAAAAAAAATTAGTTGCTTTTATTGGTCAATAAAATGCCATAAAAGACCTCATTATATCCTAAAATACATACAGCATGACTGCACTGCACACTATCCATGGCATATTATCACTGTAGCACATCACAGTCACATGACCCACACACTATCACTAAAGACACTAACATACAACACTGTTTTCAGAACCGAACTGGACCGGGAGATCGGACAATGAAAATTGGAAACCAAGATGAAAACTAGTTTTTTAAGCATAAAGAACCATATTTTTAGTTAATCCCATGAACCTCTAAAACCGGGGTTAGACCGCTTGAACCGGTCAAGAACTGTGCGGTCCAACCCTTAGCAATTTTTTTTTTTTTTTATAAAAACAACTTAACACAATTTTATTCTACTTAATTAAATTATCCATCTATTACAAGAAATAAAAAAAAATTATAATTAAAATCCTTCAAAGATATTCAACTTTACTTCAAAAATTAATCGTAAATTTTAATGTTTTCATGGTTATTATTTTATTTTATTAATTTTCTTATTTAATTATTAAATATATGCTTGAAAATCATTAAATTTCCCTCACATATATAGATATATTAGTCAATTTTTATAGTTTTATAAATTTAATATCTATATTTAGGCTTTAATTAATTATTAAATTAATTATGACATCATCACGGTTTGACCCCGGTTCAACCTCGGTTCGACCTTAAAAACCTTGAACCTCTCTTTTTTACGGTTTAATGAACGGTCCGGGTTTCAAAATCTTGACATACAGTACCCACCCATTGATAAATGAGTTTGAGCATAAACTTTAAAGTATCAAGATATTTTCAGTTTTAAGTTTTATTAACGAAACATTCTTCATTCTAAAAAAAAAATCTTAAACCCACCCAGTACTGTACACACTAAACACGAGTATCAACCCAAAAAATCTTGAAATTTTAAAACCTAAAACCCAAAAAACTTAAAACCTAAAAAAACTTTAGTGGTATTAATTTATTGAACCATGTAATAAATTAATTTTTAGTTGTGCAAGTTTAAACTTTAAAGTATAAAGTAATCACAACGTTAGAAAAGTTGCAATAACCAAATTCTATTATTGTATACTTCAAATTTTATTTTTACTTAAATTATAAATTGTGTTTTTTTTTTTTTAATATAAATACTAGACACTGACCCGTGCAATGCACGGGCTAGCTGTGAAATTGGATTACTTGTAAAAAATAACTTACCTAATTTACTTAAAATTTATTTATGGAAAACCAATCCTAATTTGATCAAAATTTATTTAGTATTGGTCTTGTTGGATCAATAAATGGTATAATATACTTGCATCTATTTATAGTGTAATATGAGGCTAGTCATACCACATCAACCAATTTATCAAGATGTTAAAAGAAAAAAAGAAAAAACTAAGAAAGAAAAGAAGAAGACTATCAAACTTTTCAATTCAAAATTAACAATAATACTTCAGAAAGGAACTAGTAACCTCAGCCAAAGAATAAATGAAACTTAGAAACTCATATGGTCCAGGCATATTTGATAAATCAAGGGATATACATCCTTAAATTTGCCATGGTCATGTTCAGTTTAGGCCAAATATATAGGTTAAATTTTGTGTGTGGATTTTCTCTAGATTAATTCTTGGAGAAGTATATGCAAGTGAAAAACTCATAAACAACATTTCAAATCACATGAATATGGTCTAAGCATATTTGATAGCTCTAAGGATATGCATCCCTAAATTTGCCATGGTCATGTTATTTTTAGGCTAAGAATATAGATTAAATTTTCTTTTGTTGTGTGGATTTCTAGATTAATTTCTTAGATAAATAAAAGAATTACATGAAAAAATCATAAACAACATTTCAAATCACATGAATATTTTATAGATAAATAAAAGAATTACAATGCAGCATACTATGCCACTTTCCTTTTTCTACATACATTGATTTAATAACCATTCAAAGCACAAACCTCATTGATTCAAGTGAAAACCAAAAAATTGGTGGCATTAAGTTAGTATCATTCATGTATGTCATACTCACCCTAAAGCTATTTTGTTTAGTTGTTAATTTAATATTCAATCTACCTACCAATCACTCAACTCTTCTAGAAAAATTCAACTTTCTTATCTAAGTTTTATTTGAATAAATTTTCATTGATCCAACTAATTGTATACTTTGATATAGATTTTTAATTTACACTCAATGAAGGCCAAAAACGAAAAACATAATCTTTCATGATTGAACAAATGATACTACAATTCTATCATCAAATTCCTCCCATTTTCTGAATTATTAAAGCAAAAATTAACAATTATTCAAGTTGAGATAAATTAAGGAGGGAATCCTAGAAACCAGCATGAATGGACGACTAATATCTATATAAATGGTAACCACAAACCTAATTGAAGAATCAAAGTCATGGGTTTCACTTCCCAGATTTATTGGCAAAATAATTCATATTATCACCATCCACTATAAGCACATCATATTCATGGGCACATCATTTTTTATAGGGGGAGTGTTGATATGAGGGATGTAGTGAGGATTACATGTATTTCTTTTCTTTTCTTTTTTTTAGAGATACATTGATCATGTACCCCGGTCTCGTGACCATTTATTGACATACATTATGCTTATTTCTTGATATATATGTTGATGCATGTTTCTTTCACCTATCTTTCCATGTGTTATTTCTTTTCTGTCTTTATACACATGTTTCTTTTACTTGTATGCAATCTATTATTTTTGCTTTACACAAACATGCTTTGATGTGTTTTGTTTAAAAGTATTTCAGAAATACAGGCTGTCAAAGTCTACTTGCCATAAACTCTCTTCTTGCAAAGTTTTTCAAGAGTTTGTGTTATGATAGATTTTATTGTATTCAACAAGTGAATATGAGTTGAGTGATTTATGACTTCTCTCATATCTTCATTTGTTTGTTGTGATTTTGTCACGGATTGCCAAAGGGGGAGATTGTTAGGATATATGTAGTTCAAGTGATTGTTAGGACATAAAGGTTTAATTGTAAGTTGGTAAAGTACTTGGGATTCCTTGCTTGTAACCGCTTGTTGTGATAATAGTGGAGTTTCGGGAGTTGTGACCTTAAATCACCCAGTGGGGTTTTTACCGTCAGGTTTTTACCATTCGTAAATAAATTACCGTGTCATTTATTTTTCACTGCATACTTTAGTTATTGGTGATTTGTTTGTGCTGCCACGTAAATTTGCATGTTAACTTGATTAATTGATAACTCGGCTAATTAATCACAAGGGATTAACGTGTTTGTGGCCTATCACTAGGAAAGGTAGGATTAAGTCATTCCCTGTCATGCTCTATTGAGTTAAGAAAAACCAATAAACTAAAAGTAAAAATTTATTTGCCAAGTAAAAAAGAGAAGTAAGATGGAACGCATTTTCCAATGGCTGAAAAACAAAAGACTTCTAAGAGAATTAAATGATAATTAGAATTATAGACATCATATTTATTAAAATGATGTAATTAAATGATTAAATTTACGATTTTTCAATAGTTTAAGTTTTTAGGATAAAATGTTTTCTTTTTTTTTTTTTAAAGGTTTTTAAGACAATCAATAACTATCATTGTATCAGAGAAGATATTAAATAATTAAATTTACCATCAAAATATTTTTGCACAATTGATAACAGTAGATGTAACGAACCATGTGCTATAGCACTTCTTAGTCACATAACCATGATCTTATTATTTTTTACTTTATTCATTTTTAAAATTTAATGGGCATACAGACATACCTATAACGGCTACCTTCAATGAAGACTCTTGCTTTTTTTTTTTTTTTTTTGAGAAACACACACACACACACACACACACACACACATATATAGGGGAAAGGGGATGAGATAAGGGAATACACTCACACGCCGACACCAAAACTGCATGGCAGTTAGTGTCACGGAGCAAGTAATAAACCCTTTCTCAATATCATACCTTACCAATATGGGACTACTCAACAACACTGAGTATTTTTTTTTTTTTTTTTTTTTAGAAACACACACACACACATATATAGGAGAAGGGGGATGAGAAATGAAGACTCTTGCTTGATGCAATTGTAACTGCCTTCTGTATTCTCGCAATTGAAGTTGTTGGGACATGTCTTGTCTTTCTCGCATACATTTATATTTGACAGGAATAGGAAAACATGCAAATTTATAAATTCATTAATTTTTTAGTGCATTTGGTGCTTACAAGTTACAACATACATATCTTCACATTCATCCATATGATATCTAGTGGAATTTTGACAGAAAAAATAATAAATTCATTAAAATTTTGGGGAATTTGGTGCTCACTCATATAGGCAAAAAAGGTTTCAAAGGTTCTAAGCACCAAACGTTCTTCAAGATTGATTTGGGTTAAATATACTAGGCAATTAATAAGTCTCAAACAGCCATATTACTAGCATTGTCTTGGGTCTTAAGCATCCTTACTCAGGGTTGGAACCACTCACAGGGGGGAGGGGGTGAAAATTCTTTTTTAGTATGTAAAAATATTGAGCATTTTGAAGATTTAGCTTATAAAAATTGGAGTTGGCCCTCCAAATATATGAGTTAGTGCAATGGTGCTCTTAAAAAAATATATATAGGGTTTGCATCCTATAAGTTAAGAGGTGTCACAAATTGGACCATGTACTTTCATAACTAATAAATTAAACATTGGAATTTTAAAATGAAAGAAAGTATACCCTACAGTTTCAAAAGTAACAAATTAAATTCCGAGATTTCAAAAAGTAACATCTAATTTGCTACTTTTTGGAACCCTCAAGATTATCATGACTAAAATATTGGTATCATAACTCAGCTTCTCAAACAAAAATTCATGTTTTTGCTAGTGCCCTTATTGCAACACGGGGAAAACATAAGCAGACAATAAACAAAAACAGAAACCACCAAGAGAACATTATGGCTCAGTCAAAAGCTAAAAGTAAAAACTAAAAGGTGGGTGGAGCCAATCATAAGTGAATGGCAATCAACTCAGAATTGCTTTAGTGTTCTAGAAGTTTTTAGCTTTCTCAAAAAAAAAAAAAAAAAAAGGAAAAGTTCTTCCAAGGTGTGGAAGGAAAAAGGTTCTAAGTGATTTTGTTCACTTCTTCTCTCTCCCCAATTTATTGTTTTTGCATTACTTGTGTTACTTTACTGTTTTGAGTCAGTCTAGTTTTATGCATTGTTTTGCTTTCTTTAACCTGTTTTTGTTTGTGTGTTTTCAGTTTTGTGTTTTATTTTTGCTTTTCTGATAAAAATAAAAAAAATTGAAAAATTGAAAAAAAAAATACAAAAACAGTGTGTGTTTGTGTACATTGGTTCTTGTGAACCTTAAAATGGCCATTGAAACAAAGTTTTCTAAACTTTGTATCACTTGTAACTTAGATGAGCATTTGTATGCACAACTAAGTAAGTAAGCTTTGTAGCTCTTTGTTTATGATCAGTAAGGTTAAGTGATCTCTTGTATTTAACACTCATATCACTCTTTTTGACGGGTAGGACTAGAAAATCCTAAGAGAAAGGCATAAATAACCATCTCACCACTGTTACCCGCCAATCATGTAATGACATCTGTATGCTTCGGCATAGCAAAAATGCAATGTCAAAAGCTTAACATAATTGGGTGATTCTTTTCCTCTCTTATATGCCCATGCATGATATGCTTAATAAAAGAAGATATGCAAAGAAATAAAAGCAAAAAGATTAAAATGTTTTAAAAAATAGTTGCAAGCGTATTTTCTAAGAGATGCAGGAGTTATAGGATGTACCTTGAAGGTGATAGTCCCCATCAAATAGTTATGATTGTGTGTGAGTTAAAGTGATTTTCTCATATCTCAAATCGTCATAACATTGAAACACTTATGCAATCTTGCGATGTTTTCACACACAACATGCAATATTCTTTGGCTTTCACAAGATTTACATGCGTTAATGTATGCTCACTAAACTGTCTTAACTCATTTTTTAAATATAAAATTGGTTAGACTTGTTTAGTGTGTGTGTGTGTGTGTGTGTTTTGGGATCCATGTGCTTTAAAGTATTGTTAAGAGATGATTTTGAGAGCTTAATGTGTTGTTTGGATCATTGGTTGAGTTGCATACGTGATTGCATTCATGTCTGTGTTTTTCCTCTCTTGAAAAAACTGCTTTTTAAGGCAATCTCGACACCTCCTCGATACCTTCTCGACACCTAGCTGTCTATCGAGCTTCTCAGTTTTTTCTTATCGCAGTCTCGACACATTCTCGACACGTGATGGATCGATCGAGAAACTTTCTGTCTGCTCGATAGCTTCTCGATAGCTTCTGGATTGATCGAGATTCTTTTGTGTTTGATCTTCTTTTCTTGACACCTATTCTCGATAGCTGTATCTGTCGAAGTTCATTTTCTCGATACCTACCTCGATAGCTGTCTCGACACCTTTCGATACCTGCATCTGTCAAGAATTATTGAAGGTCTATATATTGGTTTCTCGTGATTTTTCTCTCATTTCGCTCAATCTCTTCTCAATACTTTGCTGTTCTCACTCCCAAAACCTCTCTCACTCACTCCAAACCCCTTTCTAAGGATTCCTTAAGCGTTACTCAAGATCTTCCTCACTTGGTAAGCTTCAATCCTCTCATTCTTCATGCATTTCATGTTTTAAAACCTAAGTTTTAGGGTTTTGAAAAATTTTTGGGTTTTTCAAAATTGATGAGAGTTTAATGAAATTTTTGGGTTGGTTTTATAGATTTGATCTTTAAAACTACATGCATTGTATTACATTAGCATTCTAACTATATTTTCATGCATTTAGATGTGTGTTTTGCTTGTGTGCTAGTAGGATTGGATTGAGTTGAGCCTATGATGTTTATTATGTTGCATGTCACATGTTCATGCATTTCTCATGCATACATTCTTTCTTTTCAATATACTCTTCCTATATTGAACTGTTTTGGGACTTTTCTGTCTCTCTTTCTCTCTTTATGTTTGCGTTAGTAGTGCCTATGGCACCTAAGCATAAATCCATTCCATCCCAGAACCCTCTGCGTTCTCGGGATTCTTCTTCTTCTGATTCTACTTCTATTCTGCCCGGTTTCTTGATGAGAAAGCCCAACAGGACTTCTCGGAGAACTTTTCTAAACAGGTGTTCATTCGGAATGCCAAGTTATCTTGGCAGACTTTGCCGACACAGACCTTCCCGATGTCATTCACAATCAGGCTTGGGAGTCACTATGTGACGTCCTGATCACTTATCTTCTCGTGTTGATACAGAAGTTTTAGTCCAACATTCACAGGATAGATTCTTCAGTACTTCTCTTTCATTCTTGTGTTCGAGGTACGCACTTTGCTGTCACTCCAGAGCTGGTCTCCGAGGTTCTTCACGTCCCAAGGGTTGATCATCCTGATTACCCTGGATGTGAGCGTCTATGGACTGTATCCAAAGATGGGATGATCTCTGCGTTCTATGAGCGGCCCTCTAATTGGAGAGATCATCAGCACACACCATGTAGACCTTTTGTTAACGGTCCTTGTTTCCTTAACATGGTAATGACATTTGTTTTGCACCCACTCTCTCACTACAACTCTATCACAGAGCCTCGTACTCGATTTTTGTTTTCTCTTTTAGAGCATCTTACTGTAGACTTCCCTTCACACTTTATCTTCTCTATCATAGATGTCTATAGAGATACGGCTACCCGTGATAAGCTCATTTTCCCTTCTGCTATCACGAGGATTCTTCGCCGTTTTTCCATCCCCTTTCCATCGTCCGATCCTTTTCATGTCATGTCTACCATAGACACCGCTACCATAAAACATAGTGAGGCACAGTTCAGATCACGACAGTCAGATTCTATTGCTCCTTCCTCCCGTCCGACTCCATCCAGATCTGCTCGAGCGATATCTACTCCTTCCTCTTCTTCGAGTGACGTCACTCTTGGAGACATCATGGCGCAGCTTCAGCACGTGGATGCTTGCCTCGATACATTCTCTACGGAGTTGTATCAGGTGAACGTTCGTGTTGGTCGCATTGCCAGGCGACAGGCGACTTTGGGCGATTTTTCTTCTGAGGCTTCTCCTCCACCTCCTCGTGTAGCTTTTGAGACTGAGTATGATGATGGTGATGACGATGATGCTTTAGATAAGGATGATTGAGATGCGAGCTCTTCTGATGAGATGTCTACTTGACACTTTACCCTTTGTCACTTGTGACAAAAAGGGGGAGTAGTTTTGATGTATGAAAGTAGTCATACTTAGGGGGAGAGCTTGTATAGGACATTTTTGATAGAGGGAGTGTTGATATGAGGGATGTAGTGAGGATTACATGTATTTCTTTTCTTTTCTTTTCTTTCTTTTAGAGATACATTGATCATGTACCCCAGTCTTGTGACCATTTACTGACATACATTATGCTTATTTCCTGATATATATGTTAATGTATGTTTCTTTCACCTACCTTTTCATGTGTTGTTTCTTTTCTGTTTTTATACACATGTTTCTTTTTCTTGTATGCAATCTATTATTCTTGCTTCATACAAAGATGCCTTGATGTGTTTTGTTTAAAAGTGTTTCAAAAATACAGGTTGTCAAAGTCTACTTGCCATAAACTCTCTTCTTGCAAAGTTTTTCAAGAATTTGTGTTAGGATAGATTTTATTGTATTCAACAAGTGAATATGAGTTGAATGATTTATGACTTTTCTCATATCTTCATTTGTTTGTTGTAGTTTTGTCATGGATTGCCAAAGGCGGAGATTGTTAGGACATATGTAGTTCAAGTAGTTGTTGACATATGTTACTATTTTATGTAATTGGCTTATCCTTTGACAAAACACACTTTACTTGTAATTGAGTAGATTTAAGATGTGTTTAACACTTCAAGAAACTGTGTTTCAAGATCAAGTGTTGAAGTCATCAAGTCTGTCCAAGCAACAAGCTGGAAAGTGCAAGTTACTAAAACTCGACACCTAGTCTCGACACATGCATCTATTGAGTTTTAGAAGCTGTTTCAGCCCCGAGGCTCGACAGCTTCTCGACACCTCTATCTGTCGAGATTTAAGAAAAACAGATTCTCAATTCTGTTTTGATTCCAATCTGTGAATGTGTCTTTGGGACTTCTTTTCTCTTAACCCTAGACATATAAAAGGATTTTTTTAAGGGCCGTCAAAGTGACGCAAGTTGCACAAGCATTGAGTAATTGTTGTTCATGCAATTTATGACCTAAGACAAAGTTCATGCCCTAGTTCATCTTTTGTGAAGAAGTTACTGTGTAATGTGCATTGCAGAGTTTTGTAACCGAGCATCTTCTTGAGCTTCATCGTGTGGATAATTTGAAAAACTTTGCAGCCAACAACTCTATCTCTAGTTGGTGAATTGAAGTCGCGTACTGGGATCTGCGCAATTGGTTAGTCATGTACTTGGGAGTCATGCATTAAAATGAGAAACTATCACTACAGAACAAGTCCAATTGGGTATTGGGGTAAGGGTTCAACTACAGGTTGGTACGGTACTTGAGATTCCTTGCTTGTAACCGCTTGTTATGATAATAGTGAAATTTTAGAAGTGGTGACCTTAAATCACCCAATGGGGTTTTTGCCGTCAGGTTTTCCCCATTCGTAAACAGATCACCGTGTCATTTATTTTCCGCTGCATACTTTAGTTATTGGTGATTTGTTTGTGCTGCCATGTGAATTTGCATGTTAACTTGATTAATTGATAACTTAGCTAATTAATCAATTTAATTAATCATAAGGGGTCAACGCGTATGCGGCCTATCACTAGGAAGGGTAGGATTAAGTCATTCCCTGTCATGCTCTATTGAGTTAAGAAAAACCAATAAACTAAAAGTAAAAATGTATTTGCCAAGTAAAAAGAGAAGTAAGATGGAACGCGTTTTCCAATGGCTGAAAAACAAAAGACTTCTAAGAGAATTAAATGATAATTAGAATTATAGACACCATATTTATTAAAATGATGTAATTAAATGATTAAATTTACGATTTTTCAATAGTTTAAGTTTTTAGGATAAAATATTAAAAAAAAAAAAAAAAGGGTTTTTAAGACAATCAGTAACTATCATTGTATCAGAGAAGATATTAAATAATTAAATTTACCATCAAAATATTTTTGCACAATTGATAACAGTAGATGTAACGAACCATGTGCTATAGCACTTCTTAGTCACATAACCATGATCTTATTATTTTTTACTTTATTCATTTTCCAAATTTAATGAGCATATGGACATACCTATAATGGCTACCTTCAATGAAGACTCTTGCTTTTTTTTTTCTCTTTTTTTTTTGAGAAACACACACACACACACACACATATATATGGGAAGAGGGATGAGATAAGGGAATACACTCACACGCCAACACCAAAACTGCATGACAGTTAGTGTTGCGAAGCAAGTGATAAACCATTTCTCAATATTACACCTTACCAATATGGGACTACTTAACAACACTGAGTATTTTTTATTTTTTTTTTTAGAAACACACACACACATATATATATACATAGGAGAAGGGGGATGTGAAATGAAGACTCTTGATTGATGCAATTGTAACTGCCTTCTGTATTCTCGCAATCGAAGTTGTTGGGACATGTCTTGTCTTTCTCGCATTCATTTATATCTGACAGGAATAGGATAACATGCAAATTTATAAATTCATTAATTTTTGAGTGCATTTGGTGCTTACAAGTTACAACATACATATCTTCACATTCATCCATATGATATCTAGTGGAATTTTGATAGAAAAAATAATAAATTCATTAAAATTTTGGGGAATTTGGTGCTCACTCATATAGGCAAAAAAGGTTTCAATGGTTCTAAGCACCAGACGTTCTTCAAGATTGATTTGGGTTAAATATACTAGGAGATTAATAAGTCTCAAACAGCCATATTACTAGCATTGTCTTGGGTCTTAAGCATCCTTACTCAGGGTCGGAACCACTCACAGGGGGGAGGAGGTGAAAATTCTTTTTTAGTATGTAAAAATATTGAGCATTTTGAAGATTTAGCTTATAAAAATTGGAGTCGGCCCTCCAAATATATGAGTTAGTGCAATGGTGCTCTTAAAAAAATATATATATAGGGTTTGCACCCTATAGTTAAGAGGTGTCACAAATTAGACCATGTACTTTCATAACTAATAAATTAAACATTAGAATTTTAAAATGAAAGAAAGTATACCCTACAGTTTCAAAAGTAACAAATTAAATCATGAGATTTCAAAAAGTAACATTTAATTTGCTATTTTTTGGAACCCTCAAGATTATCATGACTAAAATATTGGTATCACAACTCAGCCTCTCAAACAAAAATTCATGTTTTTGCTAGTGTCCTTATTGCAACACGGGGAAAACATAAGCAGACAATAAACAGAAACAGAAACCACCAAGAGAACATTATGGCTCAGTCAAAAGCTAAAAGTAAAAACTGAAAGGTGGGTGGAGCCGATTATAAGTGAATGGCGATCAACTCAAAATTGCTTTAGTGTTCTAGAAGTTTTTAGCTTTCTCAAAAAAAAAAAAAAAAAAAAAAAAAAAAAAAAAAATTTTGT